>CANUEZ040000076.1:335000-935000 GCA_948099385.1 Fasciola hepatica
CTCAAAAACAATTTGTATGTGCCCTTAAGCTTCCCTGGCCCTCCGTCCACCCTACAACAGGCCATAGAACAGATGAAAACTGAAAATACATGAGAAAAACAATACACATCCGGTTTTGATTTAAGCCCGGATTACAATTGTTTTCTTCCCCTCCCCCACCCCCTTTCATTATTAATTTTTTCACTTCCCATTTATCTCATTGGTTCAACTCTTTGACTTGTCCTAATATATTGTGATGTAATGGCATGATTATGAATCACTGAAAACGAGCTTGTTCGCCAAACTGTGTTCTCCAAATGTGTTCATTGGGAATTTTCCGACAATAGTAATAATCTTTTTACTTCTCGTATTTATCAGATGAAAAGACAATCAAAAATCGTGGAGTTGGGGAGTGACTGACCTTGGTAAGATACAGACCCTGGACGTCATGGTCTAAAAATCACAGCCATGATCGTTTGGCCATTATGTAAATCCACGAATCTGAAATTGTCTGAATTCGGATTTCTTCTAATCCAGAAAAATTATTCACAAACTAACCATTACCGAAGACAACAAATTACTATCATCAGTACATAACCTAGAATAACATCGAATCCGACAGACGAAGATCTAGGTTGATGGAGTTAGTCAGTGTTATTGTTTCCAACCTGGGGACCACTTTTGCCAAAAAAATTTTGTCATTCAAATGTGTATATTAAAACCCCTCAATGAGGAACACTCACAGAGAAGACTAAAATATTCCTTAGGTGCGCTCCTTCCCTCCTCTAGGGGTTTTGCGAACTCGACTCAGGATAACAGTGAATAACGCGCGTAGCATTCATAAATCAACACCCCGTGATACAAAAAGGAAATGTAACAAAACATTTATTGCCATTTGCGTATTTTAAAACGACTACTGTACAAACTGTACCGTAGTTGAGTAGTATTCGGCAGCAAATTTATGTCACCGTACATTGCATACGAATGCTTAACTTCCGAAAACTGTGTTGTCTGGTTAATTGTTAGAGGAACCGTCTCAACTTTTTCCTGTTGGCTGTCGCATTCATCACCACTGTTGTCCTTCGGCGTTTGCACGGCTGCTAGTTCTTTGCAGCTAGCTACGACGGTATTTTAAGACACTTTTTGGTAGTGGTGAGAAACCTCATCTTGCCGATAGCGATGTATTCGTCAAGAGTTTGAGTTGACAGGGGCGAATTTTGAACGCCGTCTTCTACTCAAGGAAATGCTCGCAGTGCTTGTGAGGTGTACTCGGATAGGACCACACCGAGTGGTTTGACCTTCCCGTTCCAAGTGAGAACAGACCAACTTCTTTGTTCCCTCCCCGGGTGTGCGAGCTCTGCCTCCCCTGCAGAAATTGTCAATGAACTGATTTTCGGCTGACTGCTGGCCTGTCCTCAGTTGAACAGCTTGTCATTTTAGCCCCCCCCCCCCTTCCCCAAAAGGCAATCGATTGTACCCCGCCGGCATTGGTCGAGTTGAATGTAATGGTGCGTACACATCCTTCGTTCGTTCGTTCGTTGGGCGTTCAGATGACTACATGCTGTCCCGGAGTATGAGCAGTGTGAGTTTGATGGGCGCACGTGACTGAAGTCGGCAGATCGACCAGCTCGCCCAGTAATATCTGAACAAGGAGGTAGCACAGTGGTTCGCATACACACTTCAGGCAAACAGACAATGTATTCACTAGTGATCAAGTTCGATTCATTTTTGGGGACACCGGGTGAACAGTGCTAGGTAACATGCTGAACAGAGTCGCCACAAGTAGGAGCGGTGTCCCTTACAGAGGACCTTTGGTCCCAAAGGATATCTTAAACTGTCTGTTGTTCGAATCAGCCGGGGTGTGTCGTCAATTCCTATGGATATACTGACGGGGAATAAAAAATGTCCCCACATCCTAGGTGTCTCTTATCCATTGGTTCCTTATCGAAGTGTTTGCTCTTCATCAAGAAACACTTACAAAAACTCAATAACCTTTGCTCACCAACAAGATTCAAAATAAAAGTTGATGGCTCCTCCCAGTTTCAGGAAATAGCATAGTACGGTGAAAATAGGACGAACGCATCAGAACATGTATTTCTCACTGACGCATACACATGTTTTGAGCTTTGGTTCTCTGTGACATGAATACAAATTTAGTGCGTTGTACAACCTCACGTGTTATAGATACTAGTAACTCAGACAAGATGGAATTTGTAATTAGGAAGGCATTTTATTGAATAAACGGATCACCAGATTCCATCATTTCGCGATCCACCTCCGGCAAGTGTTCGTAGGGTTAAGAATCAGAAGGTGTTCAGTGGAGGTTCATTAAAATAGAATGACCCCCGAAAGCAACCAAATGAAGCGGCTGAGAAGCTCTGTCTACGGGTGCATGTCGATATTGTATCAAGGGTCGCAACACTGACCTTTTAGCAAATCAAATATAAGTTCCTATGCGAGTGCGTATCGGGCAAATGTTGTGGTTAGTAAATATTACAAAGCAATAAGGTTTACCTTTACGGGCTTCATTATCTCGGTCGGCCTTTTTCCCGAGAAATCCCGGAAAAGTTCCCGTGCCATTTGACATTCTGTCCACGAGGAACACGGGAATGACCCGACGGCCATACTGGAGATGATAACAACAACATCTGGACTACTTGGTAGAAGTGTACGTAACTAGATAGCGCTCCCGTCTGAAACCACACTGATTGAAATCAGGAGGCTTGCATCGTGCAGTACAGCTCTTTGTTACCATTAATTTCATTTTGTCAACAAAATGGAAGCAATATCACTACCGGACGAATCCTAATATTATTTCTTCTAACTGCGTTACCAAGTTTTAGCACATTTTCCTGCCATATTTGCCAAAAACACCTGATCGACTGGTTACCATATCAATGAATGTGATGCAATGAGGCTGGTACAATGTGAGCTAAGCAAGTTAAAAGCTGTTGGGGAGACAATACAGTTCCTCCAGTATTGGGGCGCGGATTATGATAATGATACTATTTTCCCCAAAAGTATCCTGGTTTTCGAGTTATTCGTATTACCTACTTGTGTTTTTTAAATTGAATTCGTATCTCATTACCCCATAATATATTGATAACTTATACGTTGCTTCCCTCCGGTTGATCGGTTCCTCTAGCTACCCACTGATTCCCAAGGCCGACCAGCTCCATTCTAACAGAATCCATATAAACAGCTGAGTTCAGTGATCCTCAAACCACATGAATCGGGTGCCTAACGAAATAATAAACCTATGCCGGTCGACACTTTGACCTGTATTCTCATTCGAGCTGGTGGGTGGTCTAGCTTTAACTATTACGCTTCTATTACAAATCAGGTATTGCGATCCAACAAACAGCCGCTGTGCTGGTACGTGTCTAGATGACACTCAGGCGTCTAATATCTGTTTGATTAAATGAAAGATTGCAACATTCAGAGATTTTTGCGAAAGAAGCGACAAAATCTTGTACGCTTTTACATATATGCATAATGAAAACTTGTAATGAGATGCGAATAAGTGGACAGTACAACTCATCGGGAATATTATACTACACTATTGGTTAACTTCTACGGTTCGCAACCGAGAACCGTTACAATCATTTCGGGTAATATTTCCCCATACTTCGCTGATTTCTGGTTCGATGTACGCACTGATCTGTAGGCCAATATAAAATTTCTTGTAGAGTGATTTTCGTCCAGTATCAACGCTCGACCCATATTCCTAAAAATCCAAAGGAATCACTGAACAAGTGATTCATCTTAGTGTTGAGGCAACAGCGAATCTAAACTCGGGATGAAATGTGACATACAGGACCAACCGCTAGGCTATGTGGCATGGTCATCAACGGACTGCCGACCGACGTCAATACTACGTTGTATTTTGCATACCTACCACTGGTTTTAGGTAAGTTTAGTGCGGTATAACTCATCAGTTTTCTTGATTCTCTTCAGAGTCAGCCAGCTGCTATCTTTTGGCATCACAAAACCGATTGTGGTCTTGAAGAGCTTACTTCATATGTATTCACCTTCATCATCATCACCATCATCATTTATGCGTTTGAACACAAAAACATCCGAATTGATTGGCTTGCTAGGCTACCGGAAAACCTGATTAGCAAGACTTAGATCAGGTTCAGCGTTCTGATCCGTCCCACTATCCCTGGTGAAAATTCCTTTCTGCTTGCAAGTTATTTCGTTTTATTAGTGTAAAACAATGAGTACATAGATTATTGGTCTGTGTACGCAGTCGTTGCACGTAATTCCTTGATCCGACTGGCGTGGGGGATCAAATATTCAAGATTAAACGACATGGACAGAATTCATCGTTCATTCTATCGATCTGCGTCATCAAACGGCTATCCTGTTACTTGTGATTTCTTCGGCCCGGCACTGGGCAGAAGCTGACGCACTGACTCTTAACGAGACATTGCCGTCTACCAACGATGAGCCAATCTCACATTCAGGGACTACTGCGCACGACTAGCCCTCCGGTTAGTCTACGCTAACGTGTTTCACGGAAGCGGATAGTTTAAGTGGGTCCTACTTATTTTCGTTGCCGGAGTTCTCGCATACCCGTTCTCGGGCTTTTTGCGACTCTCTGGTAGATCTGACCACTGCAGTATTGAAGATGTCGATCGACATCAGTTCAATTTTCTTCATTCTCAGAGGTTTAATTGAGAACATCAAGGGCTCAATCGTACTGATACAATGAATTTATTGGAATTCTTCATCCAGCCACATCATTGATCAGGTCACCTTTGAAAATTATTATTTACTGTACACGTTCTATCCGGATCGTTTTTTCTCATTGAAACCGTGTACTTTCTGAGTCTTGAGTGCCTCACGTAAACACTCCGTGATTTCAACGCTCATCTGTTACTGAATTTGATGCCTTAAGGGCGAGTGGCCTCCACACATGACTACCTCATAGTAGAAGCCTTATTGAAACGGTTATGTAAAAACAACCTCACTCCGCACTCAATTCTTAGTGGGGACAGCGTCGATGATGTTTAACAAGCTACCGGTGGTTGTCGACTGGTTCAGAGCGTTTGATTTCCTCCTCGAAGGTCGGAGGTTCGGAACCCCGCCATCACCAGTTACTCTGGTGGTAGACAGTAATGCACTGTCGTCTGGCTCATAACCACACCTGATCTACTGGGACCTTATGTGGTTCTTCACTCAGAGTCTGGTTACCGGTTATCCTTAATAGTGTAGCGGGTTTTTGTGGCTATAGGATGTCTAATACTTCCACCGCACTCATGCACAAGTATGCAGTACAAAAATGAAACAACCTTAAGGCAGTGCATCTATGGATTTTCGGGGCTATTGCAGTGGGGCATCACTACTTCCGATTGAGTCAGTGCGTGATACCGGAAGGTCAGAGATTCACACACAGCTCTGAGTCTACTAACATATCTGAATTTTCTGCCTGTTTGCCTACCAGTGTGATCAGATGGGCTTAATTCGTGGCCCCAAAGATTTGGTGCTCTATGGGGAAGAATCAAGAACTTGGAAAAGAGGCCAATCAAACAGATATGGTCAGGAGTACGAGGATAGTAAGACGAGGAACAAAATTCCAACACAAAATAAAGAGCGAGCATAATGAGGTGGTCACATTTCCAAAAAAATCTGACAGCATTATATTGTCCAGTTCATTTGACCTGAATTAATGGACTATTTTATACCTTTTTCACACTTTCCCATTCTATACACTTCCGCATCAATTTCGTTTCTTGAGTTCACTATCAGTTCTCTGGTCAAGTTAACAAGTACCGCGGTCAAAAGTTATTGATTCAAACCCGAACTTGTTGCGAGTTCCACGCAAATCGAACAGATAAGAACAGAAGTTCAACTGAGCGGAAAATCAGGACTGAAGAATTTGCAGTCGCCGGGTCATCCGAGTTATCAAAGAATCTGTTCAAAGTTTGCCACCCAGACGGCTTTCGTGAAAACCAGATTTTTTCACAAAAATATGTTCCAGAATAAAAAACGACTGTTTCAATTTCTGCAGCGATGACAAACCAAGCTCAGTGAACAGTTACAATGTTTCGCAAGGTAGGCATACTTTTCGGACGGGATGTATTTGCATTCCATCGAAAATACCCACTTGTATATGTCACCATTGGAAATAGAGAACCTGAATCATAGCGACTTTATCAGGGCCGTTTATTATTCACTACAAAATCTACAATGGCAATCGATAAACAAGACTTTCTGGCTAGCAATTTTCTAACTGATCTCCGCTTATTTTACTTGTTCAAGCTGCATTACGAGGACCGTTTGCTCTGTAAAAGTGTGTATATGAATAAATATACGTGTCAATCCAAATGGTAAGGATTTTATTTATGTGTTGTTCTGTAATGCAGTATTAACGGTCAACTGACCACTTAAAACACTCGATACGGGTGTTTTGTCCGGCTTATTTGGAATCTTGAGCAGTGTACATCCATCTAGACTTCAATGGGATAGAGGGGTACCGGGTAATCATACCTGATGAGCAGCAGTAGCCGCAAAACCGGCCGCATTCAAGACGTGGCAAACAGAAAAGTTGTTTGTTGGAAATCGCTCGATCGAACATCAATAAAAATCAACTATCACAGTAATGCTTATTGACATGAAGCTATCCGGACCATTTAAAGACGGTCGCTATTCAGTAAGAAAATGCAATCACGTGGTGCACACGACTTCCTTTCTCTTGTTTCCTTCGGTTCGTCCGACGCAGTCGCGTTCATTGTTAATCTACAACTGTCCATAAATATGTTTTAGGTAATCAACTACTCACTTACTCAGTAAGCAGTATGCGCACTCCACCAAACTACTACTGTCTTTACTGATAATAACAATGATAAATTTTTAAAAACATTCGGACGTCGTTTTGAAGTGATGGGGACGGAATACATCTATCAAAGTCCATGTTCTATGTGCTGAGGTGAAGAGGCTAATACCGTCCCTCCGCCTCTAGATTGAAATATTTAAAATTTGCTGATCTTCAAGTCTGATGGATGAGCGGCTGTCACGTCGACAAAACAGATGGCTGTGAATGACAAAAACTGAACGCAATGCTGCAACTCATCCGGGTGGAATTCAGCCTCTTATATGACGGGAACTCACTACTTTGTCCGTTATTTCGGCATTTCCTTTGGGCCCATCTCTCAGCTCCGTGACGTTGTGATAGCTGGTAACTCATCGTTTACGGTTCGGAAGCAGTCGCGGATGAATTAGGTTAGTGCTAAATTTCCTCTCGCTGAATACGTTAGCCTGACGTGCTTTATTTGATGATTCAGTTCGTGTACCTCGGACTCGACGCCGAACCATCGCATTTCTGAAACGGTTTTCGCACCAGATCCTACGATGCTACGGAGATATCAGTGTTCAACTACTGACAATCTTCGAACATCTTCGGCCCGTAGCGGCCCTGTGTTCGAGCCATACAGAAGCAGGGGCCTAACTGCTGCAGCGTACACTTGGCCCTTGATAGATAAACGGATGTCACGTCGACACCGCAGAACACTCAGGTTGGCAAACACCAAACGAGCCCTCCGTATACATAATGACACATCCCATATCCGACCTTCGGGTGAAATGCAGCTGCCCATATAACAGCTTGTTTACTTTGTCTATGGTCACCCCGAATTCCGAAAGATTTGGCGATACAGCAACTCAATTCTGCAACAGTATCTTGCAGTTTAAAGGTGCAAAACGCGGGGCAGTCGTTCAAGCAGTCCAGAAAAGCTTGCAACTTATCCAGATCTTTATTCAGAAGAACCATGTCGTATGCACACTTCCCACTTTTCCACCGGGGTGAAATTCAATACACCAATCCCCACCTGGAAAAAGGGCGATCTCTAGGACCATATCGATCACAAAATTAGAGCACGGGAGAGAGGGGGAAACTCTGGTGCTCATCGATTCTCGTGGCAAACTTGGGTGGGAGACCACCGGAGAATGTCAAACTCCTTCCTAGAGAGATGGTATTCGAATGCATTCTGCCCTTGAAATAATGCACATTTCATGTATGTTAAAAAACGGAAGAACGTCATAGCGGATACAACATCACGTTACCTACGTGGATTAGGTTGATCTACGGGAAATTAAGTCCGACTCAACTGGAAGTCAGTAAAACAATCAGCTATCTGCAATTAAACTAATTTGGGCTGTTTTTGCAACCAGCAAATGAAAAACACCACCTTGGCAAACACATAAAATGCCACATATTTCCAAGTGGTTCAGTTACAAAAAATGACCGAAAGAATCACTGATTGATGCGCCAGATTTCACCCCACGTAGCACGTTTCCTAACCAGTAGTCTAGTTCGTTGTATTAAATGGGGTGAAAATCGAAAACCGAATGTATCAGCTCGCTGTCACTAATCCTGTTGAGGGACGGTAGAAAAGTTATAATCGGCAACTCAAATATAACTTCTGTTTTCCCTCTAAGTCACATTTCCAATCTCATCAGATTGCACTAAAACGTAAAGATAGGTTTTTTCCTCTGTCATATCGCATCGCATTGTGATGCCGACAATAAACTGCTGTGACGTGCTCAAAAACCATGAAAATCGGAGCGTTTTTGATCCACGGAATATCAGACAGGTTTTTGAGTGAGTAACATGGTCAAAATGCACCAATAGTCCAATGAGATACGTTTCATGCACTAGATTTCGCAAACTGGAGGTTAACTTATCATCGGAAAAGGCTGAGAAGAGGATTAGACGGTGGTTGACTAGAAAAACCAGAGGAACGATGTTCACTGCAACCGGCTTTCTGTTAGTTGATTTGTCCCATCCGCTTTGTCTAATATAGATAATTGGTTAGAAGTTCCACAAAAATGCCATAGAAAAACTGTTTGGAATTGGATAATATTCGTTTTAATAGTAGCAATAACAATGGTAATAATAATAATATAATAATAATCACAATGTGGTGATAATGGATAGGGACAATAGCGGCAAGCGTCGGCGGCGTCCATTTCATTGCTCCGGGGAAATCCAACTTTATCAGACAATATTACGAGAGATAGAGAGAGAGAAAGAATGAGAGGAGTTGCCCACCACAGAAACAGTTTGTTGACGTACTTGGCCAGAACGAGTCCGCGTGTAAATGTGCGCATACTGGAATACCAGGACCCAAGTGTGTACACAGTTTTCACGTAGCAATCGGAAAGCGCGAGAAAATTAACGAGCAACTCACAGTATGCTGGAGTTTTCATCGTGTTTGGGTGCGCATTAGGGTTTTCAGTGCAAAAAGACCTGGTAAGACGCATGTATGAACCCATGAGTGAGAGGTGATTGTATGAAAAATGGAAGGAGGGGATTCTCAGTGATTTCGAGTAGTGTTGGAGGCAAAAACGTCCTGCCAAATGGCCCAACGTTTGTTGCAGATCCACTCTGACGGAATGAAGATGGGAGGATGGCGAGCGGAATAGGAGGGAAAAAACTGGAGTGCCATGTGATGGTCATCCCTGTGGGTGATTGATGGGTTTGTTATCAGTAAATGCCAGAATCAAACGAAAAAGCGAAAACTGGAATCACCTGACTTCTCTGATGGGACGGGGTTGTACCAGCAAGCCGTCACGATAATTCTCTTTTTACAGCAGTACAGATGAGACAAGATTCGGACGAGGTGGACTCAAAATGAAACATGGACTAGTGTACATTGCCGCTGAACAGAGCGGCCGATGCTGCGACTGGGTACGACGTTGCGTGGGAGAGACAGTTGGTTTGAACAGTGCATGGAGTGAGTGGACGCGGATGGTTTCACATTGCTGAAGTGCATACGACCTGAGGACTTTAGGCAGACAGAATCATCACGATTCTAACGGAATAAACCTAACACGAGGATATGTAGCTGCTTGTTCATGGCTGAAAGACATAACGGCAGGGGTCGGGTGAGAAATCCATGATGAAAGACTGTAGAATATATACGTTTGAGCAGCATATGAGACGAAAAAAGTGCACATTGCGCATACCCATACACAAAAGTTTTATAACAGCTTTGTACTGAGCAATGGCTGAAGTAAAACAACGCATGAAACGTAACAATTCTTTTCAGAAAAAAGCGGAGACGTTGTGGATGATACCAAAGTAGAAATATCCGACAAGGACGGAACATGTGATATTAAACATCACCTAGAACAGTAAAACAACGCCGCGTGACTCATAGATTCATACGAGTTAAATGGAAGGGATAGAGAATCGACAACTTAAAAACAATAATAAAGACCTGACAAACTTAACTTCTTGCCGTTGAATGATGGCATTAGGAATATATGTACACTGGCATTCGATAGCCTTCATGGTCGTCGAATTTCAGTAAGGATTTCGTCCACCCATTGTACTGAGCAGTACTGTCTCGCGGAGACCTGAAGCTCTCGATCAATCTCTAACTGGTTTGGTTCATTTGGCCACAGTGGATGTTACGAAGAGCGGCCACTTAGAGCCATGATGAAAGTTTGGGGCCAGATGATGACCCAAGAGAACACGATAGACTAATATTAATCAGAGGTGCCACGCGTACCTCTCACCCATGTTGCTATTGCCATTGGACTGTCCGCTTGTTTATTAACATCCATACAACGCCTAGGTTAGTTTAATCGATCGAATGTTCATCATCGGAAGGGCACGTGTTTGGACCCGAACCAAAGAGGAGGTGACAGCCGCCTACTGCGTGCGTGCTATCTGGTAGATACTCGTTGAGACCACATACCTATCGTTTCATAACGACAAGAGCCACTTGTGGAAGACAAACCGAACATCAACCCTTTAACTGTATAGTTTAAAAAATTGGTTACAGACCACGTGACTATACCTTTCACCCGACTTTTAGATGACTAGTTTCAGAAAAGTAACACAAATAAATACTAGGATTCCGTGACGAATTTGAATAAACAATTCTGAAAACAAACATTGAGAAAGGAACTCCTCTCGTATACTCTCATTGGTCACGTACGTAGTTATTTTTCTCGCTGGATTTTATACGTACGTGACCGGTGAGAGTATACGAAAGAAATTCCTCTCGCAGTGTTTGTCTTCTGAATTGTTTGTACAAATAAATATCACCGTTGGGGAATGCATAATGGGAAATGTGTCATTAAGTGCACACACGATAACGTGGGGACTACTAAGCACGTTTGTGTGTTTAGTGACTGCTAGAACTGTTATGTCACCAAATGGGTGAGAACCAAGGGTTCACACGACGCAATGATATGCAAGCTGGGACGAATGGTTGATGGTACCGAAGCGTTAAGCCAGCCGATCAGAAGTCCGTCTTTGTTTATCTATCAAAAATGGGACAACAAACTATATGCAGTGTGAAGCAATGCAAACGCGCGGTGGGCCAACAGTCTGTTTAGTCAAGTTTCGTAAACAAAACTTTTGGGCGTATTACGGTTTCGGATTGGTCGTTCGATCGATCAACAAACGACAGAATGAGCGATATTGCAACGCTGTTGTCTTTGCTACGCAAAAGCCAGAGATGCATCCCCGAATAAGGAGGCCTACTCTGGACCGGTTGACCGAGTAGTAATGATAGCCCACAACGCAAACAACCCCGGAAGACACCAATGATACAAAGATTGAATGTTATGCTCTGCTGTGTCTCCCATCTTTCATTTTTGTAACTGTCGCACATGCGTTGGAACCATCGGTCTGATTTTAAGCCGATGCAAAATAAAATTAAGAACACTGAAATCATGAGGAATTATGGTCAGACAACTGCTTTTCACTCGACCACCTACTTCCTGGTGCTTCGCATCGATCTGGTGCAAGTAGTTTATGCATTTCTCTAAGACAATCCCAAACACAATCGGAGGAGGACAAGTTGCAAATATCAGGTATGTCCATTTAACCCGCGTGCTTTTGATGCGATTGGGCAAAGGGCGAACGATGACTGTGGTTAGTAACACTGACAATGGCACTGAGTACCCACCGACCGAGTGCATCTGTTAGCTTACTAACTTACTCGTGTGCTACCACTGACATTACATCAGAATTCCATCATCGACAACAACAAAAAATAGAAACACCGAATAACAACAAGAAGTGAGATTCGCAGGATCCAATGAGCATACTAGCCACTGGTTTGTTTGTCGATGACAATGACGAAAAGGAAAATCCAGTCGGACCGTTCATAATTGATGATAACATGCAATGGTGAGTAGGATTAGTTAGTTTATCTCTAGAGTTAACATAGAGCAAAAAACACCAGAAATGGGTTTATTGTGAAAGTGGATCGATGTGGATACCTTTACTAGTCATTATATACGCACGGTGCTCGGTGAACAAGGATAATCGAGCAATTACATCTCGTTAACATAAGAAACGTAACCAACAATATCCATATATATATATATATATATATATATATATATATAGAGAGAGAGAGAGAGAGAGAGAGAGAGAGAGAGAGAGAGAGATGAATCAGGTTAATGAAACCCAACGACACCTGATCCGCTGAGATACAAAAATCATTAAGTACTTCTTATGTACCGCGGGTATTATCGATCTATTTGTCCTACAAGAGGCACATAGAGCTACGGTGAAATAGCACAGAAACACTGGTGATATTTGCAAAGTCCGCTATTGGAGTTAATACAAAAAATCACTTTAAACACCTTGGATCTGAGGCGATCTATCAGATTTAAAATTAGCGCTCTCCGACTGCTGAGAGAGGCACTCTACGGTTCCCGTTGGTTGCCAGAAGCATGATTCGTCAGACTGGTAGACAGACACAAACAGAAGTGACTGTTATCACAGTCCACGTGACATTCGTCGTTGTGAAATTTGTGAGAATAAAAGGTCATGTCACACGAACCCTTGAGAATCTGCTTATTTCGGAAAGGAAAGAACCGTCATGTCTTAGTTTGGATACTATCTCCTTGTCGAGCCGTGTATACAAACATCGGAAGCCAAATTCGTGCTTACGGCGATCTCTCAAATGAGTTCACCATGACTTGTGGTGTTCGTTGGGGTTGCCTTATATCGTCTTTTCTTTCCAACTTTGGCATTGATGTGGTTCTTGTGATGGGCGTATCCCCGTGTGCGAACAGAGGTATCGACCTTAGGCAGTAAACTACCTGACTTAGAATACGCGTACGATGTCGTTCTTCTGAATGAGGATCCAGGTAAGTTGTTAGCTTGTCTAGATAGTCTAAACAACAGTGTAGCAGTGTTCGGGATGCGTTTTGCAACTTCGAAGTGCAAAATGCTGCTGCAGGACTGGATCGATTCTACGCCAAACCTTGTTCTGGCAGGAGAAGCGCTAGCTGAAGTAGGTAAGTTTTGCGACCTAGGTAGTTATGCCTCACCAGGTGGTCGAATATTGAACGAAGTGCTGTCACGTATACAGAAGTCGCGATTGGCTTTTACCAACCTCAGCCATCAGCGGTGCCGGCATGACATCCGAATGTCTGTCAGAGGTAGAAGACATGCGAAGATTGTTGTCGTCTGAGTATCAATGTCTTCGTAGTATTGCTCGAATAAGGTAGGAATACTATCAGTAATGCTGAGGTTAAGCGTAAGGTGAGTTGAGAACCAAAGGTCAATCGCTGGGGCAAGCTTTAAATCATAAAAGGCTAAGCCGGTTGGGACTTGTGTCAGGGAAGACCACCGATGGGCTTTCTCAGCGTACGCTGTTCTCCGGGGCAGATGGTGACCGGAAAGTAGGTCGATGCAGTCAGTCCATAACACCGTAAAAAGGTATGAAAACCGTAGTTAGTGAACGTGGCTAAGTAGGACGCGTCGGACTTTATGGCTGAGGCCCATGATACCAGCCTACCAGATGGATGGAGAAATTAAGCGAAATGGCTAGATCTCGCGACCAGTGGCGTAGTTGCATTCAGGCTCTTGTCATCTTGATTTATGATCCTTACATTTTTTATACTTCTTTCACTTTATGCTTCTATTCCTTTTGACCTCGACCCGACAAAGTTATGAGGTAGCAATTAAAAATTAGAGCACAGAAGTGTGAGATTATTGGTTAAAATAACTGTACCCATTTTAGGTACTTGTACATTTGTCCACCAGTACTAACGGAAACAGGTTTTCAGGTACGCTCAACTTTTTGTTTGATTGTCTGTCCTTCATAAAGCTACCTGATGTTCAAATCAATAACGATGTGCGCAAAAACGTCGCGGGAAACCGGGATGTGGTGTGAACACAAAGCCGAGGATTCGATCAAATAAATGTGATCGAATAAAACTTGCACAGGACAAATTTTGGCCAGTACATGACACACTTACCAGTGACTACGAGAGACGAAACGTCAGGTTGACTGGATGAATGAACGAACCAATGAATAAGGGTCCTACATCACGGTGGATGGTTTGGGTACGCTGAAGGAAATTGATTTTTCCCAGATGACTGGAAATGGAGTGCACGGAATAGACAGTTTCTAACCAAACATTCTAGTATACATTGAAAAACATCAGTCAGGCTGCGGAAATGTTGGGAGATGGAATAAAAAAATAATCTAGGGAGCCTGCGAACCGAATTTTACTGCTTATTATTAAATAGGGGATAAAGATCTAATAGTTTTGTCGACTAAGGTACTGAATAAAAAAGCACTATTTTTCCAATTCGAATTGATAGAAAATAAAAGTACTCACTGAATTTCACTCTCGATTACTGGTTTCTACAATACTGTGCTAACGTTTTCAACGGAGAACGTCGCGATAATGAACATGGAGTGCGTGCAAACACACACACACACACACACACACACACACGCACACACACGGTTTCTAGTTCCACAATAATAGCAGTGGCAGCGGCAGCAGCAGCAGCACAGACTGTTGCAGTACAGCATATATAATCAGTCAACCTAACGTTAGGCGAACATCGGCTGATCTATGGTTTGACGCTTTAGGCTCGAAGAAATCGAACCGGGGTGAAGGTGATGGGAGAAACCGAGAACTTAAAAAGCACAATATGTTGCACCTGAGTAGAGTTGTATTGACGAACGAGTATCCAAAGAAAAACCGATGGCAAACAACTGGTGGTTGTATTTTCAAGAGCGAATATTTAGCCACTGCACAGCCACTGTTAGGAGATAAAATCGATAAAGACATGCGCTCAATGCAGCGAGTTAAGAAAGTCGATAGTGTCAGTACGTACTTTAGTGGGGAAACCAGCGAGATAAGGAAATACAGAAGCTTTGTCAGATTTAATACAAGAGCACGTATGTCTGTGAGGTAGCAGACGATGATAAGCATTTGTTGAGGTCGGAATGAAAATGGTGTGCATGTGCCGTCTCACAAAACCTTACGAGAGAATGTCGAACGTGCCTCGTAATGTTGCGATAGACAAGAGGAGTAGGTCACAAGTGATTCCATTATGTCGAGACAAATATTTAAGGGATCTGATGATAATTTTAAAGTATTCCCCAAGCAATTCAGAGAACATGGCGGGGCAAGCCTAGTGCCAAATGCAAGCTGATACAAGTTGCCAAATTAGGTGAGACAGAGTAGAAAATGACCTCAGTAGTATCAAGTGAAGATGGGCTTTCAGATTTTTTTAATTGATGCGACACGATCTGTTCAGACAAGAACAAGGCTGATAGTTACTTGCGGAGGATGGTATTTCTATTTGTTCTTCTCTTATGACTAAGTTGGGATTGGGTATCAACAAATCAGAGAAGTGATTAGTTTTATAAAGACAAAGTAGAATATTGAGGAATTCTGAGGGTTGGTTGACCATGTGCCAAATCTACTGCTCACATTGAATCCCACTTACACTTTAGAAAACATCCTACTGGGGAAGACGGATAGATTAGCATGTGAATATACCTTTGCAGTGGATAGAAAGTTTTGCATTGGAAACAGACTGGATCGACGACACCGTCTAATGTCAATCGATGTGACCCACTTCGCCGTGGGTGTCATTGGCCACCCACAAATCCATGATCTCGTCTGACCACTGCATTATTTCCTGTTCCATCCGTTTTACTCACCCCGATCCTCCACCTACCTCGAGACACACATTTTGGCGTTACAGTTCAGCCAAGTGGGATGGTTTTCGCGATTTCCTAGCCTCCTATCCTTGGAATGATTGCTGCTTTATTTCAGATGTTTCCGTTTCCGTTTCCGTTTCCAACTTCACCGACATTGTTCTTCAAAGTATGCAACATTTTATTCCTCACTTTTCCAAACCCGACTGTACGTTTGAAGCGTGCAACATTTCGCCGCTGGCGCAGCTTGCCCACTCCGGACTCCCACCGCTGCTTCATGCAAGCCAGGAACAGATGCTCGTCAATCACACAGAGAGCCAAAGAACGCTTCGTCCGCTGGAAAGTCGAACACTTACTCTCATCTGCCACCAGTAGCTCAATATTTTGGTCCCTTGCCAAAGCAGTCTCTCACAATTTTTGCCCTTCCAATTTCCCTCCCATCTGCAATTCCTCTGGTGATCTTGTTTGCGAACTACAAGAGAAAGCCGAGGTTTTTGCATCCCGGTTTGCCTCCAACTACACCTTACTCAATTATCCTACTCCTCCGGTTCCTTCTCTTTCCTCTGTCTCCCAATTTCAACCTTATATTAGCATTAGGAAGATCCGCCAAGCGCTGCGTTCTCTGGACATGTGAGAACCACCCAGTCCGGACGGTATACCACCCATCGTCCTTAAAATGTGTGCCCCTGAATTGTCTCCTCTCTTACGTCGTCTCTCTCTCTCTATCTATCTTTCTCTTCCTCTCTCTCTGCAGCTCTGTACTTTCCCCATTCCCTGGAAACACGCCGTGATTTTTCCTATTCTCAAACGCGGTGATCTTTCTGACCCGAATAACTATCGTCTCATTTCTGACACTTGTTTTTTCCGAAAGTAGTTGAAACTGTCATCTCCGACCAACTGCGTACGTTTGTCGAACGCGAAGAAATACTGAGCGATCGCCAATACGGATTCCGACCTCGCCGTTCCACGGGTGATACCCTGGCTTTCGTCTCACACTCTTGGTCGGCTGTAGTGGACAATCACGGAAGAACACACATGGTGTCGTTCGACATCTCTAAGGCCTTCGACCAAGTTTGGCACGAAAGTCTTCTGGTGAAACTGTCCTCGTTCGGGTTCTCCTCCGCACTCGTATCGTGGACATCAAGTTTTCTCAGTTAGCGAACCATCTCCGTCCGAGTGGATGGGGTCCCGTCTCAGTCATTTCCCGTGAATGGCGGTGTTCTCCAAAGTTCAGTACTTGCGTCCACTTTATTTGTTTTATTTATTAATGATCTTTTATCCACTACTTCCAACCCGATCCATTCATTTGCCGATGATGCCACCCTTCATTCTTCCCTTTCTTACCGCACTCCTCGCCATGCCAACACCAACATCGACCGTGACCGCAGTGCAATTAGTGTATCTTGAGAGTCCGATCTCGAACGCATCTCCTCATGGGGATCCCACAATCATGTTGCACTTATTGCTTCCAAAATCTCTCTTCTCCTAATTTCTTTGAAACATCATTCATCCGCTCCTCATTTATACTGCGTGCCACAGATTCTATTTCTCTTCTTGGCTTATCCATAACTTCCTCTCTATGTTGGTTCGCTTTCATATCTCAGCTCGCCTCTCGTGCTGCGCGCAAAGTTGATTTTCTGTATCGCGCCAGATGCTTCTTCACATAAGCTCATCTGCTATACAAAGCCCAAATCCACCCCGCACTTGAATACTGCAGTCACGTGTGGGGTGAAGCTTCGTCTACCTCCTTTTCTCTTCTTGATCGGGTTGAACGTAAGGACATCCGGCTGATCGACGACCCTTCTTTAACCTCCAATCTGCCATCACTAGCCCATAGTCCGGCTGTTGCTTCGTTATCTCTTTTCTACCGGTACTATTTTGGATTTTGTTCTTCTGAGCTTGCTTTGACAGTTTCTCTTCCTAGAACTTTTTCCCGACCATCACGTACCCAGGCAACTAGTCATCCCTATGAAGTTTCTGTCGCTAGATGTCGCACTTCTATCTTTCAATCCTCTTTCTTTCCCCGGACCGTTAAGTTATGGAACGCTCTTCCTCTTTCTATCTTCCCACCCACTTACAACCTTCTTCTCTTCAAAAGCAGGATAAGTAAACTGGTTCTTACGTGAATGTTTCTCCTCAACCCACTTTTACAGCATGTCTTCTGATTATGGGGTTTACCACTTATACTGTATTTCACTTAATGCGTAATAAAAAAACAAGTGTCTTGGCGTTCATTCAAAGCCAACAGAATCCCGTTAGTGTCAATGGTATCAAGTAGCCAATAACCGAATTCAACGTGACCAATCCTAATTCCGGAAGAACAAACCAGTGTGTATGGTGAACACTGTGTATGATACCCAAATCTCGATCCTTGCGCGAGGGATGACTGGTTCTACGGGTTTTCCTGCTATTTGTGGGCATTAACAATCATTCAGTAATGGTGCATAGGGTAAATGATAGGATGAGCATCTCTGAGACGGTAGACCGTCGTGCCTTTGGAGTATCTTCTATTTTACTGGTCTCTATCATATACCCAGCTCTCACCCAGGGCTTTATAAAGCTGAAGCGTGCGTCAGCGGCCAAACTCAGGCAAGCTGGTCGCGGGCGGGCTAAATCACGTTCAGGGTAACCGAGGTCGAAAAACGTCGGTGAGACGGTAGTCGGCATGCGCAGACAGCTATCCCTGAATAGGTGGATGAGATTTGCCATATAATCCAATGGTTATGAAAGAGATCTGTCGAACTAACAGGGCTGCATGGACCCTTGGGTTGGATTTAATTCATGTAAATGACGAACGAACTCCTGGGGAGCCACCGGCGACCATGCATCAACATGCTGCTGCCCTGCAGCGCGCACTTGGTTGTGCAAAGACTATAGGTAGGCCGTCGGAAAAAGAGCTGAATGGCGCTGGAGACGTCTCTTGTATGAAACACCCACGGAACTTCATGATTATGCCCCCTAAACGCTCTATTATTCAAGCTACGGCGTCTCCGGGAAGCGACACGCCCTGCGCTCCTTCAGTGGTTGAGAAGTAAGGAGTGCGAACTAGACTTTCGCCTTCGAAAGACTCTCTTTATAGGATGGTGGGACGTGAGAACTCTCACGGACATTGGAAGTCAGGCAGAGACTATGAGCACACAACACGACTACCAAGTGCATATTGCCTGTTTATTCGAAGTCAGGCCGAGCGGTATCGGCTTCCATAGCACCAAGGTTCCCAGCGCAGATAGCAGTTATTGGTTTCATCACAGTGGCCCAGGAACTCCAGGCCAGCAAGGAGTAGAGGTTGCTTTAAGTTACCGCGCCAACTCCTCTCCGCTCTCTTGAGAACCGATATCATCAAGAATCGCAGTGGCGCGTTTTATAGGACAACCCGTCAACCTTACTGTGGTTGTGATCTATGTGCCAACCCCACCATCCGATACTAGTGAGAAGGACGAATTCTACGACGGTCTTCAAACGGTGGTGAACCGCATTCCTAAAAGAGATGTTTGTCACAGAGAGTAACTGGGACGCCCGAACAGGCGCGCAAGATGTCTCGACAAGTCACAATCTCGGGAAGTTCGGCCTGGGCCAGCGCTGTGAAAACGCCTATAGGCTGATTAATTTCTCCGATTTTGACCAGCTTTACATAACCAACACATGGTTCCAACACCCTAGGAAACATCTCATATATTCCGGTGATGATAGAGTAGCTCATCAAATCGACTACGTGCCAATCCAGCCGCGAAGGATCTCGTCAACAGAAGACTGCAGATCGCACCGCGGTGCTGAGGCAAGCAACAAGAGGGGATCAGATCACGTGCTGGTACGCGCGAAGCTTCAACTTCGACTAACGACCCGTATAAAGACAACTCTCCTGAAGCGCCTCAACGTGGAACTGTTGAAGTCCCGGGAGGAAACAGAAGCTCTGACGAAGGAGATTGGACTGCGGTTGTCAACCGATGCATCCACCTCAAACTACACGACAGACTCAGTCGACCTGTTGTGGGCTAAACTGAAGGTGACAGCCCTCCTCTCCACCTTGCCTAAAGATGTCTGTTTCTCCAGCCGTCCAGAACATCAACACCTCAGACGCGAGACAACTCGCTCCGTAAAGAAAGATTACCGCAATTACTGGCACGAAATCGCAAATAAGATGAAAACTGCATCTAGTGCTTGTCATTTCACAAATCTCTTTCGCCTGATACGATCGGCGTCGGGTAAAAGAAAGCCTATTCAATTAACTCTGCGCGATCCATGGTGGAAATGGATGTTTAGATAACTAGATCGGTATAACATTTCAACCAGCTCCTCAATCGCCCACCAGATAGACCGACAGATATCGACTCGACTTCAGCTCCTCGATATATTATCAACTGTGATTCTCCGTCATCAGAAAAAATAGCGAATGCAACTGGCCGATTAAAATCTCGCGAATCCCCCGGTGAAGACAGAATCCCTGAGTAAATATATAAGACCTGCCCTCCGGTGGTCATCGGGCAACTTCATACCCTATTCTACTTGGTTTAGGAAACTAAAAAATGTTCATCTAATTGGAATACTCCGGTTCCGCTTCCATTTCCCCAAAAAGGTGACAAAACGGTGTAGGGAAACTACCGTAGTATCAATCTGTTAGAAGTGTTTGCAAAAGCGTTCGCCCAGCTCGACCTGAATCGCTTCGCTCAATCGAGACATGCACGTACTAGGCCGAATCAAGGAAACTTCCGTCCAGGCAATGAATGCATCGACCAAATATTCATCCTTCGGAGGATTCTGGGACACCGTTACAAATTCCAATGCCCTACCACCGCATGCTTCATAGATTTTCGCGCCGCTTTTGGCTCAGTAGATCGCAGGTCATTACGGAGGATGATGTCTGCCGATGGTATCCCATTCAAGCTGGTCAGTCTGATAACGTTATATTGTGCTGAAACAAAAACACGTGTTCGATTTTACGACGAAGAGTCTTGTCCATTCGAATTGAAGTTAGGAGTACGACAAGGGTGCCCGTTATCTCCAGTGCTGTTCGAATTTGCTGTAAATTGGGTAATGTAACGTGCAATGGACGGTTATCATGGCGTTCAAGTTTCCACAGGCTGCAGTGTTACGGACCTTGAATTTGCAGACGATGTAGTGGTGCTTGGGGAGGACCTGACCACCTTGCAAGCGGCCCTTGATCGGGTAGAAAAATACGTTTCGGAGATTAGTCTTCAGATCAATACCTATTAGCCATGCAAACCGAGTCCTACAATTGAATGACCGACCAATAGAAATTATCTAGGATCTTGAGTATCTTGGCTCCATGATCCTACCAAAAGGAAAAACCGCAATGTCCAACAGCGCATTGACGCGGACCGAATGGCGCTTCTACAACTCCGAAACACTTTGGCGATGGAACGACGTTGGTCCTAAGACCAAGCTCAAGGTTTTCAATGCCGCAGTCCGATTAATCTTACTACATGGTTACGAAACCTGGCCATTAGGAGCTGAGGATATCAGAAGATTAGACGTTTTCGGTCATTGTTGCCTTATATCTATTTTAAAAGTAAGAAGGCGTGATAGAATCACGAATGAAACCATTCGAAATCGCTGCTGCATCGATCGTCTTCCAAGTAGCATGCAACTCCGCCGACCGCAGTGGTTTGATCACGCAATCCGTAGACCCGACCATGGCCTTAACCAGAATTGTCCTGGCACCATTTCCGTGTCCAGACTGGCGTCGCCGACGAGGAGAACATTTAAAAACCTGACTGAATACCGCTTTCGAAGACATAAACCAACTTGGTGTACGGTACGCGTCCATGGAAATCAAACTGGATCGACATCTACAGGGACCTTGCTGCCAACCACCCAGGATGGACAGCAGCGATCTGAGACATTCATGAAGCCAGCTTACCCTCTCCAAGTAGCCAGCCGCCGTAAAGTAAATACTTAGCTGACTCTGGAAAGCGCTTAGTGGCTACTGGCGATCGTTTAGTAACCACTGGCGATTGTTTACTAGCCACTGATGGTCATTTAGCGGCCACGGCCTAAGGTGCAGCCGCCAAACCCTTCCAACACATCCAAACCCCGCAAGGTCACATCACGTATGAGTTTTTCCTCTTAGTCACGGGTCTGTGCGAGTACATGTTGGGGGCAGAATCAATCCCCGTCATTTTCTAAGCCATCAGCCAAACGAGTGCGTCAAAATTCGCCGAATTTTTAGTGGATCGGATAATCAACCCAAGCGCACAAGTGATTACAGGTTCGCATCGCAAGTGGAAGACAATCAGTGGTAAAGAGTGAAAAAGAATTGTTCAGTGTACAAAGAAAGGTGACGGTTTAAAGTTTCTCCTTTGCCATCTTGGGATTAGCATGAAACCTGTAAAGCCATCGCTAAACGAGACAGAGAACTACACCTAAAATAGGATTCGCAAAACCCAAATCATTAGATGAATTCGTTACGGGACTCTGCTTATTGGTGGGAAAGAACCCCACGATCACTGTGAAAGGGATAGAAGAAGATGGAACTGATACACCCGAGTATATCAGTCAGTTCATGCTTTGCTGATTGTTTTCTTGATGGTTATGGTTACACCACGAAGAAACTGCGTATTCATCCGATCGAGCGAAACAGGACTGATGTCAAAGTGAGACGAGCCCAATGTGTGATGTGGTTATAGAAATACAACAGCTCCGACTAATGTTTTCACATAGATATAACTAATTACAGTACATGGTGCTCGCGGGCACGACGGTGATCAACGAAAAGAAAACCGTGCATCGAAGCTCTATCATGAAACAAAGGTCCAAACCTTAATGTTGTTGCTTGTTGTCGTGCGAGGGGTATACTATGTTATGAATACCACTCCTACACCTACAGATTTTTTCTTGTTGACCCTGCGTAACTCAAACAAAGATACCAAGCCCCGTAATTGAGAGGAAAAACCCACGTGATGTGACCTTGTGCGATATGGGTGTGTCGGAAAGGTTTGACTTTTCTACCCTGATCCGCAGTCGGTAAATGATCGCTGTGGCTACTAAACGATCGTCAATTGCTACCAAACGACAAGAAAACCTAGTGTCATTAGGATGGTCGAACTTGAGCAAATCACGAGCACCAAAAATGAGTGTAATTGGTCTGGATTGAGGGGAAAAGAGACCAACGACAATCGGGTCACAGTACTATAAGAAATGGATCGAAGAGAAAACGACAGTGACCATAGGATAATAATTTTTTGCTCAACAGACAGACAATTTAGTTTAAGGTGTGGGGAAAAAAACAAATAAACGGGCAAATGGGAAAAGCGAGAAAAGCGAGAAAACAGCAATGATAGAAATGAAACGAGCAAAATCTTGTAAAACCAGCCAAAAATCGAAAGCGGTGCGTGATTAAGTTTATTATTGAGTTCGTTATTCGATTGTGTCATTCGCATTATTGGGCTTCAACAACAACACCAGCCACATACAACGAACGGTATCTGAACTGTTCTATTAATCCATGAACGTTATAGTTATTCAACAAAACCAGTTCAAATACCCATCCATCCGACAGTGGAACGCTTCGGAACGGGTTATTACTGACCAATGGAAACACCAGTCATCGACACACCAAAACCCTGGAACCATACACAGAGACCCTTCAACAACCGTTTTATTTCATGTAGCGTTACTTCAAACGTAAAAAATCGACCAGCAAAACATGTCGGAATGTACTTACAGCTTCCAAGCGTGAATTCCACGACACCTGTGGAGCATTCACCGCGCTACCGCATGACGTTGTGATGCTGCACGGAGTAGATGCATAGATAGGGAAGAGAAGGAGAAATTGGTTTTGTACAGTAATGTGTGGTAGTCAAACGTCTAAGATATGGCATAGAAATAGAAACCAGGTGTACAGCGGTGGTTTGAGTACAACGAAGAGGTTGGCAAGACAATGGGTGCAAACACACAAAAAACGATTTTTTCCAGAGGCATATTTCGTAACCCCAGGGCCCGAAAACTTGAGGTGGTGAACCATTTGAGAGAGGCCCTAACAGACCTGGTGTGATAACGACCCGAGTGACAGCGGACTGCTGTTTTCTACCAAACCATTTGTCATGCAGAAAGATGTTGAAAAAGTTGGCATTCGTTGGTGATCGCTGAGCATCATGTTTAGGTCAACCTGAGCTACAAACAACAACGTTATTCAAAACCATGTTGAAAAAGGCCTGAGTTCTGTCACTGAGAAGAGAGAAAAAATGTAGTCACATCACACACGCACACAAGCACGCACGAACAGTACAGCACTAGCTTTACAAACGAGCATCTACTTATGACAGTGATCATGATGCTACCGAGCACCGACCATCCAAGGCGGTCACTGTCAAATGGTGTTTTTCAATCGGTTTGGCTTACGAGCTAAAGTTCACGAAAACGCGAAGTTGATCGGCGGTGAGTAATACGAGTTACTAATTTTAGGTTAACTCAGAGCAAAGTACGTGCAACTGCGGCTCAATGTGAATTATTTTGTTAATGCAGAGCACCGAAATCACGCGTACATGCTCACTGTTCTCAGTGAAAATGTGGGCTCACTCGCTCGTTAACTCCAGTGATTTCAAAGACCTGATTCTCCGTCAGGAATATGAGCGACACAATAACAATATGCATGACGAAATTATCCATCTCGAAATTTTTGTCTGCTATCGAGTTGACCGATCCTTGCTTCGTAAGAAACGCGGAGGAAGGGTTATTACTTACTTTAAAGACGATAGGTGCTAATTATGCACTCGAATTCGTATATTAGTGCTTCCGCGATATTATGCGAACGAAGGCATAGGTGGATACCACACAACAGTTATTGTGAACGCCTATATTTCTCCCATATGCCTTATCAGTGTTTTGAGGTCTGCTCTTCCAAACATCTCAGCTAAGCTGATAATCACCTGTGCTTTGTCCATGGTGATTTTACTTATTCTCAGTTAGATTTCATCATGGAACGGGGTTTGAAAAACGTTATAGACCTCTCCACTAGGACTGATGCCTACCCTGATTTGTGCATCACAAACAACCCTGATCTAGTTCGGGTCTTACGTAGATCTCCACTGGGGACGTCGGATCATACCACAGTGCTATTCTCTCCACTGATTTATGGCTCAAGTAACCACAAAATCTTCACCCGCTGTCGTAACCTGAATCCCAAGAAGCGTCAGAGTGATCCAGAAAACTTGCTAAGACTTCAGGCTATGATCGATAGACTAAATTCGACATCTTCAACCAAGAAGATCCCACTGTATCTTGTGAGCATCTTCATGGTTAACCGGATTTCTGCTACGACGCATGTTGCTCATTGGGGGGCCTTATGCATCCGTAGTGACCAATTTTCTCCCCGTCCCTCAAAAAACTGGGCCGTAGGAAAGAAAGTGCCTACAAGAATGGTGATCACCGAACAGTGAAAGCCCCTTCTTTGTCAATTAAATGAGAAATCCACAGACTCAATGGCATATGCACCCTTGCTCTCCTGGTCAACAGCAATTACCGAGAACTTTGGATGTCCATCAAACAGTTGAATGGTATCTCAGCACGACACATTCCCAAATGTAAATGTTGAAGATTTAAACCGTGACTTCAACGAGCAATCGCGTCCTTCATTGTTCAGTTATCCCAACGCAAAATCTTGCCCAAACTTTATCGGCTCCATCTTTCACCATAAGTCCCCGCAAGCTGTTTGCAAAGAGTTGTCCAACCTCAAGTGAAACAAATCCCACGGACCTGATAATCTTTCCCCAGTTGTACTTAAGCAGTGTGCACAAATACTCACAGCGGTAATGGCACAATTATTTATTGAATACTTGGATTGTAAACAGACTTCCGACTGCTGGGGACCAGCTTCCACCACGCTTGTGCCCACGAAAGGAACGGCAAAATTTCGTACAACTGCCTATACCTGCATTGAGTTAACCGTGTTTGAGAAGTGATTATTCCAGAGACTATCCAACGACTTAACAACAAGAGACATGAACCAGTTCGCCTTCCGCCGTCCCTGCTCCACCCTGGATAGTATAGCTTATTCGGCTCATAATGTCTTGTTTTCGCTGGACGAGAAAATAACAGCTGTGCGTACCTGTCTTCAAGATTACAGTGACGCATTAAACAGTGTTGATAGACGAAAACTTCTGGACATCCTTTCAAATGACGGAATACAGCCCTCACCCATTGGACTACTGCCTGATTATTTTTTCAATCGACAACAGTTTACAAAATACGGACGTAGAACCTTTTCCACATCTATTCCAACTCAAGGCGTAATCCTCTCCTTTTTTCTACTCTCAGCCTACACGCCCTCCATGCATGTCAGTGACTGCTCTTTCATTACAAAGTACGGGTTACCCCATCCTGATGCATCAATAACACCTGAATCACAATCTGGTTTCGTAGATCTTGAGTACTGGTCCAAAGCACACAGCCCAATCTTAAATCCCCGTAAGTGTTTAGACGTCATTTTCTCTCTTCTCAGATTACGTGAACCTTCTGGGATCTTGTTTAGACACTCACGTAGGAAACATCCTCATTTTTCGAATATCTTGGGGCTACCATGACCTATAATCTTTGTTGGATTGAACGTGTTACCTGACTTCACAAGTGACGAGACTAACCTACCACGTTTGCGCCTGAAAGCAATGTCTGTACCCCTTTACCTTATTCAACGTTTTGTCTCTGCAAGCATATTACCTCATTGGTTGCATTCTGCTGTCGTTTTTCTCTGGACTACAAGCTAAAGACTTCACCAAAATAAAGTCGATCAAGTCTTTACCCTATTTAACTGTTATACCTCGCAGAGATCTCATAGAGTACATCATATCCCATCGAAAAATGTGTTAACGATTCACCAAGAGGATTTTGAATGACATATGTCACTCACTTCACAAATACCTTAGTGTGTGCTCCCTCTCCTTCTACCCGCAATAATTATAAAATGAATTATGCGCGTACGACTGCCTACTGGTCCGTTGTTTCTTACTTTACTCGCTTCTTATGTAACTCTGCAAACACCGACGCTGAACTTAGGCGACGTTTAGTGTCTTAGTTCCTAAATCGTCCCTCATTAGTGCATCTTTTATTGTTGCTGTAAAAGCTGGGTTCTCGTGTAATTAATGTGAGTACGGCTATGTACTGTTGAATATTCTCCCACCGGGGTGCACAAAGCAATTACTTGGCTTGATAATGCTTTCTCTGAAACGCTGATATCAGTACCTATACACTAAACACGCTAGACTGTGAAACCGACTTTGCGATCACACGGTAAGAACATTGCAGAGGTCAAGCCAATGAAGTTCTACACATTGGAGCGACGAGGAAACAAAACCTAATGAAGTCTAACAGGAAGTGCAAGCAATAAGTGAAACAAAGTTCCCGTGACACTTGGGCTATAAAGTACCTCAAACAGTGGTTTTCATACCTCAAATACACATGCACCAGCCAATGTGAAATGAGCGTAGCTTGTTAGCAAATGATGCGACACGCATAAATTTTAGACCAATATTCAACAAGGCAAAATGGAAAATTCTCAGCTGTCAGTCTCTGATTATTGGTGAATTGGTCCACTAGGCCTTTTGGATAGCCCGACGATCCACATCAGCGATGCTTTTGATAAACCTACGCAACTACTGCGAGGGCATCACCTGTCCAGCGCCAGTACCATTCGACAATTTACTTCATCACCAAGGTCTACAGTTTGCTCAGAATGCCACTAGGAAGCATATTTAGAAACTCCCAAATGCATTATAGTCTACACAGTATCATTCGTGAACAGTTTAGTCATAATGGTCACAACAAAAGAAAATTTTCTTACGACTCATTCACGATAAGAGAGAGAGAGAGAGAGAGAGAGAGAGAGAGAGAGAGAGAGAGAGAGAGATGAATACGGACAAAAAGCAAACATCAATTCACCTAATAACTCGTTTCAACTACTCAGATTCATTCACTAAATAAGATAAACCGTAAGGTAGTTGATTTCGGGATAGAGCGTTCTTATTTCCGGGATGACTGCATAATTTGTCCTAAAGACCCGGGAGAAACGGTAGCTGACGTTTAAAGAAATCACATTAGATCTTCACGGAAGAGATGTTATGCAGCGCTTGGTGACGGCATCGGCCAAACGTAGAATAAACTGAGGAAAACCAATACTGTGTCAACTTTTTTTTCAATCTGGACTAGTGAATAAGTTTTCATACGTCCGGAAAGGCTGTAGTACCAAATATCTTTCGTGATAAAGTAAATTCACCACAAACCATCTGAAGCATAAAATAAAAAGTGGTCAGTCAGTAACAGGGATAATTTAGTTTTTGAGTGGAAAAAAACATTATTAAATGGAATAGTCGGTGAATTGAAAGGAAAAAACACTCACGCTGATGCGGACTGGGTGAGGACCAGTGCACACGAAGAGCCGGCGACTGCTTGTGACTCGAGACTAGATTGTCGTGAATGCGACTGATAACCAGAAGAGCGACTCTCCAACCCGCTAGAACGATAGCTTGTCAGAGACAGTCCAGTTTGAGGTTCTGCTGACATTATTTCCACATTCTCCTGAACATCGCGGGGATCGATCAGATCCCGATCAGCTGTAGACAAGTCACGTGCTGGACGGGCTGCACACATCTGAGATGGAGGGAATGCAAAGTCTGCGACAGGACGGGATTTACGGCGTCGAGATGGGAGAAGAAGGCCTGTGTCTGTCGCAAAATAGTCAGGTGGTTTGAGGCGCAAAGGATCAGTTAACACGGATGCGTTAGCTGAGAACAGGGGATCACAGCGACGCCTATAAGCGGAGTAATGAGGAGGTAATGGTAGTGAACGACAAGCGCTATCGTCATCCTGGAACCTGGATGGGTCAAATGAAGTAGAAGGATCGGTAATGGAATCCATATTGGGATGTGGGGGGATATGTTTTCTCTCGGGATGAGAATGCAAGGTGGCTTGAGCTGCCGGGCTCCCAGTGGCCGTAGACCCGGGTGTTGATGAGAAGGATGTGGGAGTTACAGAACTGCTGGAGGAATGCTTTGCTACTAGCACTGCTTCTGCCGAACCAACGCGGCCGAAACTATCGTCCAGCGCAGCACGGAAAGCGGGAACGCCATCGGTGAGAGCTGAAGCAAGACAGTATAAAGGGAGAATAACCGAATATTATAAATAGCAGTCAAGGTTGCAATAAATTGAACTACAAATATGTTTCAATACCATCTTAGGCTGCGAAGTATTCCTGCTTTTTCATTCCCCTTCCCAAAATGAATACGATACTTCCCAATCCAGCTATAAACTCAACTTGGATGTGCTCCAAACCCAGCTATTCGAATGAACAGCAGAAATGAAATACTGGCGTTGAAAGTTAGAAACCAACAGACGAGCAATGGGTGATTGAAAGTAACCTCTGTCAAATATAATACGAAAGTTTCGAGCTCATGAGAAAGACTAATGAATCATAAGCACGTGCGAACAGGACGAAACTTTCTCAATCACCGTGATTTGGGCAGCTGTAGCATGCATGAACATCAAATACTTGAATTGAGAGAATGCGATTCGGGTTAATAACCATCTAATTCTGTGACATCGACCATGATGAGCATCATGTTCGACCGTTATTCGCGTTTTCTTCAGTTTTCCCACACTTTTTATCGTTTTCCCTTGGTTGTCTTATAGCTTGTCACTCGACTGTATGTCGAATGGAGTTCTAGGTGTTTGCTCCACGCTACGCAAATTGTTTGGATCGACTAAGCCTTTGGATAAACCTCATTGGACATGGATTTTAGGAGGGTGAAGGCTTGACAGAATGGCAAAATCATGAGTTTCGAAATTTGTAAAGGGTTATAAGCTTTTACGCGAGACAAAACTGCAGTGTTGCAGAATGAGTAGTTTTTGCTGTATTGTTTGCGTTTTATTTCTTGATTTCTATGGGCGCCCACACACTTGTTGACTGCTATGACAGCCTACGTACTGGAATTTTGCTCACAACTTCGATCACTTAAGCCCGCTAATGGAAAACAGATGACAGCAGCACAACACGCCAAAACAATACGTACTCGCGTGAGAGAATGATATGCTGTTTGAAGCGACAATGGAAAAATCTTGAACGTGCCTGTCCAATGGGATTATCGTCTTGACGGATATGGCTGAATGAGTTTTTTCTAGTCCTGTCAGACCGGCTTTTTTATGCTTACTCGGCTAGTTCAGCAACATGCGTGGATGAAGATGTGATGATTAGCTGATTTAACATGACAGGCTCAAAACGATTAGTAGCTTGGCTTCGGGGAGGTTCACGCGACTCCCTGATACCCCCCTCTTTTACATGTCACGTATACCTCGGAGCTTGTGAGTCCAACTGCATTCTCTGAGTTTTCTTTCTTGGGTGACTAGACCGTCGTCCGGGTAGTAACTCTCTGCCCAAATCGTCTGTTGATGACGGCGAACCAAATATCTTGAATGTGTCCACCAACACGTCTAGCGGTACCGAATGCTCGTACATGTTTGACCCTGTTGAGTTATGTCTTGCTCGTAGGTGGTTCTGAAGACGCATCCAAGTCCCTTCGCACAGTTTTGTTCCTATACTCGTACGAATGACGACCTTAATCCACTTAGGCTTTCCTGAGTGGAAGTCCCTGTAGTACTCTGGGGTGCCCACGTGGAACCCTGTTTACGTTGTTGAACGTTCTGGATGTGGTGAGCATTTTGGAATCAGTTCATTGTGGACCGTTTTCAGCTTGCGTCCCATCGATATTTCCGCCGGTGATAGACCGTGTTGTGTAGCTTTGTCTGGTGTCGTGCGATACATGAGTAAGAATTGTTGCAGGATCTTCACCGCTGTTCTCTCCCCTCGAGATTTGAGCAAGGCACTTTTGAATGTGTCCACGAACCATTCACCTTGGCCATTGGACTGAGGGTGGTATGGAGGTGAGAAAATATGCTGTATTGTGCACTTCTGGCTGAGTTTTCTGAACCCAGCAAATGTGAATTGTGATCGATTGTCGGATACTATCTGACCCGACAAGCCGTGTAGGGTGGGAATAAGTTGGGGCACCAAGACCGTGCCGTAAGCGGTTGATTGGCTAATGGTGACTACCTCTAACCATTTCGATAAGGCATCCACCTCGACGTGTGAAAATCACTCAATGGGTCCAGCGAAGTCAACGTGAGTTCTTGTCCATGGTAGATCGGGCGTTGACCGCGGTACCGGCGGATGATGTGAAGGCATCCTGGCGGCTTACCGGTGCATGCAATGTTTACGCGCCATACATGTAACCGAACATGTTGGCGGAAAAACAGGTCGGCAATCCTTCTTCGGCTGAAAGGTGGCTGGCGTATGGGTACAGGGGTTCAGCTTGCCTGTGGCGGGTTGTTTCGTCAGTTGATCTTTTGATAGAGATGCAGCAGTGGTCCTGATTTGATCGCAGAAGCTGCTGATAGATAGATAATTTGGACCGAGCTTGTCAAGCCAGTTAACTTCCAGTAGGTTGATGTTGGATTTAGTGACGAAGCAGGTCCCGAAAACCGCCTTATCATGAAAAGTTATCGTACAACGAAGTTGGCCGGTGAGCTCTAGTGAACCGCTACAAGCAGTAGTTGCAATCAGTGAGGTAGGCTGGATGTCTGGTCGACCAACTTCACCCCATTGTAATGAGGAGGCTGTTGGGAGCCATATTGGTGTTCAATTAATGTAAGTGTAGGATCCCGTTGACGCACTTACTGAGCCTTTGTGCTCATGGAGTTTTCTGTGTTTTTGTATTTTGCAGATCGAGCAAGAGCAACCCCAACGGAAGACATTAGTCTTGCATACTACACCATGTGCCCTGCTTTTAAATGCTTCAGTATGGTCGGGGTGGATGTCTTAGGCTCCGAGATGACTAATCACCCTGAAAGTCTCTGGGAATGCTCTCAAATGACCATACGTAACAAACAACTTGTGTTGAGAGAGTCCTGTACACTGTTTTCTCGTGGCGGAGTTGCTTCCGCAAGTGTGAAGGCGAAAGTTCGGTGCTCTCCACCGGGTTGGCTGACTAACAGTCAGTCTGAGTTGGCTAAATCCGAAGGGCGTATGAACCGAGCAACCAGTCACCGGCTCCCAGAGGTTCCCAGAAGAGGCGAATGAACCATATAATTGGCCACCAGCCTACCTGGACCAACGCTGCTGCCTTGCAGGGCGCGTTTGGCTGCACAAAGGCTAGAGGTGCATCCTCGAATAAAAAGGCCTACTCTAGCCGGGCGACTAAGTAGTACATAGCTATGCAACTGATAAACATCTTGCAAAACGATTGTTACGCTTATCAAAGATATGCTCACGCTGACATTCGCACACCGTACACATACGTTGGTTATTCAAATCCCACAACCAACCCACTCACACGCTTAATATTCTTCAGGAGCCGCAATCAGCCGCACATGCGGTAGCGTCTATGAGGGAAGCGTTGTTCCCGTTTTCTCGAGTCGTCCTTCGTCTAATATCCAAATCTCACCGAACCCGCTTCCATCAGCTGATGCTGTTCCTCGCCCCGGCGTCCTTTTAAACTGGCGACATTTAATATGCGAACACTAATGTGTATAAGACAACAGGCGTGCTTTGCTTGTACGCTGAAAACACTTGCCATCGATATATATATATATATATATATATATATATATATATATATATATATATATATATATATGTAGTATGAAAATGGGTGAACAAAATTTTACCGGGAGCACACGAGCGGTTTCGCGATTGTTACCGCTTATCAGGTATGTACAGGAGTCACAGACGCAATACATCACAACTCTCTCGGACTCCGCAACTTTTGACTCAGAAACGGTTGTAAATGGCATTGGCTCGAAAAAGGCAGTAAAATGACAGACGTCGGAGACCCCTTCCACTTGATACGCATCACCTCGAACAGGAAACAATTATTTATGCTACTACCACGTGACATAAATCAAATATCAAACATGGGTCAAGCACTCTTGATCAGTCACTTAGCTACATTACATACCTACCCCAGTGCGCAGTAAATTCAGACAACTCTGTGCAATACGAAACCGGGGGTGATTCAGTTTCGTTGAATAGCAGTAACCTCGGAAAAATCAATCCCTGGCGAGAAATGCAAACCGTCGGAAATCTACAAGACACACAAACTATGTTGCATTCATTGTGCGTCCCACAAACCGGAGTGGGAGTATAAAAGCGAACTACATGGGACTCAGTTTCAGACAGCCGCGAAGCTGATCTAGATAACACTTTTAAATCGCTCCTTTGATGCAGGGAATGTATCGATTCACAGCAGGCTGTAAGCTTGTAGGATGCGCGAGAAGTATGTACACTTCTGACGATCGTATTCTTCGGAAACGCAGGAAGGTCTCAATAGTTTGCGTTTAGCTTCCACATCGACCAGGGTGGCTCATTCTAACTGAACTCACTCAACTACACGATGGACTGCGTCATGCGGTACACATTTTCTGACTGACCATTCCAGAACATGACTCATCGTAGATGGCGGAGCTGGAATTGGGAAGACATTGTCGCCCCAGGAGATAACACACAACTTGTAACCAACAACCCAGTGTATCAAGTTCTAAAAGAAGAGTGCTGTTTTCGAAATTAACCAGCCATTCACCTAGGCTTCAGAAATGTTGCTGATGATGATGTAAACATAAAACAGTAAGGACAATAGGCTCTAAAATACAAACAGAAGTGGAAGATTGTCGTTAGTCTACAATAATCAAACCGTTTCCCTTGGTTTCGAAAACAGTCGCTATAGTAAATTGTGCCAAATTAACCTTTCGGTCGCCCCAAACATATCGTTGAGGGGAGGAAATTGAGTAACAACTGTAATGCGCGCTTCTAGGCACTTGCAAGATAGCACGGCAAAAACTGTTTACGTCTCAAACGCCCACTCAAAATCTACCTGCACATGGGTAAACAAGATAAACGAGCTCAAACAACACTTAGTTCCGCCTTCTGAAAATTGTGAGCATGACGCGAAAGCCAAAAAACAACAGAATAAATGAACTATTGTTGCACACTCACGCAGGACAGTTCACGTTAAATTACGAATATGGTGAGTGACAGCAAACAAACTCAAGATAACATCAACCCACAGGAATCCGACGATAGGAAATACTGCACGACACGGAAACCAGATAAAAAATTCAACATTGATACGACGCAGAAGCATTCACTTAGGAAATCCACTGCTTGTACTTCGTTGTAAAGGAACATAATTTTTTCATTACATACTTGCGCTTGAGTGCAGTCGAAGGGATATACACCGTGGCCTCGAAGGCCCATTGCACTATTAGAGATAACCGGCAATCCGATCGTGAGACTCGGTGTGGATAATCACATAGAGTTCTGATAGGTCAGCCGTGGTAACGAGCCGGCAACAGTGGATCAGTGTCTATCATCAACGATGCAGGGCAGGGGATGGTTGTATCTAATAACAACGGTATCCGGCGTGTTTTGGTTGGTTACACCATTCATGTGATTCATTAATTATATCCAGCAGTATACCTCGGGAGATATAAACCAAACATTACTAATTCGATTTAATCAACCAGAGGAAAAGGACAGCAAGTATATTATGGCCGATGATGCGGTGGTTATTTTACCGTAGTGTCAATTTAATTTCAAAACGAACAGTTTTTAACTTCTTGAGTAACACAGACAAACGGTTGGAGCTGTTTATAACCACTTACTTGCATCGGTCAGCACACGATTTGAAATCACGAGGTAGACGCGTGGGAATTATCCTGCGACACTTAACACCCAAACTGCGACAAATCGTGAAACAAACTGTACTGTTGCTTCCCATACCAGCTGAACAAGAAATGAGTAGGGCAATGCAACTGGAATCACGCATATAGCAAAAATACAGCTTTGGACAGTTTGACGGAAGTCAACCGTTTTTTATACAAATCATTCGACTATGCTCAGACCGAAATAACGTTAACCGGTAAACTCAAGAGTTATATAAATTGGCAACGAGAAGTTGCATTGTATCTTTGTGTCCTCGATCAATTATTCTGTGCATTCTTCAACTGAATCAATAACTTACTTTCATCTATTTTGGCACCAGCTCCGGGTGGAGGACAGTGAGCGAGGTGGTCACCAATTGCCACGATAACTCTTGAATTCATTGCAGAGGTTACTGCTGGTAGGTGCGCAGCGGGACAGCTGGCTGAGCGTCGGTTGTGGGTAGTTACTGGCGCTAGACTAGAAGCTAAAGTGGTGTTTGCGTAATCAACGGGATTGACAATGGACTGCAGTGTGTTGGGGGTTGGTTCGGTAGAGCCTAACTCCGTTGATTTGACTCCTGATGGCTCGTCGGTGGAAACAGATGCAGCGGGGAACAGTTTTGTCAAGAAGGCGGCGAATTCACCTGACGGTTGGGACGAGGGATCTCTGGGAAGTGTAGTGCATATTGCGGAGTCATTTTCGGAACCAGTGGCAATTGGGTTTGCTGAAAGTGGAGAGAAAGTTTTACAGAATACAATATGACAATTTCGCGCACACATCAAACCAATTACAAAGCATTAGGTGTCACGAAAACTCTCTTTACCTCGTTTTTAACCTTTTGATTTTTTAACTAGAGTATACCTCCACAATTTGGCAATGAATGTTCCACCGCTTTCGTTCAGTTCGAACAACCGTCAACAGCGGACTAGGCGCGGCAATTCTGGCTGCTGTCTCTCAGTAGGAACCTTGATCGGAAATGCAAAAATCAAGAGCATGAAAAAGTAAGAGAACTACAAATAGTAGTGTCAACTCGATAAAAACGTTTGTGAATGCAAGAACCCCACTGATGGCGATATTTATCTGTATTTTTCAAGGTGTCTAACTACTGGGCGAGTGGATTTATCGAAAGCCTAAGACGCCGTACCTGACCTATTCCATTGACTAGCCTTTTTAAACTTTGTCATATCGTGTTATAGACTGGTCAACCTTGCTTATCTTCCGACCAGTGGACGCTGCAAGCCGAGGAATCCAAACCACCTTAGTCTGGTGAGCTTTAATGTTTTATTTATTGGTTAGCTACATGTGTCAAACTTCCGCGTTTCTGATATGTCCCCCAATCTAAGAAGCACATGCTACCGGAAAAATCGTGCAACGCACGTTCGTTACGAATGGAACTACTTAATTAAGTTCGGCAACTATAACTTTCTTGTTATCAAGCTAGCGAATCATTTTTGGCGAATGTTACAGATTACTTTTATGTTAAATCACAGTAACATTTTCCAGAAAACAGAAAGACGATTAAAAGATGATTTACTGATGTAAGAGTCAGTCTGAGTGCAACTGCTATTGCCTGTTTTTCGGTGTGAACGGGAGTCAGTTAAATGATAGTGAAAAGCCTGAATTACTACTGTGCGCCTAACCTCATTAGATGAAAGAATAAAGCTCATCAGGCTAAGGTGGTTGGGATGTCTTGCACATGTCCCTGGATAGAATAAGTCGGCGTGCGATGTTCGCTGAGTAGGTCATCGTTGCCAGATGAGTAAGGGTAGCCCGTCCATGACATGAAAGAAGGGTACAAAAACTACCCAGTAGACTTCGTCATGTAGGGTGTATTTGGCTTCCCGGGTTGGGTTTCAATAGATCCTCTCAGTCAGTGGTTAAATACGTTGGAGGAGATGGCTAAGTGCCGCGATCAGTGGTACTCTTGTATTCAAAAACGCTCTTTGTCGACTTTATACTATTTATGGTTTATGTTTTACTCATTTCATAATTTTGTTTTTTTACATTACTTCCGACTGACTTTGCCGCTGAGATAGCAATCAAGATCGCCGCCCCCAGTGCATGATTAATCATTGCTTGAGCCAAACCTAACCACTAGAGGGAAAGCTTATTATAAAATGAAGTTCATGTTGTCGTGATGAAATTCAGTAGAAAGGGTGACGGAACCAACAGTCACCGAGTTCAGCTTCTAGAGCTTTAAATCCGCGGAGAAACTGTTGGAATTCCTACCCGTACAATTGCCACATGAATCAGTAAGTTGTTTGCAGGAAAAAGGCAGCTAGCAGCATGGCTGAACACAGTAGAAAGGGCATATCCATAACCTTAGGAAGAACTGACAACGATCACGACGAGTTGCAGCAGTTTCTCGTGGATAGGATGTTTGAAACATTAGCTGACAGTGATTATCAGGACGCGTTCGCCGAGGAATGCGGACAGGAATGTTGCAGGCAGTGGATCTCTTAGGATCGGGAAAGAAACCATTTTGGGCTTAGTAATTCGTCGATTAGGGTATAGATATAGTACGATTCATACGTTTTGTTTTTGGAAGGCTACCATTACGTACACGCTCTAGACAACATACTGATGGGGAAAAACAACATAAGTCTATTTATTTACGTAAAGCCGGATAGTTTTTGACAGTTTGCATGTTAAGGAAAAGAGATCATGGGGTAGTCATTCAGGTCAGGCGTAAACAAGTTTCTCTCGTGATTTGTAAACCCGCCATGACGCTGTTGAACAAAGTTAGAACTGCCAATAAAAACTCTAGATCAGATGGAAGGCGCATCTTCGAATGAAAGTCCTACTCTGGATCGGGCGATCGGACAACACAACAGCCCACAACGCTAACAAAAATGCCATTATTATGACTGCCTGTTCTTTCGTGCGCACTGCTGATTTTCACTCGGAATCAAACTCGTTTACACTGCACACAACTTTTCGCTCCAACCCTCTCCCTTCTCCGTTTCAATTTCAGTTTATTCAACCATTAATCTCGCACTTTTGTGCCCTGGATTCGGTTGCTATCTTCCAGCATCGTCGACTCAATGGCGAAAAGATTAGGAGAATAGTGAAAAAGATCCAAGAAGTCAAAGGATCAATAGGAAATCAAGAGGATAAGAGAAGAGTCCGAATGCAACTACGCCACTGGCCGCAACACCTAGCCATATCACTTAATGTTTACAACCACTCGGTAGGCGGATCACGTGGACCCCAACCCGGAAGTTTCACATGTCCTACTTGGTCAAGTCCACTGGTCAAGGTTCTCATACGTTTTTGCCATGTCATGGACTGACCACCTCAATCTACCTTCTAATCACCACTTGCCTCAGAGAACAACGTACGCTGTGGAAGTCTATCGGTGGGCGTGCGTAACGCATGTCCCAACCACCTTGAGTTGTTTAGATTTAGTGCTTGGCCCACAGACTGACCTCTGGTCTCCAACAGCCTACGTCTAAACTCAGCATTGCTGATACGGTGTTCCCATCATATTCGGGAAATGCTACGAAGACATCGTTGCTCGAACACCGACAGTCTTCACCTATCTTCTACCTCAACGGCCATTTTCTCAACCGTATAACAGGACGGGCCTAACCGCCGCAGTGTACAGTCAACCGTTAACAGAAAATCGGATGTCTCGCCGAAGCCACAGATGGCGGAGGTTGACAAAAGCCAAACGCGCCCTCTGTATACGCGATGACACTTCATTTGATATCCGTCCACCTGCTAAGATATAACTACCCAGATAACAAAATTTATCCCTTTCAGCTAGAGTTTCCCCAGCCAACACAAGGCTTGATGTTGAGCCAACCCAGTCCTGCAACAGCATTTCACACCTTTAAGATAGGAAACGCATCCCAAACATTGCTACGCTGTTGTTAAGACTATTTAGGAGGGCTTGCAACCTACATGGATCATCAGTCATGAAAACAATACTGTCCGTGTATTCCAAGTCAGACAGTTTACTGCCTGAGCAAAGATCGACGTTGCTTTTCTCACACGAAGATAGGCCTATCTCAAGAATCAATTCAATTGCAAAATTGAAGAGGAAGGGTGAAAGAGGGCAACCCTGACAAACACCACTTTCCTCGGTGAACTCGGGGGAAAGATCGCCGTAAGCACGAACTCGGCTTCGGCTGTTCGTATACAAGCATTAGAAACGGGAAATAAACTTCTCTGGCACACCCTTCAGTGAGAGGCAGTGCCAAGGAACTGTGCGGTTCATTGAGTCGAATGCCGCTTTCAGATCAAGAAATAAAAAGATTGTGGGCTTACAGAAGATGTGTCTGTGCTCCAAAGTTTGCCGAAGAATAAAGATACGGTCGATACAACTACGACCGGGTTTAAAACCGGCTTGATTCTCACAAGAACACAGTTCATGGCCACTCGATAATCGGTGGAGAATAAGACCGGTGAGCAGTTCGGATGCGATACTTACCAAGCTAATTCCACTGTGGTTTTCACAAGGGGAACTGTCACCTCTCTTATAAATCGGTACAATCATCGATTCACACTATTCCCTGGGAATCTGCTCGTTATCCCAAATAATACGGAGGAATTTTGTTAACTCCGGAACTAAAGCTTAGCCTCCATCCTTGAAAAAAGATGGGGACAACCCATCCGAGCCAGCGGCTTTGTACCTTTTCAAGTAACCGATCTCCCACATAATCCCCATCCTTGATGGGGGACTGATATCCACCTGCATCGTTTCCCTGGCAAGAAGGTCCACCGTTGAAGTAGGCCAACTAAATTTGTCCCTAAAGTACTTCGCCCAGCGCACCGGACGACGTCCCTGAGAGTGAATCAGTGAGCCGTCAGATTCCCTCATTAACTCACTTACCCCGAGGCTTCTGTTGACCGGTACCTCTAATCAAACGGAAAAGGTTGCGAGCATTGCCAATGGAAGCAGCCTTTACCATTTCCTTACATTTCGCAATCCATCACTGCTCACGGTCATTTCTCAGGCTCTTAGTCAGTCGGTGTCTCAGGGAATTGCACACTTCATTGAATGTGGCATCCAGAGGGACGGATCTGAGAGCATTCAACGGAGCAACTGATGTCGAAGATATCCATCATTTTCGAGGCCTACTTGAACCAGAGTCCCGTGTGGCACTGGAAACGGCATGCAAAGCTCCCTTGATCTGTTGCCAGCGATCATCTGGGTCGTGCACATCCGGCTGCATCGATAACAGTGCAGAAAGCTCAGCCTGAAAAGCGGATCGTCGGTTATCGTCCAGAAGCAACCGCACGGGACAAGTGGCATTTACTTTGGTGAGACCACGGACGAGACGTAAACGGAAGTGAGCACGTATCAAGGCGTGATCTGAGTCTACAGGCGTAGACTAAAATGAACGACAATCTTCAACTGATTCACGCCAGCGGTGACCAATCACAATATAGTCAATCTGAGTCCAACGTTGTGAAGACGAAGGAGGACGCCATGTGAATGTATGCCGCTTCTCATGGCAGAAGTTCGTACTTGCCAGAAACAAACTATGGTCAGAACACAGCTGAATGAGACGATCGCCGTTATCGGTACGACCGGCTGGGATAGCAAATGGATCTCCGATGTGCATTTCAGAATCTCTCAAACGACCAACTTGGGCGTTGAAATCCCCAGCAATGACCACCACGTCCGTTAAACGTGCGCTTCGAAGTAGCTGAGATAAATTCTGATAGAATTCATCCTTGGTCTTAGAGGAACTGCAGTTAGTCGGCGCATACACAGACACGATGAACGAGAATCGGCGCTTCAGTTTGTTGTTGTTGACACGAACAGAACCGGATTCGGTCCTTAGCCCCATGCACCCAATGGAACAAGCGGAACGTGGACGAGGCACCATCCTTTGGGTCAGGGGCTGCCCAGGCTTAGGCGGGCGATAGCTGCCCAATGAAGTGCGATCACTTCTCCCACCGTCGAGAGAAACCCCACGTACTCCACTCTCACGTCCATCTAGTGGAGGTTTTTAGACCGGTAGACTGTTTCTCTCTGTTTATTCGCTGCAGTGTCCCCTCCAGGGGCTTAGTGGTTAAAACCAGATGCTTCTCATCAACTGATTCTAAGAGTGAACTTCGTCTGGACCCTACCCATTGACCTATCAGGCATGGTTGTATATTTGGCTTAAGGACGCCATCCTGCATAGCTCTTTGAGTCATAAAAGCACGCAAGCCATCACACCACGCCAAGGTGCAGCCTCGTTGTGATGGGGCGACCGTAGACGATATTGGTTTGAAACCGTAGGCCGGATGGAAACAGCAGCCGCCGTTGAATTCTTTGGAAAGCTTTTACGTGAAGCCGAGGTTGTTGATCTGGAGATAAACACTGCAAAAACGAAATTCTCCACGACTTCCCAGGGCCTAACACATTCTACACGCGTCAGTAGTGAAACTCTGAAACAGGTGCATCAATTTAAATACCTAGATTCCACTATCCAGCCAAACCGTCAGGTCAAAGACGAGACTAAACGCCGTGTAGAGTGCACAGGGAGAGCGTTCCCTACAACTTCGCAAATCATTGTGGTCTCGCAGCGAAATAAGCCTCCGCAAGAAGCTCAGCATATTCCGAGTTGGAGTCCGCTCAGTGCTTATGTACACGTGAGAAACTTGGCCGGTGAGAGTATACGACACGCAAAGGCTGGAAAGCTCTGACCACTGGTGCCTCCGATACATGGGCAAAATCAAGTGGTATGATCGCCTTACAAACTCCGCTGTGTCAATACTGTGCAAATACAGAATGACTTTCTTTGTTCCTCCAACTACATCGCCTGCAGTGGTCCTACGACGACCCGGAACGGAACCTACGAAGAAGAGCCTAGTTTCATCACCCTGCTCAGACTGGAAAAGTCGCCTGAGTGGCCAGCTGAAGTAATGGGTTAAAATTATTGAGGCGGACAAGGATCGCCTAGGCCTTCAGTCCGTTTTCGGAGTATGCTACTGGCGCAACAACCGGACTTTACGGTGTGCAGATCTTGCCGCAGACCGGAACGCGTGGACAGCTACCACCAGGCATTCAAGAAGCCGACTTATCCTCTCGCAGGAGATAGTCCGCATAGAAGTAAAGAAGGTGAAGCCTACTCTGGACCGAAAGATCGAGTAGTGCAATAGCCCACGACGCAAACAACCACGGAATACACCAATGACACACATACACTGACTTTTATACTCTGTTATAGCTCTCACCAACAATTTTTGCGATATATATATATATATATATATATATATATATATATATATATATATATATATAATCCGGCACATCCCCCAATAAAAGGTAGTGGCCGAGTGAAATACCTATGTAAGAGTAGGAAAAACAGGTGGGTTATTGGTACGTGTCTGTGTCTTAAAACTTGTCGAAGAGTGAAGATATGGTCAACATAACCTCGACCGGGTCTGAACCTAGCTTAAGTCTCGCGCGAGCTCTGCTGGCTAGCGTTAGATAGCTCCAGCGAGCAGTACCGGGAAGAAAAAGCTCGTAGAGAGCTCTTCCATTTTAGCCAGAAGTGGAGGAACTGTGCGAGGGTTATATTGCACTGGTAGGACCAGTTTTTTTTATTTATTGAGAACCGAGCTGAATCAATCCGCGAAACCCTGGTTGATCATAAATAAATGTGGAATCAAGTTTGACGAGAAACACTGAAAATTTAAACAATTTTGCGATGTGTGCAATGAATGTCCCATCAAAAGTGCAAAATGAGTGCTTTTTGTTACGAACTCACTTTTAGATGAAGTTTGATTGACCATAGGACAGATACGTGGAAAGCACGGTGAAATCGATGAATTTGACCGAACTGATATACCGGAATATCTCTCGGAGGACGGGACCAGTGGATTGAGTGTGTGTATACGCCGCTCAAACGAGCTATGACCATTCGGTATCACATCAGAGCTTAGCAGAGCTCCAATCGGGCCCGCGGTTACGAGATTTCTTTCTGCAGTAGAACCCTCCGTTTCAACCGTAGTTAGATTCTCTCCTTCATCAGAATCTGGTGGCTCCACCAGGCAATTACTCAAATTTTCCGGTGGACTACAACAAAGAAGCGGGTAGATAAATATATTAGAAATAATTAAAATAACCAACCATCTACCGGGCCATCGAAGCATGTACCTTGTATGGCGAAATGTGATGAGATGGAATATCGTAAAAAGGGTACAGACCGGCATAGACCACAAAGGTTTAAAGAAAATCCGAAATTTAAACTTCAAAAAAAGAAAATCACAGATACCAGAAAAGACGCACGGAAAACCTTTGTATGAACCAAAAATAAGCTTTCCCTTTTTGGTGGTAAAAGCACATATCCATTACACCCTTAAGTAAACTGTAAGAGACACGCAGTCTGACACTAACAGAAAACATTTTGGCAATTTATGTAAAAATGCAAAGTACGTTACTCACATCCGAAAACACGTGTCGCCAAAGAGTTGGCGCATAGAAAAGGACACCAACAGCAGCGAATTATCCTGACGTTTGTGCTTTTCATCGTAACCCGCTAGAATGTACCTGCGGCGGCAGGTAGCGCTCCCCATAGCAGCAAATGATGCCAGGTTGATAATGACGAACCCAACCTTGTAGAACGATTTACCACCCTTTGTTTCCTGCGGGGAAAACATGAAATCCGGGGTGCAGAAACTGAATTATCTGATGAAAGATCGAAAGAACTATAAGCTAGAAAGAGTGGATGTACGTGCAGCGAGTTGAGAAAAGCCTTAATCAGCCATATTTAGCCGTACATCAATATGTACGATATCCAAAATCTATTGCACTGGTTTAGCATTAAAAGTACGTTTGAGACAAGTTTTGCGTTATGTGCCAAAATCAGAGTTAATTGTATATTATTCTCCAAATAAAACGCGAAGACACTGAGAAATACACAGAGAAAAAAGATACAGGGCCCAAAACGGGTGGGACAAACGGCATCAAAAACTTACAATACCAGATGATGGGTATGATGGAAGGGGTCAGATTCACTGATAGAACGGCTCACCGTAAGTAAGACCTGCAGCTAGCTACTCAGCCTAACTGAAGAAACATGGGAAATTCAGGATCGACTAGTGAGGTAACGACAGTCAACTGTTACATATGAAAACTCGTAGTGATTTACTGTCGCCTGGATCGTTACCCCATCTGACCTACTGGAACCTTATGTGGTTCTCCATTCCTATTTTCGTGGTCTAATTGCCGGTCATCCCTAAAAAGGCAGTGGGCCTTCATGGCTATGGGGTATGATCCTTCCACTGCACATATGCAGAAGCATGTAGTAAAAAAATACGAGCTTTAATCTGTCGAGAGTCAAAACCCATGCATGAACTCCTTTGGATGAATATACTTCTGTGAAACGAGAAAGGAAATACGAAGTGCATCGTATTAGATATTCAATAACGCTTACCATTCTGATTGATATTTTTAGAAACTTTGGCTCCAAAACGTTAGTGCCTGTGTTACTCCGAAATTTACATATAAATCGGTGTTCTGTATTCCATGAAACTGTGTGGTTGCGGATTTCGGCTCTGAAAAGTTATAAGCAAGACGAAAATCTACGAACCTCGTGGAGTACTGGCTTGTGTGACGCGTGTCCAGTAGACGCAGCTTTGCAAATGTGACAGCATTCACATATGGAACGGCAACCAAACTGTGCAGTCTCACGACCACCTCGAAATGATAGCGTTTCCTCCTACTAAGCATGGGTGCACAGTCCATATAAGATCAAAAACTTGATAAGGAATGCTGGATGGAAAATAGAGATATCCAGCAAGCTCCGTATCACAACGCTGCCTTCGCAATACGATCTTAGTCATCATTAAGCCTCAACATTGTAGTAGCAGCGCTCTTCTGTAGCGATTGTACGTTTTCGACCTATAAGGAGACAGAAAAGAAATTGGTGAACCGGAGCTTAGCAGGTGTATAAGCAGCTACTAACACCCATAAAAAGATGGGTATGGAGATCCGTGTCCAGCTCTTTATCTTACTTGACCTACTGGGATTTTATGTGGTTATCCATTGCATGTCTAAGGGTGTGGTAGTCGCTTATCCCTAGTAGTTCAGTGGGCCTTTGTGGATATGGGGTATACTCCTTTCACCGCACTCGAGGTAGCATGTAGTGAGGAAATGTCCGACTTTAACGTTGCTTCCCAAACGAGAAAACATTTTTAATACATGCTTGCGCATGAGTGTGATGGAAGGGGTATATACCATAGCCATGAAGGCCTACTGCACTATTGGAGATAACCGGAAACCAGACTCCGAAAAATAGAGTAGAGAACTGCGTAAGGTTCCAACAGGTTATATGTGATAATGAGCCGGACGACGGTGGATTACCGTCTACCTCCAAAGTAACCGGTGACGGCGTGGATCTAAACCTCTAACCTCCTTCAAACCACCCGACCATCACCGGTTCATGGTGCCGCATTCGTGCAGCTAACAAAGGGAGTATGCAATTGATTGGGACTGCAGATAAGCTGGCAGGGAAACTAGAAGGGTCACCAAATATGCAGTATACTGGAGATCGCGCTCTTGTGTGAGGGTTGCATGCGTTTGATCTATGGGCTACTGGCCGAGCCAGAAGTGGTGCTTTTCAATCAGTCTCTGAGTGACTGCCAGCTCCCTCAAGACTGGAGGATTGTGCAAGTAGTGTCAATCCACAAAGAGGGGGGGGGGTAGAAAGGATCCCAACAAATATAGATCAATGAGCCTGGCATTCGTCGTGCTCAAGGTCCCGGAAAAGGTCTTCAGGAGCCAAATGGACATCTTACTGTCCGGATGTGGATCTATTAGTTCAAATCAGCACGGATTGATGAGGAAAAAGTCATGCATCAGGTACCTCATGATCTTTTTGGACGAAATGACCAGGAGGCTTAATAACTGGGAAAAGGTAGAGGTCTATTACTTGGACTTCAGGAAAGCTTTTGACTCGGTTAACCGCAGACTACTGGTGCACAAGCTTCAGACCTAAGGAACTACTTTATCAGTGGTTAAGTGGGTCGTGGAGTTTCTCAGGGGAAGGACAGAGGTCCAACTTGCGGTAGTTTACCGTTCATGCTGGATAATCGGTGGAGAATAAGACCGGTGAGCAGTTCGGATGCGATACTTACCAAGCTAATTCCACTGTGGTTTTCACAAGGGGAACTGTCACCTCTCTTATAAATCGGTACAATCATCGATTCACACTATTCCCTGGGAATCTGCTCGTTATCCCAAATAATACGGAGGAATTTTGTTAACTCCGGAACTAAAGCTTAGCCTCCATCCTTGAAAAAAGATGGGGACAACCCATCCGAGCCAGCGGCTTTGTACCTTTTCAAGTAACCGATCTCCCACATAATCCCCATCCTTGATGGGGGACTGATATCCACCTGCATCGTTTCCCTGGCAAGAAGGTCCACCGTTGAAGTAGGCCAACTAAATTTGTCCCTAAAGTACTTCGCCCAGCGCACCGGACGACGTCCCTGAGAGTGAATCAGTGAGCCGTCAGATTCCCTCATTAACTCACTTACCCCGAGGCTTCTGTTGACCGGTACCTCTAATCAAACGGAAAAGGTTGCGAGCATTGCCAATGGAAGCAGCCTTTACCATTTCCTTACATTTCGCAATCCATCACTGCTCACGGTCATTTCTCAGGCTCTTAGTCAGTCGGTGTCTCAGGGAATTGCACACTTCATTGAATGTGGCATCCAGAGGGACGGATCTGAGAGCATTCAACGGAGCAACTGATGTCGAAGATATCCATCATTTTCGAGGCCTACTTGAACCAGAGTCCCGTGTGGCACTGGAAACGGCATGCAAAGCTCCCTTGATCTGTTGCCAGCGGTCATCTGGGTCGTGCACATCCGGCTGCATCGATAACAGTGCAGAAAGCTCAGCCTGAAAAGCGGATCGTCGGTTATCGTCCAGAAGCAACCGCACGGGACAAGTGGCATTTACTTTGGTGAGACCACGGACGAGACGTAAACGGAAGTGAGCACGTATCAAGGCATGACCTGAGTCCACCGTTTCAAACGGTTCCTCCTCACCGGGGTTTTTCTCCTCCGAGTATCCAGTGCCCATGAAATGTGTTCGCGTGAGAATCAAGCCGGTTTTAAACCCGGTCGTAGTTGTATCGATCACATCTTTACTCTCCGACAAATCTTCCGCATGCCAACAATCTCCGTCTTTCTCGATCTGCAGGGGGCGTTCGACTCAGTCGGTCGTAGAGTTCTCTGGCGCTGCTTTTCACTGAAGGGGGTGCCAGAGAAGCTTATTTCCCGTTTCTAATACTTGTATACGAACAGCCGAAGCCGAGTTCGTGCTTACGGCGATCTTTCCCCGAGTTCACCGAGGAAAGTGGTGTTTGTCAGGGTTGCCCTCTTTCACCCTTCCTCTTCAATTTTGCAATTGAATTGATTCTTGAGATAGGCCTATCTTCGTGTGGGAATAGCAACATCGATCTTTGCCCAGGCAGTAAACTGTCTGACTTGGAATACACAGACGATATTGTTCCTCTGAGTTATGATCCAGGTAGGTTACAAACTTTTTCAGATAGCCTAAACAACAGCATAGCAATGTTTGGGGGGTGTTTCCTATCTTAAAGGTGCAAAATTTTGTTGCAGAACTGGGTTGGCTCCACACCAGTTCTTCTGTTAGCGAAGTAGATAAGTTTTGTTATACAGATAATCAAGTCTTACCAGGTGGACAGATATCGGATGAAGTGTCATCGCGTACACAGAGGGCGTATTTGGCTTTTTCCAACCTCCATCATCTGTAGCGTCGGTGTGAGGTGGTTAGGTCTTCTTTTATACGGTTCAGAAATATGGCTGTGAAGAGTAGAAGACAAGCGAAGACTGTCAGCACTTGAGCACCGATGTCTCCGTAGCAGTGTAGTGAACTAAATACTTTCATTTCATCCCATTTTTCATTTTTTATATTTTTGCTAATAATCCTGATTCCATTCCAGCTGTATGACCTGATTCGAGAATGATTAAAGCCTACAAACGGTCATTCTGACTTCTTCATTCGTTTCGCCTGTGCGTGTTTGTTCGTAGTCATTCGTCACAATCTAATCAATCTGGATATGGAACGTATATTCCAACCTGGTTGTTTTGACGTTGCTCCTCACTCGCCAGACGCTTCGAACAACTGGATTCATTGGAAAAAAACTTTAATAACTTTCTGACTGCTTTTGAATCATTTCACGTTGTCAAACTCGTCACCCTGACGAAGTTTATCGCCCCATCTATCTACAAACACATTGTGGGTTGTCAAGCTTACAAGGCTAAATACACCCTGGAAAATTTCCACATACAACCAAAAAATGCCATCTTCGCCCGGCGTGTACTGTCAACTACAAGACAAGAACATGGTCAGTCTCTCGATCAGTTTCCTCAGAACCTGAAAACTCTTTCTGCCGACTGTGATTTCAAATATGTCAGTGCTGAGCAGTATCTTGAGGAGTTTATTAGCGATGCATTTATTCGTGGACAATCGTCAAATGATGTCCGTCAGGCCATTAGAAGATAACTGAGACCTCAAAACTACTTACGATATTACAAGACAATTAGAATTAGCCCATAAGCAATTCATGGTATATGTTGTTGACCCCTTATCTTCGTATTCCTTACCTAACTAAAACACATCTTCCGACCTGCAGGTTAACTCTGTTTCAGCCGAGAATCCTGTTCTCACGACAGCAACTTATTATTTTTGTGGTCTCGCTAGACACCCTAGAATGAATTGTCCAGCCCGAGAAGCGCTGTGTAAATCTTGTGGTAAAAAAGGACACTTTCAACGAGTGTCGATCTTCGTCTCAAGCGATAACAGTATCCCGGCGACATGTTTCCTCGACTATCAGTTCGCTCTTATCTGCTGGCACCATCGCTACTGTTCCAACCTGTCTTCCTAATGCTGTAATTACCATAGAAGTCAATAACATCCCCGTATTTGATCTTATTGACACAGGCGGTTCGCTGAGTTGTATCTCCAAATCTGTTGTTGATAAAAACCGTTAACTAATCACTCCCTCACAGCTTCTACACGTTTTTCTAGTCTTTCCTGTGGTCATCTTTACTCTTCTATCCGGTATAAAGATCATCGTCACGATCACATTAAACTATCTGTACGGACGTACTTCTTCTTTTGAAAGTAAGCCTCCCTTTACTCTCTGCGGTCTTCTCGCTGCCCACGCTAGCCCGCAACCTCTCTTTGAGCACTTAGCACCGAACTGCAAACCAATCGCCGTAAAGCCAAGACGTCATTTAGTGCGAGACATAGCCTTCCTCAAATCTGAAGTCGAACGACTGTTGCAGTCTAAAATCATCGAACCGTCTAATGCTCCGTGGAGAGCACAGGTCTTAGTAACCTCCAATGATCGACATAAACTTCGTATGTTAATCGATTATAGTCAAACCATCAATCAATACACCTTCCTCGACGCATATCCAGTCCCACGGATTGATGACTTTATCTTGAAAATCTCTAGATACGAAGTCTACAGCGCGCTTGGTCTGGCAAGTGCTTATCATCAGATCCCTATCCGTGGAGAAGATATATACAGCTTCTGAAGCTTGTGGTAGGCTGTATCAATTCCGTCGTATTCCTTTCGGTGTTACAAACGAAGTGGCTTACTTCCAACGTACTACTGATAGCATCATTGAAAGCGATAAGTTGTTTGGTATATTCGTCTATGTTGATAATCTAGTGATCTGCGGCACAACCCAACAACAGAACGATCTGAATTTTTTGGAGTTCCTCGAAGTTGCTCGAAGATATGGTATCACACTCAATGATAAGAGTATCATTCGTACTCGGCATTTTACTCTACTCGGTTTTGAAGTTTCTAGAGGGACAATCAAACCGGATCCAGAACGACTACAACCGCTGCAACAACTTCCACCGCCTACTAATATCAAATCACAAGAGCGCGCAGTCGGTATGTTTGCCTACTATTCCCAGTGGATACCTCGCTTCTCCGATAAAACTAGTCCACTTGTTCGAAATCGAACCTTCCCCCTTCCGGGCAATGTCCTGGAGGTTTTTGAGCAACTGATAAAGCAGCTCGAAAATGCTGCTTGTGTTACTATCGAGCCGGGTGTCGCTCTTGTTGTAGAAACCGATGCTTCAGACATCGCAATCGCCACATCTCTCAAACAAAATGGCCGTCCAGTTGCTTTCTTTTCGCGGACCCTGTCACCTTCAGAACGTCAGCATTCGACAGTGGGGAAAGAAGCATATGCCATTGTAGAGGCTTTGCGGAAATGGCGTCATTTTCCGGTTGGGTGCCGTTTTACGTTGATAACTGACCAAAGATCTGTTGCTTTTATGTTTGGTCAGTCACTTAAAGGACAAATTAAAAATTAAAAAATACAGCGTTGGCGTTTGGAGCTGTCAGATCTCCGATTCGACATAATTTATCGTCCTGGCTGGAAAATCATATGGCCGATACACTTTCTCAAGGATTCTGTGGAGCTTTGACAAATCTTGACTTGATTGCTCTGCACAACTCTGTGTCATCCTGGAGTTAAGCGTATGTACCACTTTAAACGAGCACGAAACCTACCCTTTACCGTTGATGATGTGGAGTCTGTTCATCTCTCGCCATCAAACGTGTGCGAAAATCAAGTCTTGATTCTACAGGCCACCAAAATTGCACCTCATCAAGGCAACGCAACCGTTCGAAGGTCTCAGCATCGACTTTAAAGGACCCCTGCCTAGTATCACCAGAAATCGCTTTCTGTTCATTATCATTGATGAATTTTCATGATTTCCATTCGCATATTCTTGTTTTGCTATGTTTACTTCGACGTTCATTAGATGCTTAGCCAACTTGTTCTCTATTTTCGGAATGCCCAGCTTCATATATTCCGTCCGAGGAACTTCAAACATTCCTTCACAGCCGAGATATCGCAACCAGCCGCACAACGGCCCATAATCCACAGCGTAGCGGCCAAGTAGAACACCTCAGTGGTACCCTCTGGAAACCCATCACATTCGCGTTTAAGTCCCGCCAAATGCACATTACACAATGGTAATCTATACTTCCAGACGCACTTCATTCTATCCGTTTCCTTCTGTGTACGACCACCAATGCCACGCCTCACGAACGTCTCTTCCAGTACAACCGGAAAGCCGCCACGGGTACGTCACTCCCTAGTTGGCTACTGACCTCTGATCGTGTGCTTATCCGTGAGGTTATTCATGAATCTAAATTAGATCCTTTCGTAGAAGTAGAACTCGTGGCGTGCGATTCCAACTACGCACACGCATGTTACGATGATAGCCGGGAAGATATTGTATCTCTCAAATACCTCGCCCCATCTGCACACAACCCAGAATCAATAGTGGAACATATGCCTACGCCTGATGCACCCGAGCATTCAGACACAATAGATTCGACGACCAAGTGCCCCAGTGAACCCAATGGCCGTAACTCTCTTACTCCTTCCGCAGGTCTTGCAATGTTCGACTCAGCAAAAGAGATTAGCAGACTCCAACAGCGCGTGCGCCCTTACCACTTAAGAAACAGGGAAGCATGAGCTCATCAACCCTTTTAGCCGTCATTAAACGTTAATCGCCATGTATAACGCATCCTTTTGCATTTCGTTGGTATGTCACTCCCCAAAACATTCCCGGCGGGGGTGAATGTGGTGAACTAAATACTTTCGTTTCATCCCATGTCCCATTCATATTCTTGCTAATAGTCCTCTGATTCCATTTCAGCTGTATGATCTGACTCGAAACTGGTTAAAGCCTATAAACGGCCATCCCGACTTCATTCGTTTTGCCTGTGCGTGAATTTGGTGGGAACACCGTGTCAGCAATGCTGAGTTTAGACGTAGGGTGTTGGGGACCAGAGGTCAGTCTGTGGGTCAAGCACTAAATCTAAACAACTCAAGGTGGTTGGGACATGCGTTACGCACGCCCACCGATAGACTTCCACAGCGTACGTTGTTCTCTGAGGCAAGTGGTGATTAGAAGGTAGATTGAGGTGGTCAGTCCATGACATGGCAAAAACGTATGAGAACCTTGACCAGTGGACTTGACCAAGTAGGACATGTGAAACTTCCGGGTTGGGGTCCACGTGATCCGCCTACCAAGTGGTTGTAAACATTAAGTGATATGGCTAGGTGTTGCGGCCAGTGGCGCAGCTGTATTCGGACTCGCATTGTCTTCTTGATTTCTGCCTACTGGTTTGAGTTTTTGGGTCTCTTTCGCTTTATATTTTCATTCATTTTGGCTTTTACTGGACGATGCTGGAAGACAGCAACCGAAACCAGAGCACAAGTGCGAGGCTAGCGATTGATTGTGATCGGTGGTGGTCGAGTGGTTTAAAGCGTTTGCTTACCACCTCGGGGGTCCGGGGTTCGAATACCCGCCATCACCGGTTACGTTGGTGGTAGACAGTAATCCACTGCCGTCCGGATCTTTACCACACCTGACCTATTGGGACCTTATGTGGTTCTTCGCCTGAAGCTGAACTAGAACCGTTTATATGGGAATCTAAAGCTAGAAGGGACATGGACGGGAGACGAGTATGACACTGCACATCATAGGTATTCCACATCCTGTTCTCTTAAGAGTGCACAAAGTGGGGACGCAAAAGTCTGCGTTCGCTAAGATGGTCACTAATGTCGCACGACCAATACTGATTGGGTTTACTGATGAGCATGTAGTGCCCTCGGTCGCACTGAGAAAATTATCGTTTTCTGTACGCCACTTGGGATTTATTTTCTCTACGATCTTTTCTGACACTTGATTTCGACCTCACCATTTTGTTCGGTTGTGTACGTCTAACTGAACTGACTTTTCCGAGGTTTCCGTCGACTTCGTTTTTAAATCAGTTTCTCGCCGACTGTACACGCTGGCGGTTCTCTTTCTGCTTTGCCGTTGCGTTCGTTTGCATCCCGTGTTTTCTTGTATCGGCGCTGTTCCGGTACCACGGTATATAGAATACACTTTTGCATGTGCACACCGACTCGATTCTTATCTGTTCGTTCGATAAAGGGGATTTCGTTAGTAATTCGCCGTGAGACCGGATAGAAGACACGTTCATAAGCCGCGCTCGAACGTCTTCTATGAGCACATCAAGGATATGTTGCTAGTTAGGGCGGCAGTGATGGCCCACACCATCAAGGGCAGATATCATATCGTGCCGGACAAACACAGAGAATGCCGGGTGGTGTGCCAACAGGTAGAAAGCCTGCTAAACCTGCAGGGACAGTATTGAAAGATCCCTAAAGGTAAAAGAATGCTATGTCTAGCATTCGGGGTACCTCGCCGATAGCTATAAGTGAGCCATCTAAGCCGGCGGGAATAGTGGTAGTTGAGGACATCTTATAAAATGATAAATGACAGTGCCGCCCGCAAGCGGAGAACAGCGTGCCCTTTGTCAATTTGGGTGTCGTAATTAATTATCATCATCATACAACGCTAAACAGTAGGGTGAGCCCCGTTGACTACCGCCTTTATCGCCATAATTACTCCAATATGAATGGACCGGGAGACATCGGAAGACCAACAGCGGTCTCCATGCACCCCAGTGATGGACATCGTTGCAAGAAACCTGCTATCGCCTCGGGCGTTGCACCCGAGACCCATCCAGGTTTGAACAAAAGCAGACATCTATGCGTCGAAGCAGATGTGACGGTGCTATTCATCAACGTATTTAGCACTAGAAACAAATGGATGGAGCTCACCAAAGCCGCTGTGGTGCACAATGCGCCAATAATTGCCGTTACCGAAACATGGCTCACCAAAGAATACTATTTGCCAGGGTTATTAAATAACGGGTACGAAATCTATCTGCAGGAAAGAGAATACGGATGCCTTGGAGGAGGGGCAGCCATCTCCATTAGGTCAGGAACAAGCAATCTCGAGTCTCGAACCAAGATTTGCACTCGGAATGTTTAGCTGTGCACAGTTACGATCATCCTTCCAGGCAGAATGGTTAACAATGTCTGTCTGTCTATAATGCACCAAGTACAAACCGCGATGAGGATATTCGCCTACTCTGGACTCTAACTGAACTAGTTGAGGACGCACATAGAACCCTCATAGTAGATGACTTTAGTTTACCGCACGCTGACTGGACGGTTGAAGTTCGCACTCCGGAATCGCAGGAGGAAAACTACTTAGAATGGCTGCATGTAAATCGGCTGCACTAACACCGGTGGTGGTTGAGTGGTTTAGAGCGTTTGGTTGCCACCTCGAAGGTCGGAGGTTCAAATCCCCGCCATCATCGATTACTTTGGTGGCTGACAGTAATCCGCGGTCCTTCGGCCCGTTACCACACCCGATCTACCGGACCCTATGTAGTTCTCCACTCCAAGTATCAGGGTCTGGTTGCCGGTTATCTCTAATAGTGCAGTGGGTCTTTGTGGCTATGGGGCGTACCCCTTACATTGCACTCATGCGCAAGCATGCAATAAAATTTTAAGAAGACACCAGATATAGACCTGGGTGCGAACCCTCTTTATCTGATCTCGAAATGACGAATATCCGATATGGCGTATCCGAACTTCAGTGCTGTGCGCCGTTGGATAACAGTGATCACGTGCGTGTCATAATTACCCTGTGCATGAGGCAATGTAAGATAGCTTCAAGACGGGTTAGAAATTTCGGTAGTGTGGACACAGATAAGCTTTGCACCAGGGCGGCGGTAGAGGCTACTGTAGAGAAACGCTGGCTGATAATAAAGGGAGCTCTAAATGCTCTGTAAAACGAGTTTGAACCGTTGAAACGGAGTGAGGAGATTAAAACAATGCGGTGGGAGGATGAAACAGCCAAGACCAGCAAGCGTAGAAACCGTAGCTAGGACCTTGAAAAACCTTCAGGCAGTCCACAAGCTTGGATTCATTATACCAAGCTCAAAATGAAACGGTGAGCCTTCTTCGAACGGCTAAGCGGAATTTTGAGCTTAAATCGGCCAAATAAGCAAAAAATCAACTGAAGTACAATAATTACGCTCAATAAATGGGCTTGACAAACGATGGGATAGACCCATTGTCTACTAAGGATCATGGCCTCGCCACTGACGACCAGAATAAAGCAGATCACCCGGGTGACTACTCTGATGGTGTACACAGAGTTGATACGGAGGCAGGGGTCGGTTGGACGCCGATATATCCTCCACCGAAGCTAAATGAGCTAAGGCTGTCAGAAGCTGAATGCCTACAAGTCCACGAATTCAGACGGCATCCATCCAGCTATCAAATTGTTGGATACCATTGCTCGATCTGTATGCAAGCTGTACAGGTCCCCACTGGGCCAGGGAAAGCGGCCTCACAGCTGGAAAAACGCGGCAGTCGTGGCAATGCATGAGGGTGAACTAAGTCGACCATGGGTAACTACAGGTCGGTAAGCCCGGATAGCATCATATGTTAAGTTCTTGAAAAGAACATCCGCGCTCATGTGTCATGCTAAGCCCATCCCAGCTTGGGTTCTTAGAAAACTAGACCTTATTTAACCAATCTCCTGTGCTTCTCAGACGAGGGGACTCGACGACTGGATGAAGGCAAACAAGTCGAAGTATGTTATCTTGATTTTAGGAAGGAGTTTGGCTCCGTTAATCATAGTCTGTTGCTCAGCGAGATGGGGACATTTGGTATAGGTGGGTCAGTACAAAGGTGGCAGACGGATTTCCTTTCCTGGAGGACGATTCACGTCAAAACAGAGGACAGGTACTCTGGTCCGGTGAAAGCCACCAGTGGCGTAAGGCAAGGACCCGTAGTAAGCCTGAGACCATTCTTATTGTTAGTTGACGACCTGCCATTCACCCTCCAACCACCTAGCTTCACCTTTGCGGGTGATGTGAAAGTTGTAAGATCTGAGGAGACGAGCTATCTGGGCAGGGACACAGGGACCGTCCTGGACTGGGCATACAAGTGGAATTTACCTCTCAACATTGAGAAAAGCCATTTGTTGTCTAAGGCAACGGAAGGCATAACTGTCATCCATGACCATGGCCCGTTCGCCATAGGAGCAGTTAGTAGGGGTAAAGACCTAGGGTTCATCGTGAACTGTGATATTAAGTAGCTGAGCCAATGCAATACTATGACGCATAAGACTCGTGGGCTCTTAAGACTGAGGTCGGCATTGTCTTGCCGGAAACCGAAGGTATCCATAACAATGTACTTGGATATAGTACAACCTCCCGTAGAAAGCGGCGTGCAGACCCGTGCAATCTTCTACGAAAAAAGAGAAAGTTCAACGTCATGCGACGCGAACGTTTGAAGGGAAGAAAGGCAAGACATGAACAGAGAATACGTAATCTCCGACTTGTTCTCTTCGGAAAATAAAAAAACTTCGAGATCTCAGACGTTTATCGTAATGGTCTTAGACCGGATAGTCTACTCCAGACGGTCTCAGGCTCCCAAACAAGGGAACACGAGGAGCTCACTAAAGTTCCAGCTAGGCTGGTAACAAGGTCGCACTTCTTTAGCAATAGGGTAGTGAACAACTGAAACAGTCTGCTTGGTGGAAAGGTAGACCTGTAGACCGTCCAGTCCACCAGATCGTAAGTGGAACAACCATGATCACTAGGAGGGTAGAAAATGCCATTAGGTTTTGTCTGTCTGAAGTGCACTGTAATCGACAGTTCCACTTGTTGCCTAATGAATCAGTGAACGCCCATGATGCATAACGTCCCCTGTAGCACCCAGCCTGCTCGTACCATCTGTTTTCGGTCGGTTTGTTTAGCAGCCATTTTACACGGATCAACAGTGAATTGACACGAAGGAAATCAACGACCGGGGCAATATACAATGCTTAGTTGGCGCTTTATTTAAATGTACGGGTCTAATTTACTGGAATGTCTTGAATAAGTCGGTATAGATCGCCCTCTTTTAGTACCTCGAAATGTGCATATTAAGGACAATTAGTCGGAAAACCACAACTTGGGAGATAGAAAAGAGCATCGTAAATCGTAAACTGGGAAAAGTGACAGAAATTACCGAAGTATAGCACGTATTTCAAACGACTGGCACAAACCACTCGGAAACCGGCCAAAAACGCTCCGAAATCCATCGGTTCTTGGCCGGTTTTCGAGTGGTTTTTACTGTTATGCCGGTCGGTTTTTGAGCTGCTCCTCAGTAGTTTCTGACCGGCTTTCTGGACCGAGATGTTTCAAGGCATTTTGATGAATTAAACCAATATATTTAAATAAAACGCCAACTAGACATTGCACATTACTCCGGTTGTCAATTTCCTACGTATCAATTCATTGTTGGTCCGTATAAAATGACTAGCAGACAAACCGGCCAAAAGTCAATCGGTTTCGGAGCGGTTTTGCGACAAGGGGTCCCATAGGTGGTGTGCAATGAAGTTTTACGATTCCCTATAATTTTCAGCAGGGAATCGATGGAACACACTGCATACTGGTGCTTGCCTAATCTAAAAGCGCATCGCTGGAGGAGTCATGAACGCTCAACATGCCATGGTTATTATCCGTAGTGTGCAACCCGAACTTAACCGAACAGAAGACACGCTCACTACAGCCGTAGCGCAGCAACCAATTCACGCGGTACAGCTCAGTTTAGTTCAGTTCAGTTGTCTTGAAGTCTTGAAGTACTACACGGGTTCGAGGCTTTGAGCCCAATTGTCCCGGTTCTTTAGGAAATCTTTGATCTTCTGTCGGATTCACCGAGCTGAAACGAGAGTAAAAAGAAGCGGGGGGGGGGGGGCGGGGGTGGCAGCGAAAACAAGATACATATAACCTCATTCAGTGTCACACTGTGGACAGTGCCTTAAGCTGAGTGGGGGTGCGGGATTCATGAACATATATGCGATAAAAAACAACTATTTTTTTTGTTTGTTTTTTTGACAAAGGGAATTATTGGGAGAGACCCAGGTAGAGGTCTAGCTTTTTCTTGAAGATAGTTTTGTTCTGCGAGAGAACAATATCTTCCGGAAGTGCATTCCGCATGGTAATAACCCTATAGCTAAAAAAGTTAATCCTTAGCGAAGTGCGTGGCCTCGGTTTGAAAACTTTTCTGCTGTGACCACGGAGAGAGGAGGCTGGACAGACGGAGAAGAAGCAATCGCTTTGACCTGTTTCAAAAAGGTGAAACATCAAAAACAGATCACCTCTTACGCGTCTTACGTCAAGGGGATAAAGGTAGAGGAGTGAGAGGCGGACGGGATAAGGTAGATGGGATAGACCACTTACTGCCTTGGTGGAGGCCCGCTGAACCCTTTCTAGGATCTCACGGTCTCGGACAAGACCAGAGTGCACTATCTGACTACCGTACTCCAGCAGAGGTCGGATATGTGCCGAAAATTATGGGGAAATCATCCTTAAATATGCGCGGGAAGGACCTTCGAATCATGTTTAGAACTCGAAAGGCAGACTTGCTCGCAAGTTCGTGATGATGAGAGAAGGATTAGTTACAATCTAACCAGAAACCGAACACCTTGTGTCGGTCAACCCTTGGCAGAGTGGCTGCTCCATTAATGGAAAACGTGTGACCAGTCTCTCTGCCGAAAGATATGCTCACGCATTTGTCATCATTAACTGGGAGGTTCCAATCCTCGGACCAGCGTTTTGTTTCATAAACTGCAATTTGCAGGTCTTCAACGCTTGAACTCCAGAGGGTTACATCATCTGCGTACATGGCAATGTTCGCAGGAAGGGCTGTCGGTAGATCGTTTATATAGATCAGGAAAAGAAGAGGACCTAAGACCGACCCTTGGGGGACCCCAGTTGTTACTGGGGAGGGTTGAGACAAAACATTCCCGACTTTAACCACAAAGGTGCGGTCGGTAAGGAAGCTACGTAGGATGGCCAACATGGAGCCTGTGATCCCGTACGTCTGCAGCTTATAAAGAAGAGGGGCATGTGGGACCTTATCGAAGGCCTTAGCAAAATCGATGAATACAGCGTGTGAGAGCTGGCCATCATCATAGGCTTTCGTTAGACTATCCATGACAGTAAGCATATTGGTGATGCATGACCTGCCAGGATGAAACCCATGTTGGGACGGGGAGAGGATCTTATTTCTATGAAGATGGGAAAGAATCTCACTCTTATGAATTCCCTCAAAAATTTTGCTAGGGATGCTAGTGAGGCTTATGGGTCTGTAACTAGAAGCAAGGTGTCTACTACCCTTCTTATAGATGGGTTCGATCACTGCTTTTTTCCAGTTACGGGGGAAAACTCCATCGTCAACACATCGCTGAAAAAGCGAGGCATAAGGAGCAGCTAATGTATCCGCGGCTTCCTTGAGAATACAGGGGTGGATTAGGTCAAGACCCATAGAGCAATATTGGTTGAGCCGTCGGAAACCAGTTCAGTCCAGTCCAGTTCAGTTCAGTTCAGTTCAGTTCAGTTCATTTTGCACAGGACTTGGTGTGGCTAGAGCCAATCGCGTGTCCAGATAATTGTGTTGTCAGCGCGTTTCCGTTGCTCCCATCACTGCATTATTTTCTTTTTCTGAAAGGCCGAAATTTTGCGCAGTATCAGCCCTGGCAGAGTAAGGTGGAAACAATAAGTAAATTGCTTCTGACCCTAAAATCTGCTTAACATAACTCGGGGTATATTGCCACCCCACATAGGTCTACTGCTTTCTTAAAAGCCTTCACTGTTGTGGTATTTATGACCTCCTTCGGGAGCTTATCCCAATAGGGTACCACTCTATTTCAGAAGTACTTCGCCCCACTTTGGAGCCTCAAATGCTTCCTTTGTAATCTAAGGCTATGCCCCCTTGTGCCTCTCTCGGGGGTCAGAGAGGAAAGGTCTTCTCGATTTATACCCGACAGTCCCTTCATTACCTTGAGGGTTTCTATCAAATCCCCGCGAATGCTCCGTCTTTCCATCGATAACAGGTCTAGGTCACGGAGACGCTCTGTGTAGCTAAACCCTTCTTGCCCAGCCACCATTCTAGTGGCTAGCCCTTGCACTTTCTCCAGACAGTCTATATCCTTCTGGTATTACGGTGCCCAGGCCTGCAGGCAGTACTCCATTTGCGGCCTAACCATGGCCTGATATTTCGGAACGAAAATCTCCGGCTCTGTACACGACGTAATGGATCTAACTAGAAGGAGTTCTCTCCTGTTGGGGTCTCGAAGTAATACACGGGTACGAGGCTAAAGCCCAAATGTTTCCTGATCTTGTGATGATCCTTTTATCTGAATGTCACCACTGAGCCGGAAGATAAATCACTGGGTGGTGGGGAAGTGGGACGACGGGAAAGGGTTCAAGAAGCAAAACTTGACAGTGTCTTGCATCTGATATTGCCGAGGGACTGGTAGAAAGACCACTGGACAATACGAAGGGATTCAGGACACTAGTCTTGATTGTATCTTGCGTCGTGAACTGCCGGGGATCTGGAAGATGAACCTTTGGACAGTGGGAGAAGTTCAGCCTTGCTGAAGTCCGTTCAGCTTGAGTGGCACAAGAGGTTCCACCAGGAGAAGTCCGTCAGACTTCACACTGCGAGATTTTCGGACCGCGCCCCGCACACGGCCTCGCCGCAGGTTTACCAAGTACTACAAGGGGTTCGAGGCTTTGGGCCCAATTGTCCCGGTTACCGAGGAAATCTTCGATCTTCTGTCGGATTCACCGAGCTGAAACGAAAGTAAAGAGAAGCGGGGGGGGGACGGGGTGTAACAGCCGGTCGTGGAAAATCCCCCTTTTTCCCTCGCGATTCAGTGTTTTTCTCAACATCACTTATTTCCATACACTATTGACTTGTCTTTACGAACTGGTTGTTTTTCTGGACCAATTGTTGTTTGTTCGCGCCCAGAGCGCTACTTTGGCACATCCTTGTTCAGGACCTGCGTGACGCACGTGCTGTCTGCTCACACGCTGCTATTCGGTTTCTCGTTGTTTAGTCCTTGTGATCGTATTATTGAGGTTTGTATATTGCTTATGTCATTGTTTATTTTAATAATCTAGTATCGTAGAATATCACGGATAATCGTCTTCTGATTTCGGGATCCGTTGCGAATTTGGCTACGCATTGCTCAAACGTTCGTAACAATACTCAATAGATCTATTTGGAACAAGGAAAAACACGCAAAATGCCAAGAAAAGGATCAAAAGCAGTCGAATCCGGACAGGAAGTAATACGGCAAGTCTCTGGGGAGGTTTTGGGTACATATGATTCTTTAGTTAATGCTAGATCGCCTAGTCCTGTCAGTGCTAGTTCACGTGTTATTGAGAAAACTATTGATCGTAAGGATGTCGATTTATATAAGCTGAGAATACTAGAACTAGAGCAACAGTTACTTTCGGCTAGACTACAGGCGCATGAAGCAGAGAAGTGTACACAGAAACAGCGAGAGCATGAGACCAGTGACTTCGACACTTCCGATAGATTAGAGTGCAATAAGGTAGGGAACCCCACGCCGGTCGCCGACTACAAACCACCATCGATCGATCTGCCTAGAGTGGAGTTACCGGTTTTCGACGGGCGAGCTGAGCAATACTGCAAGTTTGTCAAGCAGTTCAAGACGTTCGTCGAAAACAAGGTAAACGACCCTGGGCAAAGGCTTCTTTACCTTACTCACTACTGCCGAGGCCGAGCAAGAGAAGCTATCGATGGGTGCACCATGCTCGACCCAGAACAAGGCTACACAAGGGCAAGAAAGATTCTGAGGGACTTGTTTGGCCAACCGTTCAAAGTAGCCCGTAACCTTATAGAGGGCGTGATGGCAGAGGCAAAGAGAACCAAGGGCGACGTCTACACATTGGCCGACCTGGTGATCAAGATACAAAACTGCTCAATAGCCCTCGACCATTTAGGTTACAGGGCTGACCTAGACGCCATGCACACTTTGGAAGGCATAGTCCGTCACCTCTCTCCCGAACTACAGGGTCAGTGGGCGGAAGAAGCAGAACGGATAAGCCGAAGTGACAGAGAAGCCAACTTCGAAGACCTGACCGAATACTTGAACAGGCAAACGAAGATAGCTGACAGCAGATTCGGCCGACTCATCCGGGACAGCAACCGAGCAAACAAGCCCGGTACTAGCCAAGTCCAAACCCCTGTACGGGAATATCCAAAGTACCAGCCTTGGACCAACACACACGTCATTTCACGAGATGCTACGGCGAAACCAAATTGCAGATCCTGTGGTACTAGCCATGGCCTACCAGAATGCCCCAAGTTCGGCAACGCCACAATAGACGAACGGTGGGGAATGGCGAGGATGGCAGGAGCATGTTTCATCTGTCTCAACACCACGCACCGGGCAGCAGCCTGTAGGATAAGGAACCGATGTGGTTACGAGGGCTGCACGGGCAGACACCATCGGCTGCTGCATCAGGCGAGAGTAACCATATCCGAGGCGAATGCCAAGCCCAGCGTGATTTGTTCAACTTCACAATCTGCCAGTAAACCGGTACGTTTGGGCCTATTCGCCGTGGGAGTAGTGACTCCGACTGGGATAGTCAAGGCGTTGGCTTTCGTTGATAGTGGATCCGACACCACTTCAGTGAAAGAGCGGTTTGCCGACAATCACCAACTGGCTAAAGGTGCGACGTCGTTAGCAGTGAGCACGGTCGGCGGAACACAGGTAATGACTGCCGGTAGATTAAGGCTGCAACTCATCTCTCTAGAAACTAACGAGGAAATTGAACCAACGGAGGGATTCACGTTAGCGGATCTCCCCATGCGAGCACCAAGATCGGTGAACGCAATCTTGACTCGGTGGCCCCACCTGCAGGATATAACCGTTGCAGACTTGGAAGATGATGAGGTGGATCTCCTCATCGGCTGCGACGTGCCAGAGGCGCATCGGGTGCTTGACCAGAGAGTGGGCGACCGCCAGGCACCTTATGCCGTACGCACGGCTCTGGGATGGATGTTATACGGTCCAGTAGGGGTGTGTGGTTCCGTGAATTACTTATCCGCCGAAACGGACCGCATAGAGTATCATCTGCAACGGCTGTATGAAAAGGAGTTTCATGACATTGGAGACGAAAGACCAACGTTGTCTCAAGAGGATCACTTCGCTCTACAAACGGTGCGGCAAGGCACTAGTGGCCTCAAAAAACAGTTCTAGGTTCCCCTCCCATGGCGCACATCGGTCGACCCGTGGACTGACAACAGAAATTATGTTCTCCAACGATTACTACGACTGGAAGGACGCTTCATTCGAGACCAGAATCTGTGGGAACGATACGCGGATTTGGTGAAGCGAAACGAGGCCCTCGGTTACGTTGAAAAGGTGCCTGTTAACACCGACAGCAAAAGGGGTATCTGGTATCTGCCTCGCCACCCGGTTATCAACCTCAAGAAACCCAATAAACTGCGCGTGGTTTTCGACTGTGCGGCCAAGTTCCAGGGCAAGACGTTAAACGATCGCCTACTACAGGGCCTGACTGGACCACACCACTGATCGATGTTCTGTGCCGTTTCAGAGTGGGTAAAGTGGCTTTGTCTGCTGACATTAGGGAAATATTCACTCAGGTGAAGATTCCGGTAGGAGAACGAGATGCTTTGCGTTTCCTGTGGTGGGAAGGGAGCGACCGGGACAACGCAGTGGTGAACTATAGGATGACCGTCCACCCCTTCGGAGCCATATCGTCACCATTTTGTGCCAACTACGCCCTCCGAAAATCAGCGAACAAACATGGCGATCTGGCACATCGGACGGTGGTAGAAAGCGTCAGCAGGAACTTCTACGTCGACGACTACCTTGGGTCATTCGATGATGTGGAACCAGCTCTAGAGCAGTTCAGGGTTCTGACGAGATTGCTAGAAGAGGGCGGCTTCCATCTAACTAAGTGGATGTCGAACGCTTCAGAAGTGCTGAAGGTCATCCCGTATCACGAAAAGGCCGAAAGGGTAAGAGATTTGGACGGCTCTCCACTTCCTATCGAGCGCAACTTAGGGATACAATGGGACGCGGAAACGGACGATTTTGTTTTCGAACTGAACGTTTCCGAGCTGCCAATAACCCGTCGTGGCATACTATCTGCCGTCTCAAGTTTGTTCGACCCGCTCGGTTTCGTCTCACCATGGCTGCTACCCGGAAAGATTTTGCTGCAGCGGCTGTGCCGTAAGAAAGTTGATTGGGACCAGTCACTGGACCGAGGGGACCGGCTGGACTGGGAAGAATTTCTGAACACCTTGAAGAAATTAGGGGACATAAGAATCCCACGATGTTTGACTCCTGGCCATACGAAACGGACTGGAGAACTACATGCTTTTTCCGATGCATCCGAAGTCGGTTATGGAGCTGTGGTGTACGGACGATGGTGCTCAGGAGATGGACAATATACAACGAGGATCATGTTCGTCAAAGCCCGCGTTGCTCCACTGAAGTCGGTCTCAATCCCCCGCCTTGAACTCAGCGCAGCCGTGTTGGCAGTCAGGGTGGTGCAAGCTGTAAAGAGATGTTTCGATCTCTACATTTGGTCGGTGAGCTTCTGGATGGATTCAACGATAGTACTTTACTATATCAACAAAGTCCGGAGCCGGTTTAGTACTTTCGTTGCTAACCGGCTCACGATTATCCACGATGAATCAGCCACGCACCAGTGGAGTCATGTCAGGTCTGGCGATAATCCGGCCGACCTGTGCTCCCGAGGTGCGACCAACTCCAGGTAACTAGACACGTGGACGAGAGGGCCAAACTTCCTGCACTTGCCAAACAGGACTGTCCCGTGTTCGAATTAAAACCCCCTACGGAAGTGGAACTGGAGATCAAAGGCGTAGTGATAGCAACCAACGTCGTCGAAGCGTCATCCATTCTATCACGACTGGTCAGGTTTTCTTCCCGGATGAAGTCGCTTCGTTCGCTAGTTTGGTTAACCAGGTTCAAGAGAAATTTACTAGTCATGAAAGGGCTACGGCCCTCAGGCCGGATACGGGTTGGCCCGATAGGTCCCGATGAGCTACAAACGGCAGAGTACGATATTTTCAGAATGATACAACGCGAGGCTTTCACCCGAGAACTCAAGAGGGCGGAAGAAGTGGGGCCGACCAATAAAGACATGCTATCTCTAAGAGGCGAGCTGAAGCGTTTAAACCCCAAACTCATCGACGGACTGCTGCGGGTAGATGTTAGGCTGACCAACGCCCACCCGAGCTTCGACACAAAGTATCCTATACTGCTGCCTGCGAGACAACCTGTAGTAGAGCTAATGATTCAACACGTCCACGCCGTGGAGGGACGTGCCGGGGAAAGTCACGTGACGAGCGTCATCCGAAAGCGTCTTTGGTTGTTGAGAGGACGAGAGACTGTAAAACGCGTAATCCGACGGTGTGTGCAATGCAGGAGACGCAATGCCACGGCGGGCAAACAACTCATGGCCCCACTACCCGAATGCAGTGTGACTACGGGCTGGTGGCCGTTCAGTGACACCGGGTTGGACTATTTCGGGCCCTTGTGGATCAAGTGCGGGGAAAGATTAGAAAAGCGATACGGATGTATCATGACGTGCACGAAATCACGTGCGGTACACCTAGAAGTCGCACATTCGATGACGACCGATTCGTTTCTACGGGCCTTGCAAAGATTTATCAACCGAAGAGGCGTACCGGCCGATATATACTCAGATAATGGATCGAACATTTTGGGCGCTCACCGGGAATTGCAGCGTTGGCACAAAAACATAAACATGGACGAACTTCAGAATCGAACCGTGGCCTACGGCATACGATGGCATTTCAACCCCCACAGACCAGCCACCGAGGCGGCATATGGGAACGCATGATCCGGTCCGCCAGAGGGATATTGCTGTCAATCATGGAAAAGCAGCCGCCCGACGACGAGACGCTGAACACCGTCATGGCTGAGGTGGAGAGAATCCTGAACAACCGCCCCCTGGTTCCAGTATTGAACGGGGACCCCACCCACCTGGCGCTCACCCCAAACGACTTATTGACGCTAAGGTCGAACGAGGGCTTCCAAGGGCCGGTAAACCTTCGTGGGAGCTACCTCCACGGGTGGAAGCAAGCGAACTATCTGGCCAAGGTCTTCTGGAGGCGATGGCTACGGGAGTACCTACCGGCTTCGCAGACTCGACAGAAGTGGCTGGTGAAAACAAGGCCATTCAAAGTTGGGGACGTGGTTATGATCGCCGACGAACGCGCACATTTCAGCACTTGGTCTTTTGGAGTAGTTACGGAAACCATCGAAAGCACTGACGGAATGATAAGAACGGTGAAGGTGAAGACAGCTAACGGAGTGCTCATTCGTGACATACGCAGTATTAACCTACTTGAGAGCGAAGGCGGAGGAGCTGATAACCCTGAGGCCTAGTAAGCCTTTTTCACACCAGTAATCGAGGTGGATAAAACAGCAACATATATACCACACGGTCTCCGTCAAACACGTTACAGTGCTTGCGGTCTTTCGTTGACATTACAGAAGGTTCTTTCCGATATGTGGTGATGAATGCGATTCCATTGTACGTCCCGATACATACACAAGTGCACGACGCACTCTACACCCCGTAAACCCATCAACCATGTGGCAGTGTTCGTTGTTTTGCTTTTTGTTGACGCCACCGAATGCCCCTTGCATATGTGGAAGTAGCGGAGCCCAGGTCACACACACATGCTACATTTTACTCGTTTTTGCCACACAGCCCTTTGTTGACATTGCAGAAAGTCCTCATTTGATGTGTAGTCATACCAGTGATTTCATTGTAACCCCGGCACACAAAAACACACACTCACACACATACACAATCAAGCACATACGTCCAGGACAGGACGGCCTTTTACAAGGACAACATCTATGTACCCCCTTCACGCCCGCCATCGGTCATTTGGTCTTGCGGAAGATGTAGACCAGCCTCACGTCTATGTATCCAATGGGTTAGGTGCGACCAGTAGTAGAACGTTGACGACGAGCATTAGACGCGCGCACTGACAGCAGAGCCTAGGTAGGTAGAAAGAATCAGTACCTTTATACCGAACCTTTGACTCTGCTAAGGATCCAGGAGGATTTTGGTGGGCGGTGTAACAGCCGGTCGTGGAAACCCCCTTTAACCCTCGCGATTCAGTGTTTTTCCCAACATCACTCATTTCCATACACTATTGACTTGTCTTTACGAACTGGTTGTTTTTCTGGACCAATTGTTGTTTGTTCGCGCCCAGAGCGCTACTTTGGCACATCCTTGTTCAGGACCTGCGTGACGCACGTGCTGTCTGCTCACACGCTGCTATTCGGTTTCTCGTTGTTTAGTCCTTGTGATCGTATTATTGAGGTTTGTATATTGCTTATGTCATTGTTTATTTTAATAATCTAGTATCGTAGAATATCACGGATAATCGTCTTCTGATTTCGGGATCCGTTGCGAATTTGGCTACGCATTGCTCAAACGTTCGTTACACACAGTGCCATTGATCGGTTTCAGTCGACTCGTGGATTATAGTGAGTCTGTTGGCCACGAAAGTGCTAAAACGAGTGGTAGCGTTGTTTACGTAATGAAGTACCGTGACTGAGTCCATCCAATAGTTTGTTTCCCAGTCTATCCGGTCGAAGCATCTACTAATCAGCTTCGCAGCTTTCACGGCCAGTACTGCTGCAGTCAGTTCCAGCCTTGGAATCGACACCGTTTTCAGTGGAGCCACTCTCGCCCTTGCAAATAGCACCTGGCTGTGCCGCCCACCATTTGCGTCAACCCAGCAGCCGTAAGCCACTATCCCGCAGCCTATTTCTGATGCATCAGAAAATAAGTGGAGTTTGGCGTCGTTTGTGCACTTGATTCCTGTCGAGCATCTTTGTATTTTGATCTCCCCAACTTGCTCCAGGCTGTGCAGCCAGTCGCGCCATCGCTTATCGTCGTCATCCTGAGGAGGTTCCTCCCAACCCATCCCTCTTTGGCACAGCGATTGCGGCAAGCACTTTCCCGGTAACAACCATGGCGAAACAAAACCCAGGGGGTCATGGAGGCTTGAGACTGACGATAGGATTCCTCTCCGTGTGACTGGTCATTTGGGTAGGTCTAGAGTGGAAATGATTTCGTCCCCTCTGGGTTTCCGTCGAAGACCAAGCGTGCACTCCGTTTGTGAAGAGGATCCCAAAAGCTCTTTCTTACACTCCATTTTCTCGGACTTCGGTATAATATTGGGCACCTCTTGGTTGTTCAAAGTCCATTTAGTGAGGTTGAATCCTCCGGCACTTAGAGTGGCGACCAGTTCGGTCATATAAAGAATAGCAGCATTTGGATCGTCAAAGGAGCACAGAAAATCGTCCACGTAGAAGTGGTCCATTGCTCTTCCTAACAAGCTGCTGGTGCCGTCGAAAAGCTTGAGGGTTTCCTGGAGGGCAAAATTAGCACAGAAGGGGGATGAAACCGTCCCAAAGGGGTGCACGGTCAGCCTATACTCGTCAGGTGCGCGATTTGTGTCTTTCTCAGGCCACCAGAGAAGACTGAAGGCGTCCCTGTCTTTAGCGGGCATCTTTGTTTGTAGAAACATTTCGCGTATGTCCGCAGGGACGGCTACTCTTCCTAGCCGAAAACGACATAAAACCTCGACCAGCAGTGTTGTCCAGTCTGGGCTCTGTAGTATATGGTCGTTCAGTGACACACTCTGACTTTTCGCGGCACAATCGAAAACCACCCTGACCTTCCCCGGTTTCTTTGGGTTCACGACCGGGTGATGGGGTAGGTACCACCTGAAAATTGAGCTGGTAACAGCTGTATCTGCTCTGTCCATGTAACCCAAGTCGATGTTATGTTGCATGGATAGCGTGTATTCTATCTTTAATTGTGGTTCCCGGAGCAGCCTGGTCTTGAGGAAGCCCAATCTTTTCAGAGACATTTCTCGGCTGTTTGGCACGGGTTTCATGTTGAATCTCCACGGGACAGGAACCTTGAAACGACCTTTTGCGTACTTGACGTTCTCGGCTACCATTTCCAAAGCGAACCTATCTTCTTGTGATGGGGCATCTCTGTCCATGGTCAGGTCGGCAAATTCGGTGTTATACAATTGTTGGAATGCCTGTTCAATGTTCGTCGTTTCCACCGAAGTGCAGTTGATTTGTCTGCCGCCTCTGCCGTCTGTACTACCATATAAAGTCCAACCGAATATGGTGCTCACTACATAGGGTGTTTTGCGGCTTCCTATCCTTTGATCCAGGTCCCAATGCGCTGCCTGTATGTAACGAACGTTTGAGCAATGCGTAGCCAAATTCGCAACGGATCCCGAAGTCAAAAGACGATTATCCGTGACATTCTACGATATCAGATTATTACATGAACAATGACACGAAAAAATACAAACTTCAATGATACGATCACAGGGACTCAACAACGAGAAACCGAATAGACGCGTGTGAGCAAACAGCACGTGCGTCATGCAGGTCCTGAACAAGGATGTGCCAAAGTAGCGCTCTGGGCGCGAACAAACAACAATTGGTCCAGAAAAACAACCAGTTCGTAAAGACAAGTCAATAGTGTATGGAAATGAGTGATGTTGGGAAAAACACTGAATCGCGAGGGTTAAAGGGGGTTTCCACGACCGGCTGTTACACCGCCCACCAAAATCCTCCTGGATCCTTAGCAGAGTCAAAGGTTCGGTATAAAGGTACTGATTCTTTCTACCTACCTAGGCTCTGCTGTCAGTGCGCGCGTCTAATGCTCGTCGTCAACGTTCTACTACTGGTCGCACCTAACCCATTGGATACATAGACGTGAGGCTGGTCTACATCTTCCGCAAGACCAAATGACCGATGGCGGGCGTGAAGGGGGTACATAGATGTTGTCCTTGTAAAAGGCCGTCCTGTCCTGGACGTATGTGCTTGATTGTGTATGTGTGTGAGTGTGTGTTTTTGTGTGCCGGGGTTACAATGAAATCACTGGTATGACTACACATCAAATGAGGACTTTCTGCAATGTCAACAAAGGGCTGTGTGGCAAAAACGAGTAAAATGTAGCATGTGTGTGTGACCTGGGCTCCGCTACTTCCACATATGCAAGGGGCATTCGGTGGCGTCAACAAAAAGCAAAACAACGAACACTGTCACATGTTTGATAGGTTTACGGGGTGTAGAGTGCGTCGTGCACTTGTGTATGTATCGGGATGTACAATGGGATCGCATTTATCACCACATATCGGAAAGAACCTTCTGTAATGTCAACGAAAGACCGCAAGCACTGTAACGTGTTTGACGGAGACCGTGTGGTATATATGTTGCTGTTTTATCCACCTCGATGATTAGCTAGAAAAGGTCTACTGGGCCTTGGGGTTATCAGCTCCTCCGCCTTCGCTCTCAAGTAGGTTAATACTGCGTATGTCACGAATGAGCACTCCGTTAGCTGTCTTCACCTTCACCGTTCTTATCATTCCGTCAGTGCTTTCGATGGTTTCCGTAACTACTCCAAAAGACCAAGTGCTGAAATGTGCGCTGTCGTTGGCAATCTTAACCACATCCCCAACTTTGAATGGCCATGTTTTCACCAGCCACTTCTGTCGAGTCTGCGAAGCCGGTAGGTACTCCCGTAGCCATCGCCTCCAGAAGACCTTGGCCAGATAGTTCGCTTGCTTCCACCCGTGGAGGTAGCTCCCACGAAGGTTTACCGGCCCTTGGAAGCCCTCGTTCGACCTTAGCGTCAATAAGTCGTTTGGGGTGAGCGCCAGGTGGGTGGGGTCCCCGTTCAATACTGGAACCAGGGGGCGGTTGTTCAGGATTCTCTCCACCTCAGCCATGACGGTGTTCAGCGTCTCGTCGTCGGGCGGCTGCTTTTCCATGATTGACAGCAATATCCCTCTGGCGGACCGGATCATGCGTTCCCATATGCCGCCTCGGTGGCTGGTCTGTGGGGGTTGAAATGCCATCGTATGCCGTAGGCCACGGTTCGATTCTGAAGTTCGTCCATGTTTATGTTTTTGTGCCAACGCTGCAATTCCCGGTGAGCGCCCAAAATGTTCGATCCATTATCTGAGTATATATCGGCCGGTACGCCTCTTCGGTTGATAAATCTTTGCAAGGCCCGTAGAAACGAATCGGTCGTCATCGAATGTGCGACTTCTAGGTGTACCGCACGTGATTTCGTGCACGTCATGATACATCCGTATCGCTTTTCTAATCTTTCCCCGCACTTGATTCACAAGGGCCCGAAATAGTCCAACCCGGTGTCACTGAACGGCCACCAGCCCGTAGTCACACTGCATTCGGGTAGTGGGGCCATGAGTTGTTTGCCCGCCGTGGCATTGCGTCTCCTGCATTGCACACACCGTCGGATTACGCGTTTTACAGTCTCTCGTCCTCTCAACAACCAAAGACGCTTTCGGATGACGCTCGTCACGTGACCTTCCCCGGCACGTCCCTCCACGGCGTGGACGTGTTGAATCATTAGCTCTACTACAGGTTGTCTCGCAGGCAGCAGTATAGGATACTTTGTGTCGAAGCTCGGGTGGGCGTTGGTCAGCCTAACATCTACCCGCAGCAGTCCGTCGATGAGTTTGGGGTTTAAACGCTTCAGCTCGCCTCTTAGAGATGGCATGTCTTTATTGGTCGGCCCCACTTCTTCCGCCCTCTTGAGTTCTCGGGTGGAAGCCTCGCGTTGTATCATTCTGAAAATATCGTACTCTGCCGTTTGTAGCTCATCGGGACCTATCGGGCCAACCCGTATCCGGCCTGAGGGCCGTAGCCCTTTCATGACTAGTAAATTTCTCTTGAACCTGGTTAACCAAACTAGCGAACGAAGCGACTTCATCCGGGAAGAAAACCTGACCAGTCGTGATAGAATGGATGACGCCTCGACGACGTTGGTTGCTATCACTACGCCTTTGATCTCCAGTTCCACTTCCGTAGGGGGTTTTAATTCGAACACGGGACAGTCCTGTTTGGCAAGTGCAGGAAGTTTGGCCCTCTCGTCCACGTGTCTAGTTACCTGGAGTTGGTCGCACCTCGGGAGCACAGGTCGGCCGGATTATCGCCAGACCTGACATGACTCCACTGGTGCGTGGCTGATTCATCGTGGATAATCGTGAGCCGGTTAGCAACGAAAGTACTAAACCGGCTCCGGACTTTGTTGATATAGTAAAGTACTATCGTTGAATCCATCCAGAAGCTCACCGACCAAATGTAGAGATCGAAACATCTCTTTACAGCTTGCACCACCCTGACTGCCAACACGGCTGCGCTGAGTTCAAGGCGGGGGATTGAGACCGACTTCAGTGGAGCAACGCGGGCTTTGACGAACATGATCCTCGTTGTATATTGTCCATCTCCTGAGCACCATCGTCCGTACACCACAGCTCCATAACCGACTTCGGATGCATCGGAAAAAGCATGTAGTTCTCCAGTCCGTTTCGTATGGCCAGGAGTCAAACATCGTGGGATTCTTATGTCCCCTAATTTCTTCAAGGTGTTCAGAAATTCTTCCCAGTCCAGCCGGTCCCCTCGGTCCAGTGACTGGTCCCAATCAACTTTCTTACGGCACAGCCGCTGCAGCAAAATCTTTCCGGGTAGCAGCCATGGTGAGACGAAACCGAGCGGGTCGAACAAACTTGAGACGGCAGATAGTATGCCACGACGGGTTATTGGCAGCTCGGAAACGTTCAGTTCGAAAACAAAATCGTCCGTTTCCGCGTCCCATTGTATCCCTAAGTTGCGCTCGATAGGAAGTGGAGAGCCGTCCAAATCTCTTACCCTTTCGGCCTTTTCGTGATACGGGATGACCTTCAGCACTTCTGAAGCGTTCGACATCCACTTAGTTAGATGGAAGCCGCCCTCTTCTAGCAATCTCGTCAGAACCCTGAACTGCTCTAGAGCTGGTTCCACATCATCGAATGACCCAAGGTAGTCGTCGACGTAGAAGTTCCTGCTGACGCTTTCTACCACCGTCCGATGTGCCAGATCGCCATGTTTGTTCGCTGATTTTCGGAGGGCGTAGTTGGCACAAAATGGTGACGATATGGCTCCGAAGGGGTGGACGGTCATCCTATAGTTCACCACTGCGTTGTCCCGGTCGCTCCCTTCCCACCACAGGAAACGCAAAGCATCTCGTTCTCCTACCGGAATCTTCACCTGAGTGAATATTTCCCTAATGTCAGCAGACAAAGCCACTTTACCCACTCTGAAACGGCACAGAACATCGATCAGTGGTGTGGTCCAGTCAGGCCCTGTAGTAGGCGATCGTTTAACGTCTTGCCCTGGAACTTGGCCGCACAGTCGAAAACCACGCGCAGTTTATTGGGTTTCTTGAGGTTGATAACCGGGTGGCGAGGCAGATACCAGATACCCCTTTTGCTGTCGGTGTTAACAGGCACCTTTTCAACGTAACCGAGGGCCTCGTTTCGCTTCACCAAATCCGCGTATCGTTCCCACAGATTCTGGTCTCGAATGAAGCGTCCTTCCAGTCGTAGTAATCGTTGGAGAACATAATTTCTGTTGTCAGTCCACGGGTCGACCGATGTGCGCCATGGGAGGGGAACCTAGAACTGTTTTTTGAGGCCACTAGTGCCTTGCCGCACCGTTTGTAGAGCGAAGTGATCCTCTTGAGACAACGTTGGTCTTTCGTCTCCAATGTCATGAAACTCCTTTTCATACAGCCGTTGCAGATGATACTCTATGCGGTCCGTTTCGGCGGATAAGTAATTCACGGAACCACACACCCCTACTGGACCGTATAACATCCATCCCAGAGCCGTGCGTACGGCATAAGGTGCCTGGCGGTCGCCCACTCTCTGGTCAAGCACCCGATGCGCCTCTGGCACGTCGCAGCCGATAAGGAGATCCACTTCATCACCTTCCAAGTCTACAACGGTTATATCCTGCAGGTGGGGCCACCGAGTCAAGATTGCGTTCATCAACCTTGGTGCTCGCATGGGGAGATCCGCTAACGTGAATGCTTCCGTTGGTTCAATTTCCTCGTTAGTGTCTAGAGAGATGAGTTGCAGCCTTAATCTACCGGCAGTCATTACCTGTGTTCCGCCCACCGTGCTCACTGCCAACTACGTCGCACTTTAGCGAGATGATTTTTGTCCGCAAACCGCAATTTCACTAAAGTAGTTACGGAACCACCATCGACGAAAGCCAACTCCTTGAACACCCCTGTTGGGGTCACTACTCCCACGGCGAATAGGCCCAAACGTACCGGTTTACTGGCAGATTGTGAAGTTGAACAAATCACGCTGGGCTTGGCATTCGCCTCGGATATGGTTACTCTCGCCTGATGCAGCAGCCGATGGTGTCTGCCCGTGCAGCCCTCGTAACCACATCGGTTCCTTATCCTACAGGCTGCTGCCCGGTGCGTGGTGTTGAGACAGATGAAACATGCTCCTGCCATCCTCGCCATTCCCCACCGTTCGTCTATTGTGGCGTTGCCGAACTTGGGGCATTTTGGTAGTCCACGGCTAGCACCACAAGATCTGCAATTAGGTTGCGCCATAGCATCGCGTGAAATTGCGTGTGCATTGGTCCAAGGTTGGTATTTTTGCTGTTCTCGAGCAGTGGTTTGAGCTTGGTCAGTACTGGGCCTGTTTGCTTGGTTGCTGTCCCGGATAAGTCGACCAAATCTGCTGTCAGCTATCTTCGTTTGCCTGTTCAAGTATTCGGTCAGGTCTTCGGAGTTAGCTTCTCTGTCACTTCGGCTTATCCGTTCTGCTTCTCCCGCCCACCGACCCTGTAGTTCGGGAGAGAGGTGACGGACTATGCCTTCCAAAGTGTGCATAGCGTCTAGGTCAGCCCTGTAACCTAAACGGTCGAGGGCTATTGAGCAGTTTTGTATCTTGATCACCAGGTCGGCCAATGTGTAGACGTCGCCCTTGGTTCTCTTTGCCTCTGCCATCACGCCCTCTATAAGGTTACGGGCTACTTTGAACGGTTGGCCAAACAAGTCCCTCAGAATCTTTCTTGCCCTTGTGTAGCCTTGTTCTGGGTCGAGCATGGTGCACCCATCGATAGCTTCTCTTGCTCGGCCTCGGCAGTAGTGAGTAAGGTAAAGAAGCCTTTGCCCAGGGTCGTTTACCTTGTTTTCGACGAACGTCTTGAACTGCTTGACGAAATTGCAGTATTGCTCAGCTCGCCCGTCGAAAACCGTTAGTTTCAATCTAAGAAATTCGATCGATGGTGGTTTGTAGTCGGCGACTGGCGTGGAGTTCCCTATTTCTATGTGCCCTGATCCATCGGAATTGTCGTGGTCTTTGGTCTCTGGCTCACGCTCTTTATGTCTACTCTTCTGTTCTGCTTCGTGGTCCTGTTCTGTAGCCGATAACTGTTGTTATCATAGGTCTAATATTCTTAGCCTATATAGATAGACATCCATACGTTCAATATTGCTCTCATTAAAACATGAACTAGCACTGACAGGACTAGGCGATCTAACATTAACTACAAAATCAAATGTATCCAAAACCTCTCCAGAGACCTGCCATGTTACTGCCTGTCCGGCTTCCGATGTTTTCGATGATTTTCTTGGCATTTTGCGTGTTTTTCCTTGTTCCAAATTGATCTATTGAGTATTGTAACGAACGTTTGAGCAATGCGTAGCCAAATTCGCAACATATCCCGAAATCAAAAGACGATTATCCGTGATATTCTACGATATCAGATTATTACATGAACAATGACACAAGAAGATACAAACCTCAATAATACGTTCACAAGGACTAAACAACGAGAAACCGAATAGCAGCGTGTGAGCAGACAGCACGTGCGTCACGCAGGTCCTGAACAAGGATGTGCCAAAGTAGCGCTCTGGGCGCTAAACAAACAACAATTGGTCCAGAGAAACAACCAGTTCGTAAAGACAAGTCAATAGTGTATGGAAATAAGTGATGTTAAGAAAAACACTGAATCGCGAGGGTTAAAGGGGATTTTCCACGGCCGGTTGTTACATTCCAGTAATTCCGTTTGCACAGGGCCGATAACTGTCACGGCCATTCAAGCATCCAGAATTCCTTCGATGGTATGCACCCACTACTGCGCCGTTTAGTTCTTCGTATCCCCGCTACAAATATAGGGGAATCGTGAAACCTCATAGCACATCATCTGCGAGAGTCACTATGCATCGTGAGGGTTCACTAGGTCATTACGTAGCAAACGGGAACTTTGGATAATTAAACATCACACACTTCTGTCTAGTTACACGCTCAAAATTCACTATCAGAAGTGATGTCATTCCATTCACGATTTAGGACCCCCTCGAACTCCTCGACAGTCCCCAGTTCTATTACCTCTTCTGGCAGTCCTTTCCAGTGGTTGACCACCCTATTGCTAAAGGATTGAAATCTAGCTATCAACCTAGATCGAACTTTCGTCAGCTTCTTCCCGTGGCCTCTTGTTCTGAAATCTGTTGTCATATGGAATAGACTCTCTGGTCTAAGCCCGGCAAGGCCTTTGAATATCTTAATTGCCTCTATGATATCCCCCGTAGTCTCCTGCTTTCCGTAGAGGAAAGTCTGAGGTCCTGGAGTCTCTTGTCATACGTCTTTCTCCTTCGACCTTCAGTCCCGCACTTTGTCAGACGTTGTACGTTCTCCTAACATGTGGCTTTTTTGTAGAAGGGCTACCATGCCATGACACAGTTTTCTCAAAGGGGTCTAACTATAGACATGCACACTGGCAGGAAAACCCTTGGCTGATCTCACCCTGAAGAGTTCACCGCTTGCCTTTTTTGCAGCTTCTGCACACCGATCCGACCAATTAAGTTCGGAGGTCACCAGAACTCTCTGTTTACTGCCTCTACGGTAAATGGGCCCTGATCGTGTGCAGCCTCCAGGCTTGTCGCTGCCGGTGACGGAAAGTGGCTCTTACCGGCATTGAGAGGTATGCCTCACTTCTGTGTCCAGTTGAGAACTGCAAGTATGTCTCTGCTCAGTTCTCCTTTTCCCTGAACACCCATTTACATCACATTATCTACGAAGAAGAAGCTTGGTGACCGTGGGACTGAGGCTAAATCATTAATGAACAGAAGAAACAGAAGTGGGCATGGTATGGAACCGCGCGGTACTCCACTGGCCACGTCTTCTAATATGCAGTTATTTTCACCCAATCTCACGTAAAACTTTCTATCGGTAAGAAAGTCCCTTAACCATTCCTGAATCTGCCCATTTATACCCGATGACCTCAATTTGATTAGTGGAAGCCGGTGGTTCATTTCAGTTCACTCTTCACAGGACCGATAAAGGCCATGGCCAGTCGAAATTCCGGAATTCTTTCTGCAGCGTGCACACTGGGTAGGCACTCACTACTGTTCAACCTCAAGTTTTCGGAATTTGAGGCAGTGAGAGACCTCACGTACGGGCCTCAACGCCTCCCTGCCTTGGCTTGAGGTCTTGAAGTGATGAAGTAGCTCATGGGTACTTAGGCTCAGAAAAACTCGTCAGCTGGGGCATACCACCAATCGTGTTTTATCTTCCGTGAATTTTTATTTATCTCTAGATGAGATTTTATCATTTTTACTGGTCTTGCAGGCCATCCGTCTCCCGGCGGATGCAAAGCCCGCTGTCCTCGCGTTGAAGCGGTGGCACCTTTATGTGCTACGAGGACATTAAATGAAAAGCGCTCAATTATAGGTTTGGAATAGGTTGTTTGAGGGCCCGGAATATTTTGATGGACCCTTCCTGGCAACCGTTCAAAGTAGCACGTGAACTGATTGACGAAACCCATCTGGAGGTTAGATGTCCGAAAGTTGTTGTGCTTTAGTCAGTTAACCTAGTGATGAAAATGCAGAATTACAACTTGCCTGAACTACTGCTCCGATCTCAATTCGCCGCATACAATAAAGTTAATCCTTTTTCGCTTGCTCCTTGAAATCAAGGGCCCGGGATTAGAGGGTTCAGAAAAAGCGAACTATTACGAAAGTGAGGCTTCTTTCAAGGACCTGACTGAATGCGTCCAGAGACAGTCGCTGATTGCGGACAGTAGGCTTTGATAGATCGTTCACAGGAGTAGTGTCTAGGCAGACTGTTCACACTCCACCGACCGGGCAGGAGGACTACCTGAGGAACCGCTCGCAGGCAAGCACTCACTCTACCTCGCACGCGAACACAAATTTGGTGAACGGTATTCTAAGTCGGGCGACTCAGCAACCGCCAGAATACCCACGTATTCTTGATATAGGCTTTCGTGATGAGTGTGAGCTGGCCAAACTGGATGGCATCTACTTCATGTATCTGAATGACTCACTTCCTACCGCGGAGTTTCTTAAGAAAACTGTGTCACCATCAAGAAGGCTGACGAAGTCATTGTCTACTGTTGCATACAGTTAAGAAGCTAGAACCCAGAACCCTAGCAGAACGTATGACCGTCGGTACTTCCACAAGCTACCCAGACAAACCGATTAGCTTGGACGGGTGATAAAGCACATGTAAATTGGTACTGTGGCGGCATTTTCGATGCCGGTTCCGGTACAGCACTAGAGAACTGCAACTTCATAAAATGGCATGACGCGGAGGGTAGACTCATGGCACTGATGATCAGTAGCTTCAAAAGCACACGTGAAATTCAGTGGGACAGAGCCAAGCTACAACTGTCGTCGCTGGTGAATAAGGGAATCGTCGATGTGCCACGGGCCTTATCTACTAACAGCGCACCGAGGAGACCGACAGAATCGTTCACAGCTATGGCAAGTCAGTGGTTCCTTTTGAGAGATGTGTCATTTGAAAAAGCATCGAATGCACAAGGAAACATACTGACCGGCTGTGATGTACCCGAAGCCCACTGGGTTATAGACCAAGGGCTTGGAAGCTGAAAATAGCTAGGCACCATTAGCACTATATTGGAAAAAATATTTTGAGGATTACTTGCCGCCTCGGTGAACCTCCTAAGTTTCACAGATGATATCGAGGCAGAGCTTCAGATGTCGTGGAATTATGAATTATTTGGGCACACCTAAGGAACATGAGCTATTTTCACTAAAGGATAAAACAGCCTTGCGAATAGCAAATGATGCAAAGCTGTACACAGGTGGAAAACCTGAACTGCCTGTTTTGTGATTGTCTGGAATAGGCCGCATATAAAGCAATAAAGAAATGGCTCTAAGATGATTGAAGTAGTCAAAGAAGAGCTTGGATCGAGACCCACAGCTGAAAAGGGATGTTTGGAAGCTTAGCATCGCAGCTCTGACCTGGGTGATGTAACGAGAGAAGTTCATGCAAACTTCATCAAAGGAACACTGTACCTACTACTCCTCTGATACTCGCCAAAAACTGGGGAAGACGAAATTGGGTCAATCGTTTTTGTGAACAGAGTGCAGGCTGATGCGTCATGATTAGAATAGCTTCACTGAACGCTAATAGTTTCGGTGTTGGATTGCGCAACAATGCTTTGAAACACTGGGTCAGGTCAAATTTGTGACCTGGTCACAAAGTTGATATACGGATTCATTTCGTCTACCAAGGGGACCAAATGGCGATATCGGCCGGCAGCCTAAGGAATGCTGCTTGACAGTGCATTCGCATCGGGCGGTTACCCCATTATTCTGCGTAAACGTTGCCCTGAAGTAGACGGTCATACATTTCTGATCTCCAAGCCACCGCGCAGTACAAGCTGGTTTGATATGAAACCTTTGCGCTGAAAACTTTCTCAAATTGCTTGATGAAGCACAGGCGGCTAAGTAACTGGTGGTCCGGCTAGGAGCGATTGTGAAACGAGGCGGTTTTCATCTGAAGAAATGGATGTCGAACTTCATGTAGATGCCTCGTTCCGTACACGAAGCAGAAAGAATCGGCGGAGCTCGAGAATCTCATGGGAATTGTTTACCCATTGAACGCACCCTCAGAATATTACGGAACGCTGGAAATGATGAGCTTTTACTCGAGCTGAAAGTGACGGAAAGACTGGTCACGCACGGAAGACCGTTGTCAGCGGTTGCAAACCTACATGATCAGCTGGGGCTCGTGTCACCACGGCCGCATCCGGAAAGGCATTTGATAGTAGTGTTTTAATTCTGGGACACCTGAATCATGCTTGATTGCATGATCACATGGTACAAGTGAGGCCACAAGAAGGTTCCTTGGATATTCATCAGGGTATATGCAGCACAAAGGGGTATAGGCGTATTTCGCGATAAAAAATTACGGATTCGCCGTAGGATGTCACAGCTAAAGGCTCTGAAAATATAACGCTTCAATGTAGATAACATTTCTTGCTGGAAATGGCCCAAAGCCGAGCCTAAATGATAAAAAAACCAAAAAAAAACGGGACATCCTGATTTTCACATATGGATGACCTTGGGTCAGCTATGCAGCTTTGCAGGGACAGGATAGTGTTGGACGAACCGCCGATTGACTGGTCCCATAAATAGTGGTTAACTTGTCTAAATGGACCTGCTAGTCTGAGGCAAACAGCGAAAAAATTGGTTTACATCTGAAAACCTCCAGACGTGCTGAAGAGTATGAGCTGATATACCGTGGTTTCAAATCAGCGAATGAATGAGATGCGAGCATTTATAAATGGAAGAGTAACGATAATTTACAGTTGATGGGCGAAAATAATACATATGCTGATGCCCGTTAAACTGGAAACTCAGAGTCAGATGAATAAGGCAGATAGAGTTGTGTGGATTCGCTAGAAAATTAGAATATACACACAAATATTGACGGGAATATATCTAATAGCAGAGAAGTAGTAAATAATTGAAGGTATTTTGAATAAATTGCCTCCTATAGAAAACGGAAGATTGACACGAAAGGGAAGAAGGGAAGGGTCTGTAGCAGTATAACATAAGGGATAGGGGCATGTATAGGGACCTCATAAAAGGACGGGGATTGAATGTCAGAAATAGAGTAAAATAGGACGGTAGTACATCATACCAGTAAAAGGTTAAATACCAGAGAGATTTCAAGTAACAGTGTGCCAATGACATTGGACACTTTGAGAGTGACCAGTACATTCGGTTGAGAAGAGTGCCAGAGCGCAGCCCATGGAAGTGGCCAAAATAATGTATTTGGTCCTTGGGTGGACTGCCGAGCGGTTTGACAGGCACGAAATGTCAACATTCAGATAGAAATATGGTGATGAATCGGACATGGGCACATGGCCAGGGCAGTTATGGGGGTCAAAGTTTGCGTAATAGTGATAGTAGAGCTTATAAAGCACAAAGAGAGTGAGTACGCATCAGGTAATAAAAATTCTAGTGGGGTGAAGTTTTAACTGATTGATCATGTGACAACAAACAGCAGAGAGGCTGCGTAAGACTAGTCTAAGTTAAAGAAGGAGGGTGGGATCCTCGTAAGCATATAAAGCAGAACGGATCAGTGGTCAGAGCAGAATGGTTTCTATGTGTATAATTAGACAAAATCGGAGATATATCAGACGAATGATACTTCTGGAAGTGGAGGGGGACCGCTGGAGAACTGGAGGAAAGGATTGTCAAAGGGAAAGCTGGGCAAAAAGAACAAAGCACAATGACTTGGCCGTGGCTTTCCGACATAGGAATAAAAATAGGTCAATCTGAGATGCGGAGCTACAGCAGTTGCAAAGTCAAGGGGGCTCAAAAGTGGCGGCTGAGAATGTGGAAGGGTGTGGGTGGCTCATAGTAAACACCATATAGGTGGGACTTACAATGGCATCACAGGGACGGGATGCAGTGCCGTAAAAACTATGCAAAGAAAGCGATTTGGGCTGTGGATACAGAATGGAACAAATAAATGGACTGGGGAAATGATGAGGGTTGACGGCGTCAAGCAGACGGAGATGAAAGAGCAGACGAATGACGCATCTGAGGCAGGACAGTGAAAGGCTGAAGCGAAGATCAATATGACTGTGACGGAAAATCTGGTAAAAGCTCAGAAAACTAAACACTTTTAGGTGGGTGGTGGTGTTCCATGTCAAGACGGTGAAGTGGAATATGATAGTCTGGAATGAAAAGCTATGGCGATTGGAGAGTTGACTTGTATATAAAGGTGGTGAATAATAATAATAACAATAATAATAATAATAATAATAATAATAATAATATTAATAATATTGGTCTATTCCGGATAACCGCGAGGCATCTGGCAAAGCAGGATCAAAAGTTACAATTGGAAGCAGAATCTGAATTCCAGGAGGGTGATTCAATCATGTTCACTCGATACAGAATGGGAGGAAGTGTTTAAGTTACTCTTTATGGTAGCGCCCAGCAAACTTGAACTCAAGGTCGGGTGGCCGAGTCGGCCGAGTCCAGGTGGAGCTGGTTGGAAATAGTAGACTTTTACTCAAATATTGCAAGAAGGGGGAATGCGCAACGAAAAAATCAAATGGGAATGACGGAAAATTTGTTTACTTTGGGAGAAACGAAGATTACAAGGGAGACGTAAACCAGCCATAGGGCTAGGCTTTGTATAAAACAGCTTAGGATTGGATATCAGGCGACAAAAGAGGTGAAATTACGGACAACGAACAAGAAAAATCCTTCAATGATTACCTTCATAACGTTCAGCGACCGAATGTCGGTTGAGTAAGTTGAATACCCTGTGGAGGACTCATCTGGGGAGAGAGATTGCCTAGGTGATGGTGAAAGAAGTGGCCGGATGTAAACATACAATCGTAAGACAGATTGTTTATTTCCAGAAAAGTGGAATAAGATGCACCAACGTGAAAATGCGAACCCGGCGACAGATCAATCAGCGATACGTAGCCACGATAGTAGCAGAGACACGGTTTGCAAAGGAGATGAGCATTTAAATGACAAGTGAGTATTTATACATTGATTTGCGTTATCTAAGGGCTGAATACGATGACCAGAGGGTTGCAAGGATCAAAAATGTGTGAGAGGATTCACCAACATAGAATATGGGATGCGAAAAAACAAAAAAAAACAACCGATGAATACGTTTGAAAAGTTGGGCGGTGATGTAGTTGACAGGTGAAGTACTATCTGCCGGTATTCTTTGTAAAGAGTGGATCACGTGGTAGCTAAAATCAAAATGCTGCCATAAGGGTTTCTCTCAGATGTGAACATATGCAGAGGGTGTGAGTCTTTGCAAGGTGAGGATATTGCAATCCTGCAGTCTTATGTAGGCAAACCGTAGGACTGATGGGGAGAAAGCGAACTGTTTGGATACCGTCGACTGCTGGGATGCTCTGGAGATAAATGTTCCTCAGTGAAATATACCTTTTGGATATTGTGGAACGGAAGTGTATGGCAACAATAAGTGTGGCTTTTTTCAAATATATCGGTAAATGTGATAAGAAAAGGCGAGTTTTATCTAAGGGATTAGTCAGGTTTACGAATGGACAGGCGGGTTGTTTGGCACGTATCCTCGGGAAAAAGGATCATGAACGGTAAGCCAAATAAGGAAACGGTCTTATAACCCCGCGATAATTATATGCCAAAGTAAGTAGATTTTGCCGGGCGTAAGAAGCGGTAAGTGAAGATGGCGACGATGGGGACGAGTACGATGAAAAACAGGCGACAAGTGGGGGAGATAGTGACATATTCGCAGCATTTCGGGTGTATAAATGTCTTTTGCCGCAACCGGTGCTGGTGAGTGGGGCTGACCGTGTGCTGGACACCCAACCTGAAAACCATTTTGGTGACAGGAGGTGCGGTTCATCACCTAGCTGCGCCAGCACATCTTTGCATACGTCCTGCATGCCCGATGTATACCGGCCAAAGCGGTGGATCTAACCGCACCCCGCACCGGCGGGCTTCGCTTGAGTGGTATTGGCGTTGTCACGTAGCTGTAGAGATCGAATAGTCCAGGAGCTTGCGACCAGGTTGCGAGGGATCCTGGAGAGCAGGGCCAATGTGGTAGTGACGAAATAACGGTCAGGTATCGAACTTTCAGCGGGAAATGTGGGCCAGGTATTATGCCGAGCCATCAAATGGAAGATGCACGTCAGCGGTTGTCTGGAGAGATAAAATCAGAAAACCGCAGTCTGGGATGCTCCCAGCTGAGTATCAACGGTCGGCGGTAAAGAGAAACATCTAGCATCTAGAAATTGGAACCGCTTGGTAGATGGTTCGATTTTGCGAAACAAAAGGTTGAACACGAAAGAACAATAAAACTTGAGTGATATATACGGCAGCTTTTGTGGTACGTAGGTCTCGTGGTCCCTGACTCAGACCCGCATGTCAGTAACGCAAACTAACTTCGTACGCTCGCTCCTCCGAAGTGTATGGATCATTGTTTGGTTCGAGTGTCAGGACATCAAGCACTTTGTTCAATTCCTTTTTAAATCTCGGCAAGTGGCCTATTGCACCGACACTTGGTGGAAGTTTAGTCCACATTTGTGAATATTTAACAACAAAGAATTTAGACCGTAGGCTGATTCTCGAGGACGGCACAATGACCGAATGACTGCTGTGTCGTAACGAGTACCTGAAGCCTAAAGGGGCCTCCTACCACAAGGGAGGCTTTGCAGGGATCGATATTTTATTAGCGAGTGGAAAAAGGACAAGTTGTTCTTTATTCGTCGGAGCCAAAGAGGTTCGAGCTGCAGCAGGTCACAGCGCTGTTTATAGTTGAGACTAGACGAATAGCCAACTGTTTATTTAGTAAAGGCGTACTGAATACTTTCATTGGCGATCTTGTCAGTCTGGCACATGTTGGAGCCAACTATTGAACTATACTCTAGCAATGGTCCGACGTGTGTTGTATAGACATTTAGTTTACTCTCACGCAAACGGAGTCTTTTGTGAACCAGTCCTACTAACCTGCGGGACCTAGCAATTTTAGTGTCCGTTTGCTCCGAGAAGTTGAACGAACGGGAGTAGTATACGCCCAAGTCACGTACTGATCATTTGCTCGACAGCAGATGACCACCTTTACTAAAATTTTCGGGAGGGACATGACACTTGTATGTAAAAATGCAGCTTTTGTTCGCCGAGAACGTCACTACTCAATCGGCACACCACGAATTGAGCATCCGTAAGTCCTCCGATATTTGAATCATGGTCAAAGCTGTACAACAAATTTAAATCATCAACAAATAAAAACGGAGTTTCATGTAAAACCACTGTAATTATATCATTTATGTACATGAGAAACAACAACGAGCCCAGCACACTACCTTGAATCACACCGCTGGTTACAGGGCTAGGTGTGGAAATTGCGCCATCAACGTTTATCACTTGTCTGCGCGAGGACGAGTACGATCCTAGCCAGACATACAGTGGGTCATCAATGCCGTATGTCTTAGCCTTTGATAACAAACGAATACGAGACACCCGGTCGAAGGCTTTAGACATGTCTAAAAGGACTGAGATCACTGCCTCACCATCATTGGCAGCTATCGTAATAAGGTTCAGAAGGTCAGCCATACAAGTTGCGCAGGATCGATGTTTTAGGAAACTGTGTTGACCTTCACCAATAAGGTGATTTTTCAGGAGGTGATCTGTTAGTTTACGTTTTTGTCAATCTTTCCATAATCTTCCATACTACTGCGGTATGATTCACAGGCCTGTATTCTCCGGGTCCTCCCGTGTTTCATTCTCGTGAATTGGAATAATAACCGAAGCTTTCCACTGTAAAGGGTACCAAATAAACTTCATAGAAAAATTGAATAAATTCGATAGAAGAATTGGGATATCTGGGCCGCCTAGTTCAAGGATGGCCAATGGTGACAAGTCCGATCCAGGATGGAAAGACAATTTGATGTTTAAAATGAAGGCTCGATTTGGGAGGGCAGAAATGCTACAGAAGAAAGTGGCTCATATGATGGTACTGGTGGATTGTAGAAAAATGTGAATAGGAATAATAACCGAAGTTTTCTATGGCATATGGTACCAGCTAAACCTCATGTACAAATTGAATAAATCTGAAAAAAAATTGGGATATCTGGCCCACCCAATTCAAAGAAGAATGTGTAAGTTGGGTCTACACCTTTCGATGAAAACTTGATAGGTAGCAATCAACAGCTTCAACTAGTCGGGGAGGCGGGATGGATATACCTGCTGTATGCGTCTATGGAGAAGAGGTGATGCAATGCAAAATCTAGATAAGGCAATAGGAGAGCACGGCAGAGCTTTCGCTGTCTGACGGGGATTGCAGATAATCAATGGCCACATTGCTGACTGCCAAAGGATTGCGGAAGAAATTTTCAGCGAAGGATGTCTATCGCTTTTTATTATTAGGAAATCGACTGCGAACAATAAATCTGCAAATATGTGAAAATGCCGAAGTTGGCAGCAGTTTTTCCTGAGGAATGTGTAAAATATCAAGTGGAACAAGTGGTCAGTCAGGTGCAAACTTCATGGAGAACGAGTAGGAATGAATGAGATGAAAAGGATTGACTGGTTATATGGGCCAGAAGCGCGCATCAGAACAAGATGGTGGTGACCAGATGGGCAGGCTATACGTAGGTGGCCTCAAAATTGGAGTAAAATGTTTTTGCCGGGCGGTAAATGCGGAATGACAATTGGAACACTGACAGCATGCTTGAGTAGAACTAAGGAAGAGTACAGTACGAAAGACATGGAGGCAGCAGTTTAACGAGCAAAAACGCGGTAAATTTCGGTCCGCAAAAAGTGCTAGTGGATAGGACTGCCCGTGCTCTAGGCTCTCAACCTGGGAGGCACTTCTGATGACAGGAGGTGCGATCCGCCAGCCCGGTTGCACATCACATCATTTAAGACGTCCTGCACGCCTGACGTGCGCCGGCTAAAGCGGTGGATCTGACCTCGTCCCGCACCACTGGGAAGCAGTAGTGAACATTGCCATACGTTTTGCGTGTGTGTGGTAAAGTATCCGGCGGAGCATTTTGGGAGGACAAGGAGACCGATGATAATGAAGGTCGGTTGGATGGCAGACCGGCACCGTTTCTTGTGATCCTGCTCAGAGTGAATGCGTTAAAGACTAAACTAGTGCCATTTACGTGGCTGTTCTTTATGGCATAAAATGAGTCAAGTGCAGTCTGAGTGTCGAAGGCCGGAAATAATGAATTTATAACCCCAGAAGGAGCGATGTTTGGAGGTAGATCCCAATTGTAATGGCCGTAAGGGTAGCTGGCTTTGTTTGTTAGGGGGTCGCTAAGGAGGCAGCCGAATGTTTGCATGACAGTCTTGCGATCCTTGCCCAGAAGTTGGTGGGTTACCTGAGTTTTGATAATAGGCAAGTTATACTTGGAGACCAGGTCAAAGGTAATCTGCCCCCTAGTGGTGTGTTCATAGTCTGAGTCCAACCTCTGCTGGGGATGCGTGTCAGAGCAGGCGGGCCCTTCTTCGAGGACCGGTTTATCTGAGAGCAGCTGTAAGTCTGGCACTCACAAGGTGGCCCAAAGGTTCATTGAACGCGTCTACGAGATAATCTGTTGGAGCTTTTGATAATGCAGGAGAACAGCAGACGCACCCTGATAATACTGCATTGCTACTGCTATTTATTAATAACCGGGAGAAATTGTTTACTTGTTCGAAGGTGGTGCGCTGTAGAACACTTGCTGAGTTATTATAACGAATATTGTTTAGGCATCCGCAGCCTCGCGTGGAATGGTGAGAGTTCGAGAAGCTATATACCCAGCGAATCTTGTATGACCCGGATAGGACTGCCCAGATAGCTGCGTCTCGGTGACTAGGAATATATCGGGGTTGATGAACAGCTCTGGGGTCCTCAACTGAGTGATTTTTCCGGCTACCGAATGGCTGTTGATAAAAATGAGAAGTAAGTCATTAGTTCAGCGAGAGGGGTGATTGTATGAGTCAAGCTGTATAGGTGAACAGTGAACGGTATGATGGGGTAAAAAACTGGGAGTATCGGTTTTAGCGGGGTCCTCAAGGGGGTTTCTGGGCGGAAATTACCTGAGGGCATGGTACTGAAGGTAGGATGGTCAGTATGGGCTGAACTGCTCATTCGGTGGTTAGATAAGGGACGGCCCTCGAGGATGTGGCTCCTGGCTATGCCAACGGGCAACGGAGAAGAATTTATAAAGGTGGAAGGTTTGGGTGGGTTGATGAGAGTGCGGCTAATGGAAGCTCGGGGGCTTCAGACAGGAGAGCGAGATGAGAGAAAAGCCACAGTTATCTCAGCTCTCGGAATAAATGTTGACCGTTTTCTAGTAGAATCAAGTTTGGCTTTGAAAACCATGTAGGATTTAGGCTCAAAGTTAGCAGACGGAGGATAGGGGAAAACACTCCGTGTTGCTTGAGACGGAGTCATCGTCTGTTGGGAGGATGCATGGGATATAGCCGCACCACAGGCTCTCGTAAGACCCAGCTTAGGCTCGTTTCCGAATGTGCCAGGATAGGCAGGATTATGGACCGGTGAACCATAATGGTTTGCGGCCTGCAGTCCAAAGGTTAATGAGTTAGAAAGGGTCCGGAAACTCCACTGCAGCAGTTTTATCTGGATGAAGAAGGCTGCCGGGAGGGAGACTGGGGAACGCGATGCTGTGTGGCTGAAGTTGGCAGGATAGTCAGAGTTGTTTGAGGACCGGGGTGTGCAGGCCTTAAAAGAATGCTGAGGGTAATGGCAAATGAGTAGGGAACAAATGGGCACTATGCTGCGGATATTAATCCAAAAGCGGAAAACAACTGGCCTGAGAATGAGAAGTCGAAAGAGTAGGCCGCGTTCGATAGTAATCTTTAGATGGTGATGTATAGCATACAGATTGGATCCACCCAGGCACGGATGTGTGGTAGTGAGGCTCACAGGGGGCTGGATGATAGATACTGGGTTTCGGATTAACTTCAGTGGGTTGGCCATTGAGTGTTTTCCTTGATGCGCAAGAAAGAGATATGATGGGGTGAAATTTTGGTGGTGTCGGTGTCGAGTGAGTGTACGGAGCAGAAGTTTTAGGTGGCAGAATGACCCTGCTACAGTACCGTGGCTTAGAAAGCTGTGAATGTGGAGAGGGGTTTTTAGGTTAAATAACAATACGTAGGAATATGAGGATCAGCTAGCGAATGAGCACGACCCCTAGGTAGCTTTTTGGAAAATGTTGCTTTGGACAGAATAGCCGTGCAATCGTATTCTGGGGACTGGCCGATTTTTTCAATGGTGATGGAGGCTTCGTGTTTGTATTACTCTTTAGGAAAGAGTTTCTTGGATGGGTACCGGGCAAAAAAGGCTTCGGACGTTTTGACATTAGTTGCTTAGGAGAGGTGTTTGGCTTACAGTCCGAGTGTACGTCTTGGGTCTAGCTCACCCTGGGCAGCTTGGGCGGCTTGGCACTGTCGTCTTCTGTGCTGCTGCAGGGTAACATGTCGGACGTTGTCAGATGCAAAAAGTGGGTCGTATCTACAGCTGGTATAGCTTTGTTTATTTCGCACTTGTGACTGTGTGCTGCACAGTTTATCTCTCGCTTGGGGGGAAGTTTATCAGCCGAAACCCCGATTCCCCCGAAAGAGGTGGCCAAATCGCCCTACATGCCCCTAAACCATGTGGCCAGGATGTCAGTAAGAGACTAAATCGGGATTTGTCTTTGGTCACGTGGGGGAGCCTATTAAAGCCTCCTTATTTGACAAGTGATTTAGGCCATGCCACAAGCACGGCAAAGGATCTTCTTGACTGATTTCATTGGAATTTTACTAAAGCAGTTGAATATCATAGCGTTACCTGAGTTCTGGATTGCCCTTGTTGACTTCGACGCGATGGAGTCAATGTGTCGCCCAGCAGCCTTAAGCTACGGGGTTTCGATAGTCTGCCAGGTTCTTAAATACACAAGAGGAGAGCAAACTTGGAGGAGTCCCAAGCCTTGAAAATCTGGCCTAAAGATGTTCGCAGCCATTGTTTTATGGGAGTATCCCTTTCTCTGGCTTCGTTAACAAAATTTCGGAACGATATAACGCGGTCGCTCCCTCCCAATACGTCTATGGAATGTCTGTCGTCTCGTGGTTTTTGGGTGGTATTCTTGGCGCTTCGTTCGTTGGAGGGGTCGGCCATCACGGTCTGTGCGTAGCTTGCTCCAGATTGTATCTAGCAATTCCAAATCTGGGCTGGATGTTGAAGTTATTAAAAACTGTTGTGATGGATGACATCTGCAACGTACTCAGGAGTAAGTATCATTCATTATAATGATAGAATGGTGCTCACTGCAGAATTTTGGAAGGCCAAACAATCGACTCGGCCTTTCAGATATGGATAGATGCGACAGCAAGTCCTGATATAGAGTGGCAGGCCTGAAAAGCCACAGGTGGAGCCTACTGGGTGATGGAAGGCCGACGAGAGGATGGGGCATGTTGATATATGGTCGTTAGCTGCCTGTGGGTAAGATACGACACAGGTCTCGAGAAGTGCAAAACCTAGTTACGAAACAGCATTGGTATTCTGTGGAAAGTTGCGCAGGGTGTTTGTCACTTGGTTTATCGGGAAGTTTACACCTACCGAAAAGAGAAACAGGGAACCTAGTCAGAGAGGGGTAAATTACAAAATAAAGTGTTCTAGCCGGGAACCAATAAGTTTTTAGTATATATGGTTGCGGAGGGCGGATTTAGGCAGGTTTGGGCCGACAGTCGTGAGAAAACACTCGTTTTGTTAATTCGCGAAGATAAATTATCAGCTCACAATGGAGTGGCGAAGCCATTGCCTCTAACAATTCATGACTCTGGAAAGGATAACAACCACGGCTGAGAAAAGCACAATTTCTACACCAGATATAGGAAACGGCAAAAAGTGAAGAAACTGAACAACCTGATTTTCCGGTCTAGGCGACCTTAACCTCAGTCACTGATACAAATTTTCAGAAGCTTGGCGTGATGGGTCAGTGAAGAACCCAAACATGCACCTGTTTCCCGGTGAATCAGGGGTGGGATAGTGCTGGCGGCTTACGGCAGTTGAATGGAAGCAAAAGGACATAGAAGAACCAGCTTGATTATCGCCATAGTCGGTGCCACCTCATTGCAGATTATGTCTATCCCAAAGTGGAACTGAATGCAAACGTTTTACCCGTGAGAATGGTCACTATGTTAAAGCGGTGCTTCGTTGAAGTAGCCTGTGATGTAACGTTTCGGAGCGATTGCTCAATCGTGCCTCACCACAGCCGCAGTACGAGCGCCTGGTTCAATGCCTTCTGAGCAAGTCGTCTTACAGCTGTTAAGAAGTTGACCAGGGCCAAGCAGTGGCATTATGCGCGGTCGTTTAGCAGTCCTGCTGATGGCTTTCCAAGGGGCTTGAAGAATCCAGCTGGCTGAATGGGAGTTTCTAAGCCTGTCCTAAAGGGGGTGGCCTCCGTTCTCGCCGCACGCAGTGTTTCGTCCAGGCAAAGCCACGAAAAAGTGTAATCAACCACCAAAGTCATCAACGATGATACTTCGCTGATTAAATTATGCTACTACTGTGAGGGACCAGGTGCTCAGGGTAGTGGTATGGCGGACAAGATGTAAACAGCTAATGCTGAATGACAGGTAGCAGACCGGAAAAAGGCTTTAATATCGGTCCCATAATCCCTACAGAAGTCAAGCAAGCAAAGAACGAGGCAACACATGTCCCAAAAGTGCGAGCCTCCCTCCGAATATGCAGAGTAAAACAAAAGCCTGGGATAGCAGGAGGCTGGACCAAGTTTTGCCGGAGCTCAGAAGGAGCCTAAGAATTGGTGGCAGTGCCTGCATAAGTTTCGGATTCCGAATGGGCTAGAGTTATTCTATTGCGGTGGCACTTCAATCCTCCGCAGGCCGGCCATAGTAAAGGTGCTTGGTGGAGGCCAAAACGGTCTACAATGAGAGCACTGAAGACATAGCTGGGACAACTGTTCTTGGATGATGGGACATTGGGCAAGTTGCCCGTTGAACTAGAAAGTTTTGCACAACAGGCCGTAAGTATCTAGTACTTCCAAAGAAGCGGATGAAATCGCTCTGACTTCAAGTGATCTGTCAATGATAAGACTTAGTGGAGGTAGCGAACTGCCAACGACACCAAGGCGCGCACACCTTCAAGGGGGAAACGAACAAACCACCTCGCACAATTGTTTTGGAGACGTTGGATATGGGACCCTCGGCCAACCTAGCTGCCTAGACAGAAGTTGATCACCGGAGAAAGATGGGTCGGGGCAGGTGATGTTGTACTCATGGCCGCAGAACAAACTCAAGAAGGAAGGTGGACGCTTGGAATTGTCAAGGAGTACCATCCCGGCTCTGATGAACTTGTGCCTCAAGTGTTGATAAAAAAGGGAACGGAGAGTATGTTCGTGGCGCCAGAATGGTTTGTCCGTCTGAAGGGGACAGCGACGAGGGCAAATCCGACACAAGCACACATGAAGGAAAGACTCATCAAATCTACCGATACCGACTGGTGTCGCATTTATCTCGCATATCTCCCCCAACGACTTGATTTGTGTACTGAACTTCAAAGTACCTTGGTATCGAACTTTTGACACGATGTGCATGGGAGGCAATGGAGAAACTTGTAGAAACTGCACACCAGCTCATGGTTTGAAATTGGCCCACGGAGCGGTCGCCCATTAGAACCGTCAGTTGTTGAATTTTCGTGGGAAGATCTTTGACATCGAAGTTTTTCTAGACGCTCTCGTTTCAGATCTGTGTTCGCATCGCGACGTATCTCATCACACACCCATTGCTGCGGCGCGCCTTATAGCACTCAAATGTCGTGCAGTGACTTCCATTCCTCGGTGATATTTTCCATTCATACTTTGACCTTTTTATTTCCATGAACAAATCTTTATCCGTTCTTTTCTTAGGAACAGTCCACTCATTTCAACTATGCATATAAGTCTGCTTCTGCCTATGGATAGAAAATCTCTCGATGATAGCCAGGCGGAACTAAGCCGGCCTTTGACCGGAAAGCCCATTCCAAATGTTTGTAGACTCCTGAACGTGAGAAAAAACTGGCGAAATTTCAAATGGGGTTGATGATCAGATTTCACTTCTCCAGCAACAGGGAAGTGAAAGTTGGAACTGCCCGCCGGTGAAATTTTAGGCCTGCACACCTTACATTCCTTCAGGTGAGCCCTAGATCCTTAGTGGAACGAGATAATGTCCGGCAGGGAGTTCCGTGTACTTTCAATGAGGGATGAAAGGTAGAAAGATGGTCCGTCCGAGGTGTACTGCAATAGAATTTTTCGTTTGTTGAATGCCCACTTGGCGAAGGCTCACGACGCATAATGTCTCTCGAAACTGATGTGCGATAGGGTTCTTCTTTCCCCTCTTTTGAGTGTGAATTCGAAGACTTAGACCGGGCAGTGATGGTTGCATCACTGATGTGCATGCCATCGAAAGAACTCTGGACTCTCAATTGGCCGTGGTCATTGCCTGCCCCGTGCAAACTGAACTGAGCTGAGCTGAATAATGTTTAGATCGGAATCGTTAGAGACGGCTGCTTGGATGGCCCCCACCTAACTTGGAAGTAGGCTGCGCCGGAGGATTGGAGGCAGTGGCAGTAGAGCTGAGCAGGTACGGTGAGAATCATGAACCCTTCGCTAAAACAATGGACTATGAGAATTACCTAATGGTTACGAAGAGTGGCGTATCACGCGGTGTCACTTGCATGTAGAAGATCCCTACCGAATAGTTTTCCTACCTGCATATTCCCCAGTAGCATGAATTATCCATTGAATGTCGTACATCTAACAACACACATCGCTCAGCACATTTCGAACACGCCTGTTTGTGTCGCACTTTCTCCCTCACCGTGGCTCAGTTTGACTTGACCTCTTGATCTGTTGGTGGTGGTAGCTCTTGCTATTGAGCAGTGTTGTAATTCGGTCTCCATTTGGTATTGATTTTGGCCAAGTAATTGAGAATTGTATGTTTTTTGCATTTGTTTTGCTAATCTGGTATTGTGGAATGCTCGTATCAACCTTGTTTTACTTTGTGATTCGTTCATTTAGCTACACCTTGCTCTAATTCGGAACGGCGACTGGCGGTGTAACTCGGGTTTTACAAGCAATGGTCCGGGTGGGAATCATGAGGGCAACTGCGTGTGCTGCTCTTGACGACGGCTGCGGCACCGCGCTGGTCCGGGCAGATGTGTCGTGTTGCCTGAGGTTAAACTGTTATTCGACTGATAGTGGAAGCTCCAAGCGGCTTCAGAAAGCTTAGGGTTTCATCAAAGATTTATCGGTCAAGTCACCAAAAGCTACCGGATCTATCAACATCGGCCAAGCTGTAGTAGTTGATGAGCATGGCTAACATGAGCCAAACAGATGAAAAGGCGATGAATATGAGAAATGGTCCCATTCGGCAGACCTATCAATCTAAGTTGTAAGCGTGGAATGTTACTGCCCGTCGGTTGTGATATACGGGAGGCTCACCGGGCTTTGCATAAGGGTTAGGAAATTGGAAGAACCTTCATGCCGTTCGCACAATCCTGGGCTTAGACGTATTTAGATCAGATCAGATCACGTCACAGGAATTGTGGCTTTGGCCAGTGCATGTCCAGTTTCTTGCACTCGAGGGCTGTAACTTTCCCACGGTGCTTCGACTACCAAGTGGTTTGAATGTTGTGATCGTAGAGTGATGGACTCCAAGGAGGAGAATGAAAATCAGGTTCCCTCTCGGAGAACCGGCAGTCGCGTCGGATGAATTGATTCACTGTCTCAGCTAGCTAACATGTTTCTCCCCAAGAATCCCCCCTGAGGACAACTGAATAAGTCAAGAGGGTCGCAGTTTGCTGTATTTTGCTTCAGGACGAGTAGACATGCTTTGTGTCTATGGAAAGAAGGGCATGGAAGAGAGAAGTGTAATCTGAGGTTATGCTCTTTTGCTTAGTCATAGTCCGGGAAAACCTCGTCCCAGCAGTCATCCAGCCGTCGTTTACACATGACGATGCTATCCACTACTGCCAACTCGGCTGGCAGTTTGTTCCACGGGTTCAAAACGCGGTGACAGAAGAAATGTGCTCTATTGCTTCTGGTGGCCCTGGGTTCCACCAGCTTGTGTTCAGGCCCCCTGGGTGCCAGGTTTTTGTTTAGGACCAACTGGTTATTAATTCACCAAAGTAGATCAGTGAACTGCGTACCGCTATTCCGGCTGTCAGTAAAGCGGAGCCAAACTAGAGAATCTTAAAGTCGGGCAAAGTTGATTTGCAGATTCCACGATATTAGACCAACAAATTGTGTGCATGCAACTTATGAACTGGCCTGATACTAACGGCCACATAGCCTACCGGCGAGAAGCGGGGTTTAGCAAAGTCATTGTCAGATACGACGGTCACCGCAACCAGGGGTGAAATCAGAGGGGGGCCAAAAATCACATGGGCGAGATGTAAGCAGGAGTTCAAACGTAGTGGTTGGTACGAGCCTTATTTGTTTGATGGACAGCAAGAATAAACCCAGCCTAGACAGTGCAATTATGTGAACTTGACTAGGGGGATTTTCGCAAAAGCACGTTACACTAGTTGTCCCCACGGGAGCATTTTCAGGGTGCTTTTGCAGAATTTTCGGTTGTTCTACTTTCAGTCATGATCGTCTCCACAGGCGCGGGAGCCGTTGCGACCGTGGAAAACGTAACAAATTTCACTGACCGTAGTTTCACAGTATCCTTGTCCTAGAGGCACAGCTCTTTGCAAGGATTGGGCAAATACGCAACCGCGATGGGTTGACTACACGAATTGAAGGGCCACTTGAGCCCTGAAGGCGGTTTGCAAGGTAGGTATACAGTGACGAGGCTCAAGGCAAAGTCCCCGCCATTTTGTGCCAACTGAGCACTGCATAAGACTACAAGATAATTTGGTAAAAACGTGATAGCGCTGTGTTGGGAGCCGCGGAGATTAGATGGATCATTAACTGGCATTATTCACCTCAGAACAAGGGGCTCCTGCATTCACGAAGAAGGTATGTGAAGTGCTGTCACTCGGTTGGTTTAAACTGAGCAGTTGGACCTCTGACTGCAAAAGAATGAGATCCCATTTTTGAAGCTAGCATCCAACAGCAACATTACTCGATAACCTTTTGGTAAAAGGTTGGGCGGAGAGAGCTTGAGTTGCAGTATAAAGTAGTAAGAGACGTTTCCAGCTTGCATGTAGAACCAGTAAGTAAATTAACTGCTAGAAAAGACGCCCTATCCGACGAGCCATCCACATTTGGTCTGTTGGGCCCAATGGCACCCCTGAGTTCCTCGGGTAAACAATTGCAGCAGAGGCTTCCCAAATCCAAGTTAGAATATGGTCAACTGTGATTAAAGTGATGCCGAGCAGGGGGAAGAAAGCGTGGAAACTACACGTCGTCAAGGCGATATAGGGGTTCCTGGAGAGATCGGGAAGAAGATAAGACGGTCGATGGCCAGAGAGACTTCTATGTTTCTTGTGACGCTTTCGAGTCCAATTACTGCGCAGTGGCCTACTCACGGAGAACTTTCGAAAATTGGCAGATATAAAAACTTGTGCAGTTGAGCGCGTCGTGATTGGCATCAGGAGGACCAATTACTATCTCTCTACCAGAGCTATCGGCGGCTTATTCAGGAGTGAAGCTTGGTTAAGTAGCGGGGAAAGGTAGGGCCAATACGTTTACTGAAACTCATTACCGGTCGGATTCAAGGATTGTACTTTACTACGTACGGAATACAGTCAAGCTCTTCAGTACTTTCGTGGACAACCGACTCGTACTCATGCATCAGCATAGGATTGAGTAGCTGCGGCAACACAGAAAGTCAAAGACAAAATTTTGTGTCCTGCTTCGGGGACGTAAGAAAAGAAGCCGATTTGAATAACTGGCTAACAGGCCCTACCTTCCATGATGGGATCGAAGATTCAGGAGTCATAGTAACCCGTTGTGGCGCCCCCTTCCCGGTATTGAGCCGAAGAGGCTGTGGCTCATGGGAACCCTATTGGGACCTGTAGCAGTTTCAGTCGCTTGCTGCCCCAATTCTCCCTTTGGGCAAAACAAGAGACAGCTGTGGCGTGGTTAGCAAGATTCGTTGATTTTATGTCGGAGATTCACCCAAAGGGGAACAGAACAGTCCTGTGCATCGGGAACCTCTCCACGAGAGAATTCAAATTGAGTTTGTAACTTCTACTGATGGTAGAGCAAAAGAAGCCAACAGTGGCCTAATCCAACGCCCAGAGCTCGGTCAGAGAGAATACTCTGATGTTTGTTCGCCCGTCTACAGTTTTGAGAAGCTCGTTCAGAGGCTTTAGCCAGTCCCGATATAGACTTTTTTATATTGGCATTGAGAGGCTTATCGAGAAGCTAGGCACGTCAAAAGAGACATAAAGTGACAATGGAATCGACTTCGTAGGGTTCACCTCAGATTTTCGTAAGTGAGTGACTAACTAGGGTAGGTGACAGATAGACAACAGTTTGCTATCGAGAGATATTTATTAACACTTCAACTCACCCCCTCTTGGCCATCGAGATGGAGTATGGGACGGCACCATCAGATCGATCGGCGAGATACTTTTAGCTTCGGTCAATGAACAGATAATAAACATGGCGAATTTGTCATCATGACTTGTGGAGGCGAAACAGGTCGTAAATTATCCCCCCTTACTGCCCAGAATATCGGATTTAAGGGATAAGCTGACGCTGACTCTGAAATGTCTGCTTCTATTTTGCAACACTGAGGTTCTTCCGGTTGATGATAGTCTGCACGACAACTATTCGCGGAGTTGGAATCTGGTGAATTAGCCCGCCGACACGCTTTTTGAGATGCAGGTTAGCGGAGAATTTACAACTTCTGCAAATCCCACAAAAATGGACCAGCGAACAGCGGGAGTTTGAAGGCAGCAAAATGCTCGTGGCCACAGAAAATACCAATCAAAGTTGCTGGAAATAAAGCATGCTGAAGATTACCATTAGAATATCGACTTCGTCCAAGCAGTTAGTGTGCGCACAGCAAATAGCTCCAACCGATAGATAAACGATTTAGTACCTGCTTGAAGGTGTGGACCAGACCGATGATCAGTAGGCTATGGAGTGAGCATGCATAATACCGCAATTTGAGTGAAGTCCTTGTACGACAGTCCGGAATGTTGGCATTTACGCTTAATGGAAGATACATCTTCTTCTTCCCTAAGCCCGAAGTTATTGAAGTTCAGCGAACCCACTCGGAAAATGAACGGAACATTCATGATAATTTATGCCACGCCCACGTACTGAACTAAAGTTATTCGCGACTTTGCAAAATGTACTTGGCCGTGCAAGTTCTCAGGCCGATTGTGAGAGTGGAACGGGATCATTTTCGTCGAATGACTGAGAGCTACCCATCAGTCCAGTTTGCGAAGAGACAATAAGTTGAAACAGGTAAACAAGAAGTGAAGATAAAGAAGAAATAGCCAATGGCTATCTACCCAACTGAGTTTGAGGAGCGTTTTTTGTGTGCAATCCGCTACCGCGCGTCACTGGCCCTAACAGTCTGGAGTCTCTGAAAGGTGCGTGGGAAATTGGGATCTGAGCTGATCAACTGTCTTGAGTAATTGTTGCGTGGAATAACTTTGGTGTCCGGTGCAACATCCAAAATTAACAAAAATTCTGCCCTCTAAATGACCCCTCTCCCGCTGCGGGTATCAGACTGATTGTTTCTGCAGCGCCTTTGTTGTCTTTGATTTTTGGCAGCATTTCATTTTCCATCAAAGTCATTTTCTTTTCTTCTCTACTGTCGAACCTTTCCAGTCAGTGTGATTTAGCGCCACTATTTCCGTCACTGTTCGGTTTTTTTCTTGCTTGCCACGATGGATCACAGACTTTCTGTTCGTTTACGTTAATTTTTGACTGCCACACTCCGGTAGTTGGTGATCGGGCCTTAGCAAGCGTACTAATTTCATTGTATTCAGTTGGAATCCAGGACAGGCACTCACCACCTAAAACTTTTGGTCGATTTTGGTTTCTGAACAGGAAAGTCTCCTTAATTTGTTTGACTGCTGATTGAGTGGTGGTCGGGACTCGCTGTGGAAGGTATGACGGTTGTCCATCTATAGTTGGGTTCTCCATTTGGGGTATGCTTTGACTTGGGGCTAGAAGTTGCTACCCAGAGCGAATGACGAATGTAATTTGGTCTGTGGAGCACTGAATCGCCGATCGGAGTTCACGCAGCCCAAGACTCGTGATTTTTTGGTCGTAGCACCTACCTTTCGCAGGTTTTGTTGCCTTTGCAGTCTTGGTCCTATATGCCCTTGGCCGTATTCTGCAGTTTGTTCGGACATTCATCTACTCAGTTGGAAAGCTTCGTGCCGATTGATAGGTCTCATCGGTGGTCAGTAGAATCTCCCGGCCAATGCATAGAAAACTTGGTATTTTATGAGTGGAATAACGAAGCTTACTACGAGAGGCTTACAGGCAACTGGGAAGATCCTATTCCCTATTGTCATTCCTTTTGACGTGCCTCTCCAATGAACCAATGAGTGTGCATCTAGCTCATACTGCAAGTGACTTATCTTGTGAGTGATGCAACGCGGTGCCTGTATCATCACTTCCGAGTGACCTGCATGATTCATGCGTGAAGGAGCTCTCAGCACAGAACTTATTTGGCCGGCTATTAGTTTACCACAAAGGGATTGCTTCAGCAACTGTGTGCTCTTCAGGCTCTCCAAGGGGAACAGCCTGCCACCATTTGGTAAGGTAGTAGAACAACACTATATTATATTTGTTACTCCAATTTGCCACCGATAACTGTTCGACGATATCCGCACCTGTCAAACCGTTTAGGAATCCGACTTCCACTGGCCAGAGGGAGCATAATGCCAGTTAAAAAGAACTTCAAAAGTGCCGCATAGTTCACCTGCCGCTTTAAAATCTGGGATATTTCTTCGTCATTAAGACCACAAAAACAGCAGTCTAGTGGCGTTTTCCTACTTGTGTGCTCCAATACAGACACTCTGCATACAGGGCCCTCAAAACAATCTGCATCGTTGCTCGAGGAACAAAGATCCTTACGGGATAGTTTGGTCCTTGCCGTTCAGCAAACGTGCCGTCTACTATCCTCAAGTATTCTCAAAGGCTCCATGCAAGCTTCATCAACAGGCTGAAATCCGCCATCTTTAGGTTTGTTGGTCTCTGGCTTTCAGTTGAAATTCCTTCGCATATAAACGTGGTGCCTTTGTTACTCAACAGCACCGCTCTTCGTTATCCTTTGGTGTCCTCGCAGAAAATGATTTGTGTCTCACAATCGACAGCGCAGGGCGGAAAATCGCTCCATCTCTCACTGGGGGCACAGACCTGGATTCCATGCTCTCAAAGCTTTTACCTGATCCGTTTTAGGACACAAACTACTGTCCTCAGTCATATTTGGGGTCCACAAAGTTGGCCAGTTCGCTGGAAAGGTGGGGGGGGGACATGGGTCAGTGCGAACGATCCTGCTTTGCGTGACCGTCTTCATATTCCGTAACGAAGTGAACTCTAACGACTATGCTGTGGGCCGCCATTTGTTTTTTCGATTAATGTAAGTGCAGATGCCTATCTATACTCCCACTGAGCCCAGGATCGTCTCGTTTCTCCCCATTTGTGCCTTCGAGGAGAATCACTGAGCCTTTCAGTTTACACTTTTGGGGGCTCGAATCGGGAACGAGTGATATAGAAGACCCTGGTCACCACCTAATACAAGCTGTGGAACTAACCGTTATTGAGGTTTGCTCCGTGGTAAGGTGGCACTGTAAAGGTCTCGTGAACTTGCGTGCACGAAGCAGTGCGATGGAAGGCCTCGTTCGGTGTACCGTTTTAGGGCACTACGTGGTAGGTCATTTGTCATGCAACATGGACTACTCGATGAGTATACCCAGGGGGTTGGGTAATGCGGTGCTGTAATGGAGGTGTACGTACCATGGCGGACCGCGTTTTCCCCTCGACGGGAAGGAGTGTAAGGAGCGGACTGCAGGCAGCCAAACTGTTGGTGGCTTTCTGCTTTCCAAAAGCGCGATTTCTGAAAATTTGACGTCAACTTGATTTTGGGCAATCACTAGTCCACTTCGCTGTAGGCTGTTCAGCTAGACTGCGAAGGATATAGTCTACTATATCTGGCAAGCAATTAGAGTTGTGCGGCTAAATTTTGAACCGTGCAGCAGATTTTATACATGAAGAATGCCGTATATATTTGTGTATCATATATGTACGCATACATATTTTGCACCTATAAGCTTGCAGGCGCATTTGTCTACATAGTAATATACGCACCTCTCACTCCTTATATATATATTCTGTCGTACGTTACCAGAAACGACGCTGAATATCACTGAAGGCAAATGCGTCAACATATATATATATATATATATATATATATATATATATATATGCCAGTGAAACAGCATATTAACTCTCAAGTCCATGCGGAGATTTCACACTTTATTATCCGTTACCACAGTCCACCTTTCCTCCGAACCGTAGCCGGTTGGAAATTGACTCTCCACTTCTCGAGGACCTTCCAGTTGAGCTTTTTCATTTCTGAATGGTACATGTTACTGATCCTTAATCTAAACTCACATTTTTATGGACTGCTGTTTCTCCCACATCCGCCAGTGTTCACTTTCACGAAATTGGTCTCGGCACCGTTTCGACACTCATTCCATTTATTGAACTCCGGTAAATCCGACATTCAGGGTCTGCATCGTCTTCATGGATCGCTATCCTCTCCGCATGCACCGACTTTCCCGAGAACACTTCTTTACAGTTGTTTTTCTTCTTTTTCTTCTTGTTCAAAATTTGCTCTGCCTGTAGAACATCAGCAGGCCTCCGTTTCCCCAGCTTGCATCATTCTCGTTCATAATGCGTCCTTGACACGGTGCTAACGGTTTTTCGATATCTTCACCGCCCAGCCCGGATTCGAAACCGGTTTGAAACTGCCGCGCAAACCATTAGTAAAATGATCCATTCAAACTGTTGTTGGCTATGTCTATCTATCGCTGATACTCTCGACTTTCATACTTTGAATTTGTGAATATTCCACCTTATCGAGTAAAATGTCACACCATGATCATGCGCTAGCGCGTGCGTCTCGACCATGGCCGAGAAATATACAATTACCATATATATATATATATATATATATATATATATATATATATATATATATATATACAAATACTTCACCAAAATGTCTCCCTCATCGGCCAACTTCTGCGGTTTTGTTCTACCAAATTTTCAATGAGGCATCTGCGAAACTCTACACTGAGAGCTTTTTCTCCCGTCTCCTGCCGGGAATGAATTATCCACCATCCAGGTTACCGATTATTTTATCGTTTTTCTGGCACTTCTGTTTAGACTTTCCTTAAAAACCTTAGACATTTAATCATCTGCATTTCCCGGCTGTTCCAGATATGCAATATTTCCGTATGATTCTATCAGATATTTGTCACACCTGCCCCTATCATGCCCGCCCCGTTGTAGATCTTCTTTCCTCATATGTCAACCTCAAATTTACCGTAGATAAACGCACATTTGAGTATCCTTTTGCTCTGCTTCTGACCGTTATCACCCTTCCCACCGGTTTTTCACGACCGAGAATCTGCACCAAACATCATTTTGAAGGCTTTTTCTCCGATTTTCCGCTAAAAATGAATTATCCATATTTGATTTTATTAATCAGCTGATCATTGTCCTCATGCCCCGAATCCTAATTCGGGTAGAGTCGGATCGCTGGGCAAGTGGCTCGGCTAAAGTGAACCCAGGTTCCTGCGCAGGTTAACACCAGCCTCTCACCGTGCATAAACTAAAAAGATTTCTTCGAATCATGTGGTCGACGGGTTAGATTATAGTGCAAAAGATCGGGTTTACTTTTGGCAAAATCAGGCCGGCAGCCGGAATACGGTACCAACACACGATGGGTTTAGGCGGGGGTAAGAGGTCTGTTCCGTGAAACTGGCTGGGGTTGGGAATACCACGCGCATATTCAGTGACAAGAAATAGGTGAGTACGTAGAAGCTCAAGGGTAGAGACCGGTGGGAGGTGAATAAGGGGTACTGAAGAGGAACTGAAGTAGGTGTAAATGATGAGAAGCGGATGCTCTGAGTTTCAAAAGGAACTGGAAGAACCGATGGAAAGCCTTTTAAAAACTAGCCTTAGAATGCATGAGGGTGAATGCGGACACTGCCTCTTCAGCGTATACAGTTCTGCAGTCATTTCTGCCCCTCAAAAGTTCGGCTGGCGCATTGCCCGTATATTACTCCGTTAGATCATCGTATTTGGCTCCTTTTATGCACCTTGTCGTCAGCATGCGTTCGCCTCTTGTCAGTCGCTCATTACCCTACGACCGTATCATTTGGGTCTGACTTCACCAACTTGCGGTCTTCCGTCACTCCGCTAAACCGAAGCTTCACAAGAAAACATTTATTCCACACCACACTTTGAGTCCGTTTTCCACCAATTCCCGCCAAAAGTTAAGTATACATAATGTAGGTAATGGGACCTTCAAAATCATTTGCTCATTTTATTTCTTCACGGCATGTCTCAAAACTTCTGGTTAACGTTACCGATTTTTAGAATCATTGGAACTATTTGTTCAAATATGCTTTTGTTATCACCATTAAAATTTGAAATTCTTCGTCTTTGCATTTTTCGACATTTTTCTCGCTAAGGTACCTTCCTTTGTGAGTTTCATCCGATGCTCCTTGAGTCCTTGGGCACTTTTGTCCTTCCCGGCACTACTTGCTTACCTGTTACGGTAGCCCAGCCCGTTTCACTTATCCTTGGGTAATACGACCGTGTTGTTTTGAAGTTCAACGTTCCATGGAATTGATCTATGCGATCACTTATACCGTTACTCTCTCATCTCTGAACATATCCAAGAAACCCTATTGTGACCTCAACAGTACCATATGATAACGCACTCAAATGTGCCTCGGGCACCACCGGAATGAGAGGTTATCTCATCCCATTTAAAGCGGATTCATTCGTTCATACATCAGTATGTACATATACCTACTTACACTCTCGTACACGCACGATGATATGTATGCTTATTCTCGGAACGTACCCAAGTATATGTGCGGAAATGCGCACGAATATAAATAAATTTTCTTATATACTCCATCGAGTAATCGAATTCATATGTACACGAATATACAAATGCACTGAAAGGATTCGGCAGTGCGTACATTTATGTGTAAGCGTGTATACTCATTCCAAAGTATAGACATTTATGTATGTTTATTTGTAAAGTGCTTCTCGGAGCACATGCATAAATAATTGTATTTATATAAACATATAAGTAAATATGAATGTATGCTCAATGAAACTCACATCATCTGGTCAGGAGCTCTCATGAGGGTTCTGTAGGCCCTACTTATCTGCTTGCTTCAACACTAAGGAAAATTTTATCGAGTGCTAGCCCCCAAGGAAACCAATATGCCTGCGAAACTAGACTCGTGTCCGCGAACCAATAAGACCTCTATGTAATTACTGACCAGGGTATTATTACGTGTAATGTCAACCTTTTTAAGTTATTAATCTTCCTAAATATGCCCCGGTTAACCAAAGTCTTCAGAGTCGATGCTACTAAACCCCTTCCGTACCGAATACGAAATTGATGGTGAAATAAATAGTAAGAGGTGTAGACGAGGGAAGTGATTCGTTTTCATAAAATAATCCTTTGATGCACTCTCATGTTTAACTGACCAGGCACTGGACAACAATCCTGAAAACTGATTGATTTCTTCAAGAGTTAGGAGACTCGATCCTCAGTACTGAGCATGAATAACAGCTCTAATCAAGTGGGAGTTCTGAGGTCAAAAAGGTTGGTCTAACCGACTTTATCCCCAGCGATGTTGCGATTTTTCTACCACGAGTTATCTGTGTGAAATGAAAAAGGAGAAACAACTATTATCAACGGTGCTGGGTGCAGCTCCAGGTAGATCTATTTATTTTACCTAATAGCTTCCGAGACGGCGGGTTGGTATCCGCGAGGCGGTGCGGATACAAAGTTCTCTTTTTGAACAAGGTATGCACTTATGTGGTACGTGAACCGCGGGCAGCGGTGGCACTGAACCCACCGGATATCGCCTTCCAAATACAGCACGAGATTCCTGAAGATGGAAATGCTGCAACAGTATCCCTCGACCGATGAATGCGACGTTTTCAAATGACGTCTTTTCTGCAGAATCCGTTATCATGAAATAGTTTTATTCCGTAAGCTTCGGAATCAAACCAGCTACAAAGGATGTCTTTTACCATGAAAATCTTGCTCACAGGCTTTTCTAACAACTACGGCCGCTTCAAACTTTAAGGACGGCGGAACAGCCGGGGCCCAGGATTTTCGGAGGGTTTTCTCAACAGACTGCCTGACATTACCTAATCCGTGCTTGTTTGCTGCCCCGGGTCATCTTTTGCAGTTTTGTCGTTTATTGATTCTACCTCAGTATTTGTGGCTTCGTCCACTTAGCCAACGTGGACATCTCGTCCGGAACTTCCGTTTGCGACTAAATTCTTAGGATGAGGGGGAACAAATGACCAGTACTTGTTACTCAGGTTTCCCAAAGTGTAGGGAAATGTCCTCCCCGATGCCTTCCTTTGTGGATAACCTCTGATTAGGTCCCCATCTTGCAGGAATCGTGACAGCTCCGATGACAGTCTTACTAGAGGTTCAGTCGGCCACGGCAAATGAAAGCTGACGGTTTGTCGACCAGCAGGCTTTTGGAGTAATCCCTAATCAATTGTGCTGGCCACAGGCAAAATCCGATTGCTTAAAATCAGTCACCGTCTGAAGAAGCTGCAAATAGCACCAGGGTGTGACCTCATTCTAGCAGCCACCTGACATGACTGACGGCCTGTGAGCAACCACCCAGCACAAATGAAAAAGTATCAATTTGACACACACGCAAGTTTCTCGGCGATCAAACGAGCTAAGGGGCTTATTCTTCTCATGTATCTCGTGTATTCTTCCATTCCAAGGGAAGATATGAATGAAATAGTTATTTCAATACTAGTTTTATGAAGCCAAGCTTCATCCGTGTCCTTCTTTTTACCTAATTTTCTTAAATAATTCCTTCAGAGGCGGTGTAGCAGATAACCATTCATTTAGGTGAGGCTTCCCAACCGTATCCCACTGGTGGTGAACTTACCAAAATCTGCCATATTCTCCACACAGTGAACCGAATACGTTATTTAATACGGTAACCGAGTACAGCTCAAACAGTCCACTGCCCCCGCCGTGCAGCCAGGTTTGGGTGTCCTAGGCCCATCGAGCACAACTAAAAGAGGCATAAGCCAGATTGCGCATCCAGTGATTGATACATTATTTATGGTTTAACGGCCGTAGTTCAAGCCGTAACAATGATGCTCCATGTCTATGACAACTTGAAGGCAACACAAGAAGGGTAGCTTCCTAGGATGCGTCCCAAAAAAATCATTAAACCGTCCCCAGATTCTATCTTGTATAGGGCTTTCCGTAGCAACTTTATCCGATAATCCAGCTCTCGCCTCGGCGATTGCAAGTACATAGTCTGCAGCTCTCTCGTTAGACAATATATTGCAGGACACCGGAAAAACTGAGTCGGTATCGTCTATCACCACAAGGAGCCAAATTAGGTAACCACCACAGTAGATCAGATAGGCAACATCTGTCAACAATAACTCAACGTGTTTGACTACCAGTGCCTTCAACGTCTGCGGTATAAAAAGGCAAACCTGGTCACGCATTCCTACGATTTGACTCACACGCAGAAGTCGCCGTTAGTCTGTCTTTGAAATGTTCGAACATCAGTTCGGTTATCTGTGGCATTAGTCACTGCTTTCGTATGGCAGATATCCCTCACAGTGGACAATCTTTTAGGCTTAGTACGAGCACAGTCATAGATTTTACGCAAATAGTAGAAGGTTCTGATCAACTCTAACCCCATGGGACCCCTGTTTCGGAATCAGCACCCATCAAGAGGGCAGAACCCCTAGCCGGCACGTGAAAACCATGATTGTGTTGCACATATCCCGAGACGACTTTGTGCAGCTTTTCCACGACAGGGCTCCTTATGAACTCCGAACATCGAATATTCTTCCATCCCGAATGAGTTAAAAAAACTACCATACAGTATTTAGCTTTCAACTATCCAGTTTTTACGTTGATTGCGGGCTTATCGAGGTTTTAATTGGTAGTCAGAAAATAGTTTTGGCCGAGTCCTGGATGCACACGAAGACCGTTCTCGGGCATTCATTCTTGTAGGGGACAAACATGGCATGAATCTGTTGCTGAATTACGCATAGGCCTTCCTCGGACAGTTGAAACAATCAACAAGTCCCGGTAGTGTCATGGAAAACACTCAAGGCCGTCAACGAGCACACCAGCAGTAGTCGTGTTGGCCAACAGACTCGATCGGTAGCAGTCTTGCCCAACTCCTCTATGCCGAATGGTAGCTAAATTTACCAAAATTTGCACCTACAGTGAAAGAAACATTTTAATTTTCAACATAAACCACTTCATCATCACAAACCCTTTTCTTTTTCCACGCACCGCGTCCTTCTGACGATTTCCAAGGATAGGCCAAAAGACAATGCCAAACACCGCCGTTGGAAAAAAGCAAGTGCTTACATCCGGTCATACATTTGTTGAGCCTTGGGTCATAAAATTTATCTCCATTTGTTGGCTGTTCAGAATGGAAGTGCCTAAGCTGTATTGCTCAGCACCAGAGTGAACTGACCTCCATTATTTGTGTCTATGCATTTTATACTTATCTCTCTCTCGTGGCGGCACTGATTGTAAACTACAAAGCAAATGAACAGTTCAAAAATACACACGAACACCCTGGATGTAAAAGGCTGGTGATGTTGTTTGAGGCGTAGAGAAAACTGGCCCCGCTGTTACGAACGTTTGAGCAATGCCTAGCCAAATTCGCAACAGATCCCGAAATCAAAAGACGATTATCCGTGATATTCTACGATACTAGATTATTACAATGGACAATGACATAAACAATATACAAACCTCAATAATACGATCTCAAGGACTCAACAACGAGAAACCGAATAGCAGCGTGTGAGCAGACAGCACGTGCGTCACGCAGGTCCTGAACAAGGATGTGCCAAAGTAGCGCTCTGGGCGCGAACAAACAACAATTGGTCCAGAGAAACAACCAGTTCGTAAAGACAAGTCAATAGTGTATGGAAATAAGTGATGTTGGGAAAAACACTGAATCGCGAGGGAAAAAGGGGGATTTTCCACGACCGGCTGTTACACCGCCCACCAAAATCCTCCTGGATCCTTAGCAGAGTCAAAGGTTCGGTATAAAGGTACTGATTCTTTCTACCTGCCTAGGCCCTGCTGTCAGTGCGCGCGTCTAATGCTCGTCGTCAACATTCTACTACTGGTCGCACCTAATCCATTGGATACATAGACGTGAGGCTGGTCTACATCTTCCGCAAGACCAAATGACCGATGGCGGGCGTGAAGGGGGCACATAGATGTTGTCCTTGTAAAAGGCCGTCCGGTCCTGGATGTACGTGCTTGAGTGTGTGTGTGAGTGCGTGTGTGTGTGCCGGGGTTACAATGAAATCACTGGTATGACTGCACATCAAATGAGGACTTTCTGCAATGTCAACAAAAGACCGCGTGGCAAGAAAACGAGTAAAATGTAGCATGTGTGTGTGACCTGAGCTCCGCTACTTCCACATATGCAAGGGGCATTCGGTGGCGTCAACAAAAAGCAAAACAACGAACACTGTCACATGTTTGATGGGTTTACGGGATGTAGAGTGCGTCGTGCATGCGTGTATGTATCGGGATGTACAATGGAATCACATTCATCACCACATATCGGAAAGAACCTTCTGTAATGTCAACGAAAAGACCGCGAGCACCTTAACGTGTTTGATGGAGACCGTGTGGTATATATGTTGCTGTTTTATCCACCTCGATTACTGGTGTGAAAAAGGTTTACTAGGCCTCAGGGTTATCAGCTCCTCCGCCTTCGCTCTCGAGTAGGTTAATACTGCGTATGTCACGAATGAGCACTCCGTTAGCGGTCTTCACCTTCGCCGTTCTTATCATTTCGTCAGTGCTTTTGATGGTTTCCGTAACTACTCCCAAAGACCAAGCGCTGAAATGTGCGCGTTCGTCGGCGATCATAACCACGTCCCCAACTTTGAATGGCCTTGTTTTCACCAGCCACTTCTATCGAGTCTGCAAAGCCGGTAGGTACTCCCGTAGCCATCGCCTCCAGAAGACCTTGGCCAGATAGTTCGCTTGCTTCCACCCGTGGAGGTAACTCCCACGAAGGTTTACCGGCCCTTGGAAACCCTCGTTCGACCTTAGCGTCAATAAGTCGTTTGGGGTGAGCGCCAGGTGGGTGGGGTCCCCGTTCAATACTGGAACCAGGGGGCGGTTGTTCAGGATTCTCTCCACCTCAGCCATGACGGTGTTCAGCGTCTCGTCGTCGGGCGGCTGCTTTTCCATGATTGACAGCAATATCCCTCTGGCGGACCGGATCATGCGTTCCCATATGCCGCCTCGGTGGCTGGTCTGTGGGGGTTGAAATGTCATTGTATGCCGTAGGCCACGGTTCGATTCTGCAGTTCGTCCATGTTTATGTTTTTGTGCCAACGCTGCAATTCCCGGTGAGCGCCCAAAATGTTCGATCCATTATCTGAGTATATATCGGCCGGTACACCTCTTCGGTTGATAAATCTTTGCAAGGCCCGTAGAAACGAATCGGTCGTCATCGAATGTGCGACTTCTAGGTGTACCGCACGTGATTTCATGCACGTCATGATACATCCGTATCGCTTTTCTAATCTTTTCCCGCACTTGATCCACAAGGGCCCGAAATAGTCCAACCCGGTGTCACTGAACGGCCACCAGCCCGTAGTCACCCTGCACTCTGGTAGTGGAGCCATGAGTTGTTTGCCTGCTATGGCATTGCGTCTCCTGCATTGCACACACCGTCGGATCACGCGTTTTACAGTCTCTCGTCCTCTCAACAACCAAAGACGCTTTCGGATGACGCTCGTCACGTGACCTTCCCCGGCACGTCCCTCCACGGCGTGGACGTGTTGAATCATTAGCTCTACTACAGGTTGTCTCGCAGGCAGCAGTATAGGATACTTTGTGTCGAAGCTCAGGTGGGCGTTGGTCAGCCTACCATCTACCCGCAGCAGTCCGTCGATGAGTTTGGGGTTTAAACGCTTCAGCTCGCCTCTCAGAGATGGCATGTCTTTTTTGGTCGGCCCCACTTCTTCCGCCCTCTTGAGTTCTCGGGCGAAAGCCTCGCGTTGTATCATTCTGAAAATATCGTACTCTGCCGCTTGTAGCTCATCGGGACCTATCGGGCCAACCCGTATCCGACCTGAGGGCCGTAGCCCTTTCATGACTAGTAAATTTCCCTTAAACCTGGTTAACCAAACTAGCGAACGAAGCGACTTCATCCGGGAAGAAAACCTGACCAGTCGTGATAGAATGGATGACGCTTCGACGACGTTGGTTGCTATCACTACGCCTTTGATCTCCAGTTCCACTTCCGTAGGGGGTTTTAATTCGAACACGGGACAGTCCTGTTTGGGCAATTGCAGGAAGTTCGGCTCTATCGTCCACGTGCCCAGTTGCCTGAAGTTGTTCGCACCTCGGGAGCACAGGTCGGCCGGATTATCGCCAGACCTGACATGACTCCACTGGTGCGTGGCTGATTCATCGTGGATAATTGTGAGCCGGTTAGCAACGAAAGTACTAAACCGGCTCCGGACGTTGTTGATATAGTAAAGTACTATCGTTGAATCCGTCCAGAAGCTCACCGACCAAATGTAGAGATCGAAACATCTCTTCACAGCTTGCACCACCCTGACTGCCAACACGGCTGCGCTGAGTTCAAGGCGTGGGATTGAGACCGACTTCAGTGGAGCAACGCGGGCTTCGGCGAACAGGATCCTCGTTGTATATTGTCCATCTCCTGCGCACCATCGTCCGTACACCACAGCTCCATAACCGACTTCGGATGCATCAGAAAAGGCATGTGGTTCTCCAGTCCGTGTCGTATGGCCAGGAGTCAAACATCGTGGGATTCTTATGTCCCCTAATTTTTTCAAGGTGTTCAAAAATTCTTCCCAGTCCAGCCGGTCCCCTCGGTCCAGTGACTGGTCCCAATCAACTTTCTTACGGCACAGCCGCTGCAGCAAAATCTTTCCGGGTAGCAGCCATGGTGAGACGAAACCAAGCGGGTCGAACAAACTTGAGACGGCAGATAGTATGCCACGACGGGTTATTGGCAGCTCGGGAACGTTTAGCTCGAAAACAAAATCGTCCGTTTCCGCGTCCCATTGTATCCCTAATGTGCGCTCGATAGGAAGTGGAGAGCCGTCCAAATCTCTTACCCTTTCGGCCTTTTCGTGATACGGGATGACCTTCAGCACTTCTGAAGCGTTCGACATCCACTTAGTTAGATGGAAGCCGCCCTCTTCTAGCAATCTCGTCAGACCCCTGAACTGCTCTAGAGCTGATTCCACATCATCGAATGACCCAAGGTAGTCGTCGACGTAGAAGTTCCTGCTGACGCTTTCTACCACTGTCCGATGTACTAGATCGCCATGTTTGTTCGCTGATTCTCCGAGGGCGTAGTTGGCACAAAATGGTGACGATATGGCTCCGAAGGGGTGGACGGTCATCCTATAATTCACCACTGCGTTGTCTCGGTCGCTCCCTTCCCACCACAGGAAACGCAAAGCATCTCGTTCTCCTACCGGAATCTTCACCTGATGGAATATTTCCCTAATGTCAGCAGACAAAGCCACTTTACCCACTCTGAAACGGCACAGAACATCGATCAGTGGTGTGGTCCAGTCAGGCCCCTGCAGTAGGCGATCGTTTAACGACCTGCCATGGAACTTGGCCGCACAGTCGAAAACCACGCGCAGTTTATTGGGTTTCTTGGGGTTGATAACCGGATGGTAAGGCAGATACCAGATACCCCTTTTGCTGTCGGTGTTAACAGGCACCTTTTCAACGTAACCGAGGGTCTCGTTTCGCTTCATCAAATCCGCGTATCGTTCCCACAGATTCTGATCTCGAATGAAGCGTTCTTTTAGTCGTGGTAATCGTTGGAGAACTTATTTTCTGTTGTCAGTCCACGGGTCGACCGATGTGCGTCATGGGAGGGGAACCTAGAACTGTTTTTTGAGGCCTCTAGTGCCTTGCCGCACCGCTTGTAGAGCGAAGTGATCCTCTTGAGACAACGTCGGTCTTTCGTCTCCAATGTCATGAAACTCCTTTTCATACAGCCGTTGCAGATGATACTCTATGCGGTCCGTTTCAGCGGATAAGTAATTCACGGAACCACACACCCCTACTGGACCGTATAACATCCATCCCAGAGCCGTGCGTACGGCATAAGGTGCCTGGCGGTCGCCCACTCTCTGGTCAAGCACCCGATGCGCCTCTGGCACGTCGCAGCCGATAAGGAGATCCACTTCATCACCTTCCTAGTCTACAACAGTTACATCCTGCAGGTGGGGCCACCGAGTCAAGATTGCGTTGACCGACCTTGGTGCTCGCATGGGGAGATCCGCTAACGAGAATGCCTCCGTTGGTTCAATTTCCTCGTTAGTATCTAGAGAGATGAGTTGCAGCCTTAATCTACCGGCAGTCATTACCTGTGTTCCGCCGACCGTGCTCACGTTGCCGAACTTGGGGCATTCTGGTAGGCCATGGCTAGTACCACAGGATCTGCAATTTGGTTTCGCCGTAGCATCTCGTGAAATGACGTGTGTGTTGGTCCAAGGCTGGTACTTTGGATGTTCCCGTACAGGGGTTTGGACTTGGCTAGTACTGGGCATGTTTGCTCGGTTGCTGTACCGGATGAGTCGGCCGAATCTGCTGTCAGCTATCTTCGTTTGCCTGTCTAAGTGTTCGGTCAGGTCTTCGAAGTTGGCTTCTCTGTCGCTTTGGCTTATCCGTTCTGCTTCTTCCACCCACCGACCCTGTAGTTCGGGAGAGAGGTGACGGACTATGCCCTCCAAAGTGTGCATGGCGTCTAGGTTAGCCCTGTAACCTAAATGGTCGAGGGCTATTGAGCAGTTCTGCATCTTAATCATCAGGTCGGCCATGGTGTAGACGTCGCCCTTGGTTCTCTTGGCCTCTGCCATCACGCCCTCTATAAGGTTACGGGCTACTTTGAAAGATTGGCCAAACAAGTCCCTTAGAATCTTCCTTGCCCTTGTGTAGCCTTGTTCTGGGTCGAGCATGGTGCACCCATCGATAGCTTCTCTTGCTCGGCCTCGGCAGTAGTGAGTAAGGTAGAGAAGCTTTTGCCCAAGGTCGTTTACCTTATTTTCGACGAACGTCTCGAACTGCTTGACAAACTTGCAGTATTGCTCAGCTCGCCCGTCGAAAACCGGTAACTCCACTCTAGGCAGATCGATCGATGGTGGTTTGTAGTCGGCGACCGGCGTGGGGTTCCCTACCTTATTGCACCCTAATCTATCGGAAGTGTCGAAGTCACTGGTCTCATGCTCTCGCTGTTTCTGTGTACACTTCTCTGCTTCATGCGCCTGTAGTCTAGCCGATAGTAACTACTTTTCTAGGTCTAGTATTCTCAGCTTATATAAATCGACATCCTTACGGTCAATAGTTTTCTCAATAACACATGAACTAGCACTGACAGGACTAGGCGATCTAGCATTAACTAAAGAATCATATGTACCCAAAACCTCCCCAGAGACTTGCCGTATTACTTCCTGTCCGGATTCGACTGCTTTTGATCCTTTTCTTGGCATTTTGCGTGTTTTTCCTTGTTCCAAATAGATCTATTGAGTATTGTTACGAACGTTTGAGCAATGCGTAGCCAAATTCGCAACGGATCCCGAAATCAGAAGACGATTATCCGTGATATTCTACGATACTAGATTATTACAATGGACAATGACATAAACAATATACAAACCTCAATAATACGATCACAAGGACTCAACAACGAGAAACCGAATAGCAGCGTGTGAGCAGACAGCACGTGCGTCACGCAGGTCCTGAACAAGGATGTGCCAAAGTAGCGCTCTGGGCGCGAACAAACAACAATTGGTCCAGAGAAACAACCAGTTCGTAAAGACAAGTCAATAGTGTATGGAAATAAGTGATGTTGGGAAAAACACTGAATCGCGAGGGAAAAAGGGGGATTTTCCACGACCGGCTGTTACACCCGCCTCTGGCGTCGACAACCATCTCAACCAATGGCTTCTTGCCCTAAAGGAAATCAGAAGCACGAACGACCTGAACGCAAAGATAACTTCAGTATGATAGAAATATTTGGAGAAGCCAGTGGAAGGGCCATTGCCACTGAAAGTAACTTGGCACGTGTGTCTACCCAGGTCAAGTCGGTTGAAAATATGTTATCAAAACTGACACCACTATCCTACCTTCTTGAGCCCTGGGCACTCCCTGGTCCCCAGAACCTAATAGCAGCCAGTCAGTTTCTTGACTCAGTGGCACCGGAATTCCTACGACGGCTGCAGAATGCAAAAAATGCAGTTGTCTCCAGCATCCCTGATCGACTAGACATCACGCCGGTTAAATCTAATATCCTTCAAGACGTGGGCGTGGCCCACTTTCCATGTCACTACAGAGGACTAAGGAAAGGGTCACAAAAGCATTCTTGTCCCCTTTCATTCCAGTTTTCTGATGAAAAAATAGCAAGAGAATTCATCACTCAAAAGCGTGTAGTTGCAAATGCTTCACAGTTTAAATCAGTCAAGATAAAATCCGGCAGAACGCCACTGCAAAGAGAAGTGATGAGATGTGTCGCTAAACATTCCATTCACACGGACAATAAGATCCAGAAGTCAACCTCTTCCCCAAGCAATTTACCAAGGATCAACAAAACCCCCCACACTTCTACTCCTAGGAGATTTACAGGGTTAGTTGACCTAGACGAGCCTTTCCCCATCTCCCCACAGCTGCTCCAGCCAAAACGACAAAGTATATCAGCAACACCTACGGGCTCATCCCAGGAGGGTTATCACATTACGCCCCCAGCCTCGGACGGCCGTTCCGTGGTAATTCACGTTTTCAATGCAATTGAACCTGCAGCACTAATATCTGTCCCCATAGGCCCCCGCTTAGAACCTACTGGAAAACCCAGGCGTGCCACTCGCATGCCACGTATGTCGCTGACAATAAATGACAGTCCAGAAGAGAGGGTCAACGAGCGGTAGTTGCCAAGGCTAAGTCTTCGCGCGGGGGAAACGATATGGAGAAGCACGAACAATGACAATGAAATTTCCTCCTCTAGAACAAATCCGTCACCGACCGACTTCTCCTATCGGGGATACCCTCGTATCTCTCAGCATGTGAAACAAGGTGGCACTTCAGAGACGATGACACAACAACAATCAGGCCCTACCGGTAATAAAAATAGATGGTATGATGGGCAAACCGCGTTCATACCTAACTCCGGACTAATAAAACCTTCCCATCAGCCTAATCTCCCATTATTTCCATCTTTCCTACCTCCCCCTTCGTTAAACTATCAGAGCGCATCGCATATCCTCCCATCTACCGGGGAATACCCCATATCTAGCCAACTTGCCTATTTATTCCATACGTACCGTGACCCCGTAACCTAGATATGCCCCATATGAACCGTTCTAATACCCTGTCATTTAATATTCCACATGCAGACCCAAGTCCTTCCTTTGCGAATGACAACCTAGGCGGGCTTGTATCCTGCGCCGATTGTTCTTTTCAGAATAAATGCAGCAATCAAAGAACTGTAAGTACTAGTATCAACTATGACGTCAGAGGGGCTGGAATTTTCACGTTGCTATTGGTCAATGCTCGCTCCATCAGGAACAAAATCCAATAAATAAGATCAGCTGCATTAACAAACGACTACAACTTTTGTTTTAGTGTCGAAATCTCGGTTACCGGACTCTTATTTAGTAGAGGACATTAAGGTACTCGGCTACAAACCCTTTATTAGAGGAAGAAAGCATCAACTTGGTAGAGGCTGTCTAGAGTATGTAAAGGAAACTCTCAGGGCGACAAGCTTTCAGCATCCTATCCTAGATGGCGTTGTCGACTTTGCATGGTTGAATGCAGAAGTCGAGCGTCAAGAACTGATACCAGATTGCGTATATAGTCCGCTCATATCTTGTTCTGACGGCTTCCTGCAAGTTGTCGAGGCATTCAACTTAATTAGTGATCCTAAGGTGGGCCCAAAATTGATAGCTGGTGGCTTTATTGCATCAGAAATATGCTGGACATCACTCACAGCACCACGCATTCTCCTACAGTTTTTGAATGCAATTCACCCAAGTGGATGGAAGCTGCGCGTCAAGTCCCCAACCAGATGCGACCACACTCTTGACTTAATCTTGTCACTAGTGTTAACCCAGGTTAAAACTAAAGTTCAGGAAAACCTGCCCGGGAGTGATCACGCAACTGCCCACTGTTGCTTCACAGTGCCCATAAAAGATAGACAACCGACACCCCCGCGTAAACCATATCAAAATGCTAACTAGAATATACTACCTTCTCTGATTCGCAGCCAAAATTGGGGCACCTCCTTTTTAAGTGCAGATCCCCAGCTAATGGCAGATCAAATCTACCCTATCTTTGAACGATGTCTCAATCGAATAACCCTGCCACAAGGATCGTCAGTCTCTCTTGAGACAATAAATTGTCTCGCCTCAACTTGAAGGTAAGTAGACTCCAAAGAGTTTATCTTAAAACGAGGGACTTCTCACTGTTTATACAGGTGAATCTTTTGGCTGAAACAATGAAACTACACTCTGAGAGTGAAGTGATACAACAGGAGTACGGAGCCTTAAGTGGTTCCAAGAAAGTCGGGATTCTTGCAAAACTGATGAAGTCGAGGAACCCCGAAACAACTTCATCTATCTCTTCTGTCTCTTTCGATAACACCCACATCGACAAACCGCTGCACATGGCAGAAGTTCTTAACACGTTTTTTGCTTCTTCCTTAACTAGTGACACAGCAACTTTTATACAATTCACCAGTACCATCATATGAGCCACTTTCTTCTGTAACATTTCTGCCCTCCCAAATCGAGCCTTCATTTTAAACATCAAATTGTCTTTCCATCCTGGATCGGACTTGTCACCATTGGCCATCCTTGAACTAGGCGGCCCAGATATCCTAATTCTTCTATCGAATTTATTCAATTTTTCTATGAAGTTTATTTGGTACCCTTTACAGTGGAAAGCTTCGGTTATTATTCCAATTCACGAGAATGAAACACGGGAGGACCCGGAGAATACAGGCCTGTGAATCATACCGCAGTAGTATGGAGGATTATGGAAAGATTGACAAAAACGTAAACTAACAGATCACCTCCTGAAAAATCACCTTATTGGTGAAGGTCAACACAGTTTCCTAAAACATCGATCCTGCGCAACTTGTATGGCTGACCTTCTGAACCTTATTACGATAGCTGCCAATGATGGTGAGGCAGTGATCTCAGTCCTTTTAGACATGTCTAAAGCCTTCGACCGGGTGTCTCGTATTCGTTTGTTATCAAAGGCTAAGACATACGGCATTGATGACCCACTGTATGTCTGGCTAGGATCGTACTCGTCTTCGCGCAGACAAGTGATAAACGTTGATGGCGCAATTTCCACACCTAGCCCTGTAACCAGCGGTGTGATTCAAGGTAGTGTGCTGGGCTCGTTGTTGTTTCTCATGTACATAAATGATATAATTACAGTGGTTTTACATGAAACTCCGTTTTTATTTGTTGATGATTTAAATTTGTTGTACAGCTTTGACCATGATTCAAATATCGGAGGACTTACGGATGCTCAATTCGTGGTGTGCCGATTGAGTAGTGACGTTCTCGGCGAACAAAAGCTGCATTTTTACATACAAGTGTCATGTCCCTCCCGAAAATTTTAGTAAAGGTGGTCATCTGCTGTCGAGCAAATGATCAGTACGTGACTTGGGCGTATACTACTCCCGTTCGTTCAACTTCTCGGAGCAAACGGACACTAAAATTGCTAGGTCCCGCAGGTTAGTAGGACTGGTTCACAAAAGACTCCGTTTGCGTGAGAGTAAACTAAATGTCTATACAACACACGTCGGACCATTGCTAGAGTATAGTTCAATAGTTGGCTCCAACATGTGCCAGACTGACAAGATCGCCAATGAAAGTATTCAGCACGCCTTTACTAAATAAACAGTTGGCTATTCGTCTAGTCTCAACTATAAACAGCGCTGTGACCTGCTGCAGCTCGAACCTCTTTGGCTCCGACGAATAAAGAACAACTTGTCCTTTTTCCACTCGCTAATAAAATATCGATCCCTGCAAAGCCTCCCTTGTGGTAGGAGGCCCCTTTAGGCTTCAGGTACTCGTTACGACACAGCAGTCATTCGGTCATTGTGCCGTCCTCGAGAATCAGCCTACGGTCTAAATTCTTTGTTGTTAAATATTCACAAATGTGGACTAAACTTCCACCAAGTGTCGGTGCAATAGGCCACTTGCCGAGATTTAAAAAGGAATTGAACAAAGTGCTTGATGTCCTGACACTCGAACCAAACAATGATCCATACACTTCGGAGGAGCGAGCGTACGAAGTTAGTTTGCGTTACTGACATGCGGGTCTGAGTCAGGGACCACGAGACCTACGTACCACAAAAGCTGCCGTATATATCACTCAAGTTTTATTGTTCTTTCGTGTTCAACCTTTTGTTTCGCAAAATCGAACCATCTACCAAGCGGTTCCAATTTCTAGATGCTAGATGTTTCTCTTTACCGCCGACCGTTGATACTCAGCTGGGAGCATCCCAGACTGCGGTTTTCTGATTTTATCTCTCCAGACAACCGCTGACGTGCATCTTCCATTTGATGGCTCGGCATAATACCTGGCCCACATTTCCCGCTGAAAGTTCGATACCTGACCGTTATTTCGTCACTACCACATTGGCCCTGCTCTCCAGGATCCCTCGCAACCTGGTCGCAAGCTCCTGGACTATTCGATCTCTACAGCTACGTGACAACGCCAATACCACTCAAGCGAAGCCCGCCGGTGCGGGGTGCGGTTAGATCCACCGCTTTGGCCGGTATACATCGGGCATGCAGGACGTATGCAAAGATGTGCTGGCGCAGCTAGGTGATGAACCGCACCTCCTGTCACCAAAATGGTTTTCAGGTTGGGTGTCCAGCACACGGTCAGCCCCACTCACCAGCACCGGTTGCGGCAAAAGACATTTATACACCCGAAATGCTGCGAATATGTCACTATCTCCCCCACTTGTCGCCTGTTTTTCATCGTACTCGTCCCCATCGTCGCCATCTTCACTTACCGCTTCTTACGCCCGGCAAAATCTACTTACTTTGGCATATAATTATCGCGGGGTTATAAGACCGTTTCCTTATTTGGCTTACCGTTCATGATCCTTTTTCCCGAGGATACGTGCCAAACAACCCGCCTGTCCATTCGTAAACCTGACTAATCCCTTAGATAAAACTCGCCTTTTCTTATCACATTTACCGATATATTTGAAAAAAGCCACACTTATTGTTGCCATACACTTCCGTTCCACAATATCCAAAAGGTATATTTCACTGAGGAACATTTATCTCCAGAGCATCCCAACAGTCGACGGTATCCAAACAGTTCGCTTTCTCCCCATCAGTCCTACGGTTTGCCTACATAAGACTGCAGGATTGCAATATCCTCACCTTGCAAAGACTCACACCCTCTGCATATGTTCACATCTGAGGGAAACCCTTATGGCAGCATTTTGATTTTCGCTACCACGTGATCCACTCTTTACAAAGAATACCGGCAGATAGTACTTCACCTGTCAACTACATCACCGCCCAACTTTTCAAACGTATTCATCGGTTGTTTTTTTTTGTTTTTTCGCATCCCATATTCTATGTTGGTGAATCCTCTCACACATTTTTGATCCTTGCAACCCTCTGGTCATCGTATTCAGCCCTTAGATAACGCAAATCAATGTATAAATACTCACTTGTCATTTAAATGCTCATCTCCTTTGCAAACCGTGTCTCTGCTACTATCGTGGCTACGTATCGCTGATTGATCTGTCGCCGGGTTCGCATTTTCACGTTGGTGCATCTTATTCCACTTTTCTGGAAATAAACAATCTGTCTTACGATTGTATGTTTACATCCGGCCACTTCTTTCACCATCACCTAGGCAATCTCTCTCCCCAGATGAGTCCTCCACAGGGTATTCAACTTACTCAGCCGACATTCGGTCGCTGAACGTTACAAGGGTGATCTTTAAAAGCTTTCTTTTGTTCATTGTCCGCAAATTCATTCGTTTCATCGTCTGATTTCCAATCCAAACCGTACCATACTCCGGGGAGCGCTGTAGTTGGTTCGCGTCACCCTTGGAAACTTCTTTTTCCTCAAGGTGAACAAAACTCCCGTCACTTCTGTTGGATCGCCTCGTTGCACAGTCCCTCTTTTTGTGACATTTCAGCAAGAGTCTGCTACTTCCGACTAGCTCTACTGTGACTTGGCCGACTCGGCCACCCGACCTTGAGTTCAAATTTGCCGGGCCCCGCCTTAAAGCCTAACTTAAATACTATCTCCTCTACGATATCGAGTGCACATACCTGAATCCTCCTCTCGGAATTCGGACTGTGCAGTTTGATCTTGCGTTGCAGCAAGCCTCGGGGTTATCCGAAATAAACCATTATTATTATCATTGTCATTAACTTGTTAGTTAACCGTTCTGTTGTTACGCAGTAAATCGCGCGGCACATCCGAATATCGCTTTGCATGATACTGGCCGAAAGTCCAATATGGCGTGTGTTTGCCCGTTACAAGTCATAGACAGCAGGAGTTGTCGTTTCGTTCGTTAGGTTTCCAAAGGGTTTTCGGAGGAATTCAGCCTTTTGGCCAACCTGTCAGTCTTGCCTACGATGCCTAAAACGTTGCTGAACTTGAGGCATCGTATTAACTACCCGAAGGGGAATCCGACCAGCTACAGGTTAGGTCATCATTGTTTGCTTCCTGTCGACTGTTCCCTCCACCATCAGCATGCTGATATCGGTGATTGAAAGTCTTGCTGCCCACATGAATTCAACCCCCCAGGTTCCAGAGCCCGCAAGGATTTGCATGGGCCTCTGCTCCAGCCGTTGTTCGGAGTATGTTCAGGATAATCTCGGTGGAGTTCCAAAAATCTATCAGAGCTCCATTCTTATGGGGCTCGTGGAAGGATAGACACAAGAATAGCACGCAACAAAGCCATCTTGGTGGAACCGGCCTCGGGAAACGTTTTCATGCGGATGGGATTGGGTCTCAAGGAGGGACCACCCTACGAAATATCTCCTAGTTTTCTACCGGTGTCCGAAAAAGCTCAGAGAAAACCTGACAGCTATGGTCCAAAAGCTTCGGCGGTTGGCAGAAGGAGCCTCACAGGAAGAGTAGCTACGAGATCTCCGTACAAACCCATCAAGCCAAGTCACCATGGGGTAAAAGTCAATCCTCGCAAATTGAGCTACGTCTAGCTGATTCAAAGAAATCCAAAAACCAGAATAAGGTTCATTTGTAGCTTCTACGGTACTGGATTGAAACTCACAAAAGTACAAATATATACAGACCTCAGGTATGCGGCCAAATAGGCTCCATAGTAAAACCCAAGGGTTCAAATCCTCGTGGCTTGAGCATGACTGTCGGAGAAGGACCAAAGCCAAATTCGAACGTCTCACATGAATAAACAAGCGTGCAAAGTGTAGAATATGGAGGGGCTTTTCAAAGTGATGTCAAATACAGTTAAAATAACAAAGCACGTAGTACATTTGGAAGGATTTACAGTGTTTGTTTTTTACATGGGGTTTGTGTCGTCACCCCCACCATCATCACCTACGCAGACGCCCAAAATCTCGTCGGATAAACAGCTGGAGTTAGCTAGAGTGATCAGCGGGTGGCGCATCGATGGCGCTATAAACCAAAGGCCTTACTCGGGCGACCACCAACGGGACCGACGATCACGAAGAGACGAAACTGCTCGCCGTCCGTGAATTAGCTTCCCCAGGGGCTTTCACCAAAAAGCTTGTTACCCTGCAACTCGTTACGACCGTTACTATTGCAGACTGTTCGGCAAATGAGCGAGATCTTTTGATTACAACGGAACACTGTTGTTCAACACCCCGCTTTGTGTTTTGAAATATCCAGCCGCTGTCCACAGAAAGCCCCTAGTAAATGGGTACAAATAGAGTAGCTGCTTTTAGGGGTTGATTAGAACCGGGGTAGTATACTCACTAGTTTCTGCGCAACGGTAGGGGCAGTATGTAATGATTCGGCGAATTAACTAACCGCGGTTTGTAGAAGTTAACGGCAGCCCAGTTAAGCCCCAAGGAACTGTTCAAGTTCTGTTGAACATTCTACGGTTGCAAACGATACAATCCACGATGGTAATGGGAAGGTTATTGAAAGACACGTTTGGGCAATGTGTGGCCAAATTTGGAACCGAACCCGAAATCAAAAGGCGACTATCCGTGATATTCTACGATACTAGATTATCAGATGGACAATGACACAAAACGGATAGAAAACTGAATTATGCAATTACAAGGACTCAAAAAACGAAAACCAAACTGCGGCTTGCGAGAAAGTAGCACGTGCGTCACGCGGGTCCAGAACAAGGATATGACACAGCAACAAGTCGGGTGCGGACAAACAAGAGTTGGTCCGTGAAAACATACAGTGCATAAATCAAGTTAATAGTGCAAGTAAGTGGGTGATTATAGGAAAAATGGAAAGAGTAGTGGTTTTGGGGGATTTTCGCCCGCCGGTCGTTACAATTGCCTTGGCCAGTTTTAGTAGGAATATGCTTATTAATAAAACATAAGCCCAAAATTGATGTGGCTCAAAAAACGGTTAGCGATGAGGTAACCATAGTGCCGTTTGAGCCACCGTAGTATCCAGAGTGGCTGCAACCAAAAGTAACACAAAGCTGTCCTAAAACCAACAGAATGACGCGTTTGCTACGAAACACACGAAAATTAGTTATACGGGTGTGGTACAACACAAAACATATAAGGTTGATAGACCATCACTTTGTTCACCAGAGCTTAAGGTTCCCCTTCATTGCCAACAGGAGGCGGATAACCTCATGAAGACCGCGCTAGAGCAAAGAGTGATTAGACCGTCTAAATCACCGTAAGAGTTACCTATCGTCTTGGTAAAGAAGAAAGGCACCTCCCTTTGGTTATTTGTGGATCATCGCCGACTAAGCGGCATCAAAAGGAAGATTCGTTTCCTCTACCCATAATTGATAAAACTAAAAACCCTGGATGGTGCACAGCATTTCAGCACAATGGATCCTGCCTTAGACTACTGTCTAATAGAACTGCATTCAAACAACCGTAGTAAAACGGCGTTCGTCAATTCAGCAGGCCCATAAGAGATTTAAACAATGCCTTTTGGACCAACCGATGCTCCGGACAACTTCCAAGGGCTAATGTACGCCACCTCAAGGGGCCTTGTTTCGAGACGTTGTATGGCATACACGAGCAACAACACTGTCAATCATAAGACTATCGATGGACACACCGGGAATCTTTGGTGCTTGTTAGAGCGGTTCAAGAAAGGTGGACTGAATCTAATGCCCAAAAAATGCAGGTGGGAGGTAAAGTTTTTAGGCCGCGCGATCTCCGTTATCGGAAAACGATGTGATACACAAAGGTCCAGGTAGTGAAGTTATGGCCAACCCGTATGGTCAAGTGATGGTGCACTAAGAGCCATAGTACTAGTATGGTGTTATCGGGGATTTATCAAGAATTTCGTCAACTTCGCCGCTCCGTAACCGAGCTTGCTACAACGGGGAACGGTATCCATAAGAGGCGAGGGTGAACTGTCGGCGTTCGAAGGGCTGAAGACTCGTTCATGTTTGGCTCCGGTTTTGGATTATCCAGACACATCTGGGGAAAGTGACGTTTATCTTAAATACCTGCATCAACGACCATGCTATCGGTGCGGTCTTATCCCAAAGGGACATATGATGGACAAGAATGTGTGAATGCATTTGCATATCGAGCTCAGTCAAAGCATGAGAAGAGCTATTGTACAAGGCCTCAGGAGATTTTGAAGGTGATTCAGTTCGTGAGGCCTATCCGATATAATCTATTGGGAAGACCGTTTTCACCCCGAACCGACCATAAAACCCCTGAGTGAATCCAGAAATTTGGCAACCGGAAGAACAAGTGGCTCAATGCACGAGATATTTCAAGAATAGGATTCTGTTTGTGAGCACTGGGAGGTCAGGCAGCAAGCTGAAGTGGACTCAACATCAAGCCGCCCTAGATGTTCCAGGTGCGCTCAGCTGCCGTATCACCCAGTGAAGTGACACCATAATTTTTCTCTAATTTTGTCATCGGATTATTTAGCACACTTTGGTCTGAAACCTATCCACGCCCACTGTTGGCTTCCTCGCTTAAGTCACCCCGATGTTTTTCTGGCTGGCTGCCGCTCCAATATGATAGTTTGCTTACATATCCATAACCGACTTTTCTGTACCTCCCTAGTTAAAGTGACCTTTGTCGACAATAAAATCTCCTTGAAATCTTCAGAAACAACCCACAGGCTCGCAACTTCCACGTATTCTATACTGTCCTTATTTCCGCTCAGTATATCTAATCTTACCAAAGTGGTATTAGTGGGTGCCGATCTCCGTGCGTACCAACGGAACGGTTCTGGACTCTCGACTGGCCCCGGCCACCATAAGTCCTGAGAAACCTGACCTGACCTGACTAGATCCCGCGTCGTACGTTATAGGGCACGAGTGGGTATATGTAGTCGACTGCTGAACCGTAACACGTCCGCTAGCTGTTACTGTTCAAATCAGCCCACTATATCCCTTCCCTATTTCGTAGTCTTTCGCTCCTAAATGACTAGGTCCTCTACCCATCCCTAGTACAACCCATCAAGTGTACTGGCTGAATATACAAGGACAGAGGCGAACCAATCCGTGCTTATGAGTACCACTGAATTCTCGAACCTGACCATTTTATTCCTCAGTTACTTCTGGAATTCCTATCTCGGTGGCTCGCATCAGAATATCGTCAGCCTCTTACAACACGTAATCTCACTTGAACCACGAATGGAGGTTCTTGACAGTCACTGGAATTCTGGCGCTACAGGCTTAACTACTCGAGCCATCTACAATAACCATGGACTGTAATTTAGCTGCCACGTGCAACTTTATTGACAGTGTATCTTCAGAGGCGTCGAAGCGAATACGAGATTCAAACTACGCCATGGTATTTAACACCACTGACAAGGCCCCGCGCATTGTAGTTAGCAGTGCCTTGCTGAAGACCACTAACATGAAACGGGAAATGTGCCGTCGCATCAGACTACGTAGGCAAACACAACGATACCAAGGCCCCCTGCTTTTTCAATTTTCGGACTCCTTGACATCCAGTGAGTTTATTCATAAACAAAGTGTTATTGCCGTTAATCCACCATACAAAACGTCCAAATAGCATCCGACAGAAAGCCACTACAAATGGGAGCGCTCAAAAAGCTGAACTCCCCTAAATATACAGGTCCGGAACCGGACAAAAAGACACCCGCACCCTTTACCCCCCGAAATCTACCCTATGCAACCGACATCTGCTAGCCAACGGTTGTCCGATGTAGGTCTTGACGCAAAGCCTGAACCTTCTTCTCTATGGTTCTTATTTCTGCTCAGTAAAACGAATCTTACCGAAGTTGTAGTAGTGGCTGCCAATCTTTGTGCATACCAATGAAACATTTCTGGACTTTCGACTGGCCCCGGCCACTATAAGTCCTGTGCAACCTGATCTAACCTGACCCGATCCCGCGTCGTACTTTATGGGGCACGGGTAGGCAAATGTAGTCGACTATCGAGCCGTAACACGTCCACTAGCGGTTACTGTTCAAATCAGTTCACCATCCCCTCTTCCCTATTTCGTACTCCTTCGTTCCTAAATGCCTACATCGCCTATCCACCCCCGATATCCCCCTATTTTATGTACCGGCTGTATTTTCACGGATAGCGGTTAACCAACCTGTCCTTATGAGTACCACTGAATTCTCGAACCTGACCATTTTCTTGCTGAATTACTTCGGGAATTCCTACCTATCCAGTATTTTCCTTCATCAACACTTAGCGCCCAAACACCAGGCCATCAGTGCCTGTTTCCAAATATCCAACAAAATTAGTCGATTCCCCCAAGCCCACCATTTTAATGCCCACCTTCAAAAAAAGCTGACCGGCCCGTAAGATTTTACCCCGCGTAGAGGTACACCTCGCAGTAATCGTGTCATTCTCCGTCTCATGACCAAGCATCCGGGGTGACGCGCATCGCAAGATCGTCAGCCTCTTACAACACGTAATCTCACTTGAACCACGAATGGAGGTTCTTGACAGTCACTGGAATTCTGGCGCTACAGGCTTAACTACTCGAGCCATCTACAATAACCATGGACTGTAATTTAGCTGCCACGTGCAACTTTATTGAGAGTGTATCTTCAGAGGCGTCGAAGCGAATACGAGATTCAAACTACGCCATGGTATTTAACTTCCCTGGTGGGGCTTCGTGCAATGAAATGGGAATTGTATCATAGCATCAGACTACGTAGGCAAACACAACGATACCAGGGCCCCCTGCTTTTTCAATTTTCGGACTCCTTGACATCCAGTGAGTTTATTCATAAACAAAGTGCTATTGCCGTTAATCCACCATACAAAACGTCCAAATAGCATCCGACAGAAAGCCACTACAAATGGGAGAGCTGAAAAAGCTGAGCTGCCCCAAACATTCAGGACCGGAACCGGACAAAAAGATATCTGCACCCTTTACCCCCCAATGCACCATATGCAGCCGACATCTGCTAGCCAACGGTTGTCTGATGTAGGTCTTGACGCAAAGCCTGGACCTTCTCCATAACTCACTTCATTTCAAAGCTCATATCTCCCCTTCCCGAGTACCGTCTAAAATGGTCTACATCTCATCAGCTTCATAAATACTACTACTATGTTCCACAGTCTGTTTCGCCTTATGTCGCGCAAACCCTCGACGCTTCTCCCCGCATCCATCCTTACTTTAAATGTCACTATGTCTTTTACGCATGCCCATCAAAACTATCCAACCAGTAACGGTCTATGAATACCAAAACACGAGCTCCCGTCGAACAGATGGTTTATTTATATCAAATCCTATAGAAATTACTCATAAAATTTCGTTGTACCCTGCCGCCATTATTCACAGTTGGCACATTAGCCAGACTGTTGCTTCTATTCCCAACCTCTCCCGGATTTTGACAATTAGACTCCAGTTCCCCACCTTGCTAAGTCAAATCAAACTGAACCACTTCCTTGCCCACTTGATGAAATGAATCACTAAAGAATGCTCCACATAAACTATCATGGATCCGTTGGACTTACCGAAATTTCGCTCTGCTCTAACTCGGAATACCTGGGATGATGAATCTACTGTGCTGTAATCCAAACCACTTTATGGTTAACTTTAGAAAATCTCTTTACTGGTGTCACCAGTTGTCTACTGTCCAGATGTTTCACGTCAATTTTTGTTCAAAATGTCTAGCCGCATTTTTCTGACCTCTGCCCGCTTCGCCACAACCTGCCTTGCCCAGCAAAACTGAGTGAGCAATCATCTATCGTTTCCTACATCACTTTCGTATGTATGCTCGCTCCTCATTCTGTAATGCCGCTCCCTTCGTCACTTCCGCGTTCCATCATTTTATTACCTTTCCGTTACCGATTTAAGAACCGACTCGCACTTACCGCGCAACCTGAAGTCATTTTATTTCATTCAAACACCACCCTGATTTATCTTATTGTCGGAGCAATTTGCGCCTCTTCCTTTCAAGATATGACTATTTTACTCTACTGAGTAATTTTGTACTCTTTGATTAGGATTCTTGCGCGTGAACCTAGAACACGGTTGAGAACTATACACTTATCATTATCATTATCGTTAGTCTCAACCACGGGGACAGTCTACCATGTACGGTTGCCATGTCAGCAATGTTATTTCACGGACGGGAAGCGAAGGACTGGGCCGCTATACAATCCACTGATCCGGAGCCCCATTTACCGCACAGCCGATTGTCCAACCGCCAAAGGTGACCCTCTTCAACAGAAGAGCAAGTAACCAGCAATACTACCGGATTGCTTCGGGTGCTGTGGCCTCACCTAAAGGAGATCCGTGGGGTCTTATCTTATCAGAGTGGTCAAATCGTCCCTCTTTCTCCTGCTTGAATACCTTCCTTGGGAGGATACACGAGGAGTTGGGCCACCTGGGTCAGAACAGACTAGGGGGTCCCGCCCCTTGTTATTTTTGATGAACTCACATGAATGGGAGCGCCAAAAAAATTTTAACTCCCACACAGAGCGTCGTCAGTTCAGGAATCCAACACCAATAAGCCTAGTCTCTCTGCAGCTGTCGAAGGCTGGGTGTCTCTGCGAATTTTTTGCACTGAAAGTTGTTGGTCCTCTGCCCTTGACGCGGATGATAACCGGTGTATCCTGGTGCTGGCGGATTATTCCACCAAGTGCGATGATGCAGTACCCGTGAAGAAGATAGACGCCTCAACGGTAGTGGAGGTTATTTTCTTCTGAGTCGGTAGAAAGATGGGGAGCACTTTATCAGCTATGTTCGGACCAGCCGTCCAACACTGATCGTACCTCGAAGCGTGAGATGTGTCATATCGTAAATATCTAGGATATAACAATGCCTCATCCTCCCGAAGACGGCGGACTCAATGCAAGCACCAACTGAACCACGGAAAACCACTTATGAGCATCGAACAACCACCAAACGTTCGAGCTGTGGGATATCACACTTGCACAAAGTCCGTTGGCATACCCGGCAAGCAGTGTCCCCTTTGTTTGGCCCACGGGATCGTGTATGGCTGCTGGGGCCTGTGCTCCCTACTAGCTTACCCTTGAAGTTTTGCCGGCAATGAAAACGACCTTATATAGTCTACCAGGCCCTCGTCGACGTGGAGTACCGCCTCAAGAAGCCCAGTCCCCTTCCACTGAATGGTCCGTCGTGCAGACCTCCAGCTGCCTCACACCGGCGAAAGGATTATCACACAGCTGTGGGGACAGCTTCTTTCTGCGAGGAGGGCGAAGGTAGAGTGAATCATGATGCTTGATCGATCATCACTAAGTATATTTAGGCGAAGGAAAATCCCGTTGTAGGCGGTCAAATTACAGGCCGTTCCACTGTGGTGGATGCCATGAGATACCGTAATTTGGACGGGTAAGCTAAGTGATCTTTGTGCAAAAAATCAAAAGTCCTTCATCGTGGCCTAGTAGCTCAGCCGGTGGAGCACTCACAGTACTAAAGGATGGGTTCGAATCCCGCTGAGGCCAACGATTCTTACCATTTGGGTCACCTCAAAACACCGATAAAATCTGCCAAACATCAAACCAATTGCGCAGATTTTTCCACTTACATTTCAGGGGTAGCAGCACTCATTTTAAACGACAAAACGAGCGAGCCATTCAAAAATACATGTAAACGACTTGAATGAAAAATCTGATGATTTTTTTGAGGCGTAGCGAAAACTGACCCCAATTTTGGCATCGACAACTTGTTAGTTAACCGTTCTGCTGTTATGCAGTAAGTTGCGCGGCTCACCCAAAGGTCTCTTTGCATAATACCGGCTGAACGTCCTATATGGCGTGTGTTCGCCCGTTACAAGTCATAGAGAGCGGGAGTTGTCTTTCCTCTTGGTAGATTGCCTAAAACACCCCGGAGGAATGTTCAATAATCCTCCGGTGGGTGATTGTTTGCCTCGCATGTTTATTGTGCACAGATCAGTGACTTCCATGGGAGTTGCTCGCGTTTGATCTGCAAAATACATAAAAGCAATAAACTCGGTGAACACACAGGCTCAGTGTGTGCAACAACAGGATTGCACACCTCCATTTATTGAACACTAATATGGCCACTAACAGCCCGCTCACTACGCATGATTTTAACTGTGCCCAGTGGCGAAGGCTTACTTAGTTTGCCACCACCAAACAAATTTTGAAAGCTCCATTGGCCATGGCCGTTATCTGTACTGTGTAAAATGAATTGAACTAAATAGCCTTGAACTTGTGAGTAGCCGCGTGGTTTGAATTTTCTGATCGCTTCCAGAGATAAGTATTTTTGCTTTGATTGGAGAAATAACACAGGTTATTTCGCCCAAACTGACGTATTGTACTAAGCATTTCGGTGCGCGTAATTTTTAAGAGTTCGTTCTCTTTAGAAGATTTTATTCTCTTCAAAAACTGGTCGGTGTTTTTGTTGGTGTCAGTGCAACTGATACCGGATAGCATCTTTTTGTGGCACTTTTTGTAGAGTACCGCTTTTGTAGAACTTTTTCGGTGCTCGGGTTTTTGCAGCACTTGCCATAGTGTAGCGTTTGTGTCGGTTCGAAAGGTTGTGTTAATAATCTACTGGTGTTTTATACGGTATTTTCAAAAAACTCGATCACCGCTGCCGAAATGGATGGAACAGAGGTTGATCCTATCCATCAGGCTGTGATCTGTGGGAACAGGGAATGCACGGACCTGGTGCAATATGAGGGAATTTTATGTGACTGATGTTGCCTTTGGTATCATCAAAAGAGCTCCAAGCAGGGAGGGAAAGACTTCGAGCCGCACATCAAATGCGCATCGCTCAAGTGGATATGCCCCCGGTGCTTCGCGTTCGCAAGCGAGTGCTCGCACATAATTCAAGGCAAACTAGGAAACGTGGACAGAAACATGAAGCTGGAAAGGATACTAGAGAGAGTGTATTCTACCCATAGCACAGCAGGAAGGAAAAACTGTATATCAGACCAGAAAACCAAAAATGCAACCAAACTAAAAGGTGAGGAAAGCAAAGATTTTGCAGGTTCCACCAAGGTGGAAAAAAGCCTGAGGGAAGTAAAATCCCTCACGCAGCAGTTTGAATGCCTAGATGCTGAAATGCAACGCATGAGACGGGACACGAAGGTCATGGCAGACAGAAGTAGACGACTTCTTCATAACCTTAGGGAGAACGTCGTAAAAGACTGTTGAATCAGGAAGGACGAAAACCGCCGGCATGTGACCGAGGTTCTTAGGATAGCCAACCTACCTCCTACGACTCCAATAGTCAAGTGCCATCGAATAGGACTACTGTGTGGAACACAGCCAGCGCCGCCACTACTCCTGGTAGTTGTGTTCCAAGTGTCTACTGGAGAGATGTGCTGCTGTCCAGGGCGGGAGCAGTTGAGGGCAGCACGCACGGAATAGTTAAGGTTACACCTGACAACATAGCATTTGGCAAACCGGGTGATGCCATAGTCCCGCTTAGAACGGATACATCTGATCTGAAGGGGCCAACTCTCCGTATAAGGAAGCTGGAGATAACCCCTCTTGGGAGGTCAAGACTTACAGCCCAAGGAGTATTTCAGGTCAAGAAGGTGGCCTTAGATGCCGGTAAACAAAAATCCGTAGTTCAGGTAGTTCAAAAGACCAAAAAGAAGGGGACTCGCGGGGCATTTGGTCCGATTGGTATTGAGAAAGTGCAGCAGCCAGTCTAATTCTGAAGGAGACAGCTAAACCTCCTCCCCGGTGCAAACAGCAAAGTTGGTGTCAGAGGGAAAAGCCGAGGGAACCAGTTGGTTCGAGGTGGTCCCAAGACCATTCCGGGCCTTCGGTATGGTGACTCAAAGGGGACAAGCGTCTGCTGTGCACGTTGAACCCGACACCGGTCGACGGGTGTGAAAGAAAAGGCCACCAAATCCGGAGCTTCACTCAACATTCAGGAAGCAGCGCGGCAAACACATTTAGGGGCAAAAAACCGGCGTCAATTCGGAGACTGCACCCGAGGGCACACTAGCCGTGAAATAAGCAATAAATTCAGTGACGATGACCAGGGAACCGTCAATATGGCACAGAAGCACCAGCGGTCCCCCAGTAAAAAGGAATAGTCGACGACTAAGATGGCAGAGTCTGACGTCGTTGCATTGACGGAAACTTGGATAAAGCCGAATGCTGACAGGCTCTTTCGTGGATGCGCTGCTTACAGACAGGATAGAACAGATGGAAGGCAGGGGGGAAGAGTGGCACTTCTAATACGGACCGACATAGGCCATTGCGAGGCTCCGTTCAACATGGTCTGTGGTAATGCACAGGCCAACTCCCACTTTATCAGGATCGGGGCGCGAACAGTGCGCATTACCTGCATCTACAGGGCACCGCTAGCGACGGATGAGGGAGACGTTGAGCTCTTGCAAATGCTGGACGCGGTGCTGGCATAGACAAAATAATTCGTCTTATGGGGGGGTCTCAACCTACTGGAAGTTAACTGAGAAAGAGAAATCACACCAAGGAGATCGACGGGTGACAAGTTTCTGCAGTGGGTCCAGTCACATGCACTTACGCAGCATGTGACACTGGCCATTAGATACAGAGGTTGACAGCCCCCGCCTCTCCTTGATTTAATCTCAAAGCTGCACCCACAGGACCTTGGAACTTAAGTGGGAAGAGCCACTGGACAAAAGTTATCATGTAGTCCCAAGGGTCACACCAAGACTTAGCAAGGCGCCGGGGGAAATTGTGTTACCTCGGCTCTATGGGAGAATCAATATGGGTGAACTAAGGAAGGCGGCGGAGGAAGTTTAGTGGACACTGAGACACACAAACGCCTCCGTAGAGGAACGTTGGGAGGCCATCAAGACGGGACTACCCGGACTTACAGAGGAGTATGCAACTCTGAGGGTGGTTAGCCATGGAGATCAACCCCATGGTAGAAGTCAGAATTCCGCAAGGCTATAGTCATTTGTACAAGCTGTTATGTACGTGCGTGGAAATCCTCCCTAGCCTCTGTCATACACTTGTATTGTTGAGACTATGCTCCTTATTTTATTGACCCTGGAACAAGTACAACATGCACCAATCACTACACTTCAACATTTGTTTATATTTTGCTCACGTGAAGCGGCATAATTTTGATTCCAACTTGGACTGCCGTGACGGTGGTACCTGATATTGGCATTTGTTGAACTCTGGTCCTCGTTGTTAGACGTTGTGGCCGTACGGTTGAGGTTTTTACATATTCATATGCGCAAAACTTATTATTCCAGTACCGTATAAACTACGAATCAACCCTGTTCTGGTTTTGGGATTCGTTTTGAATTGGCTACGCGTTGCTCACAGTCGGAATAACCGTTACACAAGCTGTACAAAACTCAGGGGGCATGGAATAGCTATAAGATGGCTATGAAGAGAGCTCAAGCGATCCAAAGAGTAGAAAAATGTGCATTCGAGCTTCGGTTGCCTGCTCCGGTCCCCACAAACACAAAATGGTTCTACATTCACGTGCAATCCCACAAACGTATGAGAGAAAGTGTCGCAACTTTGGAAGGATCATAGGGACGAGTAACTCCAAGTGAGGAAGACAATTGTTTTCAATGATTCATTCTCAAGTCTTTACAAATCATATAGGAAATGGTTGTGCTGAAATGGTCAAGGGTCATTCGGATTGGACGTAGTTTGTGGGGGAGACGGGTTGGGTTTAGATCGACGTGTCGATCTGCACGACTAGGTCGTGACGGTCACATGGTTCGGAGCTGAGTCACGACCTAGTCGTGCAGATCGACACGTCGATCTAAACCCAACCCGTCTCCCCCACAAACTACGTCCAATCCGAATGACCCTTGACCATTTCAGCACAACCATTTCCTATATGATTTGTAAAGACTTGAGAATGAATCATTGAAAACAATTGTTTGTCTCTGAAAACGTGTTCTGAGGAAGACAAGGCTGACATGATCATGACATTGTTGAAGAGCATATATCGACCAGAAAATAATCTAGAGGAAAAAATGGAGGGCCCACACGTGCCTCCAATACCCGAGCCTACTGTAGGAGAAGGAGTAGTGTACGTGGAGTTGCAAACCTTGAATAGAAATAAAGCGGCAAGACCTGATGGGATTCATCCAGTAATCGTTCATCCTCTGGCCGAGATCCTGAAGGCTCCGGTGAAGAAGCTGTATGAGACCTCAGCTAGAGAGAGAACTGTGCAGGGAGACTGGAGGGGGGCAACAGTGGTAGGAATTTACAAGAGCGGACCCCGGCAAAAGGCCGAAAATTACCGGCCGGTGAGCTTAACTTCAGTAGTGTGTAAATACCTGGATCGAATAGTCAGAAAACAGATCTCTAGGCATTTGGTTCAACATAACCTCATATCAGATGATCAGCATGGGTTTGTGGCAGGACGATCCTGTCTGACGAACCTCCTGCTGTTCCTCGATGAAGTAACCAAGCTCCTGTGTAACGACCGGTGGTGGAAAACCTCCCTAAAACTCTTGCAGTTCCATGTTTTTCTTAACATCACTCACTTGCTTACACTATTGACTTGTCTTTACACACTGTTTGCTTTTATGGATCAATTGTTGTTTGTTCGCGCCCAGAGCGCTACTTTGGCACATCCTTGTTCTGGACCTGTGTGAAGCACATGCTCCTTGCTCGCAAGCTGCAATTCGGTTTCTCGTTTGTTGAGTCCTTGTGATCTCATTGTTGAGGTTTGTATTTTTTTGGTGTCATTGTTCATTCAATAATCTAGTATAGTAGAATATCACGGATAATCGCCTTTTGATTTCGGGATCCGTTGTGAATTTGGCTACGCGTTGCTGAAACGTCTGGTACAGCCTGGACGAGGGGCAGTTCTTTTGCGGTGCGCTACTTGGACCTCAGCAAGGCCTTTGATTCTGTGAACCAAAGATTTCTAGACCTTAAACTGCAGTCCATGGGAGTTGTTGGAAAGGCAAGACAATGGAAAAATAGCCTTCTGACAGGGCGAACTTTTAGTGTTGAGGTGGGTAGTCATGCCTCAGGATCGGAAGGTATAACAAGTGGGGTGTCACGGGGTTCGGTGCTCGGCCCCCTGCTCTTTCTCATCTTCTTCAATGACCTGGCACGTGAGCTTATAAACCTCACCCTTATTTTTGTCGATGACGTCAAGACAGCTGGAGTAGATATAGAACCTGACGTGTTAGGGGTAAAAACTTGTCACGCGAATGGGGCCTTCTACTGAACCTCACCAAGTGTCAGTGCTTGATCACAAATACAGGGGCTAGTGATAATGGTGTGGGTTCGTTGCAAGTGGTCTCTCAGGTTAAAGACTTGGGCATTGTAATGTACAACAGCTTCAAGCCATCAAAGCAGTGCACCGCAGCAGCCAATATGGCCAGGAGAGAACTCTTTCGAGTATGATCCATTATGTCGTGTAGAGGGCCGGAGATTTTCTTTCCGATATACGAAGCCATAGTTAGGCCGCATATGGAGTACCGCGTGCAATCCTGGGCACCGTATTATCAGGAAGATATATATCGTCTGGAGAAGGTGCAAGGGCTAGCCACTAGAATGATGACTGAGCAAGGGGGGTTGGCTGCACAGAGAGCCTCCGTGCCCTAGATCTGTTCTCGATGGAAAGGCGGCGCATTCGCAGGGGATTAGATAGAAACCTTCAAGGTAATGAAGGGACTGTCAGGTATAAATCGAGAAGACTATTTCTCTCCGATCAAGGGGAGGGGCACAAGAGGACATAGCCTTAGATTACAAAAAAGGCATTCGAGGCTCCAAACTAGGGCGGAGTATTTCTCGAATAGAGTGGTACCCTATTGTAATAAGCTCCCGGAGGAGGTCATAAATACCACAACAGTGGAGGCTTTTAGGAAAGCAGTAGAAATTTGTTGAATGATAGCATACCCTGAGTTATGTTAAGCAGTTTTTAGGGTCGGACGCAATTTACTCATTGTACCCACCTTTCTCTGCCAGGGCTAATGCTGCACAAAGTTTCTGCCTTTCAGAAAAAGAAAATAATGCAGTGATGGGAGCCACGGAAACGAGCCGACAACACAACTATCTGGACACGCGATTGGCTTTAGCCACACCAAGTCCTGTGCAAAGTGAGCTGATGTGACCTGAACCTTGACATTGTCATAGCAACGTGAAAACCTCAAAGAGTTTCGCTGACGCGGAAAATGGAATTTCCACGTAGTGATCCTGCTATCAGATGGAATACCATCACGAGTGATAGCATTGAAATTCAAGGCTGATTATCTGAATAGAATTATCGAGAACCCTGGTGGTAACAGTCTAGCCAAGAATAGGAATATGAATGCACCAAGTCACCCAATTTGCACAGGAAACACTCATTCGTCCCCGAAGTTTCCCTTTGAAGGATACTCAATAAAGTCTTTGTAATTCACTTTGGTTTCACCTATAGGATATTTTGAGAACCTTGGTTGTAAATAAACTAGCGAGGAAGGTCACAGTGAGCACAAGAGTGCTCATTTTAGTCCCAAAATAGTCCCGCGAGGAACTATTTTTCAGTTATTGGATTGAGAAGAGTTTACGTCCTACCATTAGGTTTGGACAAGTCTAGAACATTGAAAGATCCCATGGTTTACTAGTCTGGTCAGCACAAAGGGAGCATTCAGTCCCAAAAATATCCTTCAAAGGACTATTTTGAGACTATTTCACAAATGTGGAATAAGTTGAGAGATTTCGCCCGTAGCTTCGAGTGCGTTTTATAAGATGGCAGTACACTTCGACTTCTTTGTAAAATGCTACCCTTATAGCATATTCACTAGAAGGTACACGGGTAGTGCCAAGTACTTTTCGCGGGTATCCACAAATCATGTTATTTCCCTTAATAGAAGGTAATGAAAGTTCAATAACTAGTATCTTAAGATGAAGTAATGTAGTAGAGCTTACCGAAATTTAAAGGTGCAGTAAGTAGGCCACTGCATCACAGCCGAAATAACCAGCAGGGCTCTTGACTTGACAAACGAAGGCCATGGCAGTCGTATCACAAATAACGGCCTTCAAACAACATCGTTTGAGAGAATTACGATAGCTGAGACTATTTTTTGCAGTTGGTCTAGTTTTTTCATCGTGTTGCACAAATAATCATGTACTGGATATGGTTTTTCACACCACGATAAAGTACAACAGTCATGATTTCCGGACACATTGGCCGCAGAGTCCTTGCCAAAATCGGCCACATCTGAACGGAAGATGCCCGAAAGAACGACAGCCTATCTATATTCAGGTGTAGATCGACAGAATTTGGAACGAAGTCTATGCTACTTAGGCATGTCTTCATTCAATGTATCAGTCCAACGTGAATATATAATCCACTGTCCAACTGAATTTTCTCACATGAATTTGGCGTGCGAGAAATAGTCCGTGGATCACGGAGAAGACCCGGCACAAACTTGCCCACACAGGAGAGTACGTCTCGCCGCTGCTTCATGCTTAAATTTGCGGTGACGAATAGATAGGACAGTGACTATTGCACCATATCCATGTCTACATTTATAGATATATTTCTCTCAAGTTGTATACCTTCCGTTGCTTGAAAATAACGTTATATAGAAACGATACCATTTTACATGATGGAACGATCCCCGCGGACGTGCACGCAAAGGGGAGTGTATCTCCATTTATAGGGTCCCCTTGCACCCCTTCTGTTTGTACCTCCTGCGTTCGTGGCTCCACCTCAAGAAATACACTAAAAGTGCTAGCTGTAACTGCTGTTCAGAAACTCAAATAAATAAATCCATTATAACAGCACACTCGGGATCCTTTCTTTGAAACACGAAGTTCTTTGCTCCAGCAAACTACCATCGTGAAATATAGGATACTGCATGGAGCCCAGTTTCATCTTTACCCTCCTATACCAGTGCCATTTGCTCTCTTTCGGCATAACAAAATGTTTCTTGTTGAATTGAGAAACGACAAAGAGAACGGGTTCCAACAGGTCCATTTTATTATTGCTATTTATTTTCTAGGAAATGCTGGTTACCTTTCTACTGACAACGTTGGGAGAAACTTCTACTTTTATATTAAGTATGGAATGTTTCAAGCAAATAATACCTACAATACAAAAATTAGACGACGAAACAGATTCAGTATAGACTAAACGATACTTATCCATGAAACTTTGGCAGTTATACTACTAACTGTAACCATGCACCACTGAAAACACTGGCCTGCCGACAAACAGTAAGCGAAACAAATTAGGGCCACCTGATTACGAGGGCAAGCAGTAAAACAAAATATGCACAGAATGTCACACAAACTTTCTTTACCTACTTGTATGGCAGTTACACGTGTAAATGGCGCCCCGCAATTTAAGAAGACCTATGGCATTTACTTAGAAAAGTATTAGCATTTTGCGCCACCCAAACGCTTCGTTGTGCAGTGCTCAGCAGGCCGGCGCTGACCATCCACTGATCATGGGAGACTCGAATGTTCCTAAGTGCCCAGAAAGCACGAGCGTCCTAGAGTAGGCCAGGAATTAGCCCCTGAACTATCAGAAATCGTGAGCAGAATGATCAAAAATCGACCCGTGGGAAACAAAAAACGGCCTATTTCGGGCGTTTTTAGCTAGATTTAGAAAAGCAGCTCCCATTTTTGGTGCTTTCTATCTGACAAAATAACTCAGTTTACGATTTATGTGGTTATTTTATCGTTTTCAAACCCTTGTAGAACCCAGCCCGTTCGTAACGTCGGTTTTCGGTCGGATATTGGTCAGTTTGTCTAGTAGCCATTTTACACGGATCAACAGTGAACTGATATGAAGGAAATCGACAACGGCAGTAATATGAAGTACATAGTTGGCATTTTATTCAAATATTTCGGTTCACTCCATCGGAATGCCCTGAAATACCTCGTTATGGACCGCTTTAGTTTACTCCCTCGAAAAAAGGAAAACAAAGACAATTAATCAGAAAATCATAATTTGAGGGATAGAAATGAGCATCATAATACGTAATTTGGGAAGGGTGACAAAAACTGACGGAGCATATCAAGTTTTCAAACAATTGGAACAAACTGCTCTGAAGCCGATCGGATTCTGGTCGGTTTTTGAGTGGTTTACCTGTTACACAGATCGGTTTTCGGGCGGTTTCTGAGTGGTTTCTGAACGGTTTACAAGCGGTGCTTGCCAGTTGTTTGAAAAAAATGTGATATGCTCCGTCAGTTTCTGTCACTTATCTCACAATGCGTATTATGATGCTCTTTTCTATCTCCCAGTTTATGATTTTCGGAATAATTGTCCTCATTTTCCCCTTCCCGAGGGAGTAAACTAAAGCGATTTGTACCGAGGTATTTCAAGGCATTCCAATGAATTGCACCTATGTATTTAAATAAAAATCCAACTAAACATTGCACGTTACTGCCGTCGTCGATTTTCTTCATACTAATTCACTGTTGATCCGTGTAAGATGGCTATTAAACAAACCGACCAAAAGCCGTTCGAAAACTAATTGGAGTAATGTTAAAACTGCTAGAAAACCGGCCAAAATTAGGTCGGTTTCTGATGGGTTTGGCAGCGGTTTTGCTACAAAAGATACTACGTAAACCAGCTGAGAAAAATGGGCTGAATGCCAGCGTTTTCCCAAATCTAAACTTTTACCAGATTTGTGTAATACCTCCGAAATCACCCAGTGGGACTATCCAATAGAATGCGATTAGCTGATAAATTTATCATTTTTTTTTGAAAAACCAAGGTTTTCCAGAAAAAGTTTCCTGTGAGAAAAAACAGCTAATTACCAAACAATTGCGCCAAGCATTAACTAGTTGCACAAACTACGACTGCAACTATGATTCCCGTCCAACAAGTGAAACGAAGAGAACGACAGGAATTGGTAGAGCTTGTTGGTTGTATTGCTTATCCTGCAGAGTTGACAGAAGACATGAGTTAATACCAGCTGATTACCAGAACTGGAGAGCCGGGGTGCGCCTTGTTTCCAGAGCCGCATGTTTTTAGATGGTCATGTTGCTGTGTTGGTCGGCACCAGTTGGATTTATACAATCGGTTTGCAAACAACCATTCTATGGAAGGAATTGAGGCTAGCCTAAATTCCTCATCCACCAAGGAGACCGGTCAATGAGACTGTACCTGAATGGATGACTGATGGGAGTCACTCAAATATCCTCCATGGTTTTTGAAATCAGGTCAGTTGTTTGAGGCATGGGAAAAGTATTCAGAAGAACGATTATGTCCAACTATAAGCCACTTCATGTGACTATGAAGAATTATCCGAGATGGTTGCCTATGCCGGTGGGATAGCTGGTACTGGAATTGGATACTCCTAAGGAGCGGCGATCATTCCCCTAGTAGACCTAAGAACAGATGCCCATAAACAAGGGGCGCCTAATCTTGGGGCTCGAAGCCGCATTCCAATAAATCTGGTGTCCACAGAGAGCCGCTACAGCAAATCTTTCATTTTTTGTGGTTATTCAATTGCTAACCTTTCTACTGAATTTCCATTTTCGTCCACCTGGGAAAGGAAAAGGAACTTGCAATAAACAATATGTTTATAATGTTATGATACGCATCTGAAGACTTGGTTCAAAGACTGACACAATGAGTGGAATTAGGCCGGAAATATCTGCTTCTTACCTCATGACTATCAAGCGGTAGCCAAATGGCCTTAAAAAAACAACGGCTCAAGTCAAACAATACTTGCTCGTTGTTATACTAAGTGGATGATTATACGTCGCGTGAGCCAATATATTAGATAAGAAATAGATTTTCCACAGTTGATACTTACTTTGTCACTGCCAAACTGTAGCCCAACAACTTGAGATAGAAATTTACAAGTACACATATAACACTTTTGCTCCGTTTCTATGATACATGGATAACCGTGTATTCCATGAATTGATATAATAAATGGGAATCAAGTTTTTCTTAGTTGGTGCTTTCCTCATTTACGTGAAACCATACAGCAACATCCCGAAGATTTTTACTTCTGCTCCCTAAAAAATGAGGCCCGTTTCTCTGTATGGTTTGACACACTGACGTAAGTGACCAAAAGCAACATAACCAGCCTACGAACTCACCGTTAGCGGACATCCACCAACGGAAAGCTTGACATGACGGCAAAACTAATTAAAAGAAAATGACGCGAGAAGTGTCTGTACGTATAACCATAAGAAAATATGATCATATATTCATTTTCCTGAGAAGAAATCTTCCGTAATGGTAACTTTGCAAGCAATACGCTAAACTAAACCACAGGAAACTCCGAAAAAGACAAAAGGCAGGGAATCATAAAACTAATTTGTTTGCTCAACCATAACTTCCTTCTATACAAAAATTCATATAAGCCGGTCCAAGTTAATTATAGCCAACAGCCATTTATATTTTTTTAAAAAACAGGATGTGAAAGGTTTTCCCCGAAAGCACCTTTTAAGGGCTTTTGGAGCCCCTGGTGCTGATTGGGTGGTACTAAATTTTGTCATCTCATCTCTTGCCTAAGTCGTACTTACCCTTGTGGTACCAAACTCCTTTTACAACATCAGTTTACGAAAGATTTCCGACAGGTTTGTTTATTAACCATTCTACCATATGTTGAAGGTGAACGACGCGAAAAAAATCAATGGCCGGATTACGGCAAGTTTTTTGATCAGCACTGTATATTACTAAATTTATTTGAATGCATTGAAATATCCTCTAAAATCAGTTGAAGTTCCCTCTGTTTCATACACAGTAAGGTGTGTATATTAGGAATAATAATTACCAATTTATATTTTGGGAAATAAAAGTGAGTGAAGTTAAATGTAATTTGGGAATCTTGATAGAAATGAGTAAAACATATCACGTACTTCACAGCGCCGGTACAAACCGCTCGGAAACCTTCAAGAAAATCACCGAGAAGTCACTCGGTAATGGCTCAAAAAGCGATTGTCGTAGTAGTGCATATCGCTGAAAAGCCGGCTAAAAACCGATCGGTTTCTGAACGGTTTTGAGGCGATTTTTCTACGAGAGTAAGGTCGCCAAACCTTGTCTCACATTTTCCTTGGAAATTCACTCCGATGTTCTCAGTAGGACGTGACCTACCCGCACGTTACTTCATTGTTCTGCACTGTACGAAAACAGCAGTTGGAACGGCATTCTCCAAGAGCCATGAGAAGGAGAGGACGCCCGGGAGAGATACTGATAAGATCGTATTTGAGAGTATACGTGAGGAGCGGGCAAGAGCAACGATCAAATAGCAGCCACACTTTGTAGTCACCATTCAGTCAAAACAAAAACTTGTATTAGAAAGATAAACGGTGCATCTTGCTGCAAGCACATTACACTGGTGTAATGAACGTGACCTTAGTGCTTGAGACAAACGCGGGGCTTGCTTAGTTTAGGAAAGCTTCGGGCTCTGATAGGTTTGCCACACGTTTTCAACCAAGGAGATTGAAGCTAACTTTAGTTAGCCCCATGTCTGTCTCATGAAGCCACCCTGAGGCGTGCTTCATGGATGGAAAAAGAGAACGCTGTAGTAACATGCAAAACAAAGAAGTTTTTTATTTGGGGTCCGTTTTGGGTCATCAAGAATAACAGTCATTGCTCGAGGATTACACTTTTACTCAAGGAGCAATCCCGAAAGTGGTCCTTTTGGGGACAGTATGGGCAGATTTTGGGTGAGCTTCCCAAGCAGCCCCAGTATCTCCCAGACCGTTGCCTATTAGTCCCCCGAGTGTCGCCTGACCGTGCCACTGAGTGATTCCAAATGTATCAAAACGAACACTCAGGGGATTGTCAGCAAATAATCGGTAACGTACCCCCAAGCAGCAAAATAAGCGGTCTGTTAAGGACTTAAATTCGTGCATTTTCAAGATATTTTTCTATTCTCGTAGTATGTGCGGTTTAGGTATGCCCAAAGGGAACACTCAGCGAACGGCCAGGTCAAGCGTTAAGTTCTCTAGTGGGGCCAGCGGGTTACTGACTGGCGTTAACAAGCCTCTACTGCACATAATACGATAGGGTGAATTTACCCGTTTATTGCTGGCCGTCCCCTTTGTGTACCCTTTAGGGCCACTCGGCACTGCAGCTAGAGAGATTATCAGTGGTCCTTACAATGAAGTTACCAACTGTTACACGAAATAAAAAGACAGTCTTTGATAAATCGCAGAGGTAAATTCAACATTATTTAAGAGAAATGGAATTAAGTGTCTCCTTTGGTGAAACTCAAGGCCAGCCGAGTATCTTCAGGTGCAGCCTGAGTTAAGACATTATCATTACGAAACTGTGACAGTGCTTTATAGGCTTTTGGGGGAGTAGTTTTGGGTATTCCAACATTTTGAATAAAATAATCTAAAATCTTGTACCCCAATCGTAGCCTTCGATCCCTTTTACGAGGTTTGGTTCAATAACTATCCTGTCATTGCCTTTCGTACTGGAATATTATGGTACCCATCCCCCCAAAACAACGTCATAATTTGCAGCTATTTACACACATTGTGTTAAATTACATCGGATTTTGAAAAAATTCTGTTCATTTTTATCGCTTCAGTTTTTGGCGACTGATTTTTCTCGCGTAGATTTTGTTGATATTTGCTGGAAAATTTTAAATAAAAAGTTTAAACTTTTATAACCTTTTGCATACAAAACTCGGTGAGAAATGGAAAGCACTGTAATGAGAATAATGGTATGAAAGTCTAGCCATGTTAAGGGCTTGAACTGTATACATTAAAATATTTCATCCATAAAGCATGACAGTATTCACAAGGGTTTCATCTGTGATCAGTCAGTGTTGATATTATCCGACCGTATTGACTAAAAACAAAAGTAAACATTTCGAACTTTTGAAAAATAACAGACCGCACAGCAGTAACAGGCAAATGCTCCTCTTCTTATACGGTTCATTTTAGGCTGATCAGTGGGAAGTAAATATGGAATCAATAGTGAATTCCTCCATTTTTTATAAATAATGTGGCACGTGCCGGTGATAAAGCTGACAATTGCCACGGTCCCTTGCTTTGGAAAATCAAAGTTCGATGTGTGTTTCGACCAGAGACTTTTATTTCTCTGAGAAAGGATAAAGAATTTAAACGGTATCCGAAGAATAGTATTGCGGTCATTTTTAATGATGTACACCTTATCGTCTTGATAAGAAAATTATTCCATACGGGCTTTTATGGTTGCTGCCTTACCATCAGTTGCGATCTGCTTTTGGTAGCACCGGATGATAAGCCTTAATACGCTGGAGTACACTGCTTTTCGTGCTAACAGTTTGCACTGCTTGTGCCGAGATAGACCATAATTAATGGTACAAAGAGAAGTCATCCAAATTCAGCTGAAAGTCGATGAACTCAATAACCGCGGTTATTCCATAGAATGTTTGAAACAGCCTTTCTCGTAGGCACACATACACACACACAGACGGTTCTCTAGTTACACCTTCGCATAAACACTTACCGTACGTGAAATTGTCCGTGCTTTTCGAGGATTGCCTGGAAAATGCTGTCGCTGAAGCTGAAGGACCTGACTTTGAGCCTTTATAGACACTTGTAATGTCACAAACCGTTCACCCAAAATAATCAAGCAGTGCACCCACGCGAAAGGTTCTCGTGACACGACTTCCAAGAACCATCTTTGGTCTCACGGAGATTACCACTTCTAGGATTTTACAAAAATATTAACCTGCATGGTCATCTTGCTGTGACAAAGTAGGAACCGGTACATGTTTATATGGAAGGCAATTAGTCAGCATACTTGTCAGTTCCCGTTCAGTGAGGGCTCCATCATTGCCGGGTGTAAACAGTGAGTGGCGAAAATTATGTTGTTACATAATAAGCACTCTTACCTTTGGGTTATGCAGACACGGTCACGAGAGCCACTGGTCTAGCGACGATGCCACGCAGCAGTCAGGACACAATGGAAACAAGATTCCTTTTACGCATGCTATACCTTTGCCACCTACTTTGTTTCGAAATGGTGGTAATTTTTATTCTTCACAAAGAAGCTAAAACGGAATATGAAAGTCAACTTATGAACATCCATATCTATGATAGGTAGTATTTTAACCACTGACATGAAAAATGAGTAACAATAGTTAGACTCATTCCAACCCTTGTTCATCGGTGCCAGTTAAACTATCAAAGCTGTAAAGTTCACAGACTATATCAGAATAAAACCATTATTACAAAAAGCGGCTGCATTCACATCGTAAAAATACAGTCAAAGCAGCACTTACACGTCACTTTTAACCACTTCCACGAGTAAAAAAAGAGGAAGGCTGAATCTACCTACTGCGAACCAGGAAAAACAATATGGCACCACCTGATCATTGGGGTAGAAACGAGAATAAAATAAGGTCAATTCGCACCGCAATTCTATTTTGAGTAGTACATCGAAGCTCATATGATTTTATGCCTTGTACGATTTTGCGAGTAAATTAGTGTTCAGTTTTGAATTGTATATTCCACAGAATTCTATGATTATTTTTCCACAGTTACCCACAACACTGTGGACGACGTGCTATTTCGGCAGCCACCTTTTGTCCCACGTGGATTATATAATATACCCCGGATCTATCTTTTTAACGTGACGACACATAAACTTGACCGTAATTCAGTAAGTAACTCATCGTATTTTGTGGACTACCCGGATGACACAAATGTCTTCATGAGCGATAGCTAAGAGTCCTCTGAGAGTCGCTTTATTGTACCACTGAGTGACCCCCAAAGGTGTTCTCAGGGAGTGGTCAGTGATGAATCAGGAAAACAAGCTTCAACTGTGCGCTTGTTGTTTAACTTCTGGAGGACGGTCAAAATCCACAGTTCAAAAATAACTTATATTTCCAGTTTGCTTGTGAGTAACAAATTCGCAAATATACTACAGATTGGGTGGAGCTGATAAGTAATTATCTACTGAATTTAATGGAATGTTATATTATCTCTTCTGGTATGCCATTCAAAAGTCAAGGAATCTGCCATACGCAGAGTAGGTGTTGTTCTGTCAATCCTTCATGAGACTCTCGGGTGACTCATGCAGCAGGAAAAGTGGTGATAAAATCCGTTAAGCGCAGACGATCCTTTTCTTAACCTCAAAAGTCCCCATGGGGGGTTGTTTTTATTACACAGGTTTGAATGGTTTTTTCAAGTCTTTATAATAGGAAGCCGAAAGAAGGGAATTTAATTTTACTTCATATAACCACACTCCAGTTTACCATCCCGGTCAGCACAAGTACAGATAACTTAGTTCTGAAAATGTCCTCCAAGGGACTTTTTAGGACTGTTTTTATTTAGTGATAAGTTGAAAATTTTGCCGGTAACATTTAGTGAAACTTGAAAATGGCAGTCCACTTTCACTGCTTTGCAAAATACTACGATCTATTGGGAAATTTGATGCGTGGACTATGCGATGGAAATAACGGCGAGTTTCAAGTGTACGGACTCATCTAGCTTTCTCAGATGTGTTCGAAGACCAGTTGTTGCTCTGTTTTCGTTAGATCATCAATGGATTTCAGTGGCATATAGAAATACTCGTTTGCAATAAACCCAAATGAGTCCATTGTAGAAAAACCATCACGACGAGACTGCACCTTGACCTGGTGTGATGGCTTGCGCGCCTCTATAACCCAAAGAGCTATACAGGATGGCTTCTTTAAGCCGAAGAAGCAATCATACCTGACAGGTCAATGGGTAGAGGTCAGACAATGTCCAGTCTCCTGGTCCTACAGGTTGGGGGTTGATTTGAGCTGGCAACTCAATCGGCAAAATCAGTGGAAGAATAATTGATCCAAGTAAATGGGCTTCCACCAAGCCATCCCGCTGCCTTGCGGATAGGTTCTTGTTAAAACTAAAGGCTTTGGACGAGGACCCGAATCGTTCTCCTCCATTGTGGCTGGACACCCTAGCAGTACCCGTCCAACATCTCCCGTGAACTGCACGACTACAAAGAATTCCATCCTGCATCGGTCGTCGCGCAAGATAATCAGGACCGCGCTGCCCATTGCATCGAGCGGGGTGGGTAGTGATAAGTGTGCTACTGCTCAGAGTTCCCTCTCTTTTATTCAACCTTTGTCTTCTGCCCTCAACCACCTCTCTTTGCTCCATCTATCCACCCATAATGCTCCCACTGATAACACGGTCGATACTCGCAACGATTCACTGTCAAATAATGTCGGGAATAATCCTCTGTCTGGTAACTCACATTTCCTCAAGCCTCGTCAGCCTATGAATCTCGGTTCCTTCAACGTGCGTACACTCATGCAGGCCGGCCAGCAGGCGTACCTAGCCCTCACATTAGGTTATCTGAAGATTGACGTCTGCTGCTTAAGTGAAAATCGTATCCAGGATTCGAGCAGTGTGATTCAACTAACTGCTCCTGATATCTCATCGAGGTATTTCCTGCGCACCTCAGGAGACGAAGCAGCTAGAGGTGTGGGTCAACGTGGTGTAGGAATTGTCTTGACTGACAAGGCTGAAGCTGCCCTTTTAGACTGGATCCCTGTTGATAGTCTTTTATGTGCTGTGAGACTCCAAGGGTCAGTTGGCGTTCGAAAGGATAGTTGTGTTAAGTGCAATTTGTTTGTGATCTCGGCGTACGCCCCAACGAACTGCAGCTCAGACTCGCAGAATGATGAGTTCTACGATGAACTCGGCACCCCCGTTCGCAGCAGTAAAGGTTCTGACATTGTAGTGCTAGCTGGTGACTTCAGTGCACAAGTTGGCAAACTCAGTGCGTCAGAAGCCTGTTTAGGTGGGCGTTGTACTTAACCTGCTGAGCGTACAGATAACGGGGATAGACTCCTCCAGTTTTGTGCAGACAATCGATTGTTCTTGTTTAGCACCAATTTCCGACACAGCTCGCGTCGCACAGCGACATGGCGCTCTAACTCTACAGGTACTTTGAGTCAAATTGATCATATTGCCGTGAGCTACCGGTGGCGCAGTTCTGTTCAGAACTGTAGATCTTACTGGTCCACGTACCATGCATTAGTTTTAATGCGATTATCTCTCCAACTCCATGGTTATCGCCGCAAACCGCAAACCCGATTAGCCGTGCAACGTTTGTGTGATACAGAAGTCCGCACCCGTTATGAGCAGAAGTTAGAATATGAGCTAGGATCTACGACGAACAGTAATGTAGATGAGCATTGGGCTCATATCAAACATGTGATGCACGTGGCAGCAGGTTTTGCCTGTGGTCCTAGATCCGATATCCATCAAAGACACTGGATCTCGCAAGGGTCGCTGAGTATAATGGAGCAAAAGCGTCAGCTTTCGAACTGTAAGGAGATGAATAAGATGCGGAGAAAGCTGCATAGACAAGTTACGAAAAGCCTCAGGAATGATCGCGAAAATTGGTGGGTCAAGATAGCCGAAGAAATGGAAATAGCAGCTGCTTCAGGTAACAGTCAGAGACTGTTCAGACTTATTCGTGACACCGGTGGACGGCGAACCCAGGTCAGTGAAACGATTTGCGATAGAAATGGAGAACCCTTCCATAGCAAACAGTAAAGGCTTGACCGATGGGCTGAGTACTTCAAGGAACAGTTTAGCTGGCCGCGCGCTAGTGCAGTTACTCCCGTGTGAAGAACTGCGACTCCTTGAGTGGTATCACTTGAGCCCCCATCGAAAGTAGAAGTAGAGTCATGTATTCGGTTACTTAGGCGGGGGAAAGCGGCGGGTCCCTACAAACTTCCTCTAGTTCTTTTCAAACTGAGTGGTGGGGCGTTGACAAAATCACTTACCACCTTGCTCCGTGACATTTGGAACGAGGAGCGTATTCCGGTAATATGGAGCGAGTCATTGATTGTTCCCATCTTCAAGAAGGGAATACCCAATAACTGCAGTAATCATCGTGGGATTAGCTTAATTCCGATAGTCACCAAAGTATTAGCTTCAATTTAGCTGCATCGTCTTACACCGGCTCGCGAGAGGAATGCCCGCGAACAGCAGGCTGAATTCCTCCCAGGTCGAGAATGCATCGACCAGATTTTTACTCTTCGCCGACTACTTGAAACGGGTCACGCGCACTGCCGACCGACAATAATGCTTTTCTTAGACCTGAAAGGCGCCTTCGGTTCAGTTGATCGAACATCGCTTTTCAGTGTTCTTCATCGAAAAGGTATGCCCAGAAGTTCGTGAACCTAATGAGATCATTGTATTCTCATACTTCTGGCCGCGTTAGGGTTTACGGTGAACTATTTGGTGGGTTCGAAACGACCAGTGGTGTTCGACAGGGATGTCCTTTGTCTCTATTCCTATTCAACTTCGTCATGGACGAAATAATGGAGAGTGCGCTGCAAAATCTACAGGATGTAGGCGTCGAACTAGGAAATATTGGAAAGCTGTGTGACCAAGATTACGCAGACGACGTTGTCTGCTTGTTCGAATGCACGGAACATCCTCAACGTGTACAAAATAATTTCGCAAGAGCTGTAGCTCCATTCGGCATGCGCTTTCCACCTTCAAAGTGTTAAGTGATGTTACAAGACTGGACGTCAACGATTCCGAGCTTGATGCTCGATGGGGAGGTGCTGTCAGTTGTCGACCACTTCACCTACCTCGGTAGCTGCGTGACGACGGATGGGAGCACAGTAGTAGAGGTGAGCACGCGGATATCCAATGATCGAGTGGCGTACGCTGGACTGAAGCACTTGTGGTGTCGACCTGATATTTCACTGAAGTTGGAATTCGTGTATACTGTGCCGCAGTGCATTCAGTTTTGTTTTATGGTTGTGAAACTTGGAGTCTGCGTGCTGAAGGTATTCGTCGTCCTGAGCTTTCTGACCATCGATGTTTACGTAGTATCGCTAGGATTGGATGGAACAGCCGAGTAAGCAACAATGAGGTCAGAAAGCGAGTACTGGGTACTAATTCAGAGAGCGTTCTGCCACAGCGTATCCAGCTTAGTAGACTTCGTTGGTTGGGGTATGTGTTACGTATGTCAAACACACGTCTACTGTACTGTGTCCTATTCTCCGTTCCTCCTAGGGAGTGGAAGAGACCACGTAGAAGTCAACAGATGACGTGACAACGAGGAATGAGAAAATGTACAGCGAACATAGGAAAAGCAGGTGCCCCATGTCTTCGTGGTTGGGGTCCAAAATATCCGTCAACCGGTTGGCTGGAGACACTGAAGGATATGGCAGCGAACCGCGAACAGTGGCAATCGTGTTGGTACTTTCTGTCGAACCAGAATGGTTGATCGATGTGCGTTTGTGCAGTTAGATTGTGTATTCCGTGTGTTGGCTACTAGGGCATTTCTTTCCTTTTCCCTACCGTGTAGGTTCACTCCCTCTCCATCTTGTATATTCATACTTTCTAATTTCAGCGTGGAAGATGGTGAGAAAGGCAGTGTTCAGTGAGGCTTGCCCTACTGTTTAGCGCTGTACGATGATGATTGTAGAAAAATGATCTTCATTTTGTTTACTGCTATCCCAAACTGTACAGCACACCTGTCATACTAGAATAAAATCTTATATAGAGAGAACAAAACAAAGAGATGCAAGAAGTAAGTTCACACTAGTTATCCTGTTGCTTTTCTCGAAACCGTTGCTGTCGAAGTAAGAATGGGTAGGAATACGTTCCTGTGACGCTAAAAGCTTTCGTTCATGTTGGACGTTTTTTTCACTGGTCTTCTAGGAGCATCTGATGTTGATGAAAGTTTCTTTCTAAACGCAACACACATGAAAACGCGCTTGAACACGTTAGCTTTACCATAGTAAGCTTTGTGGTTATGATAGAAAAGGTGTCAAAAAATGTTCAGTTTTTATAAATTCAAAGGATGTATAATCGGTACGAGGAGCCTGGATGTTATGCCCTTGGAAATGCACTTACTCTTTTCACATCTAAAAGTCCGACACTGCGGGCCAAAAACCAGCGGCACTCTGCTTAACGGGAGGATGTTCTACCAAATCAGCTGTCGTGCCACCGCCAGTCGGGTGTGAATAACGCAAGTAAACGAACGATGATGCGTGAACCACTATTCCAGTGATACACAGCAACTGTCGTCGTTTTATTCACTGGGCTAGCCTCCTCAGTCACTTCCCAATAAGACGAACAGTATACGGCTGAACGTGATCCATTGGACACTGAAATACGTCGTTCCAGAATCTTCCATTTTAGGCGTCAGAAAAGTTCACCGAACAATTCCATTTTATTATATGCAGAATGTACGAATAGTGAATAAGCTCGTTTCCGTTAACATCATCCTCATGGCTAACAAAACTACATTTGTAGGTTAGAAACGAATAAATTGCGAACAATGACCGAGTACTAAAATGTGACCGGGCAATCATGAAAATTGTTGTTCAGTGGTTACGGGGGGAATTGTTGTTGTTCTGGGTTTAAGAAAAAGACCAGGTAAACAAAGAACATGGGTTTCCCGGGTTTTCCATCTCCTTTGGTTGTGATCGGAATTAAATAATCCCCAAACCCATGTTCACTGTTTTACTGTTCCGTTTCGTAACCACCTAACAACAACAATTACCCTGCTAACCACACAACAACAATTTTCATGACTACCCAATCAAAATTTGACACACAGATATTGTTCTTAATTTGAGCTTTTCTAACCTATAAATTTAATTGCGTTAGCCATGAGGATGACGTTACCGGGAAGGAGCTTGTTTGCTTTTGTGTTTTCTGTAACAATCATTTTATTAAACTCCAAGAAAGCCACGTTATTATTAACCGTAGAAATATCCATTCGTTCCGCATTCTCTAGTTTATAAATCTGATCAGCTGGTCTCAAACACGCAGCCCTCTTGACAAAATTGTCGGCCTATTTGATGCCCTAAGCAGTCCGCACAATTTTTACTTCTCTGAGAATTTGAAAGACCCGGGATGAGATGTTCATTCGAGCAATATTCAAAGTTATTCCAAAAATCACGAGACGGAATGCTTACACTTGGCAGACGTTCACAAACTATCTAGCCGTTCTCAAATATGTAACCGATATTGTGAAACTGAGTAGGTATTTCGCTGCCCAGTAACAGAGCATCACGAAAACATGGATTGAACTAAAGAAGCTGTTCGAAATAGCGTTTAATTTATTACACTATGAAGTTTTCATCATAAATTTAGAGAGCCATAAATGTCAGCATATGACAAAAACCATGATTGCGTAATCAGCATGCTTATCTGTATGCTCAGCAGTGGATAATAGCAGGTATGGTTCACTAATTTGTATCACAGAGGAATAAACCGCATCGACTACATGTCATAACACTCGTCATCAAATTCCTTTTCTCTGACGAAAATTCCAACTCGATGCAAATTATTGCTTTGCCGCTTGAAGCATAAAATTCCAGAAATTTACGAGATAAAATGGAATAGCGTTTTAGTTGGTGAATCTACTACTTTTGAGGTGGTATTTTGTGCTGGCTGAGGATGACTAATCAATCCCTCGTAAAACTTAGAAAATATCGCTTGAGGAGCGTGCGTTGTTCACATCAAACGAGAAAAAAGGATTTGTTATGCTATCATGCAACTGAGGTACGGTGCAAATGCGTTTTACAGATTCATTGCTGACCCTTCCCCGAAGTGTACATTTTTATGGTCACTTGGGATCCCCCGGTGGTACGGCCGGGAAACCTTCAGAGGACTCTCCGCTCTGATTCATAGGGACACTTGGGTTACCTGGACCGTAGGCTTATCGGCCTACCGACAAGTTTATGGTTTCTCACGTTGGACGGGAGCGTTACCTGACAGATACAGACTGAAAGGTGGCAAAAACTGCTTTTCGTGAAGAACCTTCATTATTCTCAATAAACCAAGGCTCAGTTCATATTCAGGTTTAGGTTTAAAGACTATGTTTTTTATAAGTCTCAGTGGCAAAATAACCCCGATTATGAAAAAAGTGTGAGGATCCCCTTGGGAGACACTCAGAGACAATTCAGTGTCATTTTGTGCCCCCTCGATTAGCTGATATAAAACATTACCCAAATTCAGAAACATAAGCACTGAATTTGTCTTTAAAAGGTCCCAAAATGGTACCAAAATGATTCTGAAAAGGTCTCAAAATGATGTTTACACTGGGTTATTTTGGGGACCATTCCGTAAAACACCAGCATGTAGCAACCTACCTATCCTGTATATTTTCACCGTAATGCATGAAACCTAATTAGTTACAATAAGGAGATTTTATTTGCATTTGTTAACCTTTTTTCATAATATATGACCATTGAGCATTATTATGCCGTCTAGTTTACGCTCTCCATAATCGTGATATTAATTGTTTATTCTGGTACAAGCTTTGTAATATACGCACTCAAATCTGTTCTACACCATAGATGAAGTTTGGCAATTAGTTATCAGTATGACTTGAAAAAATGCTTAAGTGACAAATTGCGCAGTACTGTCCTGAAAACGACTCAGTAGGCTCTCGAGGCTTTCCTCCAATGGCCTGGCACTTTCTGAATAAAGACTTTCTGGAATACATTTTACCTAAGTCTAGTAGTCATTAAAAAAGACCAAACCTAGAGTTACCAATAAAAGCACTCTTAAGGAGAATGCATATTTTCTTAGGCATATCTACAAACATTCTGATTGTCGGTATATGTGAATTTGGATACAGCTGTAATCTATTCTGAAGATGATACTATCAATACTGAAGATCGCTCAGTGGGCTTAATGCAATAATTCTTTGCGATCACTGAGTACTGATTGCTTGCAACCTCAGGGTAAAACGTAAAATTGCAACCAGTGTGTATCGAAATTTTCTTTTGTGGAGATTACGTAAATGCTGACTAATCTCCAAGGCTGACAGCGGCTTATTATTGGCCGCTGGAGTGGGGTAAATGAAAATGGTATGGCTTAACTTTCTAGGCTAACAGGAAAAATTGCCAACGTACATGGGTGTCAACTGAAATCGTTATTTTCCCGAAGTAAAACAAATGACGAAAGCCAGAAAACGCGAAGAATGCAATGACTGCTTGCAGAAAAGAAGAGTACAAAGCATAATCGTTCAGGCGCGACTATTATGAGTAAGAGTCTTATCGGTAGTTGACTGTGAAACAGTTTGCCTGGCACGGCTTGTACGGTATTGATAATTCCGTTTTTGTAGATGAATAATCTTTCTGGTTTCACTATACGAGCCTCGAAAATTCACCTTATAGGACATGTTAATCTTCCGAGTTTGGTTCTGCAAAATGGGTCCACTGCAGAGCTGGAGACATATAATTCCTTGATAGATTTCCGCTTTTATTAATTCTCTTGCAATCAAACTTTCTTCTTCGCTAAGGACTTTTCTCTTCATTTCTCTTTAATAAATTTTCAAGCAAGCGATCCGGTCAGCTCACAACCAATCGAGACCTAAATGAACTGAACTGCCTTTACTGATTCAAGTGGTTCCATGAACGTATCGTTCACAAGACGGATTAATAATATTAGTGTGGAGGTTTATTTGATAAATTTGTGCTTGACCTCGACATATTCAATGTACTCTAAAATAATTTGAAAGAAACCAGGTATGGGTACAAAATTTTTTAATGCATTGTTTTTCAATATTTTACCAGTGATTTCCATTAGAAACTAATCTAGGTTTGAATGTAACTGCTACAAGGGGAAACATTTTTTTGAGATTAAAGCAGGTCGGTAAAATCAATTGGATGAGAACGTGTGACACTTACAAGGCAATGCCCGTGTTTGGGTTTTTATACCGAGCTTTTTTCCGATCAATACAAAATCACAAACTGGTTTCCTCGTGGTTTGTGCTTTTTTGTCTGGTTGTGTTTCTCGCACTTTTATGTGCCTTCGGACTATAGTAGAGTGTTGTTTATGGCGGGGTGTTTGTTGTGCTTTTTTCGCTAAACATTAACTTCTGTAAGTCCGACTGTAGAATACGAATCAGTAAAGTGACTTGCATACTTGTTCGATATGTGTTGTGTCACTGGGCTTTCCTTGGAGCTGTTACTTACGAGCTTGACATTAAGACCTCGTATTTGAGACAGTAAGATATATACGGCTCGGAGCCAGAGCTAATTTATTCTAGTTGATACTATGGAGTTTCGAGGTTCAACTTCGTTGGCTGAAGTATGTCCTATTTGAACATGGTAATAACATAAGAAATCGAGCAGAAGGCAATGGACACTATCTCATGAATATTTTTAACTAAATATAAAATCAGCTAAAATCTGAAATAGTAGATGACTTAAATAGTGGGCGATAGTCAGGACATCTCTTTTCCTGCTTTACGGGAAAATAACTTACCACTTTATCCAGGACTACTTCCAAAACGATTATTGTAAATTTGGTAAAAGGAATTTACTGGTGCTATAATCTGGTGAATGAAGAGACGGTATGAAAGAGATTATCAAAATTTGTAGCAAAATGGCTTTCCATATGATCCTCTACCTCTCCCATTGATTCGCCCCGTCCTCCCGTGAGCCTGAAAAACCCAACTATGTAGGACATGAGATAAAAAACGGTAGACCTCCAATCACGGGCGTCCTAGATATGCGTCAACCTTAAGGTAGCGCTGCCGAATCTGCAACGCTGGTGTCAGAAGTTCTTGCTCAGGTTTATAAAAATTGTTTTCATTCCTTCGAAGGAGCAATCTGTAGTAATTTGACCTCTCCTAAGCTAACGGAAAAGGAACTTCACGAAGGAGTTTACCGTCTGTCTTCTTAGGATTGGAATTGTTTCCCAGATGTTTAGCTAAAAATATAGATTGCCACAGTTAGTATCGAGTTGTTCGATCTACCAAACTGAAGTAGCCACTGATAGCAACAGACGGTCAGCGGCCGTAAATGATATTTTAATGAGCGGGCTGTTAGCAACCATATTGGTTTTCGAGTAACGTAAGTATGAAATCCTGTTGATACACTTACTGAGCCTTTGGGCGCGTAAAATTTTCTGCGTTCTTGTATTTTTCAGACTGAACGCGAGCAACCCCCACTGAAGACACTGATCCTTGCATACTACAGTATCCATAAAATTGACCTGTCCGCAAGGACGAGTTAGTTGCGTGAAAGTAAATTAAGTAAGAAGACACTGAACAGGCACAATATTAAAAAATAGTAGAACAAATACAAAAACATTCGCAGTTGGACTGGATTAACAAGGTCCTATGAGCCACTCACCACAAAGCGCAAATTTACCTCATTTTCTGAAGTATAAGACAGTGCTTCGTCATCCATGGGTTTAGAGAATCGTACGTAACGAAATACTTGCATAAGTATTTCAAACCAGAAAGATACACGATTTCGGCGTCGCTATTGTTATGGTTACTGTGCAAAAGCATTTTAATTTTTCTACGATATTTCAACAGGTCACAACAGTTTCATGCCGATTTTTTCTTTATTGCAAATCTTTGAAGTACCGAAGTTTCCGCATTTCTGCAGTATCAGACTGAATGATCTGTGCACTGGCTTTCATATATGAACTTTGCATTTGACAACAAGAGGTGGTTCAATCCCTTTTCTATCTGAAGGAGCATCATGACGGCAGTGATTGACCGGCAGCAACTATTTGATGCATTATCCGATCAGCAGAAGCACACGGAGAAACACGTGCACCACTTTACAAATCATATTTATTTCGGCCTGGTAAAAGATGGCTTGAAAAATGGAGTTGGAGAATGTGCAATAGGAAATGAAGAATATTTTGCCGGCAAATTTGTGGATGGATTGCGAACGTCTTGTGGTACACAACAGTGGTCATCCGGTGATACTTTTCATGGATATTTCCATGCAGACAAGCGTAATGGTTGGGGGATTTATTCCTTGAAAAACGGGGAGGTAGGTGCTCGCTGTCCTTTTCGTATTTGTTTTTTCTTCAGAAGTAGAAAAAATGTCCCGGCAAACTTAAAATATTGGATTTTTGTGCTTCCCGTTTTATTCCTAATCAGCGTTACGAGGGCACCTTCTTTCAGGATAAGAAGCATGGTTTCGGTCTTTACATATGGCCAAACGGATCTCAGTATTTTGGTACATTCTTCTTAGATCACAGATGTGGATATGGGATACAAAAGTTTTCATTCGGAGCAATTTATGAGGTCAGTTAAAAACGAAATTTTGTCCGCTGAGTTCTTCTTTGACAGTGATTCGCTTTGCAACCGACAGTTATATGTTTGGTTTGCCTTACTGACTATTGAGCAAAACTGGCTAATTTTGTTGGTAGACCGCTTCAGTAGTATCTGAATTTTGTCATAGCTGCGCGGTTTAGTTGGTTTTCCTAGTCTGACCTATGTTTTGCAGTGTACAACTTTTCCTCGGCATTAGGGCATGAATGATCGCGTTTACTGAATTACTCTCTCTCTCTCTCTCTCTCTCTCTCTCTCTCTCTAATGTGTACACAACTGGCTACACAACAAAAGAAGTTAACTGAAGAAATCAATGCTGCAACCGATTTGGTTGGGACTTGATTAATCAGTTACTCAAGAGAGGGTTCATTACAACCCGCGATTGTTGGCTACCGGAAAACCAAAATTTGAAGCGACATCAGATTAGAATTCAGTGCTTTTTGGTGTGAGAAAAATCGGTGATACTAACTCAGTGTCATCTAGTGAGCAAAATAGAGCAGCAAGGAATAAAGTTGCTAATGTCTCCTCATAAACTGCACTTGAATGGCCAGCGGGAACTGTCCCTGTCCAATTGGTAGACGAATCCGCGCATTTGAGTAACGAGGGAAGAAAACATGAAGCGATTTTTTTAATTAAAAGGACATCAAACGTTTAAAACTCAGACTACGATATGATTTACTACTGGTGCTGATCAGGCAACCGAGATCATGAACTTTAAATCTGATCTTGTCGGGTTCAATTTCTGACACCACCTGTTAGCTCCCCCCCCCCACTCCCCCCGTTCGGTAGCCATAGATCGGATAGGGCCTCTTTCCAGAAATATCACTTATCGTTCTGCAGAAAACAAAGGGAGTAAAATAATTTGAGAAACTATGTGCATACACTGATAAGAAGTTAAGACAAATAGGCAGTTACAAGATCTTTATGAGGTTGTTTTGATTCACACAAGGACTAGTTTTCAAACTGAAGTGAATAGAATTGATACTTCCCTGTGTTTCGGCATGTTGTCCGTCAGTTTTTTCTCCATTGTTCCTTGCCGTAGTACGGATTAAGTTTTTATGCATTATTTGAAAGAACTACTCTAGTAGAGTGGTTCAAGGATCAGGCGCTGGAACATTTTCTTGGTTTGGACGACTATCCTTGTCTTCGGTTAAGATATTCATCATGCCACTAATAACATCATGATAGATTTTGAGCTTATTTCCAATAACTTTATCTTCTGGCTAGTAAATTTGCATACTGAGAACACAACAGCATGGTGAACAATCTCTTTTTCAGTTATTCGTACTCATACCAATACATAACAGTAAATATGACGCAAACCAACAAAGGGGATGGTCATCCAAATCTATCTGTGCACGTGTGTGTGCGTGTGTATGCATGTGAAATGGATCACAGCGAAGAATGTTCGAGTGGTTGCACACGTGTTCGGGAACAAGAAGTGGGCCATGGAAGTTTAAGTGCTTGCACAAATTGTTTCTGAGCCCACAGGGGAGGATTGTAGAGTCGAATGCTCACGGCTTCGGCTGTGGCTAAGATGCGACACTTGACAAGTCTTGATTGCTTGGCCCGGACTTAGTAAATTGAAACAGAAAGGCTTGATCGATGCGGTAACCTTCGAACGGATACGACCAACTGGGACGACGATTCCTAGGTTGTACGGCCTACCGAAGGTACACAAAGAAGTTGTCCCCTTGAGACCAGTTTTGGATACGTGCAACTCGCCGTATCACGCAGTAGCGGAATGGTTGTCTACATTGTTAAAACCAGTAAGAATCATGATTTCCAGACACAGCCTACGAGACACATTTCATTTTGTAGAGACTGTGGGAAATATAGACTTGGAAGGCAAGCAAATGATCTCGCTAGACGTTACCTCACTGTTCACCAATGTCCCGATCGCTGAAAAAATCAACTATCTATGTGATTACATGCGCGAGAACAGTATCGAACCGGGCATCTCGTTGGATGAACTGAAACAGTTACTATTTGTCTGCACTCATAATATCCAGTTTCAGTTTAACGGTGAAATATATCGTCAGAAGGACGGGGTGGCAATGGGGTCACCTTTAGGACCCTTATTTGCTGATATTTTTATAACTAAACCTGAAAATAACCAACTCATGTCAACGATCGAAAGGTGCGTCTTATACAAACGGTACGTGGACGATATCGTACGTGTAGTAGATACCAAAGTTGATCCAAATGTACTACTTAACAGATTTACCATAGCCCATCCAAATGTTCAATTCACTTTGGAACAAGAAAAGGAAAACAGTCTACCTTACTTAGATGTTTGCGTAAGCCGTCGAAGTGACGGTTCCGTTCATCTGTCAGTGCACAGGAAAGCAACTGGGAACGGTCAATACATTCATTTTCACAGTTTCTTACCACTCATAGTGAAGAGAAATCTAGTGCGTTGCCTGGTTAATAGAGCAAGGAAAAGCTGTGCAAAAGACACAATAGAAAATGAACTTCGTTTTCTGAGGAGTGTTTTCCTAGAAAACGGCTATCCTGAACGGTTCATTGATAAGACGATACAACGAAATGAAGATAGGCCAAGACAGACAGTAGTCGAAAAGAAGCCCGTATTTGTCCGTTTACCATTCAAAGGAGATACGGAAACTGAAGTTATTCAACGAAGACTAACAGGAGCAGTCAGTAGAACTTTCTACGCTGCACAATTACAAAGTATGTTCGATTCTAAACCGATCGTGTGTTTTCGACTGAAGAATAAAGTGCCAGATTCTGCAGCAGCTTTTTGTTTGTATTCATTCATCTGTTCCTGTGGAACCAGGTACGTTGGCCGCACGATCACGCACTTATCCGAACGTGTTCGTGAGCACCACCCGGCTTGGTTGAACACTGGATCAATTAAGACAATTACGAGTGCTGTGTGTTCACACTTTGTTGAGTCAAACCATTCCGTAGAGGTGATAAACGCTTTCCGCACCATTTACTAAGTCCGGGCCAAGCAATCAAGACTTGTCAAGTGTCGCATCTTAGCCACAGCCGAAGCCGTGAGCATTCGACTCTACAATCCTCCCCTGTGGGCTCAGAAACAATTTGTGCAAGCACTTAAACTTCCATGGCCCACTTCTTGTTCCCGAACACGTGTGCAACCACTCGGACATTCTTCGCTGTGATCCATTTCACATGCATACACACGCACACACACGTGCACAGATAGATTTGGATGACCATCCCCTTTGTTGGTTTGCGTCATATTTACTGTTATGTATTGGTATGAGTACGAATAACTGAAAAAGAGATTGTTCACCACGCTGTTTTGTTCTCAATGTGTTATGTGGGATTCTTCGTAAATTTGCATACGTATATCAGATGATTTTGAGTGTTTAAAATATATATTAACCGAAAGATGAGTTCTAAGGACTATTAACTACATAGTGGTGCGGAAATGGAAACGGCTCGTCCGAGGTGTTGCGATCGGTACTTGCACTCAAGAACTAGTACTTTCACGATGAACGTCTTAAACGCTTCGACCTGGAATAAGAGCACTCAAGGACTGAGAAAACCGATTGGGCTGCAACGTATTTAAAAATTGTACTCTGCTGCGTCGTTACGTACGAGGAGGATGTAATGAAACAACACAAAGGAATGTCATTAACAGTCATCACAAGGGGTCTGGAAAATACGCTACAGAAACCATCTATCGTGTTGTGGAATAAACTTTCTGTTCTCGAGTCTGGTCATTTCTGGTTACGTCAAATCATCAAGCGATAAGTCAGATTCAACTTGGGAGCGCACTGTCGAATCTAGGCCACTGCATTTGAAGTGGATCGAAAAAACGCATCACAGAAGAAGGTGATGGATTACAAAGTCAAACCGCAACTGCTTCAGTTGTCACCGCATGCCAGTGGCGAAACGAATTTGATGCATATTGCAGTGCCTTGTAGAGAACTTCAAAATCGTCTCATTTGTTCCCCTGATCTCCTGAACCAACGAGATGCACTAGGATCGCAATAGAGATGGTCTTCGTGGTTGTAGTACCAAACCAGAGATTCTTTGGAAAAACCACCTTGCCGTTCAACCCAAGTGACTTGTTCACAGTGAGAAATCAAAAGATTATTCAGTCATGGATGAAATTGTAGCAGGCTATTCAAACTTTATTATCCGCGTGGATCATTGGTCAGCTAGAAGATTTTGCACGCAGACAGAAGGCCCGATAAGTGTGAGCTTTCCTCTTTCCCATCAACTGCATCAGAAGTTTTTAGTCCGAGTTTCCTCCGAGAAGCAGCCGTACGTATACATCTCGTTTCGCAGTGAAAATTAAAGTCTTCATAGTCTTCTCCATCATTTTCTTCCGAAAAGGTTGTTTTGGCTAACCATTTCCTTGAAGTGTCTTTCCTTCCGCTTCCATATCTCGCACGAGTCAATCATCAGAGCAAAGTTTTCTTGCGCCAGCGACGAAAAGTCAAAGTTCTGTTTGCTCTTCAACGGAACAAAGCTTAAGTGTGAGAACATCGATGAGTTCAAGCGGAATTCGTGTTAACTTGAAGGCTGAATGTTCCGCTGTTACGTCTTCGCAAGCTACCGTTTGGAAAACAAAAGTGTTGGTCTCTATCTGCTTACGGTCTAAAATTGGCCGCGTCTTGAGCTTGGTAGAAAAGGTGTAACAACAGTTTACATATATTTCACTCCGTTTCGGAATCAGAGTGCTACCAACATATCTGAAGTCCATTGACAGCACGTCTATGGTGTATGAGAGTGCGTTGTTTTCCGGTTTGGCAAAAATGTGTTGAATAACACAGGACACAGTGGTGAAGCCATAACGACTCCATCCGTTTGCCTGCAAACGTCTTTGTTAAAGCTGATTGGAACGTTGCATGTGCATTTCAGGGATGGTTTTTCAGACTGTCCACAGAGGTGCCAATCTCATGACAGTACCCTTAATGAAATCACACAGTTGGGGGATCACTAGTAAACGGCGATATCATTTCTAGCTAAGCCCTTATCCGTCCTGTAGCATTGTGTTTTGTATTAAACTGGAAGGTGCCCTTCAGCTGACGCTGCCAATGCCCAATTAAACGAGTTCTAGTGGTCCCCTGAAATCACTGACTCATCTTATTTTGAGAAGAGCTAATCATATTTAGAATGGGATTCAGAAGTACACGTGATTTGCGCACTTTTAGCCGTCCAAAAGTAAAAAGGAGGTTGCATCATGTTTGTTGGTTATATATATATATATATATATATATATATATATATATATATACATATATATATATATATGTAATGTATAGTTTCGATCTCAAAGAACCGTGAGACATTGAGTTAGTTTGCTTTCGTCCTCTTTCTTTGTCTTGATAAACTTAGCTGTTTCCAAAGACATTAATAATCTTCTCTGTGTTATCTCGTTAACCAAGCAAAGCCGCTTTTAAGACTTTATCGGATCTGGCTATAACTACACCATTGCTGTTCCAGAGACTTTATAAGGCCTCGCAACTTCTCTCGTTTAGAACATTTATATTTCACGACTAACTGGAATTTATCGCATAACCATGTGAATTGAACGGAAAACGACTCAAACCACAACACGATAAATTCTTCTGGTGCTACACTTTCCGGACCACAAAAGAGATGTTTCCATTTCCCATCTACGAAAGCTAACACTCTTTGGAATCAGTCATATTGTACAACCGTTAAACGTAAATTTTAAACACAATATGGGCTGTACACAACCACGAGTAGCAGAGCCAATTCCAAGTGAATAACCGTATTTATTATAATTTCTTGGTTCTATATAATAAAATATACATAAATATATAAAGGCAAATGAAATACAGCCAGGTGAGAAATCAAGAAAAACGGTACAGAAAGCTATCCGGTAAATCAGGAGAGAGCAGTCATGAAAGGTCCACTCAGCAAGGAGTCAAACGAAACTGCTGCGCAGCGTGGTCATTTTACAGACGGTAAGCAAGAGGCTTTCCAACTAACATGAAACGATTGTTTCAGTCACAGAATAGGAAATTATTCTGCAGTTAGAATATGCAGAAGAAATACCAGTGCCAAAGTACAAGTGGTTGTGCGTGGAAAAAGAGAGAAGAGACACGCGTCAACGTGAACGAATGAAACAGACAACAGGTCTGTGGTGCCCCGCAGATTTGTTTGGTGAGTTAGCGATGTAGTACCCTGGTGGAAAGTCTGGGGTTGGGAGTTCGAGCCTCAGGGCGACAATTTTCATGCGTGGACGAAACGTTTGGAAAATTTATCTTACAATAGAAACATACCTTCCCAGGACAGCAGAGTCGGGAATACAAACATAAAGTGCTTCTGAAACATGTATCGTAAAACGCAAATATAAAATTCGTTGTTGCATTAGAGAAGGAGAAAACGGGTTACGAATGCTAGAAGTCCAGGATACATGTACACACTGCCCTTTAGTAGACTGCGTGGGAATGTTATCGGAACACGCATTACACGAAAGTAATTTAATTTACATATATATATATATATATATATATATATATATACATTACCACCGTGAGTACAATTAGCGAAAATAAAGCTAATGTTAGCTCATACTGGAGCTTCATCTACTTTCTTTCCATCTTCTTGTCAAAGGGTTATTTCTACGAGGACCAGCCAGAAGGACCGGGGGTCCTGTGGTACCCGAATGCACAAACAGTCACAGCGGATGTTGGTTACTGGCACCATGGAAAACTAATTCGGCTAGTACAGACCGTAGATTCAAGCCCTGGTTTCAGTTGGGCCACTCAATTTCCCGAATACACGTTCTATTCAACGGTTCGAGGAGAATTTATTGATCAAGATAAATTTGATCGTCTCAAGAGAACCATTTCAAAAGTTCAAAGTTACTATTTGTCACGGTGTGCGATTGCTCCGGGTCAACAAGTACCAGATCTGGGAAATTGTTCTGGAGATAATGTGCCACAATCGTTGCTGGAAAGTGGTTTTGAGGCACTGTTTCATGAAGTGAGATTTTCATTTTGGAATGCATATGATGCATATGGATATTTTTAGAGACTTGAATATTTCATCCAATAAGATGTTTTAATAAGAAGCAATGTTATCAAAACCGCATTCCTTACCTGATTTTACTGAGCGCTGTTTATTGTTGTATGGAGTGGAAAACATTCCTTCAGGATACACGGTCAACCTTCTTTGAGGAAATCTTTGAAGAGGAGCATAAAGTGCGAGTCACGTTTGTTGCAGCAAAACATACGTACATAGACCGAGCACTAGCCGGCGTCGACGAAGTTTATCAGAAGTAGCATGCGTGAATCATAATTATTCAAACAAAAAGCAGACAGGAATTGGCCAGAAGATCATTAAATTGGATCTTCAAAAGCTACAGAACCCGGAAGTTTGATACATTTGGGCTCTTAAAATTTGTTCCTATTTTCTTTCTAACAAAAAACAGTATCGTACAGCTGTTTAACCCACCGAGCCCCCAGGGGGACTCGAACCCGCGGTGGACGATGGTGAATCGGACAACTTAACCACAAGGCTATCTGGGCCGACTCTCAACGGTATGTTGAACATCTACACTGCATGATATAGCACCCCTCCGTCACTGGCTTTGAACGGTAACAACCCGCTTCCCACACAGCGATCGACTCCCACGATGGATGACTTCTCTGTAGGGGCCTAAGTACAACGAAGGTATTCCGTTATGAACAACCTACAGAGCGTTCAAGCTGCATGATGAATCATATTACATACAAATCTAATCTCCTACTACTCAATTGCAGAAAATAATATTATTTAGAGTTTATTGATGGAACAAAAAGCTGGATGATGAAATTAGTGGAAAATACTCCGTTGCTTCTTGCATTTAAGTGTTCATGTGGCAAGCCGGAATCGAAGCAGCGACTTTCTGGTTACGGGGCGGTGGCTCTACCGTCTGACTTATTGTTATACGGCCGATCGGATGCAAATAACACAGGTTAGTATGAGTAAAAGTAATATGTGATTCAGTTCTACGTGATCTGATTCACTGTGCATTACTGATGCTCAAATAACCGTTGGAAACCACGAAACCGTTGTTCCGCTGCTTCATCTGGCTTGTTAGGATTCACCTGTAAAGCGCACCCACCGACTCCACTCCGGGACTCGAACTCGGGGTGAACGATCCTGAGTCGAACATCTAAGTACCAGGCTACCTGGGTTGGCTCCTAAAGGTTTTTCGAACATGTACGCAATATGATGCAGTACACTTCGGAAAGTTGAATATCAAGTGATGTAGATCTTCTATCACTTGCATCATTCAGACTGTTTGCGCGATCAGTAAATTCTGCACAGTTATGATAAGTTTTTTGGATCACTTGTTCTGCCGTGTGTTATTCGTCCTCCCATTTGAGAAGACGGCGATGAGGTTAGTCTAGTGATTAAAAACGGAACAGTTGTTGTGTGTCATCGGAGTACTGATTATACCTTATCGAATTATTAATTCATGAGAAGAGCGATTGCATGTTAATTATAGTGGCGCTTAAGCCAGTTTAAATCGTATCACATCCACCGACTAATAACGGTATCTGTAGTTTACAATTTTCTAACGTATACAGAATCTTTAGGTAGAATCGAGAATAAATTAGTCAATTTTAACGTTTCGTTATTTCTCGCGAACAAAACAGATTTACTGCTGTTCAAATACATCCACCGCATAGACTAAACCTGGTAGATTTCATGAGTTTTGTAAATGTTAACTCGAATGTCTGGTTGATTTTTCAGTACTTGTGTTCGAACGCCCTCACTAGCTGTATCTTAGGAGTTCACATCAAGTTGCATTGTATTTATTCTTCTCTTTTCCTTTCATTCACTTCATTTTTGTTAAATAATAATAGTACAGTATTTCAGAAAGGGGGCCGCAGCCAATTTGAGTCTGCCTACTGGAATAGCGAGCGGCGGCTTGGAGATTTGAATCCGAGACCTAAAGGTCCAAAGCCCACTGCGATGACTGTTTGACCACCACCAGTCATGTGACATCGCCAAAACCTCTTTGACATTCTACCGCACGTTATTTAAACTCTTGATGGGCTAATTCGTCTCACACAAACCTGACTTTCCAGGATATTACTGTCCGTTGTACGGTAAAGGCACACAGTAAACTGCGGCTAAGGTAACCAAAAAGTTTGTAGCTTGAATAACTATCAAGCCTTGGCATCCGAGTCTTTGAACAAAGCATATTTTTTCCCCATTTGAGAACGCATCCGAACTTCCTGCAGGAGACACTGGAAATCAGGGATGAATATGTTTAAAGTAATTCAAATCTGGTTGACTAGGGGCTTGATATGGACAAGGGGTCTTCCCTGTGGTTAGTATTACGAATAGCTTCTCGTTACGAGCCTCCGTGTTCCACCTCAGGTAACAACTCAATGGTTGTAGATACCTACGAACGCGGTTAGAAGTCGGTGTTTATTTAAGATTTTTCCAGCTATGCCTTCTCTTTTCCTGTCTTGCTTTTCTCATCCCTTTCCAGAGCATATTGCACTGGAAGATAATATATAATTGGGATGCAGGTTACCAGTTTGTGACTGTAAGGGAAATACTACCCAGTATAGCCTAGATTTTGTGTATGAAGTTTCACGAACCATACTGCATTCGGTAATCAGGTCGGCTATGAATTTATGCTAATTTTGCTTTTTTAAATTAAGAAATACACAACCATCTTAAAGCTATTCATCATTGATTGAGTTTTTAAGTTTATTGAGATGATTAATCGTGGTGTGCTTGAATGACAAATGGTCATCTGTTGCAATGGAACACTTTGATTTTTTGACATAGTTTGGGATCAATATTTTCACCTTTGTGGTTGTTTTTCTAGCCCATGCGGAACATATTTTCGCTTCATAGTTGATTTGCAAAATCGTTCATGGAAACAAGGCGTCAAACCAAGTATCACCTTGATCACTAGGTTAGCAGCGACTGGATTGATTAGCATAAACCGTTAGAAACCGTGTTTTCACAAACAGACACAATTTCTAGTATTTTTGTTTGGCCCCAACTAGTTTCCGTTTATCAGACGTTTATTCTAAATCAAATTGACCTTTGTTGTCTAACAGTTCACAGATATAAAAGTAACCGCGGTAAAACTATTCGAATTTGTTTGGAAGCAAATAAGACACTTAAATGCAGTGCGAGCCAAAGATACAAGCGGAAAAATCCACTTCGATTAGTTTTCACTACGATTTTATGGTCTTGAAGGAAGACCACAAAATGACCCAGTTTTGCACGATACGTTTGTTCGACTAAGTTCGATTCAAAGCCAAAGTAATCTTTAAATTTATTCTTTGTTGCTTCTGGATGATTACTATTCTGTGGAGTCACTTAGGGTGACCTCGTCGTATTCATCCCAGTGGTAAACCAACGAATTGCTTTGTGTAAGTTCACGGTGGTTGGGAACCGTGTTAAGACCGACCCATTAAAGGCAGTCTTATTTGATATTATTATTCGAGGCGAGTCACGGTTAGAAGTTGGGTTAAGGTGGACAGTCCAAGATGTGTCCAAAAGGTGGTAAAAGCCTAATCATTGACCCGATCGAGTAGGAATGTAAGGCTTCCAGATGTGAGTTCGCAAGATGAGCCAATCGAAGGGGTTGTGATAGTAGGTGACAAGAACCGAGGTGTAATCAGATTTTGAACACTAGCTTCGTCAACTTGATTTTCACTTGAACTTTTATTTCCTGTTTGCACCTTGCCTTATTTCACTTCGCGTTTGAAGATGCAACCAGTCAATAAAAAAAGCGCAAATAAATTCTCGTTCAATGGTTGGAAATACTTAGCTGAACTGAACTAGGGGTTTGACAGTTTGACTTTCAATGGTCAATACAATTTTTGCCTCGCCCTCATTCCGATGTTAGGGCTACGACAAATCATTCAAGTTTATTGTATGAAGTATGTTCCAAAGGTGACAGTACACGGCAAAATATCCTGGTCAACGAAATATGATAGGAAATTAGTGACTTCCAGACGGAAAGATTGTTAAGTTAATCAACCAAACGCCCGCGGCTATAAAATTTGGCCCATCGAATTCAAACAAGGCAGTGAATAAAACATGTCACTATTTTCCGAGCTGATCTTACCACACGATAAAAATAGCACAGCTTCCGTAATTTGTCTATTTAACCTTCTCACATTTTGACTGCTATGAAACATCCAAGTCCAGTCTCAACATTGCCGTTTATTGCCTAAAATGATCGTTGAATTTTCCGAGTGTACGATAAATTTTATATCATCATGATATAACGCGTGGCGAAGCTAACTCAGCCGATCCCAAATCCCAACCCAGTAATCTATAGGAGTAGCATTACGATTGATGGCTTCAGTCATAAGCGTCCTTTACAAAGAAAGACCTTTCTGTTATACTCGAAGGTGACTGCAATGAGACTTTATATGTTCACCCTATTGTGTGCAGACAAACAGTTCGAATAGTTTTGTGATCTGTGGTGGTCACCTGTACGAATTTTCCCAAATAAAATATTTAAAGTAGTTCGCAATCCGAGAATTTGGATGGATTCGTATTGCCTTCCACCTTAACTGGATATAGCCGTCTCTAAGAGACAGAGGACTGAAATTCCTGTCATCTTGACATTTTCGTCCACTTTTATAACATGCTTTAATTAGCCAGGCAGAGAAGTCATTATCATCATCGTCATCATCATACAGCGTTCAACAGTAGGGCAAGCCCTACTGAACACTGCCTTTCTCACCATGTTGCACGCTGAATTAGAAAGTATGAATATACAAGATGGAGAGGGAGTGGACCTACACGGGTGGGAAAAGGAAAGAAATGCCCTAGTAGCCAACACACAGAATACACAATCTAACTGTACAAACGCACATCGATCAACCATTCTGATTCGACGGAAAGTGACAACACGATCTCCACTGTTCGCGGTTCGCAGCCATATACTCCAGTGTCTTCAGCCAACTGGTTGAGGGATATTTTGAACCCCAACCACGAAGACGTGAAGCACCTACTTTTCCTAAGTCTGCTGTACATTTTCTTATTCCTCGTTGCCAGGTCATCTGTTGACCTCCAAGTGGCTTCTTCCAATCCCTAGGGGGAATGAAAAACAGGGCAAGGTAAGGTAGGCGTTTTTTCGCCTACCTAACCAATAAAGTCTACTACGCTGTGACAGAACGCTCTCTGAATTAGTACCCAATATCCGATATCTGATCTCAGTATAGCTAATTCGGTCATCCCATCCAATCTCGGCGATACTACGCAGACATCAGTGGTCTGCAACCTCAAAACGATGATCCCAACTCTCGCAACTATAGAACAAAACCGAACGCACCCTGGCACAGTACAAACGACTTTTCGACTTCAGAGTATTGTCTGGTCTGCACCACAAGCGCTTCAGTTCAGCGTACTCCCCTTGAGCCTTGAATATATGCGTGTGCTCACCTCTACTACAGTGCTCCAGTCTGTCGTCACGCTGCTGGCGAGGTTACTGAAGCAGTCAACAACTGTTAGTACCTTCTCATCGAGCATCAAGCCCGGAACCGTTGACGTACAGTCTTGGAACATCACTTTACACTTCGAGGAGGTGAAGAGCATGCTGAATGGATCTACAGCTCTTACGACTCTATCTAGTGCACGTTGCGCATGTTCCGTGCATTCGAACAAGTAGACTACGTCCTCTGCGTAATCTAGGTCAGACAGTTTCTCACTGTCTCCTAGTTCGATGCCCACACTTTGAAATTCTCGCAAGGCATCCTCCATTATCTTACCGATGAAGTTGAACAGCAGCGGAAAAATGAGATATCCTTGCCGAACACAGCTGGTCATTTCGAACATACTAAATAGTTTGCGTAAACCCTTACGCGGCCAGAAGTATGGGAGTACAATGATCTCATCAGATTCACTAACTTCTGGGGCATACCATTTTGGTGAAGAGCACTGAATATCGCTGTTCGGTCCAATGAATCGAAGGCGCCTTTCAAATCAAGGAATAGAGTTACGGTCGGTTGGCGGTGTGAGTGACGCGTTTCCAGTAATTGACAGAGAGTAAAAGTCTGGTCAGTGCATCCTCGATCTGTGCGGAATCCTGTCTGTTGTTCGCGGTCGGTGCTCTCGCGAGCTGGTGTCAGAAGGCCCAGCAAAATTGAGGCTAGTACCGTGGTGACTATTGGAATTAAATAAATCCCAAGATGATTGCTACAATCATCGCGTATTCCCTTCTTGAAGATTGGTACAATTATTGACTCACCCCATAGTAACGAAATAAACTCCAACACCCATTTTGAAAGAAACTGGAGGGGTTCGTCAGGACTGGCTGCTTCCCTTCGCTTCAGTAATCGAATGTTCGACTCCACTCCCACTTCCGATGGGGGCTCAAGCGATATTCCCCAAGGGTTCGCAGTTTTTGAGGTCGGGGCAACTACATTAGTGCCTGGCCAGCTAAACTGCTCTTTGAAGTATTCGGCCCAGCAGCCGAGCATTTGCTATTTACCATGAATAGGCTCTCGACTTCCATCGCATGTGATTTCACTGACCGGAGTGCGCCGTCCACTGGTGTCGCGAATAAATTTGAACAGTCTTTGACTGATACCTAAAGCAGCTGCTAAATCCATTTCTCCGGCTTCCTTGACCCACCATTTTATACGACCCTCATAAGGGCTTTTCGTAACCCGCTTCTGTAAATTTCTCCACATCTTATTCATCTCCTTACAGTTCAAGAGCTCACATTTTTCTCCACTAGACTGATCGACTCTTGCGAAATCCAGTGTTTTACATGGACATCGGATCTAGGACCACAGACTAAACCTGTTGCAGTGCGCATTGCCTGTTGGATATGGGCCTAACATTCATCTTTATTACTGCTCATCCTAGATCCTAGCCCATGTGCTAACTTTTGTTTGTGACGGATGAGAACTTCTGGCTCACACGACCGTTGTACGGCTAACCAGGTTTGTTGTTTGAGTCGACCACCATGTGGCTAGAGAGATAATCGCATTAAAACTAATGCCTGGTCCGACCCTTCTTACGTGGACCAGTATGACCAACTGCTCTGGACAGAGCTGTACCACCCGTAGCTTATTGCGGTACGATCAATCTAACTCAAAGTACCTGCAGAGTCAGAACGCCGTGTCGCCGTGTAACGCAAACTGTGACGGAAATTCGCGCTAGACAGGAATAACCGACTGCTCACACAAAACTGGAGAAGCCTATCCCCGTTATCTGTGCGCTGAGCGGGTAAAGCACAAGGACCACCTACACAAGCTTCTGACTCACTAAGTTTGCCAACTTGTGCATTAAAGTGACCAGCTAGCACTACAGTGTCAGAGCCTTTGCTCCTGCAGACGACAGCGGCTAGTTCATCCTATAACTCATCCTTCCGCATGTCAGAGCTGCAGTCTCTTGGGACGTATGCCGAGATTACAAACATACGGCGCTCAACAAAGCTATCCTTGCGAACGCCAACTGACCCCTCGAGTCATACAGCACACAAACGAATAGTAACCGGTATCCAGTACAAAAAGGCAGTCTCAGCCCTGTCAGTCAAGACTATTCCGGCACCACGTTGACCCGCAGCTCGAGCTACTTCGTCTCCTGAAGTGCGCAGAAAATACCTCGATGAGATATTGGGCATAGTTAGTTGAATCACTGCTCGAATCCTGGATGCACGTTTCACTTACGCAGAAAATATCAATCCTCAGAGAATTCATTGTAAGCGCTAGACACGCCTGCTGACCGGCCTGCATGAGAGTGCGCACGTTAAAGAGGCCGAGATTCACAGGCTGACGAGGCTTGAGAAAATGTGAGCTACATAGTAGGGCATTATTCACGACTCTATTTGACAATGAAGGCAAAGAAGCACCTAAAACAAACATTCTGGGTAATTAGTCGCATGACATCTGTGAGTTCCTTTTAATCACATTCAAATGGTTAGAACAGTTCATCTGGCGAGGAAGTATGAAAAAATCACCACCGTTATTCTCTTATCTGTCCAACCATTATCAGAGTTCGGGAACAAAGGAATGAGGATCGGAGTCGAATACAGATGTTACCCCATCTATAGATCAGATTATGTATATATACATATATACAATGGATTACAATCCATTCTTCTTGCGTGAATGCAGCCGCATGTGGTGACGAAAATCAGTAGTCCAATAATGATTCTAGGACATGGCATGACACGCAAAAATATTCTAAAGGCATACAGGGAGCAAACCACATATTTCTATTTCCGTTTCAATCTCAGGCCGAAGATTGAAGATGGACTAAACACTAAAGCTTAGTCACTCGAAAAAAGAAATCGTAAAATCTGCTTTTTTTCGGGAATCGTCAGTGGTACATCTCCAGCTGGTCTCGTCTGGGAATCAAACCACAACGTGCTGGATAATAAGTTGTTTGCTGCTGCGTCGGAGACTAATCCGTAATCTCCGAAAACAATGATTGTCGGAATTCATTTGTAAGCAGTCCGCGTTGATGTGAAGCAAGGGACAGTGAACCATTGCAGGACTGGATCGCGGGTAACGCAAATAACAAACAATCATACTCCACGGCCAGGTTCGAGACCCTGATGGCATCTGGTGAAATCACATTATTAAATTGCCAAATGAAATAACCGCATTTTTATTGGAAATTTGTCCCTCGATTATGCACGATAAATTATTCTGCAACACTTCAAACCTACTGCTTAGAATAGATATCATGATCAGAGTTCTTAGAAAAGAAAATAACGAGGAAAAGTGTGTTCATCTTCTCGGTGGTTTTCGCGTTTGTCGGTTTGACCCGTTATTATTCAGACCCTGAGATACGCATGTAACTAAAATCGATCTTTTACGTTCTTCACTTAGCACCGGTATTGCAGATCGTTTTAGGAATCGTCTTGATCCACTATGTGCCAGGTCAAAATTGGGACACTTGCTGCTAGTGTTGGATTAATTTGTTTTTTTCTGAATGTGGTGAGTAGAGCAGTATAAACTCAGTGTTTTCAGTATCAGGCAATGAATATTATTTATGAAATGGCTCTTCTTGAAGTATCACTGCTCATTTATTGGGATTTGATTGAAAATAATTCGCTAAACCAGCTCAGAATGTTTGATGGTAAAGTGCGTGGCACTACTCACAACCACGAATCCTGGGTTCCTAGTCCCACTCTACTGGTGACTCCTGACAAGCACGAACAAAGAATGAAATGGCTTAAATGGTTTCAAATGTTGATCTGAATACCTATGCTGCATGGGGAATCATTTTGTAGACATATTTCTAACTTAAATACTTGTTGTCATACTACACAGGATAGTGTGTCGAACTGTTCTGCTTTGACCCAGATATCCTAGAAGTTAGCATGTGAATTTCAGATATGCACGTGCCCGGGGTTTAAGCACCATTGCAGTTCTTCGAATAGACACCACTGATCATGTAGAATAAATCAGTCAAATTGGTTGACCAATTTCTCATGTCTTCTTCATGGTAAGTGAGCGGCCTTCGTTCATCGGAACTGAACGCACGGCTTTTACCTAAAGCAAGCCTAATTCAAACAGCTTTTTCGGACAACTTAGAAGTTTGCCACAATCATGACTATTCGTGTTTTTCTGTTGCTTGGATCGGAGGTTTCCATAAACTTTTGAATTCTGATCCTGCATCGTGGATTAGGAATGTTTCACACCCGTTAAATTGACATTATCCTGCGCACTGATGACGTGAGACCTAAGCTCCAAGGTCAGAGATAAGATTATGAAAATGAGCAAGGATTACTTAACAGTAAGACTGTCCCTGGTAAAATGAAAGGTTATTACATACAACACTTTACTCGTCCTAACCAATGAAAGGGTTCATCCCAGTGCTAGCGAAATTCATACAACTGTAAGGAAATTGAAGCCCCAGCATCCCGGATTAATGTTAACGTGAGAGCGATATTCTGTGGTCTCCAGTCCGGATGGTTCCTACAAAATCAGATAGAACGGTGATACTTAGACTTCATTCTAGCATGATAAATCTAATTGTACCAGTTCGTCCAGTAAGAGTAATTTGTTTCTTGACTTGAAGAATATCGAATTGTAGAACCGTTTCTCGTTATGTTAACAGTTGGACAGTATGGACCGTTTACCGGCATCTTGGCAAATGTGGGATCTGCGAAGCAAGCTTTTTGACCAACTGTTGGCCGATGTCGCTTTCCGGCGTCTTCTACATCTAACTCGGCCTCATCCCAAAGAATGGGCAAACTGGCGTTCTACTATCCCGCAAGATCCTGTACTGGATTCAGATGGACCTACTGACGTGCGGCCCGCCCTTGAATTGGGTTCAGATCCAAAATCTGGATTTGCCAAATGTGTCATGACAAATGGCAACAAGGATGAATCTAATTTAATTATCCCCATCCAGTTGTGTAGCTTGAGACCTATAAAACAGCATCAAGCCAAGGCAAACAAATCCCAAAAAACTGAAAAAGATATCGAGTAAGTGTAATCGTACCTGTCTGGCAATGGGTTGGTTATAGTTTATGGTAGATGTGAGAGGCAGCACATCGTATACCCCCACACCGTCATTAAAAGCCCACTCCGGATTATAATGGGCAGAAAAGAAATATGCTTTGCACTCTTTTATAGATATAATACCCGAGAACTACTGACGATTTTATACTGAACTACACACGGATCGAATAGTTAGCGTATTTTTATTGCACTGCAACATCTTTCAAACTTTCAAAGAAGTATTATAACAACAGGTACGTGGTGAGCAAAATGCTTGGGGACAGAATACTACCGGCAAATTCATGGAAACCTAATCTCTGGAAGACCCTTTGTGGTGAAATGGATTCGTAACTGGAAATAGAGTTTCCTCTTTAGATAAACGAACGGATACTAGGCCAATACCTAAAACTTTGCAAGTGTCAATCAAATGTTTTACAATGTGGTTTAAGTTATCTCACGGGGAGCGACTAATCTCTGGGAGGCTTCACTAGTGATTGACGTCTCGAAGCACATTTGGAGGCAATTTAGAGTAAAGCTTCAAAAGCGAGAGCCCATCTATTCTCTGTGAAGAGACTTATACGGATTATTTATCTCTGAATTCTTACAGCAAGATTGAAGACTGAATTCATTAAACCCCACTCGTTGTAAAATTATGAGTAAAAAGCGTCTGAGATGGCTCCATAAAAATCCACTTCTAGTAAAACCTTTCAATTAATAGTGAGATTTGAAATGCATTGGACCATGAGCTCAGTAGCATCTGCAACAATATCTTACATGGCCTGTGATTGCACATCCCTTTGGGTCATCTGTATGCGCAGCAAGTAGAAGCAATGCGTTTCTCAGAGTCATTCCTCAGTGTGTCGGAGAACAGACTCCACGGCCGATTGTGTCTACTTAATAAGAATATTTCTTTCATGAAGCTGGTATAGCAAATATAAGTACGAGTAAAATGCACCAGTTTTCTGAAGTCCCTCTATGGATGACAGTATAACCTTAGTCATCATCACGCAATTCATGCACGAGATTGTTTTTGTGATACTAAATAGGTGAGTTCACACTTCATCCTTCCAAATGAGACTTCGGTTGAGTATTTGAACATGTATTCCACACCAGGGCTGTGAAATCTATTCATCTTTTCTTATACAATCAGGGTTAGTATGTGGTGGGGATATGACTAATCTTGAGCAGAATGAGTCGTACATATTTTTCGTACGCAGCCCTCCTGTGCGAATGCATCATAATCCGTTTGGGATCATGCCATACTGTAAGTGACTCAAGAAATCTGTAAAATAAAGCAGTTAACCTTTCACTTCAGGTGCACGTAAGCCATGAGGGAATAAAAAGATACCAATAAGATGGAACGAATCATTCAGACGATCCAATAAGAAATAGGTTTTCCTAGAAGTGGAAAAACACGTTACTTATTATTGACTTATTTTGCAATACAGTTTGAAATGAAATAAACTCCGGAGAAAAATATATTCTGGGAAGCATTTTACGAGTTTATCACCCTACTAATTCGGTTAACTCACTGTTATGTTAGACCTGTTTTCACATTTCTCCTTTGTTCAGGCAAGAATTTGAACGATTCCAAACGACCAGTTTGCTTGTGATACAAAATAGGGTTACTCACATGTCATACCTGCAACAGTTTATCCGGCATTCTTGGTCTCGGTGGCTTTCAGCGCGCCCGGCATCAGATCTGGTGGACGAACCCGAGACGATGACCATAGAAAAACCGGTCGACTGGTCCGAACTGTGGCGCTGTCGGATACGGCAGGCCCGGGGTCGGAACAAGGCACACTCGAGTCTCAAAAGCGGACCGTGTGAGAAATTAGGAATCATGTTTCTATCACATTGTCAAGCTGGACTGGTCGAGCAAGTGAAACAAGATATATTAGAAAACGGATTGAAACGAACTAGTCAGTGCGGGTTGGACCCGAACATTGCCGATCATCGTGGCTGTTTCGGTCTGCTGTGGGCTGTGGTAAGCTATCCTGTTTGGCGTTTGGTGCTTCTTCGAAGTCAGAGTTTTAAATCTTATTGGTTTTCGGTCTTGTACATTAGGACAGCCGGTCTTTTAGGCTAGTGTCCAAGTAAGAAGAAGGGAAATATTCATCGGAGTACGTAAAATACTAGTTTGATTTCCAGTGTATCCGTGTTGTTTAGTTAGAGAATACGCTGTTGATTGAGATTTTGGTGGCGACAAAATTTACAGACACATCAACTTTAGGTATTGAAAAGAGCTTTTTTGTTTGAAATGAGTCGGGATGAAGAATCTGAGTCACCGTACGGAAAGCTGTGCACAAAACGATGCTTACGACCTGGTTAGCAAGACTGACTTGGTAGGTAACTATGAATAATGCCAACTTCTGCCATCTGTGAAGCCGGCTTGACATCCAGTTCAGTTCAGTTTAGTTTATCTAATCATTAACCTTGCACTTCTGTGCTCTGGTTTCGGTTGCTACCTTCCATCATTGTCCAGTAAGCGGTAAACAGAAAATAAGCACAAAGTGAAAAAGATCCAAAAAACCAAAGTAATAAGCCGAAATCAAGAGGACAAGGAAAGAATCCAAGAGCAACTATGCCACTAACCACGACACCTAGCCTTATCACTTAATGTCTCCAACCATTTGGTAGGTGAGTCACGTGGACCCCAACCTGGAGGTCTTAAACGTCCTACGTGGCCAAGTCCACTGGTAGAGGTTTTCATACCTTTCTGCCACTTCGTAGACTGATCACCTCGGCCTACCTTTCAGTCGCCAATGGTCATTTTTCTGAGTTGTATAAAGGAACAGACCTAACGGCTTCATGATACACTCTACCCTTGATAGACATTCGGATTTTACGCCGACGCCACAGATGAATGGTTGGCAGAAGCCCAACTTGCGTTATGTATAAGCGATGACACTTTGTCTGATACCTGTCCACCTGGTGAAATATAAAAAATTGATCCATTTCAGCTAGACCTTTCCCTGCCAACAGAAGGCTAGATGTTGAACCAGCCCAGTCCTGCAGAATCATTTTACACTATAAAGGTGCAAAAGGCATCCCAATCATTGCTACGCTGTCGTTTAGGTTTCCTAAGAGAGCTTGGAACTTACCTGGATCTTCAACCAGAAGAAAATTATCGTCCGCGTATTCCGGGTCACACAGCCTACTACCTGAGCAAAGACCGGTGCCACTATTCTCATACGAGGATAGGATAATTCAAGAAACAATTCAATCACAAAATTGAAGAGGAAGAGTAGAAGAAGGCGACCCTGACGAACACCACTTTCCGTGGTGAACTCGGGGAAGGATCGCCGTAAGCACGAACTCTGCTTCGGCTGTTTTGCATACAAGCATTGGAAAAGAGAAATAAACTTCTCTCGCACACCTTTTAACGAGAGGCAGTGCCAGAGAACTCTGAGGCCGACTGGAGCAAAAGCCCCCTTCAGATCAAGAAAGAAATAGATTGTGGGTCTATCGAAGATGTGTCTGTGCTCTAAGGTTTGTCGGAGAGTGAAGAAGTGGTCGATACAACTACGACCGGGTCTGAAACCGGCTTGATTATCACGCATACACATTTCGCGGGCAATGGAAAATCGGTGAAGAATAACCCCCGGTGAGCAATTTGGATGCGATACTTATCAAGCTAATTCCTCTGTGGTTTTCACAAGAGGACCTGTCACCTTTCTTGTAAATAGGCACAATCACCGATTCACACCATCCCCTGTGAGTCCGCTCACTATCCCAAACAATACGGAGGAGTTTGTTAATTCCGAAACCAAAGCTTAGCCTCCATCCTTGAGAAAGCTGGGGACAACCCATCCAGTCCAGCGGCTTTATATCTTTTCATGTACCCTACCTCCCACATACCCATTTCTGATGGAGCGGTTATATCTACTTGCGTCGTTTCTCTGGTCGGGATATTTGGAGGTTCCACTGTAGAATTGGGCCAACTGAATTGTTCGCTAAAGTACTCCCCCCGAAGGTCCAGACGACGTGCCTGGTAGTGATTCGTTAGCCGTCAGATTCCTTGATTAACTCAATTACACCAGGCATCCGTGGACCAGTGCCTCTAACCAAACGGAAAAGTTTGCGAGTATTGTCAATATAAGCAGCCTTCTCCATGTCCCTTCATTTCGCAATCCACCACTGCTCACGGTCGGTTCTCAGGCTCTCAGTCAGTCGGCGTCTCAGGGAATTGCACACTTCATTGAATGTGGCATCCGGAGGGACGGATCTGAAAGCATTCAACAGAGCAATTGATGTCGGAGATACCGATCGTTTTTGAGGCTTACTCGAACCAGAGTCCTGTGTGGCACTGGAAGCGGCATACAAAGCTTCCTTGATCTGTTGCCAGCCTTTATCTGGGTCCTGTACATCCGGCTGCTCAGATAATCGCGTAGACAGCTCCGTCTAGAAATCATGTGGCCGGTTGTCGTCCAGAAACAATTCAGCGGGACGGGTGTCATTTGATTGGCGTGGCATCCTGCTGTCTATCAACGGCCGAGTAAAAATCGCAGCGGTTAGATCCGTTCTTTTATGCGGCTCAGAATCATGGCTGTTAAGAGTAAGAGCTAAGCAAAGGCATTCGGTGTTTGGGCATTGATTTCTCGGTGGTTGTGCTTGAACACTGTGGGATCACCAGACCAACAATGCTTAGTTTGTCCGTGGGATTTTTCAAACTATTGGTGAGTCACCAGAGCAAGTAGTGCAGGTTGGTCGGATGACCTGAGGTTTGTGCGTGAAACGTGGAGTCCAGAAGACAGTCAACCAAACAAAAATTTAAAAACCTAGGTGGTTTGGTCTTGTGAAACGCATGCCTACCGATGGACTTCCTCGGCGTACGCTCTTCTCCAAGACAGGTACTGGTTGAAAGGTAGGTCCAGGTGATCGGTCCATGGCATGGTAAAAAGGTATGGAAACCTCAATCAGTGAACTTGATGAAGTAGTACATGACAGAAGTTGGGCTGGGGTCCATGAAACACGTTGCCAGATGGTTTGAGACACCTAGTAATATAACTGAGTGTCATGTCCACTGGCGTAGTTATATTAGGGTTCTGTCATTATCTTCTTGATTTCCATCCAATACTTTATTTTCGGTGACTTTTCACTAAATGTTTATGTCCACTCTGCAGGGTATTAAGGCAAAACTAGTGCACAGAAGTGCCAGATTAATGGTTATTGAACTGTACTGGATGATTCATTAGCACCTAAAGAATGCACATTTTTGACACAATGCCCCAGAATATGTTCCATGAAATGCTCACACTGTCATTCAGCCTGAATAAGACATATGTGTCATCATCAAATATGCTTTTCTCCATTTACCATAAATTGTCCGGTATACTGTTTGAAACAACATCCGTATTATCCGGCTTTACCCTTAGTTGTCATGGAATGTTGAACTGGTCAATGTGCTTCTGGATTTTGGAGCCAACGTGAACCAAGTCACAGATGAAGGACTGTGTGTGCTATCGTTGTGTTTGCTTTACTACTATCGTGTCATGGAACAACTGAATCCAAATCGTATCCTACAATCGCACATTATTGATCTTGGGTCAGCAAAGTGTCCAACCCCCTCGGACGGTTCACTTTCATCCAAGGAGCCTGTGAATGAGGATTCATCCACACGTCCATACGTTTACCGAGCTGAAGTAGCCATGCACCTATCAGATGCGAGCGCCGAGGACAAGCGAGTGTTGGAAGAACAGGCACGTCTGGCTCAGTTTCGGCGTGTTTACGGTGTACGAAGTAAGCTGAAATAGCAATGAAATTAGCGAATGTTGTTCCTGTTAAAGTTCTATTTATGTTGGTAACAGAAGAACCCCTTCAGGCTGGGGTAAAGTGTCTATGGTTAATCACTGGTGAATCTAGTTTTGCATCCGGTTCTCTATAATTCGCCTGGGCATAGAACTAAACATGTCTCTTAATTTTGTTTTATTTCTGTTACATAATAATAAGAAGACATTTTGGAACCAAGGTAGTAACCAGTTGAAGGATAAGATCATATACAAATGACGTAGTAGTTCTACTTGTGAATGATGTTAATTGTTAAGCACGAAAGTGGAAAAATGATTTCAACGAGATTCGACAACAGAGCCTTATTTGTTTGACAACCGCCAGATGAAAAACTTGAACCTCCGATATACCTTCGGGAATAAAATTCCCAAAGTTATGTTTAGAATGTTGCTGTATTTCTAAGCTGAGCACAAATTAGGCAACACTTCAGTTCATTCTCTCACAGTGCATTTTGAAGAACAAGCAACTATTCACCGGTTGCGGTGGTTCTAATTTCTATCTCTCTGCAGAACCTCACTTGGGAACCAAAATAACCGAGTGGGAAGACATTACGGAAAAATAACGGCAATACTGTCGTACAGGTAAATGAAGCACGTGAATTTTGAGACTCTGCTAATTGCGATCTCTGGCCATATCGTTCCATATCTTTAGCTGAATCCTGCATAAGAGCCATTGGCCCATTTGCTCAACAGAATACCTACACGCACAAATGGTACAACCAGGTGATACAAAGTGGAAAACTATTAGTTCAACAAGCCAAAATATTTAGTGAGCAATTTGTATACAATAACAAAAATGTGGTTATTGGTAAGTGTTTAGTGGGACGAAAAACCTTTGTGCACGGTAGAAATTTGGAGCGTTCATAATTCCATTGATCGTTGTTAAACTTTCGTCTCAGTATGCGAACTAGGTGTATGTCATTCTCAAACAGAGAGAGAAAGAAAGAGGCACAGAGTAAAACTAAAATATCCCGGAGAGAAAAATACCACATATTGCATACAGTCAAGCCAAGCAGTAATATAATGGTCAAAAAATTCTGAGGGAGTCAGTGTTGAAGTCGAGAGAGCATCGTTTATACATAGCTGGCTCATCCTGGATGGAAAAACGTGTCATATGGAGAAATTTCGTCTCCAAGTGCAGCACCGAATAGCTGAGAATCGGTATAAAGCTACAGATAGCAGAAGGTGAATGAACACAAAACAAATGTGATATTTTGACAAAATGCTGGAACCTAGTTATCCATGATGCAAACAATAGCATGTGTGATTGTGTGCCCACAGAGAGAGGGGGAAGTTAGTTTTTTTATCCATCGTGAAGGGAAATTGGGACGCTTTGTATACTGCTATCCAAAGCCGCACTTTTACTCCGAGCTAACCTAAAATTGTTTAGGCAGACGCCTGAGGTGGTACTTCAAAAGTAAACTGATTCACATTACAAGTTTTCCCCGGGTCGATTGGAATATTTTATGAGAACCATCGCTAGTGTTACTAATGAAGCCCTACCAAAGCTCTGTAAAGGTAAATGAAACGCAATTGAATGCACTAATATTTTGGTCGTGGGTGGATGCTTTTACTTTATGAAATATCTCACCCTCTGTTGACGCCGAAGGCAAGGATTCTAAATAGTGCAGCCTTGAGTTCACCTGTTGCTGCCATCCTAATGTTCCTATAATCGACAGCCCCTTTCTGAACTGCGGTACTATTGTCTCGTAGATGAAAATAAGATGGATGCACTACAAGTTTGCCAGACATACAGGGGGATGACTATGAAACAAAGAAACGGCTACTTTGGTACACTGCACCAATTCAGATTTGTACCGTTATTGTTTGAGCCTAATGATAGCACGAAATGACTTGGTCGGGCGTACTTGAATCCGTATCATTTATTGGGATACCTAATATTCTCACTGGACCGAGTCACCACCTTACTCAGAAATCTCCTATTCATGTCGATATGTTCAACTTATGATTGGAAGGACGGATTCTCAAAATGAGAATAAAAGATAGGAGACTTGTTTTTCTCCAATAAACCCAGCTAAATTGGATGAGACAGAATAGGCCTCCGCTAGCTTTCAGATGATAGACAGCGTTCAAGTCAATTCAGTTTGGTTCACTCTTGAAAGTTCAGGCATCAAGGCATCAGTAATTTTCAGCAATAGTCAAGATGCGAACAAAATAAAGAATTACACGTGAAAATAACGAAACGGTACGAACACAGTCAACGTCCAAATTACACGTGTGGGTTTGAGTACTATGATTTTTGGTTTTTGTATAATATGAGTAACCATGCGGGGTCAATGCTGAACTCACAGCTGAAGACCATGGGAACATGCGGTACAACTGTTTCATCTAATTTGTTAAAATTCACCATCAGTATTGCAAATCCACCGAGTTCCCACAAAAAATCCAACTCGGCAGTCGAACACCTAACCGCCAGGCTTTCCAAGTTGATGAACACCAGCACCACTTAGTGAAGCTCCCTTCCGTCGTTGACTTTTCAAGAGTAATGACCTGTTGTTCACGTGATGAAAGAAACTGGACTAAAAATTTCATAACCACTGGGTAGGTGAATCTTTTGGAAATAATAATCTGCGCTCAGTCTCATCAGGTAACATCATGAACGACTAGTTATTACTATTAGAGGTCACCCGTTGTCTATGATTAGGTTGCCCCAATTCAAAAGAGTATTTATTCATTCAGTTTCCTCACTTTTTGCCTTCCTCAGCTCGTCCGTCCAGAGTCATGACAGTCGCACTACCAACAGTGGTACAAAAATCAGTCGATCTGGATAATTCAAATCAACTCCCTGAACAACAAGCTGTTCCGATCAGATTGCCTACTTTTCAGCGCTTCACCAACTGTTTGACACGATTAACCAAACAGTTAAAATTAGATGTTCCAATAGATGCTTCGGGTTTGATAAAGATTTCTACTCAGGTGACTCGAGTAAAAACGCCCGGACCCTTCTCGGGACAACCGACAAACTGCACTGAAAAACTACGAGCTCTTGGAAATATTGATACAAGTAAAATGGGAGTTTGGGACTTGAGGTTAGTCAACGGTAGAAACCTAATGACCAAATTTAGTTCAATAAACCTGTCCATATCGGGCAGAATGCACTAGACGTACCACTTAAAGAAGGAAATTTTTGGTCAAACACTCATTATTACAACGAATGCTTTGGTGACAAAGCTGCCTCAGTCACAGATTTTAATAAGGCTCCCAATGAGGTTTTTTTTCTTGGTTTATAGTCTACTTACTTCATGACCTCAGCGGGCAACCTCAAGATCAGGTTGAGTTGCACATTTCTAAATTCCTTTCGTCTAACTGGATACTTGTGAGGTCTGGAATATTTTATATATTTTCGTTGTCCTACTTCACCGTGGTTAAGCCTACAGCAGCCTATTCTGAAGCTAGAAAATACTTAATAAGCCTGGTCAGTTGCACTCTCCAATATCCTCTTCTGCCCGGTTCGATGGATTGTTCTTTGTTAAACGAAAGAAATAAGTCTACAGTTCACTTGAGGTCGGTTCAAACGACCATGTGCCATGCACTGAGTGCGATGGCCTTGATTGTTATCTCTCAGCGGCAACCTCAGTTAGAAGTATTGAAGAGAACGTATAGGTGTACACAATATTGGCAGAATCTCAGAGTGAGTTATTTTTTAATTTTTAGTTCCAAGTCACTGGGAACAAAAATCGTCAAGGGTCCTAAACTGACCGTTGCTAGTCCTCGGTCAGATGAAGTAAGTAAAGCTTTCGATAATTGACTTTTTATACTTCGCCGTATTTGCTATTCACATCTGAGCGTGAGTGTATTGGAAGGGTAACGCTACACATTCTGAAGTCCCAGGTTGGAATACTGTGGTCACCTTTCTTTGAACAGTTTCTAATTGACCGCCTTCTACTTCCTGAGTTGTTATACTATTATTGTGTAATAAACAAAATTAAGTGAATCATGATTTTCATATAACTATCACAGCACATATAACAAATAATTTTATAATTAGCTTTTTGGACTGTACGCCGAATCCACTGGAATCAGCCCAGAAGAATGAAGGCAGCCTCTTTATGTACTAGTGTTATACACTTTGCGTTTCCATCCCTATATGGGCCACTTAAATGGGAACAAATTCCCTTTTGTTTTTCCTCTGAAGCTCGTATTCCGTCATGGCTAAGGCCGATTGCCGTTAATGATGTAAAAACGAGGTTTCGTCTGGATTTCAAGCATTTTTACTCGCTGAATAAAAACGAACCGCAAGGGTTATTGCCCTAGAACCTAGTCACTATTTGCCGGTTACGTTAACTATAAATTTACGTATTTCTGCATCAATAAATTCAGAAGTGGAGGCGAAGGCTGTTTATCAAATACCTGGGTCGAATGGGTCCTGAATGCAAAGGAAATCAACGGCGATCCAGGGCTACTCGATGTTATTTCAGATCAAAACTTAACCAACAAGAAAAATTATATAGGTCCGTCGACTGGTTCTGTCTGGCGGAGCTCACAACAACTTTGCATTTGGTGCATTTTAAAAGTTTGATAGACGGTTTGCTCGAGATTACTGGCTACAGCATAACCGATATTGCAAAGTGCGTTTCGAATCACCACCGAAGTATGATACAAGCTTTGCACAAACTAAAGCCTGATTGGAGTTAGCGCAAGTGATCTATTGTGTTATTGGCAATCTTAGATGCAATCCAGATGTATGGAGCCCGCTACAAAGTGATTGATCTGGGTCTAATTTTGAGTCGAATACAACGACTATCAGATAACAAGCCGTCAGTCTGAGTGTATGAACTTCGTATCCGTGAGAAACAGATGATGACTAGAACGTAGGACTAAAAGCCGCTTTCGTTTTTCCGGAAGATAGGAGTCCAGCCAAAAAAGGCCAGATCACATATTCCCCTGTATGATCATATGTGACCTACACAGTCATATTTACCCCCTCCTAAAATCATTATCATATTCCGGTCTGTTTGTTTTGCAGAAGATCGTACAGCATTTAACAGATGCTATATCTCATGGCTTCTGACGCACTCGTCGAAACAACAAACAGGTTTTGGTTATCGGAACGGCAACTACTCACCTTGCAAACATCACTCTTCAGAATTGCTAGTCGTCTCTGATGCAGTCTGTCAGTATGGCTTCGACTCAGGTTCTCAGAGCTGTATTATCGCTTACACGACCAGGTTCCGTAGCGGTAAGATCCTTAGAAAGGTGTAGGTAGAACTTTGCAGAATGATTGATAAGGGACATCACTCAGTAAGAACATTTAGTACTCAACTTTTAGTCACAAGCTTCCGTCTTCGTATCTCATTCTGCAATTGCTTTCCTATAGAAAAACTTTCCAGCTTCGCATGAATCCGTGCGCGATTTTCCAGTTGATCGCATCAGTCCAAAAGCTTTGGGCGCGGCAGCTGCTGAGCTGGCTCGGAATCCCTACTTCTTGCGTTCCCGTTCAATCAGCCCGGCCACACTGAGCCTTTATGAACGACAAAGTTTGTCCGATAGAACACCTTCAAATCCAGACCCCGAACCCGGTTTATTGGTACACAAAGCCACTTTAATCGCTCAGTAAGTTCCGCAAAGTTTACAAATACTATCAGCAATACCATTACGGTTCCCTATCATACACGCTGATAACGTCTTTCATAGCAAGCGAGATCACGTTTATATTCTATATTAGATTATTACTCATTACTCGTTACTTATTACTTATTATTCATTATCTGTTGTTTATTACTCATTATTCATTGTTGTCCATTTTTCTGCAATTTTCATTTGAACCGGCTTGTATGTTCTACTGACAAGTGCGTGATACTGGGACACTCACATGACAGACTAAGGTCATGTGGATATAGTCCAGCCGAATAGATAAGTTCACCTACGTGTCTACAGACCAAGGCACTGTAATCACTCAACAAAGACCGAACTAAGTGCTCTTACCAGGTAAGCCAAGGATCCATCGACGCACAACGGGTTTGCGGCTTATCCGTTCGTGAAAACCGTCTCTCTTAGGGCTTCGCATATCCGTAACGTGGCTTTTTATATGCGAATAATGATTAGACGAATAGCACTTACATACAAGGACAACTACGATGGCTGGAATTTATGCTAAATGAGTGTGGTTTGGCAGAAGATCAAAATAGACTATCAGACAGTCACACTCGTTCTTTTCAGCCAGCCAAATAAAGTGATTTCTACCACGAAGTAACTCATTTTGACGCACCGCAGAGTTACGGATGAAATACTACACTGATCTATGCTTGATTACAATGATACCGTTATTTTACCTCCGCCCACGTATTCATCTCAACCGAATTACAGAAAAAATCAAGTCTATCAAATGATCAATCTGCTACTGAAAAGGGGTGCAGATCCGAACTCTGCAAATCAACCGCTACCGTGTTTATTTCTTCCCGTTCAATTCGGTGATACTAAGATGGTGGAACGGTTACTGGAGTACGGAGCAGATCCGAACGCCCGATTGCGAGTGAAAGCGATGAGGAAAAAGTCCGTCTCTCCCGGAAATCAGTCTACGGAATCAGTGAGCTTAAACGTTTCAACATATGTTAAAAGGGACATGTACAAGCTAAGGCTTTATTCAAGCTGTCATTTAACCTTAAAGATCAGTAAATGAATATACTTACACACCTGGGTTCACATTTTGTTGAAAATACAAAACAAAGACGAGGAATATTGAAAAATCGTTTAAGAGGCTACAATTGTGAACAAGGTTTTTGATTCATTTAACCTCGCTCTCTTTTGCTGGTTTAGTTTCTGATTTCTATGTGAATTGGGGTTTTTCTGGGCACATAGAGAAGCACTCGCATTCATTGTCTTGATTCTGAGACACATTACAAATTGCGTTTATCCAGTGATAACCTTAGTCCATTGGGTTACAATCAAGAAGTCGGCACAGAAAAATTGTGGCCAATGCCGATGCCAGATCCTTCATGCCAAGGCGAATAATCATAGACGGACTTCGGCATTACTCGTTACCTTCTTGCCTAGGGTTTGAGAATAGCGCACGAGAAGATAGGAAATTGTCGTTCACAGAGAAAACATTTTCATCTCATCGATTATGAAGATGCGGCTTGGTTATCTTAGTAAAGGGGCGGCCATCAAAATCCAACACGTGGTAGCGTCTTTCATGATTGCAAGGTCTGCCTAACGGTTGTCTCCACCTGAAGCTAGTATTGATATGAAGCAAGCTGTGAGCAGTCAGCTCAAATGACCTTTTAGGGTCACTAGGTTGGCATGGCAAGCAGTCTTCCCTTGCCTGGAGAGCTATCAACTTGTCATTTTATTTAGGCAGCTCTATTTTGACTAGAATTTGGCTACTCAATATAGAATCTGTACGTGAATGGAGAAAAGAAGAAACTGTGGGTTGCCTCCTTGAGTCATCTGCGACGTCGAAGAAATGATTGTCTCACTGACCAGGTCAATTAGGCCGAAGCTTTTAGTCCAGCCCTCAACGAAACCGGTGTCCAAGTATTTGTTCTAGGTATGACGAAGTTGTAAGTTCCAAATTACAAACGGGACTGGCACCTGGGGCGCAGGTTTGTTGCTCACACATGTCAACCATTAGGCTATCTGTCCCAAGTGGATCTCTGTGATCTTTTCAACCAACCCTGCATAACTTAGGGCTCATTGGCTTTGAATGTTATCATTTTGTCACCCAAAACGAGGTGATCAAATAATCTGAAGCAGTTACATTCATTCGGGGATCAAAATTCAATTAAAGTCTTACAGGTAATCTATGAAGCTTAGCTTGACTACGGAAACTGTTCTAGGCAACGCATTGTCAGCTTAGATCGACTGATGTGTAGAGAAAACTATACTTGTAAGACAATTTAGGTGAGGCATCTAATCTTCAGGAAAATAACAACAACTTACACAAATCAGGTCAAATCGTGACTGATGGTAACCTCGAAGTGTTTGACAAATGATCTTCTTGCGGTGCTTAATCATTTAATTTCAGTTCATCAAACCCAGCAGTTAGATGCCCCGGTTATAATTGTGACCTCGCAGCATCGTCTGGTCAACAGCTAAACAAACGGAATCATAAAGAACCAATAAACATACATGAAAAATATGAGTAGAAATTATGCAGACAAAGAAAGAACACGAATACACTCATGCCACAGACTGCGGTACCCAGTCAGCTCAGTTGGTATCTCCGAACAACCAGTGGGCGGACCTCGTGGATACCGACTAGGAAGCTTAGTACGTCCTACTTGGCCAAGTTCATCGGTCGAAATACTTATACCCTTTTGACAAGTCGTGGACCTAGTCTCCAAACACTGACTGTCGCGGATAAAAACGTACACCAAGAATCTATTTGTGAAGATGTGCAATACATATTCCAAACACTTTAATCTCTTTAGATTAAGCTCTCACTACCCACTACTCTAAGCCTGACCATAGAATAATTGAAACGCTGTTCTCCTCCTATGCTCACCATAAATGAATTATTTTGAACAGCAAATTTGTTGATTCTAATGCTTTCTAATTTTGTGAAGGGTAAATAAAATGTCAGCGCACTTGGAGAGGCTCATTCTTAGTTAAAGACTGTAAGTTTCATTATTCACCTTTGCATTTAGGTACGGCAGTCAGAAAAGTAGAATCTGAGCAGTTTTTCTTTATGTCGTCAAGCCCTAGACTGGTCTTATCCTTCCTTTAACTAACTTCTTCCCTCCACAGAATTCTCCTTTTGATGGAGATAATAGTGGATCATTAGAAGAATTACCAACTCCAAGTTTGGACGGCTTGACCCCATTGCATTATGCTGTTCTTTTGCCCGGCACAAATGGTGTGCAAATTTGCCGTCTACTGCTTCGTGCCTCGGCTGATCCTAATAAACAGGCGTCGGAGGACAAAAGTTTCACCTTACGATCATCCAGCGGAACGACCAGAGACTGCACAGAATCGATCAAAACGAGAGAATCCACCACGAGTGTGAGTGTCACACATGATAATTTCTGATAATTTCATTGTGATTTGCTTTCGTTTTTCACCATATGATGGACGTGCAATTACTTATCTAAACGCGGAGCGATGCGTATTTGTCGGTCAAGTTGAAACGAGAAGACAAGGAGCGCGGATCAAGTCACGTAATTTGAAAGGGCAAAACATGTGCTGCTTTTTCAGTGGTCCATTTTCACGCACGCACTCCACCGAGCATGATTCGCATGCCACAGAAACACTTTCCAGCTTCTCCTTTGAGCACCGAATTTGTTTTTTTGTGTGACATTACTGCTTTAATCTGACTGACTCGATGAACTTTGTGGCAAACGTGTGTACGCAGATGCACCGTAGGTGAGCGTGTACGCCTCAGTAAAATCAGCTGAGTACGCAGACTGATACGTGTACGAAGCAAGCATGCCTGGATGACGCCACAGAGATGCGACAAAATTCCAACTTTCAGAACATCCGGACTGAGGTAGCCCTGCATGGCGTAAAACCATAACATTTCGATTTCAAACTCTTAGTCTAGGAGATTGCTTCATGTGTCAGGGGCTTTGCTGCAATCGACTCGCTCCTGGCAGGGATCCGCTTTGCCTCACACCAACTACTCTGCATATGGCCACATCTTTGTCTTCTGCTTGAGACACTTGTTCCGTTCACGCGATCGACTCAATAGCTGCCTGTTTCCGCTATTATGACAAACGGATCCATGTGCTTGAATTAAGAAGACATTTGGTTGCTATCAGAACTAAAGTAGCCCTACCAAAAGATCTTGCTATTTATAGTTAGCAAATTATTCTTCTCTCAAGAATGTTGCAACGTTTTACGTAAACTTACGTAGGATTTTTATTCACTCCACTGTGGTGTCTAGTCGTATTTATGGATGTCCGCATACACGTATTTTGTTCTTGACCAGTTTCTGGTATGATCTTTGGTGACTTAAGCATGCACTGTTCTACTGTCAATCTTTTCTTCTCAGCTTTACCGTAAATTGCATTTGTGTTACGATTTTCCCATAACTTAACAACACCGGCTGACGTTTATCAATAACACGTTTACTAGTTCCTATTGCAAGAATCATCCCGAAGAAATGTTTTGTAAGACACCATTTTTCTATTGGAGACATCCATTGAAGTACTGAGAACAAGATACGGACAGAAAATCTTGGTCCAGTTATCCTCATTACTGTTGTAATCGCGGAGCACGTGATAAACCTTTTTCAAGCACAGACTGTTATCTTGGGGAAACTCAGACGTGAAGGTCCCAGGTTCGCCTTTTACCACGGCTAGGTAACCTCTCCACTCGGTGGCCTTTTAGTGGCAGTGTCCCTCATTTGGAAATGTTGCACATTTGTTGCATAATGAACTGAGGAATTAGAAGATCATTATTAATATTACCATTAACATCTCCATGAATGCAAATACCAACAGTTTTCGCGGGTTTTGAAACTGGGGTTTATCGAAGACCGGAATGATCGTTTTCTTGAAGTTTTGACTGCTCCCGGCGCTTTGGCCGCAAGCCTTTCATCCCCGGCTAAAATTGTGCCATCCATGTGTATTGATGACGTCACTTCAGCTGTTCATGAAAGGTTTCTGAGCAAAATGCTCAACTCAGATAATCGAAGGTTATGATGCATTTATGAGCCCCGCTGTCTCAAACAGAAACTTTTTTACCTCTTGTTGTTGTTATTGTTTACTCTACGCTTTTTTAGACCCTCACAACTTATATGCTTCTCGAACACACCGACGAATTTCTGGAGTGAGTGAAGTGCGTTCAGTTCCTTCTATATCATGAGTTGAGTCCGCGGGTTTTTATTCCCCCCCCCCTCACCCCCCTTTGAGGCCGAAAGACGAAATTTATCACTATGCTACCCTTTCACTCGGAAGGAATAGTTGTGTAGAATCCATAGCTGGTAGATCATTCATCTTATATCTTAGACAAATATTCCACTGCACAGCAGGTGGCTGCTTCTTTGATAACTTTGTTCGGGCGGCAGAATCAACTTCAATGGCATTTAAGTTTGCACACACGTTTTCAGCTGACGACGTACGGAGCTATCATGAAAACAGACACACCCGCAGTGGTTCCATGAGATCTAAGGGAACATGAATACTGACAGTTTTACAGTAAACTACCGCTTAAGTACTCACACGTTTGAGCACAGATCCCAGTTAACTAAGCATATTTTTCCCCAAAAATTTCGGGTTCAGCATTTATTACTTAACGTAACAAGAATCGCCATTTGGTGCTGACCTTGAGGTTTCTTTCGTTTGGATTTGAGGGTGATGCCTGGAACTTTCTATGAAATGAGTCAGAAGATTTCTTGAGATCATCGAATGTATTATCAGCTGCAGTTTGTACTTCAGAGCAGAGCAGCTGATCCTCCGTGACGAGAACCTGATAATAAAAGGATTCGAACCCCTGGAGTACAACTCCGGTTTCTAAACCCACAATCAGGTCTTGTGGATCAACATCGTCATCATCAGCATCAACTACCGGTTCAACAGTTTTTTTATCGACTCCAAAAGTCTTCAATACACCCCAAAGCCACAGCAACATATGGTTTCTTGTTCGGGTCATCAATACCAACAAAATTCCCAAGGTCTGATGGAACGGCACATAAATTCAGAGTTTCCAAACTCTTCGCAACTTCACTGTCCACATCTTCAACATTGCTTTCTTCCTTCAATTATGGTTCTAAGGTCATACATTCAGCCTTAAAAAAAGCATTCTTGATCCAGCTTGGCAAAACAGAGTTCCAGGCTTCTTTCACGTAATTTGTAGCATTGAGCAAGCGCGCTGGGTTCCCCTAAGCGACTCGTACCGCACCTCCTCGCAGTTTTCGCCTCTGAGCCTTCATCGGTTTTTCGACTCCTCATGAGATTCATAAAATTCAAGAACAACCTTGAGATACAAATAATCGTATTGCTGTTTCAGAGCTGTGATTACTACCATGTTACAAGGCTGTTTCCAGCTTGTAAAATCCGGAGGAAAGAAAACTATCGGAACAGTGCAGCTTTCAAAGGCTTGAAAATGTCCCGGAGCGCTGTCCATCAGCAATAAAACGCGACGTCCTATTCTCTTTCTCACATCCGGAAAAATCACTTCATTGGACCACTTCCAACAAGTTTTTACATTTGCCCAAGCTTTCGCTTGTTGAAATAAGGAAGTGGCCAATGTCTGTCCTCAATACAAGCTGTTTCCTTCTGTTTTCCAGTCAAAGTGCAGGGGGTTTTTTGAGTTCCAGTTGGGTTGGTGCAAACGGTCTGAGAAATTCGACCCTTCGCTTTTATTATTCCTCTAGTGGTTGGGATATCCTCCTCTGGCGTAAGCAGACTATATCTAGGAAGCCGTTGAGAAAACAAGCCAGTCTCCGGCATGCGGTAAACGTTTTCAGGGTTATATTGCGTGACAATCGAGTAAAGATTCTCTAAAGAGGCTAACAATTCCGGATCGTTCTTGTTCACTTCTGCCCCCTCTCCGTGAAGAAGCGGCTTTTAAGATCCACTCTGAACTCTGGATCGACTTACCGATTGTCATCACGCCTTGAAAACCGATTCTGGAATTCACAGGCTGGAGGCAATGGTTTTCTCTTTGGCAGTAGCCAGGGATGGTGGAAGGCTGGCCCGATGCAAGCTGTTAATGCAGACGCAAAGCATGTCTTCAAGCTTAGTAAATCGCACGACTTAAACTCGAAAAGTGTTTTCCTTAGCCTGTTCAGTCCTCGGAGCAGATTGCTCTTGAATCACTTGACGATTCTTGCAAATATTTCGGATAGCGCCTTCATTAACTTTGTACTCCTGCAGTAAGACCCTCTTACTGGGAGCATACGTTTCGCTTAATTTTGATATGATTTCGCAGCAATGAGACTCATTGAGACACTCTCTGCTTGGTTTCGTTGACATCGTAATGAGTGAAATTCAAAATTATGGTGAATGGCGGCTGACTTTTGTTAATTTCGCAGGTTCAAGTTGCGCTTCAGAGTGGCCAGCCTAAAGTACGCACCTAATAGTTAAATGTGCATAAACTTTGCAGGTTATAGGGACGCACTTAAGCGGGAGACTACTGTACGTACATATATTTCCTTGGATAGTAAAATAGTCGATTTTCGGTGTGACTCTCTTGTGAAATTCGTGAAATACTGATTACCAGTCGCCATGTAAAGTTGGTCATTTATCTTTAGATTCTAGGAACCAGTGTACATTGTTGTGCTTAAATGGACAGAATGGGAGAAGTGCTGGAATCTCAAAAGGGCCCTCTGTGAGACGAAGTGCCTCATTTGTGGTGGAGTTACACTGTGGAAGCAACAGTGATTGAGTAGCAGTATGGTTTTTTCATCTAGCCAAAAGTTCATGTTCAAGTATACACTGAATACTGGAAGTCGTTGACACATTCTCATTTCACTGCTGTCCTTATCCGATATATGTTGGAAGACCCCCTATAGATTTGTAGAACTTCTAACGGCTCGAATACGAAACGAGGTAACGACCGATAAAGCATTCTTCATTGTTTATCATTTTGTGAGTAGGTAGATATGCTAATTTTACATCCACTAAGTTATGAAGACCGCAGACGGATTGTATTTGGTCTGGTGGAAAGCGAATCCCTGCAATTTTGCTTTTATTATCATGTAGGTTGACCACTTGCACAGTACCCTGGTAGCCGACTCACTGTTTCTACTTTGCAGGAGTGAGAATATTATGACTATTGTGGATAGTAAATATTTCTTGAAGGAATTCATCACACTGCACTCAATTTACCACTGAAGTCACGTAATCAGCTGCAATGAGTTTCGCTCTTGGTAATAATTATCACTAGCACGTATTCACTGAATCCAAACTGGAGCTGAAAACCGGGCTACTCGTGATAGAAATTTCACCGCCGAAGCTACGTAACAATACACTTCATAAAGTAAAATAATAACACAGCATCCAACAGTTCTGACGCATGGCCCGCTTTCATCATACAAGGACATTCGTTGGGGACTCATCGCCTTGGACACTCAAATGATACATTTCACTAGTCAATATTTTCTGCACTGAACGGGTTTTCTTTCGCTTCATCCATTTTTTTATCATATAACATATAACAATATTCCGTGAGACGGGCAGTGACCTATTAAAGACTGTTGAGTGAAGAAACTACTAACAGTAGCGGGAACCGAACCCCGGGGATGTCAAGGTCTAAAGTTTACAGTGATCACTGTTTGAAAGTCGCTAGTCTTGAGAATTGAAAATTAAAACAGCTCCTACTGATTCAAATGAGATTAGGCAGATAAACCTACTGTGGATTGGCCAAGTATAGGGATGACTGAATCGAAGATTACGGGGTACGCTAGCCTGACGAGTGGCAACAACCGCGAAACCGGTCGTGTGCCTGCGGGGAAATTTGTCCTGTCATCTACGTACAACACCATAGTACTTACATCAAAAGCAAACGTAATTATCTACAGAATTCTTCAAGAACCATAACAAAGGACAGAGTGCGCTGGTACTCTTTTTGTTGAATCATTATCAGTTCAGTTAATTTATTGTGTTATAAATGAAATAATGTTTTATGTTTGTTTTACTCCCATTCTTTCGTTATCCTTTCTTCTTACTTAGTTAACCGTGTGTTTTCCAACTCGACTCATTGAAAAGGAGAAAGTACAAGGTTGTCGGGGATTTATCATAATTGATTAGCTGTATATGAATATTATTATCTGAACTGTTGTCAGGATGCTCAAACGATCAGAAAGTCTGTGTTTACGTAAATAGAAAATGCCATCCTTCTAAGCACCGAATATCGGTGTAAAAAGCTCAAATGGCATCCGTAATTAAGAACTGAGTGAAACGTCTCAATAGAATAAGTACTTAGCTAAATAATATACAATTTAGCAAGCTAACTCCCAGTCAACCAATATGTGCTTCACGCGACCAACTTGCACACTGTGCAAAAAGAAATACATTTGCAAACAAATACGTGAATGAATATTGTAATACTGTTCTGGTGTTTTAGATTCCCGAACGGTTTTTTGCCCATCTTGGCTAATACTTCTGTCCAAATTTTTCTCCATCTCCCCTTGTATTCACTGAAACACAAGTCAACCAATTTGGATCACATATCAGCAGATCAACGAGCATTGTTGGGAGGACGAACTCCGTTACAGCTCGCGTGCGCTCGTGATTACGACAGAGAGGTGAGCACGGAATATGCACATGCCGTGATGGATATTACCCAACTGAAGGTGTGGGTTTTTTTCTAATTTTGTTGGGTTGTATCTGTCCACTATAATGGCAAACCTACTGTCAGCAACTCATGTGAAACTTCCACATTCAGTGGAAACAGAAGTTCTAGTATTGATGACAAGCCTTTGACTAAATCACATAACTGGATGATTAGTACAGATTGACAAACAAGTATCGATTATTCATCCACTTTCGATAGCTCGTCGTGTCGATGCCGAGCATAACGTGTTAACCAACCTAAATAGCTTAGAAGTTCGCTGATGGTTGGGCTAGTCGGAGTCTGTCGAAAAAAACTGATACCTTTGCGCATTCCGTGTATTCGGCTTTCTTTGCGAATCCTGTTGAACGGCCGCAAAACAAGGTACCTAGGCCCGATAGTGGATAAGACGTCGATCAGAATGGGGTGCTATGTTCACAGTACGCTCACCTGAGAATGAGTGCGCTTGATTTGCTCTGTTCTCCAAGGTAGGTGGTGGTTGGCGACTTTTTTGATCAGGCCGGTTCGTAAATTGACAGAAAACGATGTGACTCTGAACTGAGGATTTTTTCTGTACTCCAAACCGACTGGCTGCGGCACTAGAAATTCATACACCTGAAATGATAAACATTTGCACTATTCTACCACTCTCGGTAGATTGATTCAAGAAACTAAGAAAAGGAGACAAATATCATGATATGGGGCAGGACTGCTTTCGGTTGTTAGCTCACTAGAGGACTCAGAGGAAGCCTGAGTCGAACGTATGTCAGGGCCTCAAAGATAGAGTTCAAGAAAAGCATTAGGAACGATACGTTTATATGTAAATAATTTTTCCTAATCTCACTTCTTACTTAGTCAGTTTTTTTTAGAAATACTATGTAGAACTCTTCAGTTCGATATTTTATCAAGTCTCGCATAACATTCACACCAATAACCTCGATTCGGAATCTTTCCACTGATGTCTCCTAGGGCTACAATCCTCATTCGTTGGGTTTAAAATGAGACAAGTGCTACCTGAAATCACACAACCTATAAGTCATGGCCGTGCCCCCGCATTTCTCTCCTCCCTGTCTGAGATACACAAATAGTGAATATAAAAACGAATGAGGTGGAAACATATGCCACACTTGTCTGTGGCGATTCGGACTAGTTACCTCGATCCGAAGGGGGTCTATTCGTGCCCAGCACGTGACGACGAACCTAGTCATTTAAGAATACGTACGTCCAATGCTTGAACTAATGTCAAGTCTATCCGGTGTCTAGGCCAACTTGGAGTGACGCGCTTTCCTCAGAAACCAAATCAACTAGCCGTTGTTTATTACCGGTACTGTAAACAATAACGAATCAACGTGTTAAATGTACAAACCTCAAAAAATGGCGTCCTCAGGAGAATCACCGTTCCCTCAAGTCCCGTACGGTTCAGGAAAAATGACACGAACTAGAGCCAATCGGCTGAGGTACACGAGTCACGAAGTCGTTTATCGAACGAGCAAAAGAATGACAGATAATGCAAGAATAAGCGTTTAAGGGACAAAATGAAGAGACAGGCGACCGATGGGTTGAACATCCAGCTTACAGGGCACGCATTCACTATTGGTCACATGGTCGAAAAGGTCACAGTCTTGTGTGGAGGCATGTGTATGCTTGTTTATACACGCCTGCCGAGTGAAGCCGATCAGAATTCGGTACCCAAATCACAGTCTAGTCCAGATAAAGTTTAATCAAGCGAGTGGTGAATCACTGTGTGTGTGTGTGTGTGTGTGTCGAATGGGCAACCCTTGAGACAGCTGAGGAATCCCGTGAACTGATAACAGTGGTGTTGATGAAAGAGCAGGGTTGGACACAGGCAAAACAGATTCAGCAATCATTGCATACTCGATCTTCACACCCTGCTTGAACAAAGCATTAGTGATATCGATGGTCATATATAGAGGGCAACTGAGCGAGGTCAGAGCAGAACTGTCAGGTTTTACAACGACAGAGCAAACATTGCACTCTTTGACGTTATAGACTCATCGGTTCCACGAGGATATTGTCACAATGACGCGCGTGCGATGCATATTGACGAAGGTTGGTGCTAGTACTGAGACCTCAAACACACTTTGTGGTATACGCCGTTCCCATAATATTATGCACATACAAGTACACATGTATACATAATACATGAAAAGCTATTAAACCGACCACGTTTTTCTCTATTTTTTCTGAGATCACTTTTGATCCAAACCATTTAAAGTGATCAAATTTGGCACGCGGGTGCCTCAACCCACTAGCAGACCAAATAGGTGCACGGATTTCAAGCATGGAACAGACAGTTCCATTTATCCCGAAAATGTTCCTAAGAGGGTGCAAAATTGTATTAAAGGAGCCCCCATACCACGGCAAAAACAACCGGCTGATTAATAAAAATACTGACCTCTATTGTCGATGACTGGAACACAACGTCTAGGCATACTTCTGTTTATATTCCGGAAGGCCTTCAGTTTTATGCTATCCCATTCATCGAGAATTGAGGACGTCAACTCGTACGAAGACTCTTCCATTAGCAAATACTCGGCTTAAGGACTAACCCCGGAAATTTTTAATTGGGTTCAAGTATGGAATATGAGCAGGCCAGTCCTTGGTCTTGATGTTCCGATACAGTAGTCACATTCCGGTAAGGTTTGTATGAAGGCTTTTTCATGTTGATATTCTGTGGTCCTTAGCCAGTTTTCCAGAATAATCAGGAGTAGAAATTGATTCATTGTTCTGATGTATGAGTTGATGGTCTGCTTTGCTTCCAAGACTACTAGCTGGGATTTTCCATCTTCAAAAAACCAAAACCCACAGCATCACAGAGCCACTACGGAAGACTGGGCGGCTGAGATTCAGTTTGCTTTTCTTGAAATCGCGCCGTTAATACACCATTCCATTAGGACTGTGAGAATTAGAGATTTTCTTATCGTTGAATACCACATTATTCCGTTCAGCACTCCGAGTCGCGTGATTTACGATACAGTCATTGCACGCGATTATCGTCGCATAACTGAGTGACTCACAGGTAAAAGAACCCAAAGTTCCAAGGCATAGAATACAAGCTCTCTTTACTACATGTAATGCAGGATAAGTTATCAAACAATAGCAAAAATACACCTGAAATTGTGGGCAAACGGTCCACAGAATCAAGACAGTCGACAGAGGCTTCACAAAGCCCGAGCAACAACTGAGAGAAGATGATCAAGACGGCGATTTTGGAACGAGCCAACTGGTTTACAAAGTCTTTATTTATGGAGGGGGGGGGCATTTTGACCAATCAACGACCAGAAAAGAAGTAATTGCTTGAGGGGACACACAAAAGCATGGGGAAGAACAGAAGGAATAGCACGGTTACGAGAATGAGTATGACGATAGCTGAATGGCCAAGTCCAGTGATTCACACAGATAAGGCAAATACAGGTAAAACTTACTCAGTATATAGTTAGAACTTCGGGACTTGATTAAAGTATATCATCCTACAGGGTAATGGAACTAATTCATTCAAACTTATCTCTTATTTACTTTGATTATTTGCTGTGCTATGGGTAGTCGAATGCTTATGGCCTTGGTTGCCAGAGTAAAAAACTCTGAGTGATGAAAATAAAATGTAATAAGGTATGGAAATATAATTAAATTGATCAGCAGGATCACATAAATTACCCTAGGTTATGTTTAGATAGGTTTGCTATCAAAATGTTTGGTAGAAGCCGTTTCTTCGGCCAACATATTTTTCGTGATTGTACCTATTTGAGATGGTCAGGAGAAATTCTCTCATAGTTTGAAATTTTCATGCCGATGATGCATTAAACTTGCCTCAACGATGTTTGTCAAACTTTCCGGAAAATGGGAATTCCAGTTCACACCAATACGAGTTTTAGCTTCAAGGTCATCTGGATGCGCTTCGCTAATTGATTACATTGTTATCACGATAGCGACGAAAGGATCCACTAAAACTGAATTTTCATGATACCTGCATAATGGAGACCAAAGTAAAATTGCGGAGGTCTATAATATTAAATCTTTCGTGCCGTATCTTATTCAATGTTTTACCACTACTAGGAGCTGCAATTGTCGGATAAATCACAGGAAGACTCCCATGAATAAAAGAATCAGAAGTAAAGTACCTAGAAAATCTAGTGAATGGAACGACGTAATGTGTATTAGGTTCAAAAAACAGTACCGGAAATCCCTGCCATCAATCCAGCTCGAGATTACTCCGAGGCACTCTCACTCCCCGTTGGACATAAGGTGGAGGCCATTTTCAGTGTAGCGAGTACCACGAGCTATGAAGGCTGTATTGCAAGCCCGACAAATGAGGGCACTCATTGGTTCCCCCGGGAAGATTTTAACCACGACACCTGTCATTTTGACGATAGGCTTATTACTCGTGTGAGTGCTTGGTTTATGGTGATTCGCGGAAGGTTCAAAAAAGTCACTGAGCGTAAGAATTCCACCCGAAAATTTATCTCGTTGGATGCTAATATACCACACAAAAGAAGATCATTAGTTTGGATCGAAAAAACATGTTCAAATTTTTTGATGAAGTTCAGTTAGATGCACCTTGAATGTTGGGGAAGTTATGATTGAAAAAGCCTTCTAATTCAACGAAAAGAAGTCACCTGGGTAAGCATAGTTTTTCAGGATGACGACTCATGCTGTTTTACGAGAAATTCTTAAATAAAGTCTTGCAAAACTATTTGTATGTTCATTATTAAGTGTAAGACCTATGAAAACATGTGCAACTTCAAGGGCCAGTCCGCACAGTTACCCTCTAATAGCGCCCATTTAGGAGTAGTCGTAAAAACTCCTATAATGAATAGAGTATTCGAAGTTCTACCTACACACTGGCAATTGGAGTCAAAAGTGCAGCATGTGACTGACGTGGTGGACTCTAAGTCGATGAGACTGTGAAAAATCGTGATAAATGGAAGCAGACAAAGTGCCTGATATCGTGTATGAACATTGTGTTCCTAATAATGTTTGGGTAAATTCAATGTAAGAAAATCCGGTTCCATCTTTCCTCAGCGGTTCACATTCCGTCCCAGTTGTGGCATACTGGTGATGGCAAAAATGCGGTCTCGTCTACATTTCGAGCATAGTTAGTTAACACACACTAGAAGACCTCAAGGATTATTGTGCTAAAACCTCTGCACTCTTTGCTAGTTAGCGTACACATAAAATTATGTAGTTCTGCGTTGGTGCTGTCGTGTACAAGCACAAACTGTGCTTATCGACACCCATTTACATCATATTCGACAATGCCTGTAGAGGGAGAAAGATAATAATGTCCAAACGTTTAGGCCTTGACAAGCAACCCTGACAAGTGTGACCTAATAACAGAACAGGTCATGGATACCAGTGACTCGGAGCCCAAAGTTTCCGAAACGGGCAAGAAAGGTTAAGTAAGTGATAAGATTCGTTTGGAATCAGAGTTCACCACGAAAAGATAAGATCAACAGGCAGAGAAATGAAAATTAACGCCATACGACACCTGTCATAGAAAGAAGGCCAAAATTGTGTGACACCGTGAGATTGAACAAACAAATTATTAGGCGGGCGTGGAAGCGTGAGGGGTAGTGATCGGCGTGGAAATTAGTGATCAAAGTGCACAGAAAACGAACTAAAGACTGTGATGGATAGTGTGGAACCTAGACTGGACCAACTTAAGGGAGTTTCTCGATACGGCGAGCTGAATTTCCGCGTCCAATTTCATTGAAGCTGTACAGTCATCTTCATCTTCAAAAAGGCTATCAGTGATCCAAACCATTATTTCCATCTTTTTCTGCCGCAGATCTGGCGCACAGTGTTGGCACCAAAGGCTTACGCCATGTTGCAAGGACTTCTGAAGCTTCGATGCAGTCGTCCGTTGGTTCAAAACACTGTGCAAGCGTCTTCTCGTAGTCTGCTTGGCGATTCTTTTTCGAATTCCATGTTCTCTTCCTTGACGAAGTAATGACTGAGATCAGGAAATAACTAATAACTTTCACAGATCTGGAAGAGTTTTTGGAAATCAGGTGCATGCTTTTTCCCGAATCATTTTAGGCAGTTAGTTTTCTTTGTTCCAGCTCAGGGAGCCCCCTCTGTTTTAATAAATCAGAGGTCACTTCTAATCAGGGCGAATAGTGTGAGTCAACTTTGTTCTTAAATCAGGGGTGACGTGAACATTGATACGTGATACATTTCTGAGTATCAGAAATGAGTCATCACCGACCAAGGTCATTTGAAGTTTTTGCAATTCCTCCGGGGCTGGGTTTATAAGCATTCAGCATCCCCTTTGGAACAGTGAGCAGTGAACCATGAACATCAGATATTGTCAGGCAGATGACGAAATGGTCTGAATACGAAAACGCAGGTTCATTATTGCATACCTCTCAATGTTCAAAAGCCATGGATCTCAAGAGCCTCAGAGCGGAGAAATCAAAATAATGTAACCAAATCCCAAAAGATCACCCAGCATGTACACTCGGAAAACCTACAGGAAGACTGAGTAGTTACACACATCGGGTGGGCTCAACTTTTGACACACGTGTAGTCGTATTCTGCTCTTTGTATTCTCATTCCTTCTTCCAGAATGCTGCTCGGATAGTCCGACTGATGTTGGATGCTGGAGCGGACCCGAATCGGATTTGTAATGGACACTCGGCGCTCAGTTTAGCTATCGCGTCTGGAAACGATTCTGTGAGTGACACCACAATCGATATTTTGTACAGTTCAAGTGACCCAAACTTGGCTTTTTGTGTTGAAAAATTCGTTGTTCGTCAGACAAAAGAAATCTCTTTTGTCTAATAGTACACTTTCAGTGATATGCATAGAATGTTTACGTACAGCACTAATTTGCGCGTGTTGTGTGTTTGTGTTTAATTTAGGTTCGAAGAATTCTACATAGTCAACGGCTGTCCTTACCCAGAATAAAATTACGAAAACGCAACCTGAAATTGCTTTCAGGTGACAGCCCATAAAATAACTTTTCGGCAGAGAGAAGGTTGTGTATTGTGTACGAATTTCTAGTTTATATCAGTCAAATTTGCATTGGTTCAGTTCATTTCTCTTCTTGAGTCCAGCAAACATGCAGTTATTTGCTTCGGTTTCGGTCATTGCCATGCTGTATTACTAAAGCACCATATACAACCGTCAAAATATAGCTACCAGATAAGCAAGTCGTAAAGGTGTAAGTGAGAATCTCAAAACTAGGAAGACTTTTGAATTTCGGTGCCCCACTGACCACGAAATATCTCCGTGTCTCTCAGTAACACCAACCAACAGCCAGAATCTAGCCGTAGTGACACTCGGTTTTGGTTTTCCAAACGGAACTCCGCTGGCTATCACGTGAGGATGGTTTAACTTGCTTTTCCGAACTGAAAGAAGTCAGAACCTTTGTGAAGGAAAGAGACCATGATCCGGTTAAAGAAGTGGAACTGGGTGAATTCGATCGAAACTTAACCTATGTGAGTGATATGTTCCCTCGTATGGATGACCTGAGAGTATCTATCCAAGAGGAAACTGTCAACATATCAGTAGGCTGAGAAAAGGTTATTGTTTTCAAAGAAAATTTTCAACTCTGGTGTCGATGAGTTAATAGAGAGGATTTTTCTAATTTTTCTTCACGTGAAGATATCGTTGATAACAGCAAATGTCTAATTTAAAGTATGTTTGAGGAAATAGTAGACTACTAAAAGAGAGAAGACTGGAAAATTCGAAAACATGGACTATAAATCCAGTTTGGATAATATATCAGATGATGAATAACTGGATGAATATATGCTAGAACTGCGCACAAACTGTGCTATCGAAGTGCAGTTTGAAGGCAATAATTTGGAACAGTGTTGGTCATCATCACCATCATCGTACAGCGTTAAACAGTATGGCAAGCCCCAATGAACACTGCCGTTCTCACCGCGTTGCACGCTGAATTAGAGAGTATGAATATACAAGATGGACAGGGAGTGGACCTACACGGGTGGGAAAAGGAAAGAATGCCCTAGTAGCCAACACACGGAATACACAGTCTAACTGTACAAACGCACATCGATCAGTCAATCTGATTCGACAGAAAGTAACAACACGATCGCCACTGTTCGCGGTTCGCTGCCATATACTCCAGTGTCTTCAGCCAACTGGTTGACGGATCTTTTGAACCCCAACCACGAAGACGTGAAGCACCTACTTTTCCTAAGTTCATTGTACATTTTCAGTGAAATACCAGATCGACACCACAAGTGCTTCAGTCCAGCGTACGCCGCTCGAGCCTTGGATATCCGCGTGCTCACCTCTACTACTGTGCTCCCATCCGTCGTCACGCTGCTGCCGAGGTAGGTGAAGTGATCGACAACTGACAGCACCTCCCCATCGAGCATCAAGCTCGGAATCGGTGACATCCAGTCTTGTAACATCACCTTGCACTTTGAAGGTGTTGGTACTCAGTAATGAATACGTACTGAAGACTGAGTGAAAAGACATGAGCAGTGCTCATTCCATTTGCAGCAACATTCCAACGTGAATTTGGATTTAGCGTTCTTTTGTTAATCAAAACAAAATTTAAATATCACACGGATGCAAAGCAGATGTACAAAATTGCTATCAGCCACTAAATGCCACAATTTGAAAAATCTATCCAGTAAATGGAGACAAAATATTCATCAAATTTGGTTGCGCAGTTTTGTTTCCTATCTCTTGGAAACTGCTTTTGGGGGTGCGAGAATGAGCTTAAAATGTGCAACGGTGCGAGCCATGGAAAAGATTGGGAATTCGTGTGACCGATGGATTTTATGGAATACCCAAAAACGTCCCACCTCCTGTCAGAAACATCCTACTTGATCGAGCTCTCTAACTACGCTTCGCATATCTTTTCATCGTATTCGTGACTTTCTGTACCCGGAATCGACGGAAAGAATGATGCACTGCTGGTTCGTATATTTGTGCTTACATCTAACGCTGAACGGAGACAAAGTAACATAAACTTTGAAGCTCTTTTCGACCAAGATAATCCACATTTTTCGTTGACCGGTACACAAACTATAATGGCACTGATATTTCAAAGACAGTTTTTAGTATTAGAATCTCAGACCTGGTTTTTTATGTTACAGGAACCGTAGACATCAGAGACATATATTCTTGACCTTTCTTAAGCTTCTTGACTGTAAAATCGTTTCAGGTTGCTAGAAAGTGGCTTCTATAAATCCAGTACCTCAAGGGGAAACCTCAATCTTGTACATCAGCAGCTCTTAATTTATCACGAAAACATTTCTCCTCCCAGATTAACTTTCTTATTACATTTAAAGTTAATTAAAGCATAACCAGAAGATACTGTAAAAGTGGACGGTGTGGGAACATTCCCGTTTGAACCAGTTTATTAATTCTGCTTTTGAAGAGAGGAAGGTTGTAAGTGGGTGGGAAGACGGAAAGAGAGAGTGTTCCATAATTTAACGGTCCGGAGAAATAGAGAAGATTGAAAGACAGAAGTACGACATCTATTAACAGGAACTCGAAAAAATTGACTAGTCGCGTAAATACCACGTGGTCGGGAAAAGGTTTTGGGAAGAGGAACTGCGAAGCAAGCTAAAAAGAATAAAATCCAAAATAGTAGGGGTAGAAGAGGAACAACGGAGCATCCATCCGACGATAAACTATTGATGGCAGATTCGAGGTTAAAGAAGGGTCGTTGATCAACCGGATGGCCTTTCGTTGAACCCGATCAAGAAGAGAAAGAGAGGTAGTCAAAGCCGCATCTCACACGTGACTGCAATATCCAAGTGCGAGATGGATTTGAGCTTTGCACAGCAGAAGATGAGCCGGTGTGAAGAAGAGTCTGCTGCTAAACAGAAAATCAAATTTGGGAGCAGCACGAGAGGCGAGCTGGAATATGAAAGCGGACCAGCATAGAAAATGTATACATAAACCAAGAAAAAAGAAAATTCGAGGAAAGCAGCGCAGTCGAATCAGAGGATAAATGAGGGGAGAAAGAATGATGTTTCAGAGAAATTGAGAGAACAAAGGTTTTGGAAGCAATAAATACAACGTGATGATGGGAGCTCCGGAGATATGTTCGAGGTTGAAGTCAAAAATACATTGATTGTGTTGCATTTACGATCTATGTTTGTGTTGGTATGGAGGAAAGTGCTGCAGAAAGGGTAGACTGAAGTGTGGCGTCACCATAAAAGGAATGCATTGAATTGGAATTAGTCGATAGACCGTTAATAAATAAAAGAAAGGGGTGGGCCCAAGTACTCAACTTTCAAGAAGGTCAGCATTCCCACGAAACGGCTGAGACAGAATCCCATCAATTCGGACGGTGATGGTCAGCTTACTGCGAAAACTTGATGTCCACCATACGAGAGTGGAGGAGAACAGGAACGTGGGCAATTTCGTCAGAAGACCTTCGTGCCAAATTCGGTCAGAGGTCTTAGAAATGTCGAGAGAGACCATGTGCGTTCCTCCGTAGTTGTTCAGTGCAGCCAGGGAATAACCAGTAGAGCGGCGGGGTCGGAATCCGTATTGGCGACCTCTCAGTATAAATTCGAGTTCAAAAAACGTAAGCAGTTGGTCGAAAATGACCATTTCGAATATTTTTGAAATATACGAAAAATCTCACAGAACACATTGAGAATATACAACGTGACGAACAAGCTCGTTTTCAGTTATTCGCACTCATACCAATACATAACATCAAATATGAATCAAAACAACGAAGGGGAATAATCATCCAAATTTATCTGTGCACGTGTGTGTGTGTGTGTGTGTGTGTGTGCGTAAATCGTGTATGTGCTGGAAATTCACCATAAATCGGATGAAAAGCGCTCATTGACTTGACTTGACTTGACTTGACATGGTGGGATCACTTATGACCTACTTCTCTTTAGCAATCCAACAATACAAGACATTTTCGACATAACTGGTATCGATTCTGGACAAAAAGACAAAATTTCCCCTGAAGCACATGACCGGTTTAACTTTCGCTTGTAAGATTTTGGTTGACAGCGCACACTCTTCATTCCCACACCAATATCTGCTAGTCGACTCCATCATATACATTTTTTAGCTCGTAATAAAGTTTATAAAAACTCTTTACTTCCTTGTCTAACTGGATTCCTCACCAATCCACGGGTAAAAATAAAATGTGAAGAGTTTCTTTTATCATAGACATGAATAAACCACTAAATTCATGAACCGATATCTCAGCACTGTTTTACGGTGTGCCGTATTCAAATTGATTGTGTGGTACGATCGCTATCCGAGTAGTTGTCGGTATTTCCAAAAGTGCAGTCGGACTATAATGACAGACATATGAAAGGTACAGTATTATCAACATGTGGAATTTCATGTTTGGATTCTGACAGAAACTGTGTACAGTTTGTTGGATAGATGCATCTGTGACAGTAAGCAAATTGGTGATTGTGGAGCAATATCGATGAAATGCTTTCGATTTTCACGAACAGAAATAAATAACAGATAATTGAGAGTTCACAACAATATAATTCGTGCTTTAGGAGTTTGAGTAGATACTCCCATTTAGATAGTCCGCCGAGAAATCACACCTGAGATTTCCAGATAGTTCCATATGGGTTAGTGGCGACTAACCTCAAGAATGATGACAGTACAGTTGTGAGTTGGAATATTTTGATGTGAGTTTTATCCACATAGATGAATGGAGAAAGTTCCTCGGAAGCACACGACCGGTTTCGCGGTTATTACAACTGAGTAGTTGTGCGTAAATAGTACTCCTCTGCCCACTCATTTTTTATACCTGTACAGTCCGTATGTGTTCACAACGTACTCACAACAATGTAATCTGTGCGCCAGGAGTGTGAACAGAGATAAGCTTGAAACCTATCACGTGTTTTTGAAAAATGTTTCCACCCACCCATAGATACTGCTAACATCAAGATTGTATGGCGAATGCAAACACAATTTTCTGTTAGCATTTTCCTGCTGGGCTAAAGCATTTTTATTAGTACGGAGAGGCTTATGGAGTGAGTGTTGATTGAGCTATTTGGATGACATAAAAGAAAGCATAAGAAAAAACAGAAACCAAACTGAGATTGGAGAGTTCTTCAGACTGCACTTTCCTAAATTCTAACCTCTTTGCACTATTAGGTAGGAACAATCAGAAACAATAACTGGTGACTATTTGAAGACAATTGTACTATGCGATGGTTCCTCTTGCTGTTTCAGAGCTGAGATGGCGACTGAAAAAGTAACATTATGAATGTGTTTTGAATCGGTTACATCCAACGTTGCATAATTATTCATAGGATTTGATTGTCCTGTGGCCAGCGTATAAAGCCAGTAACGAAAAAACAATACCACGTAATGTTGACGTAAAGCAAACTGTTGGTAAATAATTTGGTTAGAGTACTGGATCATGATTGTGCACGTGGTGTCATGGTTCAAACTGGTGAAGCTTGGTCATTATGCATTGACGGTGGTCCCTAAAAAGGTACGATGAAATGTTTGCGCATTCATCAATGTTCAACGGTTAGTCAAGCTTTGATCTGCTGGACTCATTCTGTATGAGATTATGTCCTCTAAGATTTAAATTGGGAATATTTTGATGGGTTTTCTACAGGTATTAAAGAGTCTATATGTGCTTCCGTGAATAAACCATGCTCAATTGCATCAGGATATCCACCGGAAGTCAAACATTTATTAAAGAAAATGTTCCCCACAAAATCAAGATTTAAGATACTTATAAAAATACTGCTCCTATGCGCAAAAGAAGTGAAGCAAAAGTACATATAAACAGGTAAATTATTGGACTGGACGACCGGTGGACAGATAAATAGATAGATAGATAGATAAATAGATAGATAGCTAAATAGGCTGACATTTAGTTTTATAGAATGATGACAATTGTAATATAATTGCTCTTTTTTATTTCCATGTTTCTCATTTTGTACGCTGAGCGTTTGTCGTTCATGACAAGTCGTAGTTTATAAATAAATCTTTTTTCCCACTACCTCATCAAAATCGATAGTCGTTGACAAGTAGTTCCCAGACCAGTACTTTTTTATTTATTTAGTGTGTCTCACTGCTGCTCGAACATCCAAAAACTAATGTGAATCAGGAGTTGACTCACGGACAGGGATCGGCTCTGTTTGTGGCCAGCTCACGCGCGTTCGAGTTTCGACGAGACACAGAAGCCAGGCTAAACTTGATCAAAAAACTGATTGAGATCGGTGGGGCCTCTGTTCGACTGCGTATGTTCATTCCAAGAAAACGCAGTTTGTGTAAGTCTATTGGAATTTGAAACGACTTGCGTCTCCCAGTGGATTTGTCTGTTTGTATTGATTACTTTTGTCCTAGGTGACACCATTCTTGTGCTGTTCTAAGAGTTAACGCGTGTGGAAATGATTGTTACATTAGATGCGTCTGCATTCGCTTCATAATGAACAGGCGTAGCTCAAAATGACTAAAAATGCATTCTTACTTTATTGCTTCCTATTTGTTTGCGTCTCCCGTTGCTGGAATTTCGACTGGTATTCCGTTGTAATTATTTTAGGAACACTATCCCTCGTCTACCGTCGATCGTATGTCTACGAATGTACTACTAACTCATTACACATAATATTCACGTAGTTGTGATAGGACTCACAATGCCATTCCCGTGTTTCCTCCACCAATAAAAGGATACGAATGAAATTTCACTACTAGTAGAAATCATCGGCTATGCGTGTGTATTCCGTGAGACCAAATATGTACTTGGAATTTACTGCGAGGAGAAATACGTCCAAGAAGGTATCAGAGAAATTTCGTCGTTGTATTTAATTTCGAACACGGTTTTTTGAGTTTGAGTTGCACAAGGATAATATCTATATGATTTTAAAGTAACATTTCACCTTTCCGTTCAATTTCGAGTGCAACAGGGAGGCAAAATATGGTAGGCTTTTCGTTGGAATGCATTCTTATCCTTTCTAGTTTTCGTTCATCGCGAGTCTTCGTAATACTTTCAGTTTAATATAAAATCTGATTTTCCCCAAAAATTTCCGTAATTTCTTTTAAAGGCTATCACCTCCCACAAAGTTTTCAATGAAATCCAGGAGTACGTACAAAGTTACGAACCTATTTCGATTCCCAATAGCACTTGGTTTCTTCTAATGCGTTAGACTCGAGAAAATTCCTATTGAAACATTTAGATATGTCTATCCAAGCTCAAACGTATTCCCATAAACAAGTAAATTATTCAGTGCAGTGAAGTGTGTAACCAAAAGAAGCAATAGAATGAAGCTCATTTCATCAAAATGCCTTCGAATGTGTATTTTTGCTATGTCAGCCGAGGTATTTCATGTTCAAGTTTTGGTTTTTATACCAAGATTTCATTTTCCTCTACAGTTTGTTTTGTCCCTACTGTATCCTTTAATACTAAAAAATATGACCTTACACGTTCAAAGATAAACAGCTTATTGGATGGAATGTTTTTTATTGAGCATCTCTCACTCTATCAAATAATTAATATAAATGAGCTCCGTTTATGCTATATCTTATTGTTTGTTTGCTTTACAAAACAGGTAATGTTATCGACCTTACAATTGAGGATTATGCGAAAGATAAACGTATTTCTCGTGTGCCTTATCATGCGTTGAGTAATCTGGAAAAGGAGACTTACACGGCACGAGCCCAGGTTTTGGAATATTTGGTGAACCAACTGCGACATGAATGCTATTCGATAGAGGACAGACCAGATTTGAACCGCGATGATGGTAGAACGAGACGTGTTCTGGGTCGGAGAAGTGGTTTGCTGGTGCACAGTCAAAAAACAGGAGCGCGAAAACAACCAGTCAGTTTGCTGGACCACAAAACACAATCAACACGGAAATCAGATCAGCCAGGTTCGAGTGAGTTAATCCTGCAACAAAATACCCAATACGGGAATCGCTGTGATACACTGTGATACAGGGAACTCTGATCGGACCGAATATGTGCTTCTACGTTGTTAATTTCCTAAACTTATATTAACGTTCATAGAGATGGGAAGGGAAGGCATGGACACTTGAATTAATTTTCTATGCACTGAAAACACAGAAAGGATTCAAAAGCGAGTTTAGGCGGTTTAAATTGAGGCCAGTAGGGTTTTCAGTTCGATTCCGGTATGGAATTGGAGACAGGACTAAAGAATACAAAGCCGTAGAACTAAAACGTGAATAAGCTTTCCTACTTCACCCATTCAATCACACTTTGAATTTTTTCTACTGTTTAGGCTTCGGTCAGTATTTATTCCACTCGAAAGTTATGTGAGGATCAAGCACAGAATTGTAGCTGCTGAATTTGATTATCATTTGTATCTCCGAAATTCTTGTGCACCCTGTAGTCCTCGTTTCTTGGGTCCTAAAAAGAACGAGTAGTTCGCTTAACCTCTACAACAGTTTCTGGTCTGACCTCTGTTTCCCACTTTTTTCCCATCTGACCTGTAATCTACAAACGAAGAATGAAAATGTAGATAAGGTCCAGGTGTAAGGAAAATATGTCGCATTCAACGGATGTGCTAAACGGAGACTAATGCACTAAGATGGTATTCACTCTCGTCGTACGACAATGCACTTCTTCATAGCTCACATGGTGTTACCATCATTCATGAACGTGCTGTCCTGTGGTTGAAACCTGGTTTCCTATTGGATAACTAGATATTATGACCAATTTTGATAGTCAGGTTCCATTCATGCAGTTGTGGAGATCGTGTGCTGATAAGTAAACTACCCTCCTCCACTTAATTTAACTCTTGCGAACCGAATCTCTTTTCACCGAGAAAGGACAGACGTACACAGGAGTCCACTTAATCACGAGTCGTAAACCTACTGAATAATCTTGAAACTAGTTGTTAAAACTATCTTATTCATAATGATAATAATATCATTCTATAAAAATCTCTAGCATGGTATCAATTTTGAGTGGTGATATGGTATGCAGTGTGCTTAAAGAGCGCAAAAACATTCAAAAAAATAAAATTAAAAACTCGCATGTTGCAACAATATGCTGTAGACAAAATATCAGAAAAGTAAGCCTTCTTTGAGTGAGTGGGTGGTGCGCATTTTGTCCCATTTTCTTCTAGTAAAGACAAATCTCGACCAGTTATTCCGTACGAATTTACGAATACTCAACCAAACCGACGTGAGCACTCAGCGTTACCACCAGTTAAATGATGTGATATGATTTGTACCCGTATCGGCGCAAGCACACTCGTGTGTATCCCGGATCCGAGCAAGGTACTCGCTCTGCAAACAAACCGCCCAAAAACGAGCCTGGAAAAGACTGAACTTTCTTATCGGTTGAATTATTCACATTCCTTTGATAATTTTGTCTCTAATCTTCGGGCTGTCCTTTTAATGGGCTGAAATATACCTCTGTATGTGCAATTACACGACGCTCCTTCCAGCGTGAAAGGACGAAATTAGTAGGTATCCATAGGGAGGCCAGTATACACCAACTTGACTTACAAAGAGAACAATCCAGCGGAGATTATATATTGCATTCTATCATGAGCTGGTGATGAAACGTTGCATGCGAGAAATTTCCTTGTTTTTTCATATCCAAGCCACTATTTTCTGGCTATCAAAGGACACGGAGCCGGATTCTACGGTCTCATTCTTAGTAAACTTAATTACCTTTACCCGTTGCGTTGTGTACATCAGCCGTAAGACCAGGTGCTTATCCAAACTTGTTCATGAACACCATCCATGTGCCTTGAACACTAGGGGTAATCATGGTAATTACAAACGCTGTGCTCACACCTTGTGGTGTATGACGACTCGGTGATTGTGACCGAAGCTTTCCGGTCAATTTACAGGGTTCAAAGAGGGTGATCAAGGCTAGTGAAGTGCCATGTCGTGATCGCAGTGAAATCAGTACGTATTCTTTCCCACTTAAGTAACCTTTGATAGTGGAGATTCAAACCTCTAACCTCCGAGGTGGTAAGCTATTGCTCTAAGCCACCAGACGACCACTGGTCTCGAGTTAGATCTAGATCACGCGCGAATGAAACTGGTTTCGTCCCCCTCACCCCCCCCCTTGTTTTTCCGTCCGGCACAATCCTCCTCCTCTTGTTCCGATTTGGTTAAATGTAAAGCATATGAAATTGCGGTGTAGTAATTTGATTAGGGGTCAGTAAAAATCAGATTGTTCTCCACCATGTATGCTCTCTAAGTTTCACATTCCATCTTTGTTTTTTGCACAAAAATTCACGCGGCCTGTGTACATTTTTGTGTCAATAGTGTTTTCTTTTATTCTTGCTTATGATTATGTGTTCTACGCAAGCTCCTCTAATGATTGGTTACTGAACTATTCCTTTACTCTTGGAGATGGAGACGTACCAGTAGTACAATAAGAAGGGCCTGAAATGTCATAAACAGTTACTCTTATTTGGGGGGCGGGAGTCGACTGTAACGAGAGAACAAACTTTTAACTTTGGCGGTTCAGTTATATCCTAGAAAACTCTACTGATAACAATGGTAGAGATGACAATTACCTAAATTAGCATTTTCGTGGCTGGTCAGCTGAATTTAGCACAACTAAGTCAATTTGATGTTACCATTTTATTCAAATTATTATTTGTCAGAATCCATAAACACAAATTCACTGTACTATCCGTGCTTCTATACCTAATTGCTGGTGTTTGATTGGTTCTGACAGAATTTTCGGGGTGCAATCAAATGATAATTTAACTTGAGAAAGCCGTTGATCCCATTGAACATACTGTTTTAGATGCGTCTGCGTAACAAAACCAAGTAGTTAGTCTGCCAAAGAGTTATGGAATTGAGTCAGTAGTGTGGATTAGCTTTCAAACGGCTTCAGCAATTGGGGTTAAAATAAATGAAATAATAAATGACCTTTTACTTTCGTTATTTGGTACGCTAAAAAATACCATATTTCCAGAAGGTGGCCGCAGTCAGTCAGACGCTGTCGACTGGGGATGCGACCGCTTGTGATGCGAATCTCATCCAGGACATGACGATTCAAATCCCACAATGATAATGCCCGTTTGATCAACGACCGTCGAAACAAGGCTTTCCCATTTAGCTACTGTGACCAAGCAGCTCATCAATCAGCTTGCGAAACTACTAACAATTATACATTATCCCACCATTTCATGGATAGTAAGCATAATAATCTCAGTTAACGAAACCTGTTATTGTTCCATTTTCCTCACTGAAAAATTCTCAGAGTCTGGAACAAGCAGTACAACAACTCCCTCGGAGGAAGAAGCGTGGAAAAAGTAAGTATCTATTGGTCAGACAGTTTTGGTCTGCATATTTCTATTTTGTTCGCGGTTGAAATTGAAAGTTATTGTTGTTTTAAGACCGGACATTGAGTATGGTCTGTTTGGGATTGGACGATGGAAAACTATCCACGATCCAGCACTACCGTCGTAATAGAGGATCCCAGTAAATAGAGAGATGCATTTGAGTACCAAACTTTTCATGAACTGAAGCTGAGCTGAAATATCTGGTGTGCTCGTTTTGTCAGTTCCGTTCAGTTTGTACAACCTTTAACAGAGCACTGGATGTCTCAGGTTACGGTTGCCACCTAACCGCGGAAATAGAAATTAGTTAGAAAACATAATATATGGACCATACAAATGATAAAGAATGAACCACAAATATCAGGGTCAAACATAAAGCAATATAGCGTGAACACTAGGACGCAAAAAGATCATTACACATTGCCTTTGCTTCCAGTTTCTAAGCAGTGGGAAGTGGAACTCTTGAATAACATTGTCTATATAGGTGCTTTGACTGGTATTTATTTAAAAATCAGGAACGAGTACTAAGGATCGTTGAGTTCGGACATTCATTCTCACTGGTCCACTTTTCCCTTTAAAATACCTTGTTCGCCTCTTCTTTCCTGGAGATGTGACATTATTGTTATGTATTAGACAACGAATAGACCAAGAAAAACCATGTGAAAGCTCGCAAGGCCCATTTTGAAGTGAACACTGTTTGAGTTAATATTGCGGTGTCCCAAGCTCTTGTAAACCCGTAGCATCAACGCACATCTACTTCCTTGTTTGAAATCACTTTCTCCAATTGACAGCCTCTAATTGGCCGTGACCCCCCTTGCAACATTATAACATGACAAAAGGAGGTAAATAAAATAACTCAGGACTTATCCGCTTAGTCCCAGTCCTAACTGGAAAGACAAAAAATGGCCCTTGCTGCTCAAACTGGTCACACTATCAAGCTCTGCTGTTTATTCGTTGTTGCCGCCTTACCGTGGGGATCGGGTTTGCGTGCCACGATGACTCCGAGGGACATGCAGATTGGAGCTCAAAGCACTCCTTCAGGGTAGGGTAGATCGACCGCGAGTGGCCAGACAAAAGCAATAAGGCACTGTTAGAGTGCGAGGCGGGATTTTCGTCTGTTGGTAAGCTCTTTACATAACAGCCACAGCAACATGGCGTGCTCGAATGTGGCTTGCCAACAAATAAGGATACTGCCTACCTCGAACGAAAAGCCGAGTGAAGCTGGGGACGGCACTTCGTACCTAGTTCCCACAATTATTGATGGACAGTTCCTCTACACACAGCGCTCAGGTGCATGTGCCATTCCAGACACCCATGGAGACGGCTTGTCTTCTCGCAGGAGTAAGCCGCATGAAAGTAAAATTAAGTATGTCCCTTTCCCTTACTGAGGAAATATCCATCTTGGATTCAGTCGGTCACTGAACGGGTTTGCAAATTATCATTGTTCAGAGCCAGTGACAAATATCATGTAGTATTGAAATGAAATGTTAAGGACCCACTTAGATAATGTGGGGATAGATATACAGATAAACTTCTTCGGTGTACATTGTTCTCCGAGGCAGGTAATGATTAGAGGTTGAGCCGAGTTGGTTATTTCATGATAACGCAAAAGTTATGAAAAACTAGACCAGTAGACTTGACCGAGTAAGATGTGCTAGTCTTCCGGGCTGCGGTCCACGAGAATAGTTCGCACGATGCTTCGAATACAAGGTGACGTGTCTAAGTATCACTGTCCCTGGATCCGGTAGATTAGCACGGTTGATGGTTCGTCATAAGGTTGAAACAACTGCAAATTGTAAGGTCCGTTTGTGAGTTGCTGAGGCATGAACGACCATTTTATTTCCTCGTCAAATATCCTAATAATCTACCTAATATCGTCAAAAGGTTAGTTTCTATTTCCACATCCTTAGTTTACTCAAGTAGTGTGATGCTTGAATTTCTCTAAACCCCATGAAAATCTCAGATTTTCCCTCATTACTTTGATTTCACTCCAAGTGATAATTTAAAAAAGTGCCATAATAAAAACCGGAATGTACTTCGATTGGCGATGAAATATGCAGTGCTACTAGAGTCTAAAAAGCAGTATCTTCATAAGTAAAGAATTTCTAAAAGTAGATTTCTATAAGCTGCCGTTAAATCGTGACCAATCTGATTGGCTACCATGGATGCGTGTTGTGAGGGCGATTGCAGACGCGTTTGTTTATATGGGTGATAATGCAAAGATCTATTCGCTTTGGGCAGGTCAAGATAGGTGATTGGTTTTGATTGTGGCACAAAATATCTGAACAGTTTTATTCTTATCGGATCTGTTATCCATCGGAGTAGTTAATGCTGAGCACACAAGGAGGATTTTCGATTGGATGAACTGCCCAGCAAACAGCTGCATGAAGCAACTCAAAGAGATTCAAAGCAAGAACTCTAATAATTTATATCTCGCAATCACTTCCTAGTAGTGTGTAAGATTTATGATACTTTAGGCGTTCCGAGTGATTGCATGGGATCGGAACCCAAATCTTCTGGCTTGATAAGTAGACTTAGGCCTCCACTGTGTAACCCACAATGTATGCCTGCCGTCGCGGTAACCAATCAGGTTTACTGAATCGTTTCCTAACTTCGCTTGACATTAGCTATTCCATTGTTTTACTCTGTGCCCCATTCGAACACGAATTCGCATGTTTTATATACGCAATTGAGAAGAATAAAAGAAATGCGTGCATGTCGCAATTTATGCCTCATATCTGTTTTGATGAGTTATGATACTTTGTTTGATTGGCTGTCCTTTGGACTCTACCCTTCACGTACAGACGTCAGGCCTTCCTACCAACCCCGCGGTTGGAAGCCCATGACTCGAGCTCCGCTCTTGTTGGAGTGTGGTGGAGTGTGCATGTTATTCACTGAATAGTGAGTAGCTGATTGCTTAAAAGTCATTTGTGATCAGTCACGGAGCGATAATGAACTTGAATACGTCATGCCAACTAAATTCAGTAAAATGAAGAAAGGCATATAAAGCACATGATGATATCCCCGATCGGATTACGATTGCCTTCTTATGGACTGGAAACGAAGAAACGAATAAGCAATTCTGTTTTGATTGGTTGATTTCATTTATATCCGATTGAGTGGACTCCAATAAACGACCTATTTAACGGGCACATCTAGTGGAAAATGACAAGAGCTCCTCAGAGGCGCATATCCTCCGCCACACTAAGGGTTTGAACCCAGGCCTTTTCACCTCGAAGGAGTGTGAGTTACCATTGCACCAAACCAACCCCGTTCGAAGTGGTTCGAATCACCGAGCTGTTTGTTGGCATGCGGTCCTCTACGACAGCCAGAAATGCTCGGCAGCTTCGAATGGAAACACGGTACCTGTCCCGTTAACTCCAAGCGAGTGTCTTCCACCAAATCAGGTCCTTTCCATAGGATGGGTCATTGCACCTGTATTTAAACCTGAATTGCATTTGGTATAGATATATATTTCTCATTTACTTGCTAATACGGAGGTACCGAGTGCGAAGGTTGGTCGGATAACCCGATGTTTGTACAGGGAAGGTTAAGTCCAAAAGACAGTCGGCCAAACAAATCCCACTAATGTTCTTGAGGGTACCACAGGCAGTCCCTAAGATACTTTTTGGGACCAATGAGCCTTAGAGATCTTGTAGTGGCAGTTTGCACAGACAACCTTCGTAAATAGTCATTCCCTGTCGTCAGTGACAGTGACAGTCACGCTGAATATATAGAAAATAAGTAAACCTGTTTTCCAATGCAGTCTATCTTGGTCGACTTCCTTAGAATGAGTAGCGTAACAAAAGAGAAACAAATATGGACTGTTTGTCAAAAATGCTAAATTTCTCTTTATAACCGAGTTTTTGTTGTCCTTTGATCCATAGGTCAGCTTTTTATGCGTTCTGTTATGAATGCGGTCGATCGTCCGACGTGAGGCTCAGTCCTTGTTCACGATGTCATCTCGTTTACTTCTGCTCAAAAGCATGCAAATTCAAGGCGTGGACTGCTCGCCATCGCTTCGAATGTCAAGCAGTCACAGGTATGTTTCCGTTAATCCTTGTGCACAAACTCCCGCTGATAGATCCATAAATCTTCTCATGTATCAGAAAAAATTCTGGAGGTTTTGCCATCAGTACTAGGTTTTTTCGCATAAATATTGTCATGTATGGTGATTCTCAGTCCTGTTGCATTCGTTTATCCTTAAATTAGTTCCTATCACTTTATTCTTCAACGAATGATGCTCTACTTTCGACGTTTTGTAGTTATGGCCGTTCCATAAGCGATTAACCGATTAACTATGCATGGGACATTGTCGATATACCCCAATCATATGCTTCTCCATCTGAAGCAAAGCATATTGCCGTTGATCATCCACCAGCTCACAATTTTTTTCGTTACACGCCTCAGAATATTTCGTTATCTCTTGGCTTCTTTCGAAGCCTTTTCTTTGTATAAGTTTGGTCACGATTCCACATATTTCGGTGTCGATTGTGAGGTAGTTAGGAAGCAATCTGAGTTTTACCTCACCGAATACATTATGTAATCTACAAACTGTTCTTTTCATTGGTTCCCTTGTCGTTTATTTTATGTAAGTTCAAGGTGATAATGATTGCTGACTTGGAGTTCATATCTATGTGAATTCTTATTGGTGGAACGATATTGCGTTAGTACTCATTCTGCTGGTAATCCTTAGTAGTCCTTCTGAACTTGGTCAATTACGATGTTTACGAAACTTAACTTATGGCTACTCACAAAAGTGACAAGTAACCAAAATAAGATAGTTGTGTAGGAGACCGAAACCATCACCCCGTATTGTTTTGTAACCTTCCGCTAGTTCTAGTGAGAAAAATTTCCGGCTTCGACCCATCTCGACTTAATAGTACCAAAGCGATATTTTATATAAGATGCATGGCGGTCATAGCCAAATCCTAGTCAGCAAACTTATTGTTTCACCTGGCATTCAAAATCAGCTCTTCAGAACCGTTAGTTAGGGTACAAACCCAATTGGCTTATTCGGTTCAGACAACAAATGGTAATTGATTAGTCCCTCGGTCAGCTCCGTCGGCTCTAATCTAGCCCTCTACTCCGAACAAGCGAAGATGCACAGGCTGCCCGCCAAACCATGGTACTGTTTGCTAAACGAGCTAGGTTGTCTATTGGCAATGTGCTAGTCCATACCTGCAGACACGTGTAGTGATAAATTCAGTATACATATGAATATGCCTGGTAATCTCCCAACCGGAATAAGAATGCTTTTGCAGTCTCTGTTTGTCCCGTGCTGTGAAATTCCAATGAAATAAGCGATCATTGCATGATGTACTTACAGAATATTGCCAGTATACCACATCTACGTGCGCTTTCACGTGATCGGTAACAAGCACAAATGTTTTAGTTTATCAATCTGGCGCCTTCTTCATCAAGTGAGGTTACTTTCAAAAACTTATCACCACCAATTTTGGGTATTTTTTGCCTCTCTTGACTTCCCCTTCGAACATCAGTTCGTCCCAATCTCACCTGCCACGCTGCATGATACTACTCTTGTCCTGACCATTGATTTTCCTGCATAGTTTTTATCTTTGGCTTAGGTAAACAAGCACTTTGGACTCGGAGTTCACCTGTTTAGAAATGTGCGTTGGTAAATTGGTTTTTTACAGTGTGAGGGAGAGTTTTATATGGCACATTTCCCTATCAGCTAACCTCCATACATTTACTGACGAAATTTTCACACTGACTGACTTTCCGCTGCACGAAATCACTACATAGTAGACGGAAATCTTGGAGTCCAGGAAAGCCGCTGTCTCCGCACGCAAAGTGCCGTAGCATATTGTGACGTCTTTTTGATCCGTCTAATGTTTGCGTTGCATTTTATACGGATACAAAGCAAACCGTTTGATCATTCATGCATTAATCCGCAGCAATTCGCATATTTCATACATCAAATTCCCTTTGGACATTTTATGAGAACAAAAACAAGCATCGTCAGGGGACAGATTAAATTCAATTGTTTCGCGTAATCTTCTCAACCGCATACAAGCACTGGAAGACGTTCTACAACTCATATCCTTAACATACCACGACAATGGATATTGGCGGAAGTTCATTGCACATCTAGAACTACACCGTATTTTCTGTTTCATTGGATGGTCACTGCTAAACCCCCATTCAGCTCCGTGTCCACAGAGACATTCATAAAATCTCAGCAGAGATGCGTCGACCCCACTTTTCGGAGGATATGGTGACAGTTACCCCATCATTTGACGACGTAAATTACGATAAATCAGTGTTATCACCACCATAGTTGATCAAACAATCACTACTTCACTTGGTGGCAGGCATAGATAAAACAGCAACTGCCACCCATTGCTACAGAAAATACGATGTAGATCTGGATCGGAAAACGATATGCTGGTTCTCTTCAGAACCGTAGAACCACAAGTGAATATTCTTGGAGATCTAAACTGACTGGTCGCCCGTTCTACTATTTACTATGCTCTATTCCCGCCAGCGATAATTGTCTCCTGCTAACGAGATTGAGGAAATATTCATCAACTACCCATAAAACATACGTAGTTACAAAAGACTATCTTCTTACCCAAAAATATGTCCCTCTTCCGAAGTCTAATTTATGCTGTGGGAGCACATCACAAATTCCACGACGACACTGGCGCAAACTATTGATCAGGTTTATTGGACTTTGTGGATCACGTATATTTCGTCGCGTTCTTTTTAGGTATGAGGGGAAATGCTTTGCGGCGAATCAAGTGAAAGGTTAACACATTATGAATATGATTCAATCACGTAATTTTTGGATGGGAAAAATGGATCGTTCAATGAGTTATACATTGGTGTCTGGAAAGAGACTTTAAAAAGAGAAGTATATGTGGGATAGAAACAGAGCGATAGAATGACACCCTGAAGAACTTCTGACATTGGAAGTAGCTAGGACATGGTGACCCCGACCAAGCGCGAATCATTCAAAACTGATAAAACGGTCGGATAAGTGTCCTCCGGTAGACGGCGGGATACCATCTGCGCCAAATATGTTTGGAAATTACTTTCTCGTTACACAACTGAAAGCATCATTACAACCCCAACTACAAATACCAGTTGTTTTACACATCCTATATAATGAAAAACAAAATAGTGTGCCTTATAATGACATTTGGTGGGGTAATCAAGTGGCGATAGTCAAGCTGACCGAACCAGCTTTTCTTATATCAGAGGACGTTCGATGCAGTAGAAGTTTTCGAACACACAAGTCCAGAGTATTAGATCGCACGATTTATCCTCAGCAGTAAACATACATTCGCGTCATCGATGCCACTGTAGCATAATCCGGGGCATTTTTACGAAACAAAATTGAACTGTGTAAACAGGTTAACTCTTAGGATGAAATGAGAACAAATTTAGTTCTGCATCCTTGGAGGCGGTTCATCTGTACCACAGAACTTATCACACACCGTTTTCATTAGTAACCCATATAGTAAGAAGGAATACATCACCGATGAACTCCTAGTTTGAGGCTAGCTTGGAGCTTAGAGTCATTAGCCGACATTAAATATCGGTCAAGTCTGCTGACGTATCTCTCTATCATCCAATTTTCGCGAACACTTCTAGCTGATATTATTTACTTTGTGGTGTTTACTTCATTTTGCCTACTAACGAAGTTCTGAGTAGCCACTTGAGGAATCCGACCTCCCCTGGGCGTCTTCACATTTCCTGTCCGCACTGTACAGTACACTGAATGTGCCAATATTTGAAAGAGACGACTTCCCAAGGAAGGCCGTAGTTTTCAAGCTACAGTTCAGAAGTGGTCGAGGTGGTGAACTAATGCAGTACCGCCTATAACAAATGCCATATAGGACGTATTACACAGCTTCGTTAATAACGCTCTGTAAGACGAAAAGATCGTGCTGAATCCAACTTGGACCAGCCAAACTCTCTAGTTATATCATTTCGCGTTTACTTTTTCCCATGCACTTGCGGGAGCAATCATATCGGAGTAAATAAGAGATTACTGTCCGCTGGGACCTCAGAACACGCCCCCAAAGTATCTAGTTCTGAGTGGTTCAAAACTTCCGTCCATCTCGATCGTCGGCCATTTACTCTGCTGTAAGGTTTGTGGCAAACCAAACCAAGTTTTTCGGTCGATATGCGACCATATGGCTGGAAGACTATTACACTTAGCACAGGCTTTAGCTATTTGATGTCATAAGCCTGACCTATGTAGGTAAATAGACTTTGTATCCAGTCTGGCCTTGCTACTTTAGGGCAGCTAATGCGATTCTGACCAATGAGTGTTATCCCCGTCCCTACTGTATCCAGATCCGAATGTGACTACTGACCTTTGATCTTTACGTTCATTTTGCTTACTTGGGCGTGCTTTGGTGTTCACACAATTGTCACTGCCTTGAACAAATTTTTACATGATTTTGTATTTAAAGTTGAAGAGATTGCGTGAAACAGTTAGAATCGGTCTATCCTGTGATAAGGCATGTTCTTGTCCTCTTAAAATCTGCATATTCTTGCAAAACCACTATTTGTCCACATGGTTAGTCACTCAGTCACGCATGGTATTCCGGGCGTTTTGTTGTGTAATAAACGGAACGATCAGATCAGTCGACCCAACGATCGATGAGCTCTAGACAAGACTAATTCGATCCTGCGAGACAGAGCTAAATGTTTGTGTCGCTAGATTGAGGAAAGACGGGAAAATCTACGGTGTTTTTATTTCATTGCGCTTCTACCTTTGTCTTGTTGCCTAGCATCGATCTGAATCACCCGTGATGTTATCGCCGCCTTGATTTCCCAATAAGTAGCTGGATATTTAAATTCGGCAGTAAAGCTAGTTGCACAACATGGTTCACTCCTTCTGTGACAAACAGCAAACACAAAAAGATTGTCTGTGTTTGGGTGCCGTTATCTTCGTCATAAGCTCCATTTTGGAATGAATACTAGAGCAGCTATTGGGAGATTTGGGCCAATAAATTTAGTTGATTGGCGAAGAGTTTACTACTGTCATTTTGTTGTTCTGTGCATGCGCTCTGTCTCAGTTATATTGTTTATTAGGTTGAGTTATGACTGAAAAGTCGGAGATTCACACAATTCGCGGAGTCACTTCTCCTCAATCTGGATGTGAGGAACTCGAGAGTGTTATACACCTGATTAATTCATGTGACTGATTGTCACTATTTGCGACATTTTAGACAGAAAAGTTAGATTGGTGGGGCTCGGAAAAACTTCAGACGCACTTGGAGAGCGAAATAGCTAAAGGCGAACAGCGTCTATCCCATGTCACCCTACTGTCAAGGACTTGTCAACACATGCTCTACGTGAGTGCAAATTCTTACTTCGGAAATACAATTATTGTCCGACCGGAAAATAATAACTGGCACCATCGAGAGGACATTTCGATGAGCTCCTTTTTCTTTTTCTCTCTTATGGTTAACGATAGTTCTACCAATTCTGTTTCATGACGGGCTTTCAGTAACTCGAGCTCTTTAAGGACTTCAAATTCTTTCACCTACATGCCCAAGTACCTCCGCAAATGTCGTCCTGTAATCTCATGTAATGTTCCAAGAGTATGCGGACAGGGTCGAGAGCAAAGTCAAACGATAAATGGGAAGTCGAACTGTTGTATGAGGTGGGTTGGGAAAGGAGACCGTTCATGGTCAGTGTTCACAATAGTGCTGTGTGGTGGTGTGAAGCTTGTGGTTTAGGTTACGGAACACAGGATAAAGGACGTGTATGGTGTTACTGATGGTGAAGTTGGAGGTAATCCTTTGGGGTTCTTATGAAAGAATGCGCGGAAAACACAGGCATGTTAAACCAGACTTGGTTCGGAGTGGCAATTTCAACAGGTAAATTGGAGGCGAACACAACTGCCGTTTCACTTCGGTCTACGCTGAGGAGATTTCGATCACGCGGATCTATCTTAACATCGGTTTGTGTAATAAACTTCCGAAGTCCGTAAAGATATCATTATATGTTGGTCTAAGGCAGAGCACTGAAGGCCTAACAGTGAACGGGTGACAAAAGTGTACAAAAATATCATGTCCGAATTATGAGTTTGAGGATATTCGTCACTGCTGATATCAGATGAAGTGAAACAGCTATGCAGAGCTTTGGTGGAAGCCCATCTATGAAACAAAGATGATCGATCATCTTTGAGAGAAACTATTGACAACGATAAACTCCCTAAGAGGTTCGCGTGGATTTATTCGGCCAATAACGTCACCTCTAACTACTGTGTTTTCGATTGGTGTTTCTATTCATGAATCATTGAAAAATAAATGAACATAGAACCGCGATTGTTCTTAGGAAATGAAACCAAATTTAGTAGACTCTCCGTGAAAAAGATAAACATGAAGTTACCTGAAGGATAGTTTGTGTACTCTACAACTACTGCTTCACATACCCTCCTATTAATAGGAATGCAGATGTCATTTGGAGATGTTTGGTCAGTACTGACTGTCACCCAAGCAATACAAGGTCGCAATAGACCGATCAAAACTAGCCATAACCTGACCACTTGCAGCCCGAAGTGAAACGGATTTAGGACAGTTTTAGTTCTTTTTCGGGTAACCGGGATATGAAAGCCCATCTCGCACAGTCTATAATTGTCACACATTTACTGTCTAACAGTACGGCTCAAACACTGATATTCTAATTAGTTAACCCCTCAGCTGGATCACTGCTCTACATGGGCGTATGCTGTGCTGAGTTCTCAACCCACAAAATGATCAAACACTAAGAAAATGTTTTTGCAGTTCTTTAATCTTTTTTCGAGCCCATTGTGTTTTCATTCTTTTCTAATTTCAGCAGCCGTTGCGAATCCAAAACAACAAACAAAAACTATAGAACAGACGGAAAATATAGCCGATGCAACTGAGCCTTCAGTGGTAAGGAACTTGTGCTCTTTTTCTTCTGTCTTTGCGTCTTTTCTTGGGACACTGTGGCTTTGTGATTGCAAATTAAGTAATTTACTTTCTCTGAAGCATGATAGCATCTGTGCATCTTCGAAAAGCCCTGGAGGCACCCTGAATCCCTTTCTTTTGGTTAATTGATAATAGTGTGTGAGGCAAACACTAAGCCACTCCCATTGTCGGTTGAATCCCTTTTAACCTCCTCGTTTGCCACCGCCAGAATATTCCAATAAATTACAACGGCTTTGGCTCAGTCGGCTGCATTTATGGGTTGGACATAAACACATCATGATGAACCCTTTTGACGGGTAAAAACTTGCAACATTCCGTCCGTTTTGTTGTGTTAGTAATTTATCTGCGCATCCCTGTATGATGAGGCCTCTAAGAAAGGGAGAACGATTCGTCTAAACCTGGGCGAAAAAACAATTTTTATTAAGGAAAAATGTTCCGGAAACCACATTGCCCTTCAAATTCCGAAATTATCAAAAAAGCCCAGAGTGATGTGACGAAGTCCACACAGGGGACCTTGAATATGTAGTGATCGTTTGACAACTTCCTGTCAGTCTCTTGTTTGAATGTGCATTTCGTGCACGTGGTAAACGCAAGCGCTAACACGCTCCTTAGACCCTATCCGAATAAACGCGGTTGGCACGTCACGGTCCTTCGTTGATCTTTTAGACCAACTTTAACTGTGTATGTTGACGGATTGTGCCCTCCCATTGAAGTGAACACCTTGAACAGAAGAACGTAGAACCAAGTGGGAATCCATCAGTGATCAGTTTGACTGGTAAGATTCGCACCACATAATTCATTGCAATAAAACGATAAGAAACTTACTATTCTAGCAGCAGTTTTGGGTTAGACGGAACCAAGTCTATCCCACCCGGAATAAAGATGACGAAGCTCGCATTGTAGATGAAAACATCGTGGTGTTTAGTCCCGAAAAATCTGGCCAGAAACCGACTATGGTCCTTTAATACCGTTAAGCATTGAATTCTGAAATTGCCACTAAAACACTTAACTTTCTAGCTATTACTTTTTTTGTCCAGTTAACCTGCTTTGGTATCTTCCAGTACGTCTGTCTGTACCAAAAATATTTATTCTTTTTTCATCAAACTGGATGATTCTGAGTGGTTTATCAAATGAGTGGACACCCGAAGGACAAAGAAACCGAAATTGGTGATTAACTGAGAAATTATGCCCATAACTTGTTTACATGGAATTGTTTGCCTAGCGTAATACGAAATTGTAGGTGTTCACTGTCTGTTTGCAATGCGATTCCCTCGCTCTGTAACTTTGTCAGGGATATATCAATTCAGCTTGTTAGGTTTGCTGTGATGGGAAACCAGTTGATAAATGAAAAGCGTTTGCTTGTTATTCAGTGCAAAATCGAGGGAGTTCCTTCGTGTTGAATGGAAACCGCTACGACACAGAAGTAGGAATATGTGCACCACTCGTGTCTCTGTTATTCACTGTCCAAAACTAATTTTAACAGAATCAGGTCGAACATCAAATACAGTATTCGTCTATCTCATCGACTAAGATCTGATTTCCACGTGTCTCTCTGTTTACTTTTCATTCAATCTCTCCATTCGTATTCCAGCCCCAGCTGGAACGGAAAACCAAAAGGAAGGTACAAGAAAATGAAGATGACTTCAGTGACGGTTTACTATTGGCTCGTTATTTGCTGTATCGCTCTGCTGCCGGAGAACTGATCGGATTCTCACATCCAGCCTACCAGTATCAATTTGTTTTAAACCGGTACCTAAGGGTGAATAAAAAAGGAAGGATATTTGTTTCTGTCTATGACGGACACGGCAATTACAGTCTGATTTAAAAGGTACCATTTGCACACAATAGTTGACTGTAGAATAAATTTAAATATATACTCCGCATATTCTTACCTCTGATCTTCCAACCGCTTTTCATGTGATACGCATACGAATGGATAAAATTACCTGAACTAGGTCATACGATAAAACCGACTTGATTTCTAAGATGTGAAACAATTTAACGAGGTAACAGTTTTAATTCATTATGCACGCCACTGATGCAAAACTTGCTAACCAGTGTCGTTTGTGCTAGCCGCGTATCAATGTCCCATATGAGCATCCTGTCTGGTCCTGTTTGATCATGTTCTCAACCTGTCAACCTGTCCGCCGTAGTCTTTCACACTCGTTCCTCAGTCGTGAGCCCAATGAAGTCACTCGCGGATAGCGCAAGAGATTAATCGAAACCAGGCGCTGGAGCCCCGTACATACTGGAGGAACGCAGCTGTGACACGGTGTGTAGGGGTGGAGTAAGTGCAAACTTGTAGGTTGTTCGGAGTCCCATCAAATTGGGTGTTTTTGTTTGTGTGATAGTACGCTTAAACAGAAAGTTCCAAATACAGTTTTGTGTATGGATGCTTGGAATTCATTGCTGACCATAACTTGATTTGCTCAGAGTCGCCAGCTTATCACCTGTCACTGTTGAACATGCCGATAACTCGTGACTGCAGCTAATCCTGGGTATTCATTTTTTGCACCGAATATCTGCTGTACCGGTTAACCAAGTGAGCAGACTGATTCAGATGCAGTGGGGGGGGGGGGGTAAGAATATGAGATAGGGCTAGACCGGTCAAAAGAGAAGCTTATTCTAACCGACTTTATTCAGTGTACATGACAGACAACTCGGGTTTGTTTTCCAACAAGAGGTATCACGAAATACATCCCCTGGCACCCAGCAGGTAGAATCGAAAAGTTTAGACGGTTTTTTAAATTGACATTCTGATACTTGGCTAACGGAGAAATGTACCTGCTTGGTGAATGACAACAGTACCAACAGTATAATGGAAACATGGACCACATATGACGGGTCAAGGCGGGTCTAGATCAGCAGCACTAGCCTTTCGACAGCACCACACTCATCCTTAGATATGGGCCGCATGAGACAAGGTAGGTAAGATGGAATTAACTAGTGCGGTATATTTTTTTCCACACAGATCTGTACCTTTTTCCTTCATTTTCATTGGCAGATTGTCTCATTGGTGGTCAGCCCTGTGTTAGGAAACAACCACTACAAGGAACGTTTTCAGATGTGAATCCGAAAACATTCACCTTATCCGGGAATTCATGCGTACCAAAAGAGTCGCATGATAAACCTAATACGGAGGCCTGGGGTCCAACCGATCGGATTGGCATTCGACGAAATAACAGTATACTCATAAAAGAAGCATACCACGCAACCAACTAACAGCTAATCAAATGGGATCAGAGCAGAATTAAAAACTAATCCTTGTTATTAGCAGGAGAGAGAGAGAACAATAACAGGATGGGAGGGCAGAGGAATATGACACAGACCGATGTTAGTCTCGTCAAGGGTGGTTCTCGTGAAAGTGGAATGTGTTATGCTAGACAGGATAGTTTTGATGTTTTTTTAAACAAAATCGAGTTTCAAGACACAAGTTTTTATTCAAATGCTTCGTCTATACTAACACAAGACTGATTGGATGTTCTCACTACAAGGATGTCCACAAAGGAGACGAGACCAGATCTGAACTGTAGAATGTTTTGACGTGAACGAATATGAAAGGGCAGCACATTCCAAATTTTGGAGTATACAACAAGGAATGAATAACATCATAGTCGTATTCTCGACAGCGGCTGGAAATTATCTGTGGCGTAGAGTACATGGTGAATCTGAAGAGTGCCTAAGAACGTCAGCTGATGAGTATGCCATATATTGTATAAGGGCGAATAACAATTACAAGTCATTTTTTGTACGCCGAAGTCAGTGCGAATCAAGGGAAAAAATGTTGCATCTAGTTCTGTAATTGGATGGCTGTCTTGTAAATGAGCGCTGAATGTTTTCGATATCTACCCTACCAGTCTTTCACACAGGTTTGAAGATAAGCAACTGATATTCTATGTGTGGTCTGGAGTGGTTTTTAACTTATTGATTCACAGCCGATCACGCAAAACGATATCGGTAAAAGCGCAGCTGTTCTTCTTATTTAGGATGTTTGACACGCAGCTTCTTTTTGAAAATTGATAGTGCATGGATAAGTCAACCCAACATTTCTGACTGCCGGGTTTTTAGATATGAGAGAAACGTTAGTGGTGAAAGTACCACCAGGGAGGACCACGGTGACTAATAATGACAATACTTCATGTTCATTGAATAAATCTGTTTATAGTTGTATATTAGAACTGTGCATAATACAACTCCGATTACATGCAATTCCAGCTGGTGTTCTCACTCATTCATCGCTCATAGTTCCAGCCGAAGCGTTCCTGTGTCCATTGCGGACAGTCCAATTACTCGAGCGTAATTCCTAACCATCACAAGGACGCACCTGAAGTTCAGGATAATACTCCTAGCTGCGAGGAATTTCACCAGCCACGAATGGACCCTAGCCTTGGCAGTAGCAAAGGCAGTAAAAGTCAAGAATAGTGGAGCAAATGCGTGTACGATCTTTATATCGCCAGAAAACAAGACGGAAGTTCCATGAACACGTCATTAATGCGCAACAAAAATAAATGAATGAGAAGCGCGGTTGACAGCCTTGGTCATGTCTTGAAAAAGGATAGTAAGAGATTTGCACCTGTTAGTGGTGGTGGTAATCAGGTTTAGGAAACACAAACTGACTGGTCATGAGCGAAAGCCACGCTGACTCATATTATTCGGGTTTCGTGAAACGGGGAAATTGGTCATATTTTCCTTGACAATACATTCCAAGATTCTTGAAATAATTGTGTGATGGATCGGAGGTAGTTCTTGGGTTTATGTCGGGAACATTTTTCGAGAAGTGAAACAACAGTGAGGATATTCTTCTGTGTGGAAAATATGTAACTCGTTATAGATAAATTGGAAAGATTTTGCAACTGAAACCTTATGCCAGAGCCACCTGGGCGATAAAATGCCGGGTGATACTGTCGGCACCAGGATGAAATAAGAGCTTAATGGATATCCTGTGCGGTGAATACCACTGTAATATCGAATGGATTGAATAGGTTTAATCCCGCACAGAACTACCGAGAATTGGAAACTCCAACACCGAATAGAACGTAGTGTAACATTTCGTATGCGCGGCATCACGTAAAGTACAAGTATGTATCATAACGAAGAGGATACAGTCCCGAAAAACAAAAAGAGTCAATCTTGAATATCACATCCGCCGCACGCTGAACTGAAGTGGGTGTGCGTATATTCTCTTCGTGGTAATGAGCGAATTCTTTCAGATTTTCGGATACTTGGTTTTTCCATGTGATTCTCGGATTCAATTTTATCTAGATCAGAATTATCATTTGATGCAACAGTAGGTGAAATGACATCTGACTAACCTTCTTCATTGAAATGTACCTGGTCAACATGATATCTATGACTCGGTAGATTATCCAGATTCAGTATAGTGACCATCCGGTTCCCGTCGCGCGAAATGACAATCCCGTTCGCTGGTCGTAAATTATTCCCTCTGAAACAACTGACATCAGCTTTTAATATACACTCAAAATTGGTTCTCAAACTACGGCACTTAAATAACTGAGAAGGACTTTTACCTGTAGCAGTATGTGCAGCGTTACGATATTGCATAAGAAAATTGATAATTGCACGATCAAGTTCAAAGAATACACGCCGATTCACAGAATGAATTGCACTCTTGAGCGTTCGTACCAAGTTCTCTAAAAGGCCATCAGACTGTGGGTGACGTGGAAAAGCGTATGCGCGTTTGCCGCAAAGACCTTTTAATCACTCATCCAAGAGTTTAGCAGTGAAATGTGTGTCATTGTCAGTAACTATCACAAACTGAACTCCTTCTCTGCCGAATGTTTTCCTCAGCGCAGTCTGTGTGAAGTCAGCCATGGGTGAAGTTGTTAAATATACCTCTGGCGCGAGGGAAAAAGCGCCAATGACCACAAGAGCGTAGTATTTACCCAAGAATGATCCACAATAGTCTGCGTGTACCCACTGCCACGCCCCACAGGGTACTGGCCAAGGGAGCCACTTCGAGGGTTATGAATGTATCTTATGTAGACACGACTTACAGTTTTTTAGCTGTACTTACTATATCGGCATCCAATTCCGGTCATCAGCAAGTAAGTCGTGCCAGTGGCTCCATTTTGTCGACACCCAAATGCCCTGAATGGAGATCTGCCAATACAACAGGATGGAATGATAAAGGAATGGCCACACGATCGTCTAGGCACAGTAATCCATCTGGAGTGACCGACAAATCATCACGACGAGAGTAGAAGTCAGGGAATCGCCGCTTTTTGTTCGACGTCCAACCCCGACGTAGAGCTGAAGCGACTGAAGCAAAATACGCTTTTGTATCCTTCATAAGATCTTCACGCCGCATTGGTAGTGGTTGTATCAACAAACAGTCATGAGTGACTGATGGTCGAGATGAATATAACGTTTTAGATAGATCAGCTTGCGGTTTGTATTTAGCACTACGACGCAGAATATCATAATCATATGAGCCAAGCGAAATACTCCATCGATGAACCATTGCGGATGATGATTTAGATAACAAATGATGCGGATGACAGATGAACTGTAATGCCTCATGGTCAGTAACTATGGTGAACTTCTGACCAAACAAATATTTGTGCAAACGCTTGACGGCCCAGTAAACTGACAAGGCTTCTCTTTGTGTTTGTGAATATCCGTGCTCAGCTTTATTGAGCCTCCTTGAAATGCAAATGAATGGCCGGTCGCATTGTTCAAGAACAGCACCTATGCCCGTAGGAGATGCATTAGCAATAACAACTGAATGATCTTTCGAAGAAAACGGCTCGAGAACAACGCCGGATTGTAGGTAAGATAGCAACTTACCAAGGGTCTTTTCATGAGCTTGATTTCAAAAGAAGGAATTGGTGGACACAACATCAAACAGACAACTGGCTTGCTTAGAAAAATTCGGAATAAAACGAGCATAATACTGAAAAACACCAAGAATAGAACCTAATTCATGGACGTTTGTGGGTGAAGATAAGTCAATGAGCGGAGCTAAACGAGCTGGGTCCGGGGAGCAACCTTTAGCATTAATAATGTGAACAAGACGAGAAATCAGAGACACCGAAAATACACTTGTCTGGGTTAATGGAAACGTTGAACTTTATGAACTGGTTCAGCAAACAATAAAGACGATAGTCATGTATAACTCAAGTGGAATCATGAACAGCAATATCATCTTGGTATGACTGAACACCCTCAAGACCTTGAACAATATGGTTAAGAGGCTGTTAAAAAATAGCGGGCGAGACACTGAGGCCAAAAGGTAAAATTTTGTGTCGAAGTAAACCGAAATGAGCGTTGATGGTAGTTGACGCACTGGATTCCTTATCCAGCGGTATTTGCAGGTATGTATTTTTCAATCCAATTCTCGAGAATACACTAGACCCTCCAAGTTAGTAGAGCACGTCTTCGGGTTCTTCAGTTGTGCACGTACGCTGTAATAAGCACTTATTCAATGTCAATCGGTAGTCACCGCAAATCCGTGGTGTCTTCCCATCAGTACTTAGTGGAGTGACAATTGGCGTGACCCAGCTGGACAGCACCACAAGGCTGAAAATTCCGCGCCCACGCATGAACTGTAGTACTTGGCGGACAGGTTCTCTCAAACGAAAAGGAATTATTCTGCTCTTCAGAAAAATGGGATCACCAGATATCTCTAACCTTAATCCAGGAATGTGGATTCCACCCGGAGCCTTAGAACATTTTAAAACAGGTTGTTGTACATCCAGTGAATCAGGTGAATAAGTTAAGAAAGTTACGTTAATGTGCAGTTTACGAAGAACTTTCAAACCGAGAACTGAACATCCTGATTCAGAAACCAAAAGCTCACATTTAATAGGATCAGATTCACGTAACTGAATCGGAACCATAAAAGAACCGATAGGTGGGAGCTTATGTCCACGACTACCTCCAATAGTACTACGGGTAGGATTAATCTTAGCAATGGAACAAAAACAATCCAGAGCCTGACGTGAAATTATAGATTCTACACTTCTAGTGTCAACAACAGAATTGTGTTTGCCACCCTCTAGAGTATGCAATGTCTGGTCAACATGTGAAACTTCCTCTGGCAAAACGAACAACACAAGTGTCGAAAAACTGGTATCAAGTAGAGAAGTGTCAGATGATGCTGTATGGATCGTCAGTCTACATGCCGGGCGACTTCTACAAACACTTTTAGTGCGGCCAGCCTTACCATAGGCAAAACACGTAGCTCGTCGATAGGGACATGTGAAACGAGAATGTAACTGACCCCATGAAATACATATGCCCAGATTCGAAATTGCATGGTTAGATTTCGAATGAGTGAATCTTTGAAGTAGGGGCTGGTTGCCACGATAATTCATTGGTTTATTCAAATATGGCAGTTTTTGAATGTGCAGAACTGAACAATACGGACTCTGACACAGCAGTTATGGCTTTTACATCCTGATACTGTTCACAAATGTGGCGAATGTGATGCAAGGTCTGATCAGTTGAAAGTAACAGCCTCTGTTGCAAATCTGGAAGGTTGATTTCTGCAATCAAGCGATCGCGCAGGTGATCCTCCAACTAGAGACCGTAGTCACACTCCATTGCTTGTATCTACGGTTGAAGAATGAGTTCACGTACTGACTGGTTTTCAAGTCTAGTGAGGCAGTTAAATTTGGCTCTCTCAGCAGCAACGAAATTGAGTGGCTTGAAGTACTGCAGAATAATTGGTCTTGAGCTTGTCGCACGGTAAACTAATGGGAGGGTCCGGAAAAAAACAAATTTCTCACGAAACTGTGTGCGTCTTTTCCAATGAACTGAAGAAAAAATGCTGTTTTCTTCGCATCATCCAAATGGTTTCGGGTCAAACACCAAATGTCGAAACGTTCCATATAGTCCTCCATCTCTCGGGATATGGAATTTACATCAAGAGGTTCCATTTCAGAAGCAATCTTAATTGAACTCCTTTGCACGACGCCAAATGGAATATCGAATGGATTGAATAGGTTTAATCCCGCACAGAACTACCGAGAATTGGAAACTCCAACACCGAATAGAACGTAGTGTAACATTTCGTATGCGCGGCATCACGTAAAGTACAAGTATGTATCATAACGAAGAGGATACAGTCCCGAAAAACAAAAAGAGTCAATCTTGAATATCACAACTATGCCAGAAAGTGTCAGTGGTAAGCAGGGGAGGGGATTGTGGAGGAGAGCTTGGATTCGAAATTAAGATAGAAGCAAAAAACGAACTACAGCCGTCGGTTATTTCCTAGAGTGAACTCAAACATTTGTCAACTGACATAGCAAGTAAAGGAATACTTGAGGAAGAACGAGGATTACGAGCCTTAGTAAAACTAGATAATCATGGTAATTTATTAGGATGTTTCGGAGCAATTACTGCTTCATATTTTGCTTTTGGAAAATCCACTTGCATTCTTCACATCGAAAAGTCGGACGCCGCGAGCCGGAACCGAACCGGCGACCTTCCGCATACCGGGCAGATGCTCTACCAGCTGAGCTATCACGGTCCGGACAGTCCGGTGTGAATAACGCCAGTGAATAATCGATAAGGCGCGAACCACTGTTCCAATGATACACAGTATCTGTCCTGGTGTTAATCACTGGGCTAGCCTCGTCGGTCACTTCCCAATGGGACGAACAGCACACAGATGAACGTGATCCATCGGACATTGAAATATATTCAAAGAATGTATTGTTGGCACGAGGAGCCTAAATCGTGTTTTCGGAAAATCCACTTGCATTCTTCACTTTTAGGCGGCTAGCTTCTGGGAGGGGATGAGCCATCTTCATGAATGTCTCGAATGTCACCTGCCCCTGAGTACTGTTTGTAGAGAAACTGTTCATGAAGAGTCGTGGCAATTAGGTGTTAAGTGGCGTCTCCAGCTTCACTCGGTTTTTTGTTCGAGGTAGTACCTTTAACTGGGATACAACCAAGTGCTACCCGTCGATAAATAGGTAGTCTGTGTTGGAAGTCGGTGACCAAACGAACCATTCGTATATATTTTGGATGGTGGCCTGCCAGTCGAGGATGCCCAACCCGTCCTTATGAATCATACCCTACTTAGAATGGCTGAGTAGGAGACAAGAGGCAATATCCCTATTCGATGGCAAGCCACTTTCGTACACGTCACTTTGCTGTCGATGTTCTTCTATGGCTTTATGTAGGGAGTTCGTTGCTGGGCGAAAACCCCTCCACGCCTTCTAACAATGTCGCGTTGCCTTTGTCTGGCTACTCGCCCTCGGTCCGTCCGTTATGGTGACCCTGGAAGAGCGCCTAGCGCCCCAAACCACGTAGCCCTCGGGTTCATTGTACCACGCAAACGCCTAACACCAGTGTAAGGTAGCAAAGTTGACCTCTTGGTCATTTTGTATTTGACGTCTAAGGTGAAAAAGTGGAAGCAATATAGAAAAAATAGCTCTTTTTATGGTAAGTACATTGGAGCACGTTGCTCTCGCGCAAATCTTTTTCGTGTTTGCTGGCATGAACGAAAACCGGTTGAGATCGTCCATCCAAGCACTAAGATGGTTGTTACGTCGCCAAAATAAGAGTAAAAACCTGAATTTCACGGACAGCCACCACACGGCATCGTGATTGGTTGACGCGAGTATGAGAAAAAACCTTTGGGGTGTTCACAGCCACTACGGCCGAAGATGACGCTGAGCGTAATTTATATCTATCAGTAAAGCGCTGTTGCAACATATGGGTGGAATGCAGGCTGTCAACATGTCACTTCGTGCGTTGACAGTGACGTCTTTAACGTGTCGTAACTGTCTCGAGAAGTTTAAGAATATTTTTATTCTTTTATTCAGGGGTGTGCAGCTATAGTAGTATCAAAATAAGAAACAAAAGGCTTACGTTATAGGAGTGTGTAGAATGGACGAACCCACTGGCTAACGGGCTGCTCTATGGAATTGTCTCCAGTATGGAAAGGATGAATTTGGGCGTTATCAATTGGGGTGTACCGCATAAGGCTGCTATGCTGTGTGTTTACGGAGGCTCTTCACGAAATGCCAGACAGTAGTATTACAAAATCAACTAGTTAACGTAATTCGTGTGATAGAGTGACAACGCTTAATGGATTACCGTGCATAAACATTTATTTCCGTTCAGTCCTCATATGTTGAACGGCTATCAAGCCAGTTGACGTTCTGTAATCTTCGCTATTTCGGGCATTCTAGGATGAATCGGAAAAAGCGCGCTCAGGAATACTTTTTCAAAATAAAGGCTGAAATGAGGGTACTGTAAAAATTGGCAGTATACCATTATGGGCTAGTTAATGGGGTGTTATTTTTATTGCCATATTTTGAGGACTTCACTGTGTGAACGAGCATTTGCACGACGAAGAATGAGGTAAACGGATTAATTTAATTTTGGAATGAGTTCAAAGAATGTACATAGAGGTACAGCTGGTGCAAAGTTCCCCTGCAAATTTAGCCTTTCCAACCACAACACTTGCTTATTAAGTCATTGTAAAGTAGGGATAGAAATTTATTTAGCGTGGTATAAGTCTAGATTCGGAACGTGTTCAGGGGTGTGAACGGCACATGGTTGAGTCCTCCGTTTCGCGTAAACCACGAAAGATTACGAGAGCACAGTGAAGTATCCTTGATGGAATACACTGATGGACGGAAAAAAGACAGCTTTTGGCCCCAAAATGGTTAAGCAAACGAATTAAAACAGTCAGTCTTCGTCACCGTTTAAATCAGCGCGGGATATTGGGAGACTATTGTAAACAGAAGCTGGCCAAAGTAATTGACTCCGTTAACTCTGTAAACGGGGAATGTTGACGGACAATTGCACTTTGGATTAACAGGAAAGAATGTAGAAGAATGCACACGGAAAACATCTGGATTTTCTCTGAAGTAGACCCGTATAGAAATAAAGGTCTTGAATAATGCGCACGTTTTCAGAATAAAGGTCAAATCTGGCAGGTTGTAAGTTGACTGGCAGAGCGCCACGTAATCGGTATACTTAAAGTGTTGCAGGCGAGGTAGTGGACAGGTGATTAGTAAACTTGTTGACGAATGGGTTTCATAATAGGCGCTCGGAAGAACAAGGTTTAGCGGTTCCTCGCTCACACCAAAATATCAAATTCATTTTAAAGTGTAATTGCTAGCCTAGAGTTTCGGTGTACCTTGTTTATAAGTAGGTATCTATAGTCAATCTCACAGGACTGTCAATGTAACTACCAAAACCACCAAAAGCTATCGCCTTCTTTTAGTTTGGCCGTAGGACACCTATCACATCGAGAGAAATCGTTTGCGGTTATAGAAAGGGATTCGAAGTAAGAATTTGTGACTTTCTATTTAACAATTCTATCGTTTCTATAATTACCTGCATAAACGGGGATTAATCTACTAAATATGTCGACGTCGAGGTTATGATAATGCACGTATCAGGGCACTTCATATCTAGTGGAATATCATCAGGGGAAATATAAAAGCGACTTAAGAATTTGCATGTCATAATGGCTACCGAAGTTATAGTACTAGCACAATAAAGACTAGGCGCCGTGGATGTACATGGAACAGATTCGCCTATATCACCATGGCTTCGGTCTCACAGCATTGTGTTCCGGAGGATAATCTATAAGATTCTTAACTTTCCAACAACGCGGTCTAGAGAGACTACCAAACAATGGGATGAGGATTTAATCTTAGTTGTCCATATGATTTTAACCGTTAAAGTGGGACGTAGTCCACTAAAATTCTGCTAGTCCGCAGCTCACGTTCAGTACTTCAGCCAAAAGCCACATTCAGATTTCAGAGAATATATAAAACAGCATAAGTTAAACTAAAGTTTAGTCCCCAACGGTAGTGCACGTCACAGATTCTACTTCCTCGTAGATTGCCAATATGTGAACCAATTATCGAGCGGGATTCACAATAATATATACTGACCTCGAGCGTTCCGTGAAAGTGCACATTTCCCAGACACTACTTCGGATTTCACTTCTCCATGATCTGTCCTGACGCCTAATTTTGACTACCCTGTGTTCCTGTGGTTGCGTTTGTTTTAGTGAACTGACCCCCATTGCTTTTCCGTCGACTCCACTTTCACGCACCTTCAGTTTCCGCCGTCTGTGAGCACACGGTTAACTTTCGCTTCACTCTCGCGTTTGGTTTGCTCTTCGTGCATTGCTCGTATCGATACTATTTTGGTGTAACGGTATACACGGTATAGTAGCATCGGCCTGACAACTCGAATCTTCTCTGCTAATTTGGCCGAGGGGATTTCGTTTGTACCAACACTTAATAGAGGACTGTGTGGTTAACATCTAACCGCTCAACAGAACCCTGAATTATTGCTTCAGAACAGCTGTTAATAATACCGGAGAATGGTTAATTTAGGTAAAAAGAATGCGCTGATTGATGTTATGGGGTGTTGAATGAGTTGCTGGACGGTTCATTAATTTAGTCATCTAGTCCGTTCACTCATATTCGCATAATCGAGTGACTGGCGTTTCTACTATTGCCTTCTACACACTCAAACATTGTCAGAAAAGTCTTTAGCAAGCACACCGCCCATTAATCGACATATTCAGTATACTGAATGTATACTCGTTGCCTTACGTTTATTTTGAATGTCAAGTAGAGGCAAAACACTCCCGAGTATCCATGCTAAAATGGGGTAATTACAATTTCTATTCGTAGCACCTACATTTTGTAATTATTATTGCGCAAAACAAAACACTACAGTGTCCGTATGAATATGAAGAACAATACAGAAGCAAGTACTAATGTGTATGAAAAACTTCCATGCCATCTTAACCTGTTCCTAGATTACCATTAACAGTTTCGGAATAACCTACATTTCCCATAGTAACACTAAACAGAGCCGAAAACACGGGAACTCCTTCAATACTTCCAAAATTACAACACGGGACTTTGTCTCATTTCAGAGGTGTACTGAATCATCGTCATCGGCATCCTGAAATCAAGAGCAGGTACTAAACAGGATATGCCTATTTTTCTAGGGATTTTTTCGGTCTTTCGAGTGCAGCACCGAATTACATCGTCATGGTTCGCAGAATGACTGGATGTAACCAATCCATTGATGAAATTGCTGGTGATGTGGTCGTAATTGGATTTTTCACATTCCTTCATTCTGACAACTACTCTGTTTTCCCCACCAGGACATTTAATTTGCAAAAGATGTTTATTCCACTGCCATACAGTTCCAACCAAATTGCCTTAGTTGTGAGTACATTATCCTCTTAGTCGATAATGGATAGGGCATCTTCTAAGCAGCAAACCAAACGTTTCCACAACTGGGATGGGACTGAGATACAATTACATTGTTCCATCGTAACTTTGGGTGCTTCACTGAAAAACACTGGGAGGAGCCACCGGCCACCCATTGGAATAGAGTTGGGCAACCCCAACGGATTGAAAAAAGGCAAGGAAATGATTTGATCTTTTTGTTATTTAACCGTTATTTGTTTCATCGTTCATTCTACCTCATCAATACTCCCCATTCTCTCGAACTAAACCACAAACTTACCGATATTCACAAAGGAAAATCACTGGCATTTAAAAACAAACTGCCTTATAATATGAAAAGATTGCTTTTGTAAGTAGAAATTAAATTCTAATCTATTGTCTCGGTCTGTTTCTTCCTCGGGATAATGCTTCTGGTTTCACATTTTTCTGAAAGATATCGCCGATGTACATTCGGTTGAGAAGGGTCCAACAGCGTTGAGAATCGTGCTACCTGGGCAGATGAATTTTGGAATACAAATGCACACAGTCGTGAAGTCGCTGTATGAAGAAAATCGAGACTTGTACGGGATCGGTCAGAAATGTCTGTCTGTGGACCGGACATACTCGTCCATTCCTAATGCAGATGGTCGGAGATTCCCCCGGTTTGTAAAAAATCGTGTTACTTTGACGGTTGATCTGTAGCGACCTAGAGGTGGCTGCTCAGCGATAGTGCTCCAATAGTTCCGTCGCCAGTCACGGATGTCATTCCAGCATCCCAAACAGCACAACCCAGAACTGTGGAGCTGCAGCAAACAACGCGATCTGACCCCCACGAACATTGGTCGAAGCGTCTCGTATCATCATCATCATCGTACGGCTTTAATCAGTAGGGCAAGCCCCACTGAACACTGTCGTTCTCACCATGTTGCACGCTGAGTTAGAAAGTATGAATATACAAGATGGACAGGGAATGAACCTACATGGGTGAGAAAAGGAAAGAATGCCCTAGTAGCCAACACACGGAATACATAGTCTTACTGTACGAACGCACATCGACCAGTCAATCTGATTCGATAGAAAGTAACAACACGATCGTCACTGTTCGCGGTTCGCAGCCATATCCTTCAGTGTCTCCAGCCAACCGGTTGAGGGATCTTATGAACCCCAACGAAGAAGACGTGGAGCATCTACTTTTCCTAAGTCTGCTGTACATTTCCTCATTCCTCGTTGCCACGTCATCTGTTGACCTCCACGTGGTCTCTTCCACTTCTGAGGAGGAACGGAGAATAGGGCACGGTACAGTAGACGTGTGTTTGACATACGTAACACATGCCCCAACCAACGAAGTCCACTAAGTTGGATACGCTGTGGCAGAACGCTCTCTGAATTAGTACCCAGTACTCGCTTCCTGACCTCATCGTTGCTTACTCGGCTATTCCATCCAATCCTGGCGATACTACGTAAACATCGATGGTCGAAAACCTCAAGACGACGAATATCTTCAGCACGCAGACTCCAAGTTTCACAACCATACAACAAAACTGACCACACTGCGGCACAGTATACACGAATTTTCAACTTCAGTGAAATATCAGGTCGGCGCCACAAGTGCTTCAGTCCAGCGTACGCCGCTCGATCATTAGATATCCGCGTGCTCACCTCTACTACTGTGCTCCCATCCGTCGTCACGCAGCTACCGAGGTAGGTGAAGTGGTCGACAACTGACAGCACCTCCCCATCGAGCATCAAGCTCGGAATTGTTGACGTCCAGTCTTGTAACATCACTTAACACTTTGAAGGTGGAAGTATGAGAATACAATGATCTCAGTAGGTTCACGAACTTCTGGGGCATACCTTTTCAATGAAGAACGCTGAAAAGCGATGTTTGATCAACTGAATCGAAGGCGCCTTTCAGGTCTAACAAAAGCATTATTGTCGGTCGGCAGTGCGTGTGACGCGTTTCAAGTAGTCGGCGAAGAGTAAAAATATGGTCGATGCATCCTCGACCTGGGCGGAATCCAGCCTGCTGTTCGCGAGCATTCCTCTCGCGAGCCGGTGTAAGACGATGCAGCTAAATTGAAGCTAATACTTTGGTGACTATCGGAATTAAGCTAATCCCACGATGATTACTGCAGCTATTGGGTATTCCCTTCTTGAACATGGGAACAATCAATGACCCGATCCATATTAACGGAATACGCTTCTCGTTCCAAATGTCACGGAGCAAGGTGGTAAGTGATTTTGTCAACGCCTCACCACTCAGTTTGAAAAGAACTGGAGGAAGTTCGTCGGGACCTGCCGCTTTTCCCGCCTTAGTAATCGAATACATGACTCTACTTCTACTTCCAATGGGGGCTCAAGTGATACCACCCAAGGAGTCGCAGTTCTTCACACGGGAGTAACTGCACTAGCGTGCGGCCAGCTAAACTGTTCCTTGAAGTACTCGGCCCATCGGTCAAGCCTTTACTGTTTGCTATGGATGGGTTCTCCATTTCTATCGCAAATCGTTTCACTGACCTGGGTTCGCCGTCCACCGGTGTCACGAATAAGTCTGAACAGTCTCTGACTGTTACCTGAAGAAGCTGCTATTTCCATTTCTTCGGCTACCTCGACCCACCAATTTTCGCGATCATTCTTGAGGCTTTTCGTAACTTGTCTTTGCAGCTTTCTCCGCATCTTATTCATCTCCTTACAGTTCAAAAGCTGACGCTTTTGTTCCATTATACTCAGCGACCCTTGCGAGATCCAGTGTCTTTGATGGACATCGGATCTAGGACCACAGGCAAAATCTGCTGCCACGTGCATCGCCTGTTTGATATGAACCCAATGCTCATCTACGTTACTATTCGTCGTTGATCCTAGCTCATGTGTTAACTTCTGCTCATAACGGGTGCTTACTTCTGGATCACACAAACGTTGCACGCCTAATCGGGGTTGCGGTTTGCGACGATAACCATGGAGCTGAAGAGATAATCGCAATAAAAGTAATGCCTGGTCTGACTCTACGTACGTGGACCAGTAAGATCTACAGTTCTGAGCAGAACTGCGCCACCGGTAGCTCACGGCAATATGATCAATTTGATTCAAAGTACCTGTAGAGTTAGAGCGCCATGTCGCTGTGCGACGCGAGCTGTGTCGGAAATTGGTGCTAAACAAGAACAATCGATTGTCTGCACAAAACTGGAGGAGTCTATCCCCGTTATCTGTACGCTCAGCAGGTTAAGTACAACGCCCACCTAAACAGGCTTCTGACGCACTGAGTTTGCCAACTTGTGCACTGAAGTCACCAGCTAGCACTACAATGTCAGAACCTTTACTGCTGCGAACGAGGGTGCCGAGTTCATCGTAGAACTCATCATTCTGCAGGTCTGAGCTACAGTTCGTTGGGGCGTACGCCGAGATTACAAACAAATTGCGCTTCACACAACTATTCTTTCGAACGCCAACTGACCCTTGCAGTCGCACAGCACATAAACGACTATCAACAGGGATACAGTCTAAATGAGCAGCCCCAGCCTTGTCAGTCAAGGCAAATCCTACACCACGTTCACCCACACCTCTAGCTGCTTCGTCTCCTGAGGTGCGCAGGAAATAACTCGATGAGATACCAGGAACAGTTAGTTGAATTATACTTGTAAGGCTGATTAGACCTTACGTCGCGGTTTCCTTAGTAAACGCGTGCTTCGGTCCTTTGTGCTGCGTGGACCACCCTCACGTTACTCTAATGCTCGGCACTGCACGAATATGGGAGCGTGCGTGAGAGCGTGCGCAAGCGCAACGGTCAAATGGCAACCGCGCTTGGCAGTCAGCGTTCAGTTCAACAATAAACGTGGTAAAAGTACGAATGAAGTTGGCAACCGCTACAGGGGCCTCTTCCTAGAAGTCCGACGGATTTGGGCTTCGATCGTGATGGTAAGCCGGAATCATTGGTTGTCCAGGAACTCCTCGTAGCTTGCCCGTTATGTTGTTGGTGACGTCGAACGACTGCTGATGAGTTTACCGGTGCCTGCACTCTCGAGGTCCGATGTGCGTAGGTCCAACTGTGTTTTGGCGCCCACGGATCTCATACGCTCGTGAGCCGGAAAATGCCTCGTCAGGTCCATCCAAAAAGGTTTCCAGTTGCCGTATCCAGTACCACGCTGACCAATCGTTCCGTTGTCCAGTGAGCGGTTGGCTCCTTGAACGTGCACGGGAGTCAGCCACGCTACGGATGAAGCCAATGTGACTGTGTAGATCCTTCTGAGAGAGGGCAAGGTAAACTGGAACAAAATAGCGCCTGAGGGCGCCGGCGGATGTTGGACCGTAATAACAACACACGAACGATGTTCGGTGTTGTTGTAGTCGCTAGGAGACCAGAAAAAAATGAAATCCTAACTACCGATTGTAATTTCTCGGGCCTGTTGGTTGATAAATCCATGGCGAACTTCCCAACTTATTGCTAACAGTCGGTTGTAAAAATCGTCACGAAATCGGCGAAGCGGACGGGATTTCGTAGTTGGCGACCGCGACGGCTACTTCGCGTTGCGGGTACGGTTGGAGAATCTGATGGACTAGCTGCCGAGTCCTCACTAGACGAAACTGTGGGTGGTTCGAGTAATAACTCGCTCGATGCGGGTCACTGAGCAGCTCGAGTAGGTGTAAATTGGCCGAGCGGCTCGCACTCCATGACAGCAGGCTTGAGACGGTCGATAGATACGGTGTCGTGTCGTCCGCTGATGTCTATGACAAATAATTTGCCCTACGTTTCATCACCCGAAACGGGCCAGTGTATGGCGCTTGTAGTGGTGATCGAACGCCATCGACGCGAAGGAATACGTGAGTAGCGGTTCCTAACGCAATTGGGACATAACTTGTAGACTGTTGTTCGCGCGGCGGACTGGCCTTGAGTACTCGCATGTGCTGCCTAAGGCGCTGAGCATAGTCACCGTAGTCGAAAGTCGCGGTTGGTAAGGGAGCTAACAACTCCCCAGGCAGACGAAGTGTACAGCCATGTACTAGTACGGCCGGTGTTGTGTGTAACTCCTCCTTGACGGTACTACGCAGGCTTAAGTGTGCCAATGGTAGTGTTTCACTCCAAAGGGGGGTTACCGTTTGCTCGAAGGGCGGCTTCTAATTGCCGGTGGAAACGCTCGACCATACTATTGGCCTGAGGGTGGTAAGCTGTCGTCTTAACGTGTTGGCAACCGGGCGTAGCGAGTAGGCTGCCAAAAGCGCCGTCAAAGTGTGGACCACGATTGGCGGTCACTATTGCCGGGCAACCGAAATGACTAACCCAATCGGTTAGAAAAGCTTTCGCGGCCTCTTCCGACGTGGGGCGAGGAATAGGAATAGCCTGCGGCCAGCGAGTAAAACGATCCACGCATGTGAGTATGTAAACGTACCCAAGCGAAGATGGGAGTGGTCCTACGAGGTCGACGTGCACATGATGAAAACGTGTTTCAGGTTCTGGGAACCTGGCTAACGCCGCCTTAGTGTGTCTATGGATCTTAACACGTTGACACTGCAGACAAGCACGAGCCCATTTGCGGGCATCTCGTCTGACATTGTGCCAAGCAAAACGCTCCGTTATCAGTTTCACCGAGGCAGTCACGCCCGGATGGGCCAGATTATGGAGTGTCAGGAAAGTAGGATAACGGTGGGCAGCAGGAACTACCGGCCTAGGGCGACCTTGCGACACATCGCACACGGTGGTATTCTGGGAAGCTGGGATAGGTAATGTGGTTAAGCTCAAAGAACCGTTTTGTCGAAGTTGTTCGATGTCGGGGTCCATAGTTTGAGCCTGTGCCATTGCGTCCAAGTTGATGTTAGGCGTCAGTGACAGACTTAGTTGATGTACGCGTGATAAGGCGTCTGCGACGGGATTAAGTACCCCAGAGACGTGTCGTATGTCCACAGTAAACTGTGAGACAAAGTCTAAATGGCGAATCTCGCGTGGTGAGTATCGATCCGAAGCTGACTTTAGTGCGTAAACCAAAGGCTTGTGGTCTGTAAACACCGCGAACGAACGGCCTTCGAGTGCATTTCGAAAATGACGGATTCCCAAGTAGATGGCTAATAACTCCCTACCAAATGTGCTGTACCTAGATTCCGCGGGTTGTAGGCGCTTGGAGAAGAATGCTAAAGGTTGCCAAGAGTCGTCTACGAACTGTTGCAGTACTGCTGCTACAGCTGTGTCCGGGGCATCCGTCACTACCGAAATAGGAGCCGAAGGGTCGGGTGTGTAAGGAGTGCTGTGTTGGCGACAGTATCTTTGACCAAGGCAAATGCGGCTTGTGCCGTGTCGGGAAACACGAACTTTCCCTTATCTCCGCGCAACAGATCCGTGAGTGGTTGCATCACTTCCGCACAGTGAGGAATAAATCGGCGGTAGAAATTCACCAGGCCGGCAAACTGACGCAACTGGCGAAAAGATTTGGGTTCAGGGGAGTCGCGAATAGCGGAAACTTTATCTGACAGAGGGCGGATACCCGAGGATGAAAGAGAATGTCCTATGAAGGTGATATCAGCCCGGCCTAATTCGCATTTCACGATATTGATCGTAACGCCGTGCTGGCCAAGGTGTTCGAGAAGTGCTCGTAAGTGTGCGACGTGCTCTTGCTCTGAAGAACTCGCCACCAAAATATCATCCAGGTATACGTGGACATTTTCCAAACCACGAGTTGCCTCGTGCATGAATCGTTGAAAGCTCTGGGCTGCATTGCTGAGTCCAAACGGCATTCGCAGAAACTCGAACAGCCCAAAAGGTGTAGTGACTGCAGTTTTAGGGATATTGGCCTCTGCTACCGGGATCTGGTTGTACGCACGAATCAAATCGATACGGCTGAGGACGGAGCAACCTGTTAAAGACGGAGTAAGGTCCTGTATATGGGGAATTGAATATCGGTCAGGGACGGTGGCTTTGTTAGGCGCTCTGTAATCACCACAGGGTCGCCAGTCGCCACTAGACTTGGGGACCATATGAAGAGGGGAAGCCCAAGGGCTACTAGAAGGGTGTATTATACCCAGTTCCAGCATATGTTCGAATTCAGCCTGTGCAACACGAAGCTTGTCTGGTGCTAACCGACGTGGCCTACTGAACACTGGGGGTCCCTTAGTATCGATATGGTGAGTGACACTGGTGGTCACTGCTGGGAGAGGCCCGGCTTGCCGAAGCATGGCCGGGTAGGCGGCGATGAGTTCGCTATAAGGTTGGTGTGCCGGTGGTTGAACGTAAAAAGGGCGTGACGTGATTCACTCGCGAATTATGACCCGCAGCATCGAGAGTGGTCTGACGATCCACCACTCTGCGGCACCGTGCATCAACCAACAAGTCAAAGTGCTGCAGGAAGTCAATGCCCAGAATTGGGTACGGGACGTCGACGATGATGAACACCCAACGAAAATTACGCTTTAAACCCAAGTTTAAGGTGAGCGACCGCTGGCCAAACGTTGGGATGGCCGTGCCATTGGCAGCGCGTAGTGTTTGGGCCTGCGGTGTGCCATTGTCGTCTTTCGCTCGGGGGAGGACGCTCACTTCGGCACCGGTATCTACAAGGAATAGGTTATTTGAAATGATGTCCCTTACGTTCAAAAGACGACTGTATGTCTGATACCCGGCTTCGTGGGTCGCCACCACGGGCCGGGAGTTTAGTTTCCCTGATGAGCACCGGGAAACGTACACCCTGGTTCGCATCGTTTGGCTCGCTCACCGAAGCGACTGTGGTATTTACAATACCCTTCTTTTGAAGAACCGACGAAACGTCGTCGCAATGACGGACTATGAAGCCTAGGCGAGCGTGCACGGTGCCGCTCCTGTGACCCACTTCTTACTGCTGGGCATTGCAGGCTCGCGTCAATTCTAGACAAAACTGACGCGAGGTCGTTAGATGTTGGCAAGGCAGGTACCGTTGCGACGGAGGGCCTGGTTACTCCAGCTACAGCGGGGTTGTATCGTGACATAATGTCATCAGCTATCGCTGCGGTTTCCTCCAGCGAGCATTTGCGCGTGGCACTTAGTAAAACTGGAACGTTATGCGGCAAACGCTGCAGCCAAAGTTCCCTTAAGAGCGGGTCCTCGCCTACCGTCGGTCCTCTCAAGCGCTGCATCTCACGCAGCAGTTCGGAGGGCTTCCTACTTCCAAGCTCAACGTTTTGAAGTTGTTGCATACGATGGTCCTGTGTTGGGGTCGTGCGGGCAATGACGGCCTCCTTTAAGGCCTCATAGCTTCGGGAAGAGATTATTACGTCCCTTACTTGCATTGTGACCTCTGGCGGGAGGCGGCCTGCTACCCACCTGAAACGGCTGGCGTCACTGGTTTTACGGCAGTTTTCGAATTCTAGCTCGACCAGCGTGAACCAGAATTCTGGATCAGCAGGCGTGAATGCCGGTATGTGCACAGTGATCGCCTCAACGGTGGGGTCTGAGCAGGGTTTCCGTTCAGTAGACATAGCGATTACTTTATCGAATACAGACGGGAAAAGAAACCAGCGATCAATGGGGCACTATAATCTTAGAGGAAAAAAGAACAAAAATCACGACGAACTAGACACCAAAAATATGTATGGACAACAAAAATTATTTGGTAAACCGACCAAAAAAAAACAAATCAACAGATAGGGAAACAATAAAACACAAAAACGTACGCAGACGAGACCTTGAACGGTAGAAAACAAGGAAACTCACGTGACCTGAGGATCACGTCGGGCTCACCAATTGTGAGGTTGATTAGACCTTACTTCGCGGTTTCCTTAGTAAACGCGTGCTTCGGTCCTTTGTACTGCGTGGACCACCTTCACGATACTCTAATGCTCGGCACTGCACGAATATGTTAACCAGAACAGTATTCTCCACAACCCGTGAGAACGAGAAGGCGATTGGGAGAGATAGTGGTTAGCGTGTATTTGGGAGCGTGCGTGAGAGCGTGCGCAAGCGCAACGGTCAAATGGCAACCGCGCTTGGCAGTCAGCGTTCAGTTCAACAATAAACGTGGTAAAAGTACGAATGAAGTTGGCAACCGCTACACACTGCTCAAATCTTGGATACGCGTTTCACTTAAGCAGCAGACATCAATCTTCAGAGAATCTAATGTGAGCGCTAGGCACGCCTGTCGGCCGGCCTGCATGAGTGTACACATGTTGAAGGAGCCGAGATTCACAGGCTGACGAGGCTTGAGAAAATGTGAATTACCAGACAGAGGATTATTCCCGACACTATTTACAGTTGATCGTTGCGAGTATCGACCGTGTTATCAGTGGGAGCATTATGGGTGGATAGATGGGGCAAAGAGAGTTGGTAAAGGGCAGAAGACAAAGGTTGAATAAAAGAGAGGGAACTCTGAGCAGTAGCCCACTTATCACTACCCACCCCGCTCGATGCAATGGGCGGCGCGGTCCTGATTATCCTGCGCGACGACCGATGCAGTATGGAATCCTTTGTATTCGTGCAGTTCATGGGAGATGTTGGACGGGTGCTGCCATGGTGTCCAGCCGCAAAGCAAGAGAACGATTAGGGTCCTCGTCCAAAGCCTTTAGTTCTAACAAGAATCTATCCGCAAGGCAGCGGGATGGCTTAGCGGAAGCCCATTTGCTTGGATCAATTATTCTTCCACTGATTTTGCCGACTGAGTTGCCAGCTCAAATCAACCCCAACCTGAAGGACCAGGAGACTGACTTGTCAGGCATGATCGTTGGTAGTATTTATATTCTTTAACCCTACCGAAAGTTGCTTTCGCCGTCTGGCGTTCATAAAATCATTTTAAAATTTGTGTATTTCACCGTCCGACCGACTGGGGTGAGTTCCTTTTATTTCAATTTTAGTCATTCGCCGTCCCAAATGTTTCAAATGACCGTCCCGCCTTCTCCCCACGGAAACCACGGCAACCGCAATATCCTCCATTTTGGAGACGCACAAGAACGAGTGAATATCGTGACGTGCAGACCTCCGAGGTGAGACTAAAATACACCTTCCGCTAGCAGTGACAGTATGTGATCCGCAGTTCTAATCTGTTTCATTTGTTCATTTTATCGGTACAGAGTTATCTCGGGAAAGAGCAACAGGTTCTACACGAAAACCCCGCTACAAAAAAACTACCGCACATGAAACCGGAAGTAGGCAACTGTCCATGCAGCACAATACCCAAAGCTGTTGGGCTAAAATGACTCGTACCAAGTGCCTTCAAAAATTGCACAGTAGTTCGCGAAATATGACATGAAATAAAATAATAAAGTTACCATAATATTTATTAAAATATATCTGCGTTACAAAAAAGGCATATTTTGCTTACAAGTTTTCATTATTCGGTTTCTATAATAAAATATCTGATCTTCACAAACAAAGCTTTTTATCAGTGGTAAGTTCGTGGTTTTGGTCCAAAGAATGGATAGTGGGCAAAAAGACTAACAAACAAACAGTTACGATGGATTAGGAAAAGGTACCCATTTGCAGCGAATTTTTCCAACGTTGGGCTAGTCCGACGCTGTCCCAACTGGGCGTAGGTAGCCTTGCCCAACGTTTCCAATAATGTAGCCCAACTTGGCCCAAGGCGCACCAAAATGGGAGCACGTTGGGCGCGTGTTGTATAAATTTTCGTATGCTTGCTCGTTTCGTTTTACATAGCATTTCATGAACAGTTCTCCTGTTAAGTTTCAGCTGATGTACTCCAATTATTAGACGAGTAAAGTATAGTATAGTATATTTCTTGACCGTGGTCAATACGCATGCACAAGGCAAGATCAGAGTATACAGCAGTACATGTCAATGTGAGGTATTCACAGATTCTAAATTTATAAATCACACAGCAACCGAAATACACCAGTAAAGTCATGCAGTGTTTGAGTGAACAAAAGTGGTTATGGTTGAGGCGGGAATTCCGAATCGGTTTCGAAATCCTTGGAGGGCGGTGTTGATAGCTGAGCAGTCGTGGGATCGCTGATATAAGCGACAAATGGACGGTCACCAACGAGTAACCGGGCGGAAGAGATGCCAAAGAACATTGTTAGAAGTAAAGCAAGCGTGGGGCTTTCAAAGTGCAGTCAGAGATACCAGCGGAATATTGGACACTGATCCAGCATTGGGTAACTAATTGTGGAGGAAGCATGCGAAATAAAAGCAAGTGAGTCAAAGGTGATAATAAAACGGACCTTTTGTGCAGGTGATTACAGCGTCATATGGAAATTCAAATGAAGGCGAAAAGCTTCGCAGGGACTTCAGTGAACTTTTGAAGAGCATGAATGGTGTATGGACATATAACGGACTTTTAAAGAAAAGAAAAGCCGTCAATGAAACGGATTAGTGGAGACAAAACGTCAATGGTTCGGCTAGGCAGAAGTTGGGAGAGTGTAAATTTTCTTTTGTGTGTGATAGAAAATTGTTAACCAAATTATGGTTGGCTGCAGATGGCTGGTATTCTGTTTCATAAATACCTTGGTTGCAGGTGGTGGCAGGTAGAATGTTGAGGGAAGCAGGTAAAAAAGGGCTGGTTTGACGAAGTTGACAGCTGCGAAGGCTGGGTTCCGGCCATGGGTTTCGTACTGCAACACGGGAAGAATTGAACTGTTGGGTTGGATTATTTGGGAATAGACGTTGAGCGGATGTGTTGATGGTTGGTGTCAGGAATCACCTCTGCGATCCGGTGAGACTTTCATGAGGTTTTGTTAATCCGTGTACGGTGCCCCATGTAACGTCAGCGGGCGAGAGTATAGGTTTAAACCATTGATCAAATCGTCCAGTCCTAACGGTAATCCGGAATAAACGTCGATTCGGCCGATGACTACCCGAGTAATCAATGCAATCTGGAAGAGATCAGGAGTGCGGCAGTCTGGAGAGTGTTCCAGTTGTGGTTATGATTATCGTTTTTATGGGAGCGGGAAAATGAACGTTTTGTTATCCGAACAATTAGTTATCGTTTGGCTAGTGGACCGGTCTATTAGGGATCCCTAGACGGAGACTGGTAGCTTTCTAGGGTAGTTGGGTGAAAGTAGAGATTTAGGGCGATATCAGGCAGGCGGTGGATGAGGAGAGGGTGTCCGTTTGGGAACCAGGAATAAAACAATAGTAGATGGTATGGTCTGGAAGAAGAATGAGAAAATAGGAAGATAACAGTCTGGTCAGTTCACCAGCTGTGGTCGAGGATGGCAAACAGTAAAAAAGGAGAAAAACACTGAGTGTAAAAATGAGAATTTTTCGTGTGGGGGCAAACGTGATGGTATTCGGCAGGGGCATACGGATTTCGGTTGGAATGGGGTCTCAACTTACCATGAGCATATACGCAGAGAAGTGAAGCCTAGTTACTAAGGAATGGTAATCCGTGTGGCAAGGCTTCAGTGTACGAGAAAAGCGCAAAAAAGCAGGATGGGCCGGCTGAGTTCTAGCCTGAGCCAGGAATTAAGTGAGAGCGAGCACCCATCGCTAAAGGACAGAGCGGTTTAATTTATATATATGCAAATTGTGTTGTAAAATGGCACAATCTAGTTAGGAAGGGGGACAAGTGAGTGGAGCATACCCAAGGTATATATATATATATATATATATATATATATATATATATATTGATGTATAGATGGGTGCGATCATCGGACGGGTCATGCGAAAACGGTCGGACGCAAAAGACTATGGCAAGGAAAGTGAGATAGAGTGACGCAGCTGAGGATCAACGGTTAACGGAAAGAAGAAAGAAGTTAAGCACGGGCTCATCGGTGAGGCGGATCCCAAAGGCACATTGAGGCCATGAAACGTGAGACTGAAACTTTCAATGGGAAAGTTAGTGTTTCGCCTAGAGTGGTCATTGAGGAGGAGTAAAGACCAAGTTCTGCATGAAATTACGGAAGAACCTTAGCTGGGGGATAGGGTGGGTGCAGAAATGGTAACGTCCTAACTGGGTGTTGAGTTCAGTTAGTGAGTCACGCTAAGTGGGATGAATCAGACTGGATTTTCCAGTTCAAAATCGCAGAGGTGGTGAGGGAAGTATGTGTGGTGGGACCTGGTGCGGAAGAGAGGCATTGTAAGCTAAGAGATATCGAGGAGCGTTGAGTAACTCACCGTGCTTGTGTTAATAATTATAGGACAGTGGTGAGTATATATATATATATATAGTATACAAAAATGTTATATATTTACACATATATATGTATATATATGAATAGGTATATATATATATAGTATATAAAAAGGTTATATATTTACACATATATATGTATATATATGAATAGGTATATATATATATATATATATATATATATATATATATATATATGCATATATATGAACAGGTGTATATATATATATATATGTGCATATATATGTATATATATAAATGTATAAAGCTGAGAGGAGCGGAAGCCAGGATAAATAAGAGGATCAAGGAGTGAATTAGTGGGTGGTGGGACTTAATGTCTTGGGATCCAGCACCACTGGATAATTTGGTGCAGGGGGAAAACATCATTGGCTAAAACCTTCAGCTAGAGAAGAGTTGTTTTTACATAGCTGCACTAGTACTGTATGGCTAGGGAGGCAGTAATTGTTTAGACATGGTTGTGGAAACCGACTAGTGAATTAGATGAGGCAGGGATGTATAAGGGTTATGTGATGGTAGGTGAACGTGGGTGAGTAGCGAGAACCGGCAGGCATCTAGATATTTATAGTTGTAAACGACAAAAACTATCCTGCAATGTGGGTTATACGTAAAAAATAATAATAAATGGTAAGCCTATCGTCTGTCATTAGGCAGAAAATGGTAGGTTTGGAATATGGTGCCGTGATCCTAGTAGTTGAACCCGTTTTTGAAGGCCAGCTCGACGGATAGCAGAGAGCGGGAGGAGAGACTGAAGCTAGGGTTCTAAAGTTCGATGCCTTCTTCATAGGCTCGATCCTCAGATATGCTGGCGTTAGTCAAAGATAACATATGACTAACGGTAAGTTGTGATTTAAGGGCATGGCTGAACTGGGTTATTGACGCACATTTGCGAATGGTCCGAGGCAGCTTATTCCAAAGCTTTGAATATTTAATGAGAAAGAAGTTGGATCTGATTGCCAGCCTGCAATGTGGGATGGTCAGACTGAAGTCTCTGTGGCGCAGAGGGTAAGATGAGGGTAGGGAAAACTGTATAGAGTTGGTAGAAGTGAACGCAGAGCAATGAATAAGTCTGTATAGAAAACACAAGTTAAGCCTGACATGTCTAAGCCATACGGGGTCAAGTTTTAATAGAATGCATCGCTCCTTATAGCTCAGTGGAGAGGAATATCCCATTAGCTTCTTGGTGAAGGTGCGCTGGACTTTCTCCAGGCGTATTCTGTCAGATTTAGACATTCCTGAGAAGATTATAGGGCAGTATTCGAGGTGGGGTCTAGCATGGGATTGGTATGTAAGGAGGATACTATGTTTCATTTTAAATGATCTGAGAACTAGGCCTATTATCTGTCTGGCCCTGGCCGTCTGAAATGAGACATGTTCCGAAAATTGTAGATTGTTAGTGTATCGAAGCCCAAGATCCTTCACTGATGAGCTTGGGGCGATGGGTACTTGGTTCAGTGACAGAGTTCCGAGGGGGACTTGACATCTGTAGGTTGTGTAGAAGCTTTTAGATGTCGAGAAGCACATTTGCCATGAAGTGCACCATTGATCAAGTTTCTCAAGATCACTACTTATTTCAGACAGTGCTGTGCTCAAATCTTGTTGGCGGAAATCATACACGATTTTGATGTCGTCGGCGAAGAGGAAAGGTGTGCCATGTCACACAATCGAGAAAATGTCGTTAATATACAGTAAGAAAAATAGCGGACCAAGTACACTTCCTTGTATGACTCCACTAGTGACAGGCGCCGGTTGCGATAGATGACCATTAGCATATACAACCTGGGTTCGATCCGACAGGTAAGAAGTGATCCATGATAAAAGCGGGTCATGGATACCATAGGCCCGGAGTTTTGTCAACAATCGGGAGTGAGGAACTCGGTCAAATGCCTTGGTCATATCGAGGTAGATGAAAATCATAGATTTTCCGTCGTCAGCTGCCGTGGTCACTAGGTTGAAGAAATCAAACCGGCATGTGGTACAAGAACGTGACTTTAAGAAGCCATGTTGGCCGCTGTGAATGAGGTTATGGGAAATGAGATAATCGGACATCCGCTGTTTAATCAAACGCTCCACTATTCTGGCAGCTGAAGGGGTATGGTTGATAGGACGATAATTTGAAGGGTCATGCACTGGACCTTTTTTGTGGATAGGAATAATGGTTGAAGTTTTCCACTGGGATGGAAAAATGCCATTTTTAAGGGATAAGTTGTAGAGATTCATAAAGATAGCAGCGATGTCAGTTCCACCAAGATGAAAGAGTGCTGGGGGGATGCCGTCATAGCCAGGGCGGGAGGAGGGTCTAACACGCAGCAGCAGGTGGGTCACATCGTTCAAACTGAATTCAATGTCAGAGAGAACTTGCGCGGTGATGAGGGGTACGGGTGGCGGGTTCACAGTGGCGTCAGTGGTCATGGATTCTGAAAAGAAGGTATTGAGTGCCTCAGCGATTTCAGCTGCAGATTTAATATGCGTGCTGTTTCCCAAAATTAGATATGGTATCCCCGTAGGCTCTCTCTGATTTCTGCTCTTCAGCAGTCGGGACAATCGGTACGATCTGTCGAAGGAATTCAAGGCCGAAAGCTCTTGCTTTCTCAGCAGTTCATTAGTCCGAAGACTGATGGTGACAGAGAGAGAGTGAAGTTGCAATAGTATGGAGAAGTCCTTGGTTTTATTGTAGATCTTCTGCAGTTTTGCATGTTTATTTTGCAGCCTTGTTTGGTAGGAGCCGCGGGCTTGAGAACGGTTGGTCCCGATGGTGGTGATTGCTGACAAGCAGCTATGTAGCTTATGGAAGAGTACGTCACTGGCGAGCTGAGTGTTGTGCTGTAGGAAGTAGTCATCCCAGTTGAGGGATCGGAGCATAGGCTTGAGGTTCATCCAGTTGATCGTGTGCAGGGGCTGTTGAGATGAGCTACATATGGGGTCTATTTGTCCGGCTGTGAATCTGCAAGATACCATTCTATGGTCACTGCCTGGTAAAGGGTTGAGGGCGGTAGTCATCACGTCCGATAGGCCAATGGTAAATATCAGGTCTAGTATGCTGTTACCTCTGGTTGGTGTCATTACGTGCTGGACCCAGCGCCCTGCGCGTATGGTCGAAACGAAGCTCGTGAAGTATTGGGGTGATGACATGGTGTCCCAGCAGATATTAGGTGCATTGAAATCGCCAGCAATGATTTTTGACGAGGGTAATAGTGCAAAGTGGTCAAAGGCTTTGACTACGTGGGCGAGGTCCGTGGTGTTTGAATTGGGTGGTCGATAAACGCAGCCGATATGGAGTGGAGAGTTGGCCAGAAGAACCGTTACCCATATTGAGTCCTGAATTGAGTCCAGTATTGGATCAGAGAGAGGAATGGTAGGCAAGCTGTTTTTAACGTGGATTAGACAGCCTCCTCCACCACGACGACGATTTTTCATGAAGGTTTGATAACCAGCAATAGAGATTTGGTCCAATGGGACAGAATCATTTAGCCAGGTTTCGGTTATGACAATGATGTCGAAGTCGGAAGACAGTACTATATTACGGAGAGTATGGGTTTTATTCAGTAATGAGCGAGCGTTAATGAGAAGCAAGTTAAGTGCAACTGTACCGTCATGGTGTGGAGTGGGAACAACCATCTGCGGGTGTTGATGGCTAACACTACCGAGGTGGTAAACGTCATTAAGTGGACTCATAACGACAGGGTTGTCATGTATAGAAGTGAAGGAGTCTAAACAGGGGTTAGAAGTGGGGAGCCGGCATTGTGAAGAAGGGGTGAAGCTGGGTTGGGGAGGTGCCGTCAAAAAAAATTGGTCGTTTGGGGAGGTGGGATTTCCGGGGTGGTTGAAGTAGCCAGGTGGGGGGTTGGATGCTGAGGTAATGGGTAACGGCAAGTGAGATGGCAGAAAGTAGTGGTGACTGGGTTCAACGGGGTACGCAGAGGGCGGGTAGTTGCCGCTTGACCAGGACCGACGAAATAACTGTAGTTGGTTGGGCTGGCCCATCCTGTGTTCAGGAAAGGGCGCGGAGCTAGACAATTGAGGCCATCGGTTATAATTCGACTGGGGGTTACTTATTTGTATCATTGGAGGAGAGAGAAATTGGTTACGGAGGTTCGACGGGAGATGCTGGCGCTCAGCCAGATGATTGGAAAACTGTTTCGGGAAACTTGGAGAATATGGTGTGTTTGATCCCGATGCATGATGATGCGCTACTCGGTGGCCGTTTTCGCCTGTATTGTAGAGTGGAGTTGGGGGGACCTTGTCGATTAGCCGAGGTACCACGCTAATACAACGAGGTGGGGTTGGCTGCTTTAGGGTGATGCAGGGTTGCGTCCTGCTTGCCAACAAGTATGAATTATTTGGGGTGTACTTGGAGTGCTTGGTGGGGGTTCTAAATGGGATTCTGAGAAGACTTACGGGGGGGGGATACAGGAGTAGCCGGAGTAGCTAAAAGCTGTGGGGGGTCACAGAGTCCTGTCTGCCGATGGGACGATTGGCCACATAGTAGATCATGCCTTTTATGAACGATCTGTGTTCGCAAGACGGTGGGACATGAGTTAGAGCAGGACGGGCCGTTGGCAACAGACTTCCCCGGAGTCTTTTTCGGTGGTGAGACGGTGGGCAGTAGGCTGGCATTAGCAGCGACAGGCTTGGATGCACGGGACTTTGGTGGCCCTGGGATAATAGTGGGTTTGGCATGGATATCGTTGCCGTTTGAAGAAGCGGAGTTTGATGGTAGAAGGCAGGGCCGTTTACTAGGGGGATGTGCTGGAGATGGGGTCAGGTCTAGGTCAACCAGAGTGGTGCAGACAACTGAGGGCTATTGTGTTACGGGGTGGCTCGACAAGCAGCGAGAAGACGCGGCGACTGATATTTCAGCCACAGGTTGCGCTGGTGGAGCTAAGGCACTTTTTAGTGATCGAAAAACCTCTCTTTGGAGGGGCGTTTTATCCGGTTGTATTCTTATTCTTTTGAATGGGGTGGAATTGGCAATGATTTGCCAACTAGTTATGAATTCTCTAGCTGTTACTTCGTCAGCGAATTGAAACTTTAAAGGACAGTCAGTGCGTTGTGATTTTTTGCGCAGTCGAGTGCAATAGCACCTGTGGTGTGCCATGTTGCAAGCATTCAGGATGGCGAGTTTGGTTGACGGCAGGGGTAGTCGATCAGGGATGTTGAAAACTATCGCGTTTTTGGAGTTGGCTATACGCTTACGAACTTCCGTCGCAACTGAGTCTAAGAAGCGGCCCGCCATGACTAGGCTCTGGCGATTAGCAATAGGCGTGGGCTCCATTATGCTAGATAAAGGGGATATCTTTAATAGAATATCATCGATGGACTGGATCTGGTTATGCAGGTCCGCCACTCTTTGATCTACTTCGTTAATCTTCTTGTTGACTACGTCATAAACATCAACGAGAGGTACTGAGCATGGACTGAGTGCAGACTGAGGTTGAGTGTTCCTGGTTTTTTTGAGCCTAACGGTACGAATTGCCTGATTTGCACCCGGGACCTTGGCACGTTTACGCAGGCCCTTTGGAGCTTCCATAGGTAGTTCGGGAGATAATGTGAAGAAGAGGGAAAGATTATGGGTCAGCAAGTTGAACTTTTCGAGAGTGTAAAGCTACGTAGAAAACTTTGGGTATTTTTCTTACGCCCTTCTAGATAAATGACAGACGGTTATAAGCTTCATAAACATAAAAATCAAACATAACCTTCTTCTGACTCCTTCTCAATCACACTGATTTTGCCGATTCCGTTGCTAGTCTACATTTCAATTTACTCGTCTGATAAATCATGCATCGCTACCTTCGTCCTGACAAATCCAACACAAACCTGGACTTTCCGGACGCCTCCAAGCAGTGGACCTGCTGGCTTTGGGCATTCAACGCCTTGTTAAAACGCGTGCAATCCGATGACTCCTATAATCTGGACATGTTTATTACCTCTCTTCCACCTCCTGTTTACGAGCATGTATCTGACTGTAAAACTTTTGAAAGTGTGGTTTTTGCCCGATACCTTCTCGTTACTTGTGAAAACAATAGTGCACAAAGTATAGACCAATTCGTGCAGAACATCAAGACATTAGCAAAGAATTGCAATTTTTGTCCGGTGACCGCGGGAGAGTATCGTGATGATGCTATGCGCGATGCCCTGATAACTGGATTGCAGTCAAATAACATAAAAACGAGGCTCCTAGAACAACCGAATCTGAATTTTCAGGCTACTTATGATATGGTCAGATCTTTGGAAGCCGCTTCGAAGCAGTCACAGCCCTTCGGAGCTGACAGTATTCTGTGTGCTGCGGCACCCACCATGACTCCAAATGTAACCTTCCCACTGGCCCAAAAATTTGAATCTGCATCGATTTCGTCTGCCACACTCAAAGAAACATGTTATTTCTGTAGTTATTCCAAACACACGGTGTGAAATGCCCTGCTAGAGAAGCTTTTTGTAAAGCTTGTGGGGAAATTGGGCATTTCAAACTTGTACGGAAGTCTAAACAAGTTGGTTTTTTAGTCTCTCCGGTTCTCAGTCCTATAATACCGTCAGTTAATACCGCTCCTGCTCCTGTCTGTTTGTCTCGAGCGATTACCCAGATTCTCACAAATGGAGTGAAACTACAAGCACTGATAAACACTGGGAGTTCCGAAATCTATGCGTCCCAGTTAGCCGTCAATACTTATCATTAGTAAGTACATCCGTGCGATTCCAAAGTCACTATGGCTTCGACATGGCTGACCTGCGATATTCCTGACTACTGCATTGTGTCAATTCGCTATCGGGACACTTCCTATAATAACGTAAAACTTTTTGTGACCGATAATTTGTGCGCAGATGTACTTTTGGGGCATGACTTCCTCGGACTTCATAACACAGTGGAAAATACCATTTGGTGGTTCACGTGATATATTCCTGTTATGCGGGCTTACAGCTGCTGAAATACAAGCACCCTCATTATTCACCCATTTATCGTCAGATTGTAAACCAGTCGCCACGAAATGTCACCGATACTCTATTGAAGATGAGAAATTCATCATATCGGAGATAGAACAGCTTCTAAGTGATGGGATTATTGAAATTTCAAGCTCCCCTTGGAGGGCTCAAGATCTAACTACTAAAACTTCCAATCATAAAAGAATGGTTATCAATTACAGCCAGACAATCAATCGTTTCACGCAACTGGATGCTTACCCACTTCCCGGGATTGATCAAGTGATACAGAATATCTCTCGCTACGAGGTCTACAGTACCCTTGATCTTCAAAGCGTTTATCATCAGATACTTGTTGCTGAACACGAAAAACCTTACACTGCTTTCCAGGCTGGTGGCAACCTTTTCCAGGTTCGCCGGACACTATTCGGGGTTACCAATGGTGCGGCTTGCTTCCAACGCACTATCGATATCATTTTGAAAGCCGAGAACTTGAAGAATACCTTCGGTTATATCAATAATGTCACCGTGTGTGGCATGACCATGAATGGTCACAATTACAACCTTCAACGTTTTCTAAAAACCGTAGAAAAATATGGAATACCGTTGAGTGCTTCAAAAACTGTAAAGGTCAGAATACCTGAACTGTGTTTTCTACCTGCGTGTACACCATTGGCGTGATGAGTTACGTAAGTGATGGGTGTTTCGCATCCACCGTAACCGAAGGATATTATATATATATATATATATATATATGCATAATTATACGCATACATATATATACGACCGTAGTTGTATATATATATATATACGCGCCAATTCAAAAATATCCAGGTTGGAACTTACCCCCCTACCGGGAATTTCGGGACCGCTTCAACAGATGCACCAGACACGCAAGCTGTAGCTAGTGCCGATGCTTCAGGAAGCTAAATAGTACATTTGCTACTGAATTAACCTACCCTGAGTCTCAACGTTTGGACACGAAACTCTGTGCTCCCACAGCGTGGCCTCGTGACAAACGGGACGCTGTTGGGCACTGAGCTGCTTCTTTCTGTGCCGGTACCTCTGGTACTTGCTCTCTTTTGGCATAATAACGTATATCCTAGGAATGAAATCCACAGTGTATGAAGCTAATATATTGGTTTATATATATATACATGTATATATATATATATACATTTACATATATATATATACGTATACATGTATATATGTATATATAATAACTTCGACAATACACACCGTACAATACGAATAACACTGAAGTAATAGTGCTTTAATGTCTGTTGAAGCCACTGTAATGGGTTTGTTTACCTTTAACTGACAAACAAATCAAGCAAATACAGACCTTCAAAATGCTGCCACGAAAAAATGAAGACAAAACTACTTAAAACGGTCGAAACATAGCACACTCAGTACACAAACGTTAACAATGAAGACCCCAAGTACTCCCTTCAAGGGATGAAACCACCTACCACGGAAGTGTAGCGGTTGCCAACTTCATTCGTACTTTTACCACGTTTATTGTTGAACTGAACGCTGACTGCCAAGCGCGGTTGCCATTTGACCGTTGCGCTTGCGCACGCTCTCACGCACGCTCCCAAATACACGCTAACCACTATCTCTCCCAATCGCCTTCTCGTTCTCACGGGTCGTGGAGAATACTGTTCTGGTTAACATATTCGTGCAGTGCCGAGCATTAGAGTATCGTGAAGGTGGTCCACGCAGTACAAAGGACCGAAGCACGCGTTTACTAAGGAAACCGCGAAGTAAGGTCTAATCAACCTCACAATTGGTGAGCCCGACGTGATCCTCAGGTCACGTGAGTTTCCTTGTTTTCTACCGTTCAAGGTCTCGTCTGCGTACGTTTTTGTGTTTTATTGTTTCCCTATCTGTTGATTTGTTTTTTTTTGGTCGGTTTACCAAATAATTTTTGTTGTCCATACATATTTTTGGTGTCTAGTTCGTCGTGATTTTTGTTCTTTTTTCCTCTAAGATTATAGTGCCCCATTGATCGCTGGTTTCTTTTCCCGTCTGTATTCGATAAAGTAATCGCTATGTCTACTGAACGGAAACCCTGCTCAGACCCCACCGTTGAGGCGATCACTGTGCACATACCGGCATTCACGCCTGCTGATCCAGAATTCTGGTTCACGCTGGTCGAGCTAGAATTCGAAAACTGCCGTAAAACCAGTGACGCCAGCCGTTTCAGGTGGGTAGCAGGCCGCCTCCCGCCAGAGGTCACAATGCAAGTAAGGGACGTAATAATCTCTTCCCGAAGCTATGAGGCCTTAAAGGAGGCCGTCATTGCCCGCACGACCCCAACACAGGACCATCGTATGCAACAACTTCAAAACGTTGAGCTTGGAAGTAGGAAGCCCTCCGAACTGCTGCGTGAGATGCAGCGCTTGAGAGGACCGACGGTAGGCGAGGACCCGCTCTTAAGGGAACTTTGGCTGCAGCGTTTGCCGCATAACGTTCCAGTTTTACTAAGTGCCACGCGCAAATGCTCGCTGGAGGAAACCGCAGCGATAGCTGATGACATTATGTCACGATACAACCCCGCTGTAGCTGGAGTAACCAGGCCCTCCGTCGCAACGGTACCTGCCTTGCCAACATCTAACGACCTCGCGTCAGTTTTGTCTAGAATTGACGCGAGCCTGCAATGCCCAGCAGTAAGAAGTGGGTCACAGGAGCGGCACCGTGCACGCTCGCCTAGGCTTCATAGTCCGTCATTGCGACGACGTTTCGTCGGTTCTTCAAAAGAAGGGTATTGTAAATACCACAGTCGCTTCGGTGAGCGAGCCAAACGATGCGAACCAGGGTGTACGTTTCCCGGTGCTCATCAGGGAAACTAAACCCCCGGCCCGTGGTGGCGACCCACGAAGCCGGGTATCAGACATACAGTCGTCTTTTGAACGTAAGGGACATCATTTCAAATAACCTATTCCTTGTAGATACCGGTGCCGAAGTGAGCGTCCTCCCCCGAGCGAAAGACGACAATGGCACACCGCAGGCCCAAACACTACGCGCTGCCAATGGCACGGCCATCCCAACGTTTGGCCAGCGGTCGCTCACCTTAAACTTGGGTTTAAAGCGTAATTTTCGTTGGGTGTTCATCATCGTCGACGTCCCGTACCCAATTCTGGGCATTGACTTCCTGCAGCACTTTGACTTGTTGGTTGATGCACGGTGCCGCAGAGTGGTGGATCGTCAGACCACTCTCGATGCTGCGGGTCATAATTCGCGAGTGAATCACGTCACGCCCTTTTTACGTTCAACCACCGGCACACCAACCTTATAGCGAACTCATCGCCGCCTACCCGGCCATGCTTCGGCAAGCCGGGCCTCTCCCAGCAGTGACCACCAGTGTCACTCACCATATCGATACTAAGGGACCCCCAGTGTTCAGTAGGCCACGTCGGTTAGCACCAGACAAGCTTCGTGTTGCACAGGCTGAATTCGAACATATGCTGGAACTGGGTATAATACACCCTTCTAGTAGCCCTTGGGCTTCCCCTCTTCATATGGTCCCCAAGTCTAGTGGCGACTGGCGACCCTGTGGTGATTACAGAGCGCCTAACAAAGCCACCGTCCCTGACCGATATTCAATTCCCCATATACAGGACCTTACTCCGTCTTTAACAGGTTGCTCCGTCCTCAGCCGTATCGATTTGATTCGTGCGTACAACCAGATCCCGGTAGCAGAGGCCAATATCCCTAAAACTGCAGTCACTACACCTTTTGGGCTGTTCGAGTTTCTGCGAATGCCGTTTGGACTCAGCAATGCAGCCCAGAGCTTTCAACGATTCATGCACGAGGCAACTCGTGGTTTGGAAAATGTCCACGTATACCTGGATGATATTTTGGTGGCGAGTTCTTCAGAGCAAGAGCACGTCGCACACTTACGAGCACTTCTCGAACACCTTGGCCAGCACGGCGTTACGATCAATATCGTGAAATGCGAATTAGGCCGGGCTGATATCACCTTCATAGGACATTCTCTTTCATCCTCGGGTATCCGCCCTCTGTCAGATAAAGTTTCCGCTATTCGCGACTCCCCTGAACCCAAATCTTTTCGCCAGTTGCGTCAGTTTGCCGGCCTGGTGAATTTCTACCGCCGATTTATTCCTCACTGTGCGGAAGTGATGCAACCACTCACGGATCTGTTGCGCGGAGATAAGGGAAAGTTCGTGTTTCCCGACACGGCACAAGCCGCATTTGCCTTGGTCAAAGATACTGTCGCCAACACAGCACTCCTTACACACCCGACCCTTCGGCTCCTATTTCGGTAGTGACGGATGCCCCGGACACAGCTGTAGCAGCAGTACTGCAACAGTTCGTAGACGACTCTTGGCAACCTTTAGCATTCTTCTCCAAGCGCCTACAACCCGCGGAATCTAGGTACAGCACATTTGGTAGGGAGTTATTAGCCATCTACTTGGGAATCCGTCATTTTCGAAATGCACTCGAAGGCCGTTCGTTCACGGTGTTTACAGACCACAAGCCTTTGGTTTACGCACTAAAGTCAGCTTCGGATCGATACTCACCACGCGAGATTCGCCATTTAGACTTTGTCTCACAGTTTACTGTGGACATACGACACGTCTCTGGGGTACTTAATCCCGTCGCAGACGCCTTATCACGCGTACATCAACTAAGTCTGTCACTGACGCCTAACATCAACTTGGACGCAATGGCACAGGCTCAAACTATGGACCCCGACATCGAACAACTTCGACAAAACGGTTCTTTGAGCTTAACCACATTACCTATCCCAGCTTCCCAGAATACCACCGTGTGCGATGTGTCGCAAGGTCGCCCTAGGCCGGTAGTTCCTGCTGCCCACCGTTATCCTACTTTCCTGACACTCCATAATCTGGCCCATCCGGGCGTGACTGCCTCGGTGAAACTGATAACGGAGCGTTTTGCTTGGCACAATGTCAGACGAGATGCCCGCAAATGGGCTCGTGCTTGTCTGCAGTGTCAACGTGTTAAGATCCATAGACACACTAAGGCGGCGTTAGCCAGGTTCCCAGAACCTGAAACACGTTTTCATCATGTGCACGTCGACCTCGTAGGACCACTCCTATCTTCGCTTGGGTACGTTTACATACTCACATGCGTGGATCGTTTTACTCGCTGGCCGCAGGCTATTCCTATTCCTCGCCCCACGTCGGAAGAGGCCGCGAAAGCTTTTCTAACCGATTGGGTTAGTCATTTCGGTTGCCCGGCAATAGTGACCGCCAATCGTGGTCCACACTTTGACGGCGCTTTTGGCAGCCTACTCGCTACGCCCGGTTGCCAACACGTTAAGACGACAGCTTACCACCCTCAGGCCAATAGTATGGTCGAGCGTTTCCACCGGCAATTAGAAGCCGCCGTTCGAGCAAACGGTAACCCCCCTTTGGAGTGAAACACTACCATTGGCACACTTAAGCCTGCGTAGTACCGTCAAGGAGGAGTTACCCACAACACCGGCCGTACTAGTACATGGCTGTACACTTCGTCTGCCTGGGGAGTTGTTAGCTCCCTTACCAACCGCGACTTTCGACTACGGTGACTATGCTCAGCGCCTTAGGCAGCACATGCGAGTACTCAAGGCCAGTCCGCCGCGCGAACAACAGTCTACAAGTTATGTCCCAATTGCGTTAGGAACCGCTACTCACGTATTCCTTCGCGTCGATGGCGTTCGATCACCACTACAAGCGCCATACACTGGCCCGTTTCGGGTGATGAAACGTAGGGCAAATTATTTGTCATAGACATCAGCGGACGACACGACACCGTATCTATCGACCGTCTCAAGCCTGCTGTCATGGAGTGCGAGCCGCTCGGCCAATTTACACCTACTCGAGCTGCTCAGTGACCCGCATCGAGCGAGTTATTACTCGAACCACCCACAGTTTCGTCTAGTGAGGACTCGGCAGCTAGTCCATCAGATTCTCCAACCGTACCCGCAACGCGAAGTAGCCGTCGCGGTCGCCAACTACGAAATCCCGTCCGCTTCGCCGATTTCGTGACGATTTTTACAACCGACTGTTAGCAATAAGTTGGGAAGTTCGCCATGGATTTATCAACCAACAGGCCCGAGAAATTACAATCGGTAGTTAGGATTTCATTTTTTTCTGGTCTCCTAGCGACTACAACAACACCGAACATCGTTCGTGTGTTGTTATTACGGTCCAACATCCGCCGGCGCCCTCAGGCGCTATTTTGTTCCAGTTTACCTTGCCCTCTCTCAGACGGATCTACACAGTCACATTGGCTTCATCCGTAGCGTGGCTGACTCCCGTGCACGTTCAAGGAGCCAACCGCTCACTGGACAACGGAACGATTGGTCAGCGTGGTACTGGATACGGCAACTGGAAACCTTTTTGGATGGACCTGACGAGGCATTTTCCGGCTCACGAGCGTATGAGATCCGTGGGCGCCAAAACACAGTTGGACCTACGCACATCGGACCTCGAGAGTGCAGGCACCGGTAAACTCATCAGCAGTCGTTCGACGTCACCAACAACATAACGGGCAAGCTACGAGGAGTTCCTGGACAACCAATGATTCCGGCTTACCATCACGATCGAAGCCCAACTCCGTCGGACTTCTAGGAAGAGGCCCCTGTAGCGGTTGCCAACTTCATTCGTACTTTTACCACGTTTATTGTTGAACTGAACGCTGACTGCCAAGCGCGGTTGCCATTTGACCGTTGCTCTTGCGCACGCTCTCACGCAAACTCCTAAAATATACGCTAACCACTTTCTCTCCCAATCGCCTTCTCGTTATCACGGGTCGTGGAGAATACTGTTCTGGTTAACATATTCGTGCAGTGCCGAGCATTAGAGTAACGTGAGGGTGGTCCACGCAGTACAAAGGACCGAAGCACGCGTTTACTAAGGAAACCGCGAAGTGGGGTCTAACCAACCTTACAGAAGAATACGGCAAACCAACACGGCACCCCCTGATCACGTGTGCTGTCAGTAAAATAAAATGAGACCTTAATTTAACGAAATCACACCTGATGACTTGGTAAAAAACATATATATAACAATGTCTCTTCGTGTTTCATGAAAATCTGTGCTGATCATAGTGAGAAATGATGGTGATGTTGGCCACCGCAAAGCTTCCGTTGGCAGTGCCCAACAGGGTTGGGCAGTGTGCTACTTGGGCCTGTGTACGGTCTGCTTTCATCCAAGTGATATAGCGACTCTGTTGTCGGGTATCAGATTGTCCCATCGCCCTCGGCCAGATGCGTTAACTACTGCCGTTTCCAGGTTAAGCGGACCCGATATTCCGGTTGACGATGCTTAAAATACGGAAGGCAGTCCTGCTAGCCTTCAGTTGTTGTGATGAAAAAGAAAGATTGCTGGTTGGCCAGAACCCTAATATCATGTGTTGGCCCACATTTCGAATCCGCAATGTTCACTTGGTTTGATAGGTTTGATCCGTGGAGCCACCCAAGGACATACAAAAGTCCTCGTCTAAACCGATGTGAAATTATATTTCAATTTACTTAGTGCTCTGCTTTGTATTTTCCTGACACCTCTGTTTTCGTTCCTATCTATAAATGACCTACACTCTCTGATCACTCTTGACAACATGCACCCCTGTTAATAAGAAAAAATAATTATAGCCCTATCATGTTGGAGTTTCCGCTCATGTAGCTAGGGGTCAGAAAAGTAGCCCAAACCTTCCAAGGTTCTATGCATGACGAAACATACTGTTTTAAATTACCTACGTGTGCCTGGACGACATTTGTTTGCAAATTCTTCAGGGAAAGTGCATATGGCACAACTGTGCGCCCTTTTGAGAGTCTTAGCCAACACGGTATAACCAAAAACCCTGCCGCGTACGAACTGGCTAAGCCTACCATCCCATTCCCAGGTCACGACTTTCCAACGTCGGGCATACAAACTCTGCCAGACAAAGCCTCGGCAATTCGCGACTACCCGGAACCTCACTCTCATTGGCAGTTGCGCCAGACTTCTGGCTTTCTTAAGTCCTACAACTGGTTTATCCCTGGCAGCAGGGAGGTAGTACAGTGTGTGAAGGAGTTCAGGATACCCCGTTCCATGCATTCGCACCCATGTTACAAACGACATTTTCATTCGTATGAACTATCTTTGCCGGAATTCCCATTGTTTGTTTTATTTCTCTAAATCTTTGTCTCAAACCGGACTCCCGCCGTTGCCTCGTGCGAGAGTCGCTCAGCTTGAACTTCGTTGTGGCTGTATTCGGTAATCTCATCTTCTGTACCTAACGTTTTGCTGTAACCCAGCTGCAGTTGTTGATTTGTTGTCCAATTTGAAGCGAAAGAAACCAGAAGGAACACTTTTGAGGTTTGATCATTGTAAAATTAATTAATTTGTTTTATATAGTACAGTAGCTACTTGGAATCGAATTTGTTTAGAATTGTGTCGAAATTGGCTGCTACGCGTCGCCCGAATGTTCTGCTGGCTGGACGTTACAGTACTCAAAATCGTTGGCAACCGCTGAGGCACGGAATTGTGCAGCAAATCGGCAAACCGTTCCGAATCAAAGGATAATACCCTACAGGTGAACAAAACCCTTTTGCTCGTAGGTGTAGGTCGTGTTTTTTGCTCAGGCTCTAGTATATCAGGTTGTTTTAGGGTTAGCTCGGCTTTCAATAGAGCTAGAGCCGGTCTGTTGTTAGCTGAATTGAAGGAGAAGCAGGTTGCAGATTAGTTAGAGTTGGATAAGCGACGTAAGCTGCTCGAGGTGAGGAATGAGACGGAAGTGACGAAACTGCGTTCGGCACTCGCTGAAGAAGAAGAGAACCTAGTCAACAGAGATGAAGTCGAGGGTAGAGCAATGGTCAGTGTGCATCTTTTTCGCTACCTAGGTGATTTCCACGTGCAGAACTATGCTCCAAGAACAACAAGCTTGATTCTAGTGGCGGGACCTGCAGTGAATTATCGTCCGGATCTACCCAGAGTGGAACTGGATTCATTTGCGGGCTGCTTATCTACGTACTGGAGGTTTGTGAAACAGTTTGAATATTACGGCAGAGGTCGAGTTCGAGACGATGGACAGCTGTTACTTTATTTGATGCATTACTGCAAGGGAAAAGCAAGGGAAGCGATTGCCGAAAGTATTATGTTGCCTCCAACAATGGCATGCAAGAGGGCTAGGGAAATCTTAGAGGATCTGTATGGACAAGATCATGTAGTGGTTTGTTCACTGATTGACGGCTTACTGCAAGGTTTGAAGCCTCTGGTGGAAGATTCGGATGCTCTGACCAAGTTGTCGTTGAGAATGCTCAACTGTAAAAATGCCCTCAAACAGCTGAACCGGATGTCAGACCTCAACTCACTGCAGACCATGGAACGGATGGCTCGAGTGCTACCAACGCGTCTCCAGGATTCGTGGGCTAGAACCGTTGATGATACCTTGAGAAGAAGAGATGAACCCAAGTTCCAAGCTCTGCAGCATCTAGTGTCCCGTAAGGTACCGATTTCTCGAAGAAAGTTTGGCAAACTGGCTGCTAATAGCAAGTCTCAGGGGTACTCGCGGTCATCCAGTTGGAGGAATTATGCGCAAAACCTGCATCCAGAAGCGACACGGTTCACCTCAAATCAGGGTAGTACTTTGTTGATCGCAGCTAATAGGTGCTCGGTATTTAATGTAGTACACGCACTTGAGGAATGTCAGCGATTCCTGTCTCGTGATTTACTCGGTCGTTGGACATTGATTAAAGAAAGCAAGGCTTGTTTTCGTGTCTCAAGTGTGGACATCTGTCCAGTAACTCTCCGGTTTCCAAACCATGTTCAACATCTGGTTGTCAGAAACGGCACCACCCTCTACTGCATGGTGCACAGAAGCAATGCACCGACCGAGTCAAGCAAGATACAACACAAGGGCTGCAGCTGGATAAGCTGGGTACGGACAATGCAAAAATGACTGGGCAGTGGACCAATAATCGTGCGGTTACCCTTAGGCCGGATGTCGTGTCGATTCAGGCGTGCCACCAGTACGAGTAGACGGACCGGGAGTCTCTGTGGAGACCTACGCTCTGCTGGACAGCGGGTCCGATGTGACTCTAATACGAAAAGACCTCATGGAGCCGATGGGCCTGAAGACATTCCCGACCTCACTCTCAATTTCGGCCGTAAATGGGACCACCACTCGGAATTCGGAAATAACGGATCAGCGGCTCAACTCGTTGTCAGAGAACGATTTCGTGAATATAGAAAGAGCCTTTTGTGTTGATAAGCTACCATACCAAGCAGTCCAGTACTGCACAGGTGCGGATATTTTATCCTGGCCTCACCTGCATTGCGTCCAAAGGCAGAATCTGGAAGGTTCGGGAGTGATGATACTGAAAGGTGCCGACGTCCCAGAAGCACATTGGGCATTAGAGCAAACACGCAGCAAAACAAAAAAACCCATGCTGTGCGGACGATTTTAAGATGGACTGTTCTTGGTCCGATGAATCAGGAACCACGTTTTGTGAGGACAGTAGACACTTTGAGAGGGGAATCGATCACTTGGCAGAACAGATCGATCGACCGTACAGCGCCGATTTCTGCGATGAGTATGCGCGAAAAACCCTCTTTCATTGGAAGACAAACAGGCTGTTGATATGGTTCCCAATGCCACAGCCTGGTTGAACGGACACTATGAAGTTGCACTCCCGTGGAGGAATCCTGTAGTGAGACATCCAAATAATTATATTGTGGCCAAAGAGGGCTTGAAAGACTTGAGGAAAAGGTTTGCGCATGACCCTGAATTCTCTGACAAAAACTGCACAATAGTATAGGTTTATGTGCGCAGGGGCCACGCCCAGTTAGTGCCCGATGTACAGTTAAAAATGGGTTGTGAGCCAAAGTGGTACTAACCACATCACGCAGCTACAAAACCTAAAAAGCATAGCAAGTTCAGGGTGGCGTTTGCCTGTGAGACTGCGTTCCAGGGACGCTCCTTGAATGAAAACTTGCTATGGGGGATGGACACGACAGCAAGCTTAGTTGGAGTGTTGCTTCGTTTTCGAAAGGAATCTGTCGCTTTGGCTGCGGATATTGAAGAAACGTTCATGCAGGTTCGAGTGCTGACGGGACACAAGGGAGCACTGAGGTCCCTATGGTGGGAAAATGGTCAACTAGGTGGCAATCTTGTTGAATATCAAATCAATGCCCACCAATATGGTGCCACTTCCTCCCCGTTTTGTGCGAATTTCGCGTTACGTCGCACGGCAAACGATTTGGGAGGACTGTATGAGGACTACGTCTCCAGAGCCGTGTATAACAACTTCTATGTAGACTACCGTCTTGTTTCTTTGACCACACCGGAGAATGCAAGAGTTTTTTGCCACACTGATGGGTGAGTTGCTATCACTAGACGGATTCCGGCTTCATAAGTAGGTGTGTAATCGTAAGGAGGTGCTGGATATTTTACCGAAATCTAAGCTGGCCCCTTACCACTTTGGAAACAGATGATTGCTCGCCTGTGCCGGAGAGGACTTTGGGATTAGAAAGGAACGCAATAAAAGACACGTTCGAGTTTTCATTCACAATACTCGAAAAACCTCAAACAAGGCTTGGATTGTTGTCTATAGTGTCATCAGTGTTCGACCCACCAGAGTTGGCTTCACCTTTCATTATGCCGGGCAGGGTGTTATTACAATCACTGTGCCGCTTGAAGCTTGGTTGGAATGACCCAATTGGAGAAAAAAACCCTGCGATGCTGGAATGAGTGGTTAAGAAGTATGGAACAACTTTGCGCACTCAAAATTCGGCTTTCTGTTATTAGTGGTGACTCACTGAACGAAGGTGCACAGCTACATGTATTTTATGAAGCTTCTTAATTTGACTATGGAGTGGAGGCGTATTCTAGAATGGTTTCAAGGAACGTAGCCCTTTATTGTGCCCTACTTTTCTCCAAATCAAGGGTATCTCCTCTGAAGACCGTAACGATCCCGCGATTGAAGTTAGCCGCAGCAAGACTGGCCGTCAGAGTCTCTCGGACCCTTATAGAAGAAACCGGTATCAAATTTGATGAGACTTACTACTGGACGGACTCTGCTTAAGTTTTGCACTACATAAACAATACTGAAACGAGATTTAGTACGTACGTTGCAAACCGTTTGACTGAAACCCATCAGTGGTCGGAACCCTGGCAGTGGCGTCATGTCAGATCGGAGGCCAACCCCACAGACTGGGCAACAAGAGGCACAACATCACCGAGTGATATCAGCCGTTGGTTCGAAGGTCTTAAAATCTTGATGAACGATGAAACTTCGTGGCCGACCAGTCCCACGGTTTCTGCAGAACCACCGAAGGTGGAGTTGAAGCAACCTCCGAGTACAGTTCTTACAATGTTGCAAGATACATGGACGGACGCACTTCTAGCTAAGTACTGCCGTTGGTTTCACCTGCTGCAGTCGGTAGCGTGGTCGAACCCTTTTTAAAATGTACTTTGCAGTCATGAAAGGCGGGGGTACAGATCTAGGACTGAAAACTGGGCCGTTGAAGCTGCAAGACATTGCTAAGGCGGAGTAAAGTGTTATTCTGATTGTACAAGCTAATGTCTGGGGTGAATATTTAAAATGGGTACGAGACATAAACAATAACCCATTCACTAGCAAATCTCCGATTAACAAGACTCGCTTGAAACTCGATTCAGTTTTATTAAACGGAATCATTTGTGTTGGAGGACCAATGAACTACTCCAGTCAGCTGCAGGGTGTGAAACATCCGTTGATACTACCCAAGACTCACCCGATTACAGACTCTGTATTCCGACGGTATCACGCAATGGAAGGACATGCAGGACCATCTCAGTTGCTCCCGGAACTTCGCAAACATTTCCGATTTCGCAGGGGCAGCTGCCATCAAGCGTGTACTTGGAGGATGATGGAAATGTCGGAAGAATTTGGCAGTTGTAGGCAAACAGATGATGGCTCCTCTACCGGCCATTAGAGTCCAACAAGGTTGGTTTTCCCTTCAAGTAAGTCGGAATAGACTAATTTGGCCAGTCCCAGTTGAACATGGGAGCAACATGGAGAAACTATGTGGATGCATCTTCACTTGCCTCCAGATACCTGGGATACATATTGGAGTTTCTTATTCTCTAAGCACGGATTCATTCGTTGTGACACTACTGCGTTTCACGTCGAGGAGGGGGGCGCCGTCCGAGATTTTTAGTGATAATCATGTGAACTTTGTCGGGGCTGAAAGGGAATTAAAGAACCTAATGGAAAACTGGTCTAGTGATAAGATTGCTGATAGGTTGTTGCAACGAGGCATGCAGTGACACTTTCGTCCCCACAAGCTAGTCACCGTGGTGGCATTAGGGAGATCATGGTGTGCTCGGTTAGAAGAGTGCTTCTTTCACTTTGTGACGAGCAGCCGATGACCGATGAAATATTGTTGACGCTCCTCACGGAAGGTGAGCGGATAGTAAACGGACGACTGCTAGTGCCTTTGACCTCGGACTGTCGTGATCTGCCGGTACTCACGCCAAATGACCTACTTATCCTGAGGGCGAACCCACGAGAAATTCCGACGAATTCTTTGTGAGAAAGAATGGTTCGTCAGTGGAGGCGGGCATACTACTTAACATCTGTGTTTCGGAAGAGGTGGATCAGGGAATATTTTCCACTAATACAACAGCGGCGAAAGTGGATAACTAGAGGAAGCAACTTTAGCCCGGGTGATGTAGAGCCACTAGTTTCGGAGGCATTGCCGCGTGGCCGGTGGCCGATCGGAGTTATCGGAAGTATCTCATTTTCGGACGATGGTTTGGTACGAACGGCAACAGTGCGAACTAACGACGGATTAGTGCTCCGTGACATTAGAATAATTTGTCTTATTAAAGGCGAACCGGACACTGGTGGTGTAAGTTCAGAGACCAACTCTCCTCAAGTGGGAGGCGGGTCTTCGGATCTGCCGAACCGAGAGGGACCACCGAGAGTTGATCCACTTGTCCTACTGGGAGCTGCTCTTGACGGTGATAAGTTTTAGGTATTGAGGAGCCGTACGGCAAACCGATGCACGAGGCCGACCACACCTAGCGGTGCACGGGAAAAATCCGGGTCGGATTGTGGGGGCCGGTGTAAAGGAGTTCAGGATACCCCGTTCCATGCATTCGCACTCATGTTACAAACGACATTTTCATTCGTATGAACTATCTTTGCCGGAATTCCCATTGTTTGTTTTATTTCTCTAAATCTTTGTCTCAAACCGGACTCCCGCCGTTGCCTCGTGCGAGAGTCGCTCAGCTTGAACTTCGTTGTGGCTGTATTCGGTAATCTCATCTTCTGTACCTAACGTTTTGCTGTAACCCAGCTGCAGTTGTTGATTTGTTGTCCAATTTGAAGCGAAAGAAACCAGAAGGAACACTTTTGAGGTTTGATCATTGTAAAATTAATTAATTTGTTTTATATAGTACAGTAGCTACTTGGAATCGAAGTTGTTTAGAATTGTGTCGAAATTGGCTGCTACGCGTCGCTCGAATGTTCTGCTGGCTGGACTTTACAATCTGGCTGCAATTCGTCAGGTCGGTCGGGATGTCGTTATGTCGGGCGCCGAGTGACGCCTTTGCGGCTACCAAAATGGCTTGTTCCTTACAGTTATAACCGGCTCTTGTGGTTCAAGAACACCTCAAATCAAAAGGAAATGTCGGGCAAAAATGCGATGTTTATAAGTAGCCCACTTCTTCTTCAGCAGTGGTGGTGGACTCAAAAAGTTGCGTTTTTGTGTATGTAAGAACTTCGCAGTCGCAGAGAAATGGCTAACACTGGAAGATGTTGTCACCCACGCGTGTGTAGAGGGCTCAGTGCAGCACATGGTATGATCGGCGGCGGATTAGGATGGTGTGCTGCTGCTCGTTTCCATGCCTTTGGGCCAGCAACAAGGAACGGAAATAATATTAGCTAGTGGGCGCTGTATTGCCTGTCCTTTCATGAGTGAAGTGAGCTTTGTAATTCTTCTTGGCCTGTACTGAAGCCAACACTTTACGAGAACGGAGTCATCTAGAATACTGGCGGCAATCGACACAGTAGGTGAAGATGAAGTGTGCTCACCTTAAGTGACTTCAACTCCACAGGACTAGACTGTAAGTAAGGGATGCGCAACCGGGTTCTTTCGGCGACTCACTTCCGCAAGTTCTATAGGGCACGGCGCCGACCCCACAAGTGCGTCTGGAAACGCGTTAGTGAACCATCAAGAGCTCCACCGTACGTGGCCTTGTAATGAGGAAGTGCAAAATGAACCGGAGTCCAGTTACCTTCACAGCACCGCTAGGGAAGAACGGTCATGGCGTGACAAACATGTGACTAGCAGTGCACGAATTGCATCATCCGAAAAAAGGCACAGCCAGGTCCGCGAAATAATAACTCCAGCTTTAATGGGGACAGCGGAACAGAACTGGGAGATCACCCGTGGCAAAGTGAAAAAAGTGAAACTACATCAGGGTAAAGCTTGGGGAACATCCGGATGCCCTTGCACAGCTAGTGAGGGTCGTACTAAATGGCTAGACAGCAAGGTTGGGGCCCAATACACTTGGGCACGAACTAGGAAGCAAAAGCATGATTCAGGTTTGAGAGTAGGGGTTTTATGGTAAACTGCTGGAATACATGACGTCTTGCCGAAAGATGTTGAAAAACTCTACTAGAGTGCAGGCCCCAATACAAAGAAGGGCTAGAGGTTGGCGAAGAGTAACTGAAAGCCCATCCCAAATTCTCCCTCGTAGTCAATCTTACAGCTCGCTGTTGACGGTGTTAGAGACTTGAAGGACAAAAACATCTAAATGAACAAGGGCAGGCTAGTGTACTGCCGGCTAATTGTGGGGAGTGGGTATCAACGACGGCACCAAGAGCGCGTCGAGTCTTACTTTACTTGGCGGAGAAGGTGCACCACCTTCCGGAATAAGGGCGAGGACCTTGGATAGGAACTAGGAAGATTATAACTAGGTAAGACAGTGGGCCCAGATAAAAAGGGCCCACCCTTCCTCAAGCCCCAAGCTGGCTTGCTGACTGAATTTCTTTGATGGCTATTGGGCTGGCCGCTAAGTTACAGCCGATGGCCAAACAGCCGGAAGCTGAGGCCGAGAGGGCCATCGAAAGTTGGTTGAAGAAGAGAGGAAAGTGACAGCTACGGACCAGTAGGCCTAGAATCCGAGGTGCTGAAGGCTCTGAAGAGTATTCTGAGAAAACAAATGGTTGCTTTCCTCTCCGGGAGTGAATTTACCAATATATACCAAAGTGGCTCAGTGAGTAGGCGGTCTCACACGACGAACATAATCTGTTTCCTGGAAGAAGTTCAGAGGAGGCTTGAAGATATGGAGGAGGTAGGAGCCCATTACCCGGACTCACCAGATGTCCTCGACTCGGCAAACCACAGGTTGCAGATGCATGAGCTCCGAGCCTGTAGGAGAGATACACGGCTGGGCAGCTGGGTGGCCGAACTTCTCAGAGAAAGGAAAGTCCATGCGGGAAAAATGGATTCCAGCCCAGTAAAGGGGAATATCGTAGGTGGAGCTCCTCAAGGGCCGGCCCTGGAGCTCTTTCAATTTTCGCTGTGTACCAGTAGCACAACCTATCGACCGGACTGCCCACACTTCAAGTTTTGCTGATTAATTTAAGATGGTGGAAAATCCTGAGGACAGTACCCTGCAGGGCGAACTCCGCAAAGTGTGTCCTTGGTTCACTGACGTGATCTCTTACGCCACACAAGCAAATGTAAGGTACTCACTGAGGACAGCCCTTCGGTTCCACCTAAGGGAAGTAGTGAGTGGAGACACCAGGGTGGGCTTGGAAGGGCTAATATTGGCAGGCATCTGGGGACATTTATGACCGAGCATTTCAAAAGCCCGATTAAACACCCGAAATCCGCAGAGGGAGAAGCCCCGTCCTGTCTAATAAGAACCCATGCCTTGCCTAAGCGATGAATACTGCTGCTGTTCTATATGACCCACGTAAGACCGCTTGTGGGGTACGCCATTCAAGCTCGGCATCCCAGTCTTATTACAGGAAACCAGATGAACTCTTGTAAACTCACTTTCCGTAGATACTTGTTGACCTCTAAAGCCGGCTTTATGAGGGGTGGCCTTGAGCAGTAAAGCTCTTCAACCTGGAACAATGGAGGGTGAGGAGAGGCCTTCAGATGAATAAAGGTCTTCTACTAGAGGCAGGGAGGGGACTTTGGTTGCTCTTAAGACACAAAGATAATACTCATAGGAGAGAAAGGCTGAACCCCACTGAAAGCAGTTGCCACACGGTAGTTGGGTCAAACGTCGTCGCCCACTAAGTGGACCACCCATGGAACACATTTATGCCATTGGTGAAGGGGGCCCAGGCAATTGCTGGTTTCAAATGAACATTAGGCGCCCGCTGAAGTATCCAGTTTGAAGACGTACTGGCGGAAGGCATACTGTCCCACAGCCATCTTAGAACCCGGACACACTTTGCCCGAACCTACGTTTAAAAGTGCTTCATCAGTAGATAAAGGAGTCAACCTGTGCAGCATCATTTATGTGGGAACGAAACTGAATCCCACCTTCTCGGCCACTGCCCCATAATATTAAATGGGAACACTGCTCCTAATGAACTTTTCGGACTGGATCGAATCTCTATAACCTCACACCTGTTTTTAGAGCTATTGCATGACCCCACTGTAGACTAGAGCGCCTGTGGCCATGCCCACGGCTCAAAAGGCCACTACAAGTGAACCAACATCACATAGGAAGAAGCTGGCAAAAAGTGAAACACAAGGCCGCCCAACACCAAGTGTATTGCCCAAAAGTCGCCACACTGGAGCAGTGACACTGGAGCCCGCGAGTGGTTCCCACGGGACAGAAACACAAAGGCTGATGCGAAGTGTGTTTTTGTCAGCCCTCATTTTCAGCTAATTGCTGTCAAACCGTAATGTGACGTTGACAGCTATAGAGCGGTGACCAAGGAAGCCGAATAACCTAAGATACGATGCTGAACCGCGGAAAAATACATAGTCTAGTGCTCCGAAGGATTTTGAGAGAGACTGGCGCGTTCATATTGATGGTTTGAAAGTGGAGTTATCTCCTGGATGTTATTGCGCATCTGCCGATGAAGGTACTTCACAAACTATTACCTACAGTCACCCAAAATAAACCTAGTCCTGAGCTTGTTTCGGAATCGGGCTCAATATGTAGTGGCTTCTGCTCAGCGTTGCTTTGGAGGTGGAATGCTAGTACGGTGAGTAATCCTCCATCTGACTTCCTAAGATAGCGTGGTTTGACTCTCACTGAAACTGTAATCATTGCCCTTCTCGTAAATTTTCAAATCATTCTAGGTCTTTTCCGCTTCTTCCTCTCCCTTTCTCCTCGAAGTTTTGAACCATATCTCTCAGCATTATTTGTGAATGCGGTGGACAGGCAGGAAACCTCGGGTAACAAACACGCACCTGTTTTCACGGCAGCTCGGAGGTAGAATCAGGGGCCGGAGTATTTATGGCCCCACCTTGGAATCGGATTATTTTGTCGTGTTACTATATTTTATCTCTCGGTGGGATCTGGTTCTGGTTTTGCTAGTTCCAGTGGTGTCTTTTGGGAAGTAGGAGTGGATAACCACATTTATAATAAGAGTGGTGGTTTATTTCTGAGAGGCTCGAATTGTGTGAGAGGCATGGACAAAAGTTACAAACGATAATGTGGGCTGATATTCAGGGACAGTTCAGAAGAATGTATGACCAGCTTACTTTAGATAGATTTAGGAGAACGAAGTGTGCACAGTAGGGTTGGAGGATAGAATTTAAGGGGACCCACCGGTGGATTTCTATAGATACCCGGCCAAATCAATTGTCAGGGTAGGATGGTGGAAGCTGACTTATCCAAGTGGAGATAGCTTAAAACTGGGAGTTACACATGGGATATATAGAAAAGGCTTTGAAACACCTGTGATAAGATAAAACGATGGAGAACGGATTGGTGAGTGTGGAAAACCACTGAACAACATTGAAGGTACAGGGCACTGCTAAACGGACCTCGGTGCAAAGCAAGGATTGGGCGAGGCAAGTTAGGGAATGTGTGTCATTAAGCAAGAATGATTGGAGAGTATGCCATACAGTGTTGCGAGTTACAGATATTTCCATGATGAAAGTTTGTTGGGACAGACAGCGGTATAGTGGTGAGGAAAACGGCCGGTGAAGAACGGGAGAATATGGGGCCAATGTACGCTAAATATAAGCGGCCGAAAATGTTATATCAGCGGAGAAAAGGAGCTGAAGCGCAGAACAGCAGGGTGCTAGAAAGCAAAAACATCCCTGCTCAGTGAAGAGAGATACGGTTAGATCGGATTGCTTGGAATTGTTTGAAAAATACGGTGTGTTGTCAACTTAGTATGAAGTGGAAAGTGGTGAATCTGCATAGAGAAGAAAGCAACACGGAAGAAGAAACTGTGACGACTGCCGTTATCAGCTAATGAATAGGGAAGGATGAAAAAAGAGATTGGAGAAAATCCGAAAGAATAGATCGAATAATTCAGTAAAATGGAGGTGCAATATGTGGTGACATCCGAGAGTAGGACAAGCATTAGGACATGGATGTAGGTTGTGAGGTGGCAAGATGGTGACGATAGCGCTGGCTGGTGGACATACAGCAACTACAAAAAACAGTGTCACTGGAGTATTGTGGGTTGTTAGCTGAAAAGGGGAAACTGGAAATGAAACGAAGTGTGCTGCAAGGATCCAGCAATTGGAACGGCGAATAATGTAAGAAAAGATGGGTGTATGAAAGGTCAGAGGGGTCGGGTAAGGGCAGGTCACATGACCTGGATTTGTACTTGAAATTCGTGATGCACCGTTTAGTTTATTTTAATCGGAACATGGCAGGCAGGACAGCCGAGGAAGCACAGTAGTGATTGCTGTGGCAAACAATATAAAAAGGTAGAGGTGAGAGAACTGATGGAGGAAAAACGAATAAGTGGTGATCGGTTACATCACTTTACTCCAGGTGGAACGCCTGGTAGAGGCCGAAAAGAAGACACCGGAACAAGTAAAACTCCGATAAAACACCAGACACCAGAATCACATGCGCAGCGAAGTTGGAACAACGGAGCTGCAGGAATACATGTCTGCAAGCAGTTGCACATACTGAATGGGCCAAAAGACGCCAATCGAAGCATTGGCTGATGGAAAGATCCGGAGGGATTTGCGGAACCCAAAAAGCAATATATATTGATGATAAATCGATAGCGAATGTAGCTGTAAAATATATAAATTTGGAAACGGCAAGTTCCAACAAGGGGGTTTGGCATGGGTATAGATGGAGCCGGCACGTATTGGCGTGAGACTTGAGAAGAGAAAACAAGAAGAGAAATTAAAAAGCAACAGACGATGGGGGTATTAGGGTGCCATCAATAAGCTGTGTGAACATAGGGTGCCGGCAACAGAATGGAGTAGGGGAGACACGTGTAGAAAAGTGAATATCGTCGAACTTGAGCATCATGAGCTGGGGACCAGCACGATGAGAAAAGAAAGGGATAAGGACGAAATCGATAGATGTGCACACGGTGGCAAAACGACCACAGCAGAAGGTGATAAGAACGGTTACAAAAACCGTACTTCAGTATAACACGGCGAAAAGAAGACGGCGGAGGCCGGTGAAGCGCAACCAGCTGTATTGGGTGCGGCAGAGTGAGCTGAGTTGGGGTGCACGATCCACAACCGGTGCCAGTTGATGGGGCTGACCATAGGCTGGACGCCTAATCTGAAATGACGCTCCATGGATTGAATACAGGTGTGATCCACCAGCAAAATTGCGCCCACACGTAGCTGCAGATGGCCTGCTCGCTCCACGTGCGCCGGCCGAAGCGGTGGGTCTGGCCGTACCCCGCACCACTCGGGTTGGCATGAGTGATCGTTGTAGGGTAAACAGGGAGTCCAATAACTACCCTAAGGACATGCGATACAGGATTGATTGAACGAGTTTTGAGAGATCTTAGAGAACACGACCAGTAAAGACAATCACTGGCAGGCTGGCATATAACAACTGAATCCAGGTGCACCTGCCACGGAAGTGACCAGCACAGTGCCCGAAGTGATGAACCGTAGCTGGTGGGTTATTGAGAATAGCTGGAAAGGGAAGCCGGATATAAAAACGAATCCTGGGCACGCCCTATCTGGGAATCAACGGCCGACGGAGAAATAAGTGAAAATGCCACACAGGGGCCCATCACTTGGATGCTAGAAAAATTCGGGGTTGGTGGGAGGTGTAAGCGACTACAACCTGTTCGATTACCATAGGTATATGCGGTGGGAACTGTGACATAATCAAAGTAGCAACGCAAGATAGAAAGAGACAGACGAAGCTAGAATGGATGATATAGACGGACGTGGGTGAAGAGCAGGGTTATCGCGCTGAAAGCAGGAGATAAATTCACCGCGGATCAGAGATGGCAATGATCGTAGTTCGAGGTACTGAGGGGATGGATTAGGTTGGGCATGGGGTATAGGTATTAGCTCATGGCGCAGGGTTAACAAGGTTAGCGAGTGTGGCCACTTTCGAGGGCCAGATCGGTGGGGGTGCACTTGTTGGCGGGCAGCATAGCGTTGAGGAGAGTTAAGTGGGGGAGAAGTAAGCTCTCAAATGTGTATAATGAAAAGCCATTACGTATACTGAGGGGAAGCTTATTACACATTTTGGAATAGGCAGACAGGAAGGATCGGGCCCTCAAACGGAGATTGGATTGAGGCACAGGAGGGAACAGCATGGTGGCCAAGAGGATACGAGCAAGGGGCTGCAAACAAGATGTGGTAAGAAGTGTGAAGGCTAGCGGTTGACTCGTACCAGCTTCCTCCACTTCTACGCTGCAAACCCCTACCAATGCGTAGCTGAAGCAAAAACCTAGGAAGAAACAAGGTAAGTAAAAGAATAATACGAAAAGGCAGCGGACAACATCGCGAAGACTGATAGTTTCGGACATTGTGCTTAGTGTTCCCGCGGAGGCGTATCCGGTCGCCGCGACGGACATCAGGCCGTGAGCTGCTGATACTGAATCAGGAGGAACCATTCATATAGGAATCGAAGGCAAGAAGTGATGTATATGGGAGACGGGTGTATGACATACTGAGACTTGCAGGAGTACTAGGTCCTGTGCCTCTCAAAGGAGTTCACAGAGTGGGGACTTGAAAATCTCCGCTGACAAAAACTGGAAGAATGTTGCACTACCAAAACTGGTTGAATTTGCTGAAGAGCACTGCAAAGATATGTACCTAGTCAAGGCGGCACTGGTAGCCCGCTTCATTAGAGCGGATATCAGGTTACACCTGACGAGCACAGAGTAACACCGGGTGGTTTTCCCATAGGTGGACACGTGAATAAACCCGTGAGGGCGCCAAAACGGTTCCATGGGACCGCAAAATGACTTTTCCAGGTGTTAAGTTACTTCACCTAAAGCCGTTAGTAAGCAAAGTAAATCGTCAGGATTTGTGATAATTCAGGGCGTGCTAGAAGATAAAAATTGGCAGTGCTCTCCGGCGGAGGAAGACACAACCGTCGCTATTCCGAGCCTCAAGATAGCCCCCATAGCGATGGATTGGGAGCGTTCGGTAGCCCATGCGCCCGGGTAGTGAACAACCGTGCAAACATTTGCCACCACCTACGGAGTTGCGCCAGAGGCCTAGCCAACGCCGATCAATAAGAACCTGAAAGCTCCGAATCAAATGCCGCGGTGCCATACACTAACGCACGCAGTACTAGAAACAAATGGGTGGAGCTCTTCAGAGTCGCAAAGGAGCAAAACGGGTCCATCGTTGCGGTAACGGAAACGTGGCTCTCTAAAGATGACCAAGTACCGGCAACAATACGAAATGTTTTACGTCTATAGGCAGGACAGGGAGAATGACTTTTTATGAGGAGAAGTGGCCATTATTATTAGGGCAGGCACTTACCATCTGGAGTCACATACCACCGTCTGTACTCGAAATACACAACTGTGTACGGTTGTGCTCACATTCCCGAGCAGAAGGGTAAATGTGATCTGTGTTTTTGGGGTCCCGGGTACAAACCGAGATGGGGATATTAAAATTCTCCAAGTACTTACGAAGCCAATTAAGGAAACCAAGAAGTCCCTCATAGTTGGGGACTTCGACCTAACTCACACAGGCTGGGCAGTCGAGGCATGTATCCTGGGGACTCAAGAGGAGGCTACTTGCAATAGCTGCACTCGAATTCTCCGGCCCAAAAAACAAGGGGAAATGCCAGGTACAGGACTGGTTCTACGCCATCCCTGTTGGATCTAGTGATAACAAACCATGAGAGCAATGTGGCGGAACTCCAGGCTTCCTCTCCGTCTGGCAAGAGCGACTTCGTGAGTGTCGATACCGCCCTTTGTATGTGGCAACCCAAAGTAGCCTCGACAATGGTCAGAAGCTTCGCAAATGTGAACATTCCTGGGACTCGAAATGGAGCGGTCTACCTATCGTGGGACATAGAGGACGGTGCAGTTTTGGAGAAAAGCTAGCAGGTGATTAAAGGATCTCTACTCACCCTACAAAAAGAGTTTGCTCCTTTGAAGCGTAAGAGGGGTGGGAGCAAGTCAGTGTGGTGGAGAGCTGTAATGGGCAGGTCAATTAGGCGTAGAAAGAGTGTTTTGGCACTCTTTAAGGCTTCTGGGAGTCGCCAGGCTTGGATCCGATACACTGAGCATAGAGATGAGACGGTGGACCTCTTGCAATTTGCTGAGCGCATGTATGAACTGAAGTTGACCCAGTGGGTCAAAATGCATCCAAGGAAGCACCACAGCTGCGTGCAGTCTAAGGACTCCTTGAGCGGTGCAGTAGGACAGGTGAAGATTCATGATCACGGAGTGGTTATAAACAGCTAAGGTGAACTCGATGCTCTACGTAGGTACTTTAGTGGTGTGCACAGAATAAGGGGATAACTCTTCTAACGGGCATAACAGATTTGAATCTTAAGGAGGAGATCTTAGGCAAACACTTGGAAGGGTTAGATGTCCATAGGTCTGCCCGGCCAGATGATATCCATCCTGCTATCATTAGGCAGTTGGCTGATATCGTATCCCTTCCTGTATATAAGATACGTAGGGCCAACCTGGACCATAAAAGTTTGCCACAGGACCGGAAAAATGCATCAGTGGTAGCTTTACTTAAAGAGGGGCCCAGCTCTGAAATGGAAAGCCACAAACCTGTCAGCCTAACCTGCATTCTATGCGAAGTGTCAGAGGAGATCACCCGTGCGCACATCTGCGAGTACCTACTGGGGAATTCTATGCTTTGCCCAGCTCACCATGGATTTCTAAAAAACAGGTCGTGCTTGACCAATCGTTTGATCCTCCAGGACGAAGCCACTCAAAGATTGGATGAAGGTAAACAGGTAGAAGTATGTTACCTTGACTTCAGCAAGGCATTTGGCTCGGTAAACCACAGGCTTCTACTAATCAAGGTGGGGTCTTTTGGTATAAATGGGCAGATTCAAGTATGGTTAAGGGACTTCCTCGCCGATAGAAAGTTTTACCTGAAAGGGGGTGAAAATAACTCTAGATTAGAAATCGTCACCAGTGGAGTGCAGCAGGGTTCGGCACTAGGCCCAATTCTGTTTCTTCTGTTTATTAATGATCTAACCCCAGTCCTACCTTCACGAAGCTTCTTCTTCGAAGATAATGTGAGGTTAGTAGTCTATGTTTTTCCATTTCTGATACTCTCGACTTTCATACTTAGAATTTTGTGAATACTTCACCATATTGAGTAACATGTTACACCATGATCATGCGTTAGCACGTGCCTCTCGACCATGGCCGAGAAATATACCAATATTATTATTATTATTATTAAAGCAGAGAATTGCTTGCCGTTCTTAGCTGAGATCAGAAGTGGGACTTACCCCTCAATGCTGGGAAGAGCCGTTTTTGTCACGGACAGCTAGAAGCCCAACTGCTGCAAAAGACCAAGACCCTTTTATTATAGGAGCAGTTACCGGAAAAGAAGACCTCAGAGTTTTGGTGACTTCTGAACTTAAGTGGACGGATCAGTGTGCTGCAGCTGCTAAAAGGCACTCAGTGCACTGTTCAGGTTGAGATCAGCGTTTGCGTGCGGACAACCAAGGGTTTCCACTCCAGTATACATGTCTATAGTTAAACCTCCTTTAGAAAATTGTGTCTAGGCGTGGTCATCCCTCTACTAAAAGATGCCACCTGTTTGGAGAACCTACATCTTGCGGCGAGCAAGACTAAAGGTTCAATGGGGAAGATGTATGAGCAGAAACTCAAGGAACTCAAACCCTTCTCTATGGAAAGGAGGGGCCACGAGAGGATCTCATAGAAAGATTTAAGATAATCAAATGTTTTCCTGGACTTAGACCGGGTATTCGCGCAGTATATTAGGTGTGGTCCTACGTGGGTGAGCCACATGAAAAGACGACTGGCTGGTAGTAAGAATCCGATGGACCGGTATTAGGCTTCGCCGAGCTTTGGCGGTTTGGAGTAGGGCCCCTTTTCGGGGAGTCAATGGAACAGGAGTACAGTATGCCAAGATCAATGACAGTGGGGTAGCTGGGGATGGGATGCCAGCCGGATCAATCTGGCCGAGCAGAACAGCGCGTTTGTAGGGTGAGAGGAAGCTGTTCCCTGAGGACTTTCATGAACCGACGGCGATGGTGATATCGAGACTAAAAGACTGATATTGGCTATAAACTTCACGGGAATCGTAAGCCTAATAGAAAGACTGTGCCAATTTCCCAGCTGGACAAAAATGTTGAGAGCCGCGGTCTGGTGGACACGGTACTAAGCACTCTTATTGATTATGCAAGGCGCAAGACCACAAAACACATTGAACGTGGGGACGATACTACCAGGCGAGCTGAATCAAGCCGAACTCGACGTTCTACGCCTATTGCAACTAGACGCTTTCCTGTTCGGGGCCCGCGAGCTAGCCAAGACAGATGATAACACAAAAGGAAGCGGGCAGTTACACATTAGTGTCCGAGCACTAAACCCCATGCGAATCAACGGACTACTGAGGGTTGGAGGGCGGCCGACGAATTCGAGCCTAGAGTACGAAACAAAACACTCTACATTAATCCCCGGTGACCACCATATAACGAGATGCATGACAGATCATGTACATCGGGAAGAGGGACACGCAGGCCTGAATCACCTATTGAACAGTATACGCCGACGATTTTGGGTGACAAAGGGACCAGTGACGGCCAAGCGAGTCATAGGCAACTGCATTACTTGTCGTCGCTGGAGAGCGGTAGCAGGCCAACAAATGATGGCCCCGCTTCCAGCCCTAACAGTCCAACCGGGATGGTGCCCGTTCGTGGAAATCGGCGTCGACTGCTTTGGCCCGTTACTCGTACGACGTCAGAGGGATACCCAAAAGAGTTACGGCTGCCTGATAACATGCCTACAATCCACAGCAGCCCACCTCGAAGTGGTGTATAACATGACAACCGATTCATTCCTAATGGCCCTTCAAAGATTCATCGTCAGGCGGGGCGTTCCCAAGAATATATACTCCGACAGCGGGCTCGAACTTCGTTGGGGCTCATAAGGAGTTGGAGAAATGGTGCAGCCGCTTGGACACCGCCAAAATACAAAACCAGTCCGCAGCAAAGGGGATAGACCGGCACTTCAATCCACCCTATGCCAGTCATCGTGGAGGCGCTTGGAAAAGGCTGATACGATTGACTAGGAAAATACTCACAGCCCTGACCTCACAACAAACCCTCGATGACGAGACGCTGACTGCTTTACTAACAGAAGTGGGACGCATATTGAACAACAGACCCCTGATGCCGATCGCCCCAGACCCGGAAGGCGAACCGGGACTCACCCCCAAAGACCTATTATTACTCCGGTCAAAAGCGGGAGTAACCACCCCGAAAACCCTGCGTGGAACGTACGTTGTTGGACGGAAACAAGTGAACCGCCTAACACGGGCTTTCGGGAAACGATGGATGAGGGAGTACTTACCGAAACTGCAGCTTCGGCAAAAGTGGATCTCCAAACAGAGGTCGTTCAGACGTGGCGATTTGGTCATCCTCGTGGAGAGCCACCTACATGAAGACGATTGGCCGGTTGGAGTGATCAAGGATTGTCGTACAGAAATCGACGGTCTCGTGCGCACGGTAGTGGTGAGGACAAACAAAGGAGACGTGTTGCGAGATATACGTAAAATATGTCGACTTGACGGTGACAGCGACACGGGCGAGGCCGACGCTACCGACCAAGCTATACCCATGTCTGCTGATACCAGATGAAGCCGAATTCACTTATCTACCCCACGTATTCTCCTGCAGGACCCAACCCCCTACACCATCTTTGAAGTACATTTGTGTTTTATTTCATACAGCATTTACAATGTACTACGGAGCTAATTGCCCAAACCTTAGCTCGCCACAAGACACGACACTACATGTAGAAGTAACGAGGCTTAGGTCACGCACACATGCCTACATTTACTCGTTTTTGCCCCACTGCCTTTTGTTGACATTGCAGAAAGTCCTCCTTTGAAGTGCAGTCATATCTGTGATTCCGTTGTGCACCCCGGCACACACACGCTCACACACACTCACTGAAACACATACATCCAGGACAGGACGGCCTTTTACAAGGACGGCATCTATGTGGCCCCTTCACGCCAGCCATCGGTCATTTGGTCTTGTGGGAGATGTGGGCTAGCCTCACGTCTATGTAGCCAATGGGTTAGGTGCGACCAATAATAGAACGTTGACGACGAGCATTAGGCGCGCGCACTGACAGCAGGGCCCAGGTAGGTAGGAAGAATCAGTACCTTTATACCGAACCTTTGATTCTGCTAAGGATCCAGGAGGATTTTGGTGGGCGGTATAACAGCCGGTCGTGGAAAATCCCCTTTAACCCTCGCGATTCAGTGTTTTTCCTAACATCACTCATTTGCCTACACTATTGACTTGTCTTTACGAACCGATTGTTTCTATGGACTAACTGTTGTTTGTTCGCGACCAGAGCGCTACTTTGGCACATCCTTGTTCAGGGCCTGCTTGACGCACGTGCTGTTTGCTCACACGCTGCTATTCGGTTTCTCGTTGTTGAGTCCTTGTGATCGTATTATTGAGGTTTGTATCTTTTTGGTATCATTGTTCATGTAATATTCTAGTATCGTAGAATATCGCGGACAATCGTCTTTTGATTTCGGGATCCGTTGCGAATTCGGCTACGCATTGCTTAAACGTTCGTTACACTGTATCTGTTGTCTGTGACGCCAAAGTTATTCAAACTCTCAAACGCTTCAGAGCCCATCTCCACCTTGATTTGCCGGTGATCTAGATTGGCGAATCAGAGCTGAAGATAGGTACACTAAGAAGAAAGTGGAGAGGGAATAAGAAAGTAATAGAGAAAAATGTGGAGAAAAGACAGTGAGGAATGTCATCGTCCCAGAATAAATCAGTTCACGGCCTTGGTTAGCTTCAATTTCCAAAAGGTCTTGTCGCATTGTGGGTATTGTCGCTGGGTATCTATAGGGTCGGGGGGTCCGTAAAAACTATACATATTTAGTACAGGCTGCTAAACGTGGCTGTGTTTATTAGATAATATGGTGCTGGGCAGAAGGTGAAGCTAATCGTGGGAAATTTCAGGGGTGTTAACAATCGGGAGCCAATTTAACCTACTCATTGTTGGAGGGGTGCAGATAATGTCAGGTTTTAGGACTGGAAGTTCGGGGTTTAGAAAACCGAGGCAAGAAACCTGCGGCCAAATTATGAGCGATGCAAAAAGGTCCCCCGGATTGATATTTTCATAAGTGGCGGTATATTTATAGAACGGGGAGAGTGGGCACACAGTAAGCAGGTAATATAATGGATAAAGTCTATTCAAGTTGAACCCGACAAGGAGGTCAGTGGACCTTAGTACCCTCGGTGCTTATTTTGACGGGCCAGAAAGATGAACTGGAGTTGTTAGAAACCCAATCAGTGCTTTGGCTAAAAGGAGTCAAACCATGCTATCCTGGGTGGTTTATACACGTACCGATTGGTGTGATGACAAAGCAACGGTAGAAAAAAGGGTTCAACTGTACCGCAGAAAAAAACTAAATGGGAGAGAAGTCAGAAGTCAGAGCCTTAAAATCTGGCGCCTGATTCCTAGGCGTGATCTTTAGGTACGTTTGTGCTGGTCACAGATGTTAAGTTACTGAAGATCGGTCGCGATTCCTGGGTATGACTAAACTGATCTATCAACAGATATGTACCGGTAACCAGAAGTGGCCTATTTCAGACCTTCGAGTAATTATTAAGAAAGTAAGGGGATCTTAATTCTACCCTCCGCTGTGTACCGGGGATTGGAGAATGGGGTCAGAGGGAGAAAACTATGGAATCAGTAGAAGAGAAGGCAGAAGGATGAATAAACCTACAGAAGGCAGATGTGAAGCCAAACATGTCCAAACCATGACCGGTCGAGGTTTAGTATGAACTAGCCTTTTTGTATCAATGATAAACATATTTGTATATTCTGGAGGGGCCCAAGGCACTCGGCAGCGTATTTTTAGATGATAAAGGTAATGTCAAACTCAGAGTTTTTAGAAAGATGTAGCATATTTGTGCATAAGAATGATGATAGGCGAATGCTCAAACGAGCTAAATGATAACAGCGCCCGTCAAATATCAAACTCAAGGTCCGATGGCCAGTTCATCTAACGCTGAGCAAAATCTATTCAGAAGGTGGAATATGTGAGTAAATGGCGGCGGAAGTTATGGCAATAGCTAAAAGATCGAAAACAATCAAAAAATAGCCGTTTACCTTTACAGAATAGAATAGCTTGCCAACAGGAACATGGAGTTTTCAGCAGGTTGTGGGGCAAGAAAGTACCACGGATAAAGAGCTGGGCGAATCAAAGAAATAGAACACAGAAGACAATGTAGTGAAGCATTACACCGACATAGGGTAAAATGCAATGACAGGATGCCGACAGAGTCAGCCATAACGAGAAGAGGAACGAACCATGTCGGCAGAGGGAGGGGGCCAGATTGTTGACAGTGGAAATAGCCGGAGGCAAGCAGGTCAGCCTTCGGCGGATGGTTTACTTTATAGTACGTGTGTTGAAGTATCAGCACATGGTAGTACATGGACCTGGGGTGCGTTAACCGGCGACTGCAGAGCCGAATAGAATAAGAAATGCAATCACGGATTAAACAGTGGGTAAGTGTGGTAAGGACCATTCTTATAGGTGGATCACAATGACGGCAGAGAAACAGCTGCTGTGCCATTAAACTTGGGGAGGAGAACGGAAAGGGGATACCTTGCATAGAATGAAGTACATTCACTAGCGAAAGTAGTCGTAGAAACAGATGGCTGAACGCTGGAAGAATCTGGAGTATAACAAATGAATTACACCTTTAAAGGGCGAAGAGGGTGATGGAGTGAAAGCGAAAGAAAAGGCCGGAGAAAAACGGGGGAGCTTACTCAGGACTTTTCGCCTTGTATTCGGTAGGTCGAAAATATCAACTTGGGATCGGAAAACAAATAGGTACGGGGTAGGTGATTGCAGAGATTGGGGAGATTCAGAGTTCACAGAAGAGATGATAGGGTAAATATCAAGAAAGCGTAACTTGATAACTGAAAGTTGTGTTCCATGCCCCGGGCGATAACGACCCACCTACCGAGCCGACTAACAGGGGCAGAACAACAGCTGAAGAAAAAGTTGGATTAGCGACGATCATTGTGGTAAAATTAGGAGCCTGCTTACTGAAATAATCCGTGATACAGCAAACGAATAGCTCACCTAGGAGGAGACTGCCGAATTATTGGTGAGAGGGAAGGCCGGAGGAAAATAAGTGAGCACTCAGTTATTCTCTCGCCGTAAGGTGGGTGGATAAAGAAGTATCAGCAGGGAGTCGGTACTTGAGTGGTAAATTGATGTTGGATCCGTTGTACGGTGATTGCAAGAGCACAGAGCATACAAAAGGGATGATATAGAGGGTAGGAGGCAAGTGTGTAACTTACGATGGCCATTTGGAAGGGCTGTGAAGTGCTGATGACAGTGCTTTGAATTGGCAAAATAAATGTACCTGATGGGTGAGAACGTGGAGAATAAATGTTGCTCTGCAAGAATAATGTCAAGAAAAACAACAGCACTGGAAGAACGAAAAAATGAGCTGTTGGAGGGGGCGCGTATTCACTGGTCTTATTACCGACGGCTGGAGGGCAACTGAAAGGTGTTTTAGCGCACGACGTATTTGGTTATTGTAGTAGGGAAGTAAAAAGTGGCAATAAACACACCTGTGACTGATCAGTAGCAGACAGTTCTAACGAGGAGAACAAACTCGTCTACCAGCGGGACTGGGGAGTAGGAGGGGCCCAAAACTCGGGGAAAATCTGTAGTGGAGAATACGCCATATTCAATAAGTATTTACACAAGTTATCACTGTTCGCCGGGGGAAATGTTTGGTGGTTAGAGGCGAAATTTATGCTCTCTTGAGTACATAAAGGTAGTTATAAATTCCATCGGGCTCAAAAGAGGTCGCTAACAGCCTCGATATTGAGAGTGAGCTCCAAAGAAAACCAGTGATATTTGGGGAACACCGTTTAAGTGACTTGTTTGCAGCAGAAATTCGCGCATAAAAACAGTATTTTTATAACCAGCAAGCGGCTCCGGTAGATGGGACTGACCTTGTGCTAGATAACCAGCATGAAAACGGTTTTGGGTGACAGGGGTACAATCGGCCAACTGAGTTTTAGACGCACAGAGTTGCAGTGTTCTGCTCACCCGGTGAGCGGCGGTCAAAGCGTTGGACCTGAACGCGGCCTGCCCCGTTGGGATTAGAATGAGACGCAGTAGTGCGGTGAGTTGGGGGTAGTCCAAGAACTTGTGACCGGGTTGTGAGGACTTTGTGGAAGAAAGCAGCAGGAACGCAGTCGTGCGACGAGCGAATAATAAAGGGCATCAACAATTCATTTATTATACCCGACGAGATAAGAACTTCCTAGTCGTTAAGCATGGGAATGAGCAAGCGGGAGTCTTTCTTGAAAGTAAAGCTCTGAAAGTAAAATGAAAAACTGTAGTTTGCAATCCCAGCAGCTTTGGATTTGGGATGAGATATGAAACGACAATATCTTCTAATGAACCAGATGAATCAAGGGATTAGCCACAACCGAATTGGGAAGTTACAACTTCGAGAGTGAGAGTTAGGACTGAAATACAAACAGAAGGAAAAAAAGAACGGGTGTGGTGATTGACTGGCTTATGTAATTACTAGTGAGACATGGAGGCTGGGCTAAGTAAATCCGAATGTAAATAGTTATGCGGAAATTTATTGAGAATAAAGTGGAAAGGATTACGGTGACAAGGAAAAGTTTTGGGCCTATGATGGGGTAACCGATTACAAACACGGGCAACGATTTTTGGCCCTTAGGGAGGTTATAGAAAGAATGTCCGGTAAGAGAGTCTTTGGGTCCTAGACACTTCGGAATTTGCAGAGTGAGGGTGTAAGTGGTTTTAAAAGAGAAACTCATATGAGGATGGCTTGGGAACATTGCTTGAAGGTCGAGTCTTACTCCAAGAGCTTGGGCTTCAGGCAATGGTAACTGGTGGCATCTAGGTGTGGTGAATGGTGAGAGAGCAAGCTATTGAGGTTTAAAACTTGGTGGGAGGTAAAGAATGGCGGATATCAGTGGGGAATTTTTCACGGGTTTATAGTTTTTCAGCAAAACGAAGATACCTCAAATTAAGTCTGCATTTTTGAATTATAAAATACAAGTTTTGTGACTGAGGGAGTGGGGAGTGGTCGAGCGGAAGCATGATGTTTTGGTGGAAGTAAACTTAAGGCGATGGATGAGCCTACTGAAGAGGCAAGGATAAAGTTTCACACGTAGCGGCCACAGAAATTTATCGCTGAGGACAGCACACCCTTTTTAAAGCTGTGCGGCAAAATAACCAAGCCGTTCTTTGAGGGTTGGGCGGTAGGCATTCTGCAAAGTTATTCTGGCAATATGACGAGTAATTATTTAAACGACGGGGCAGTAATCTAGGCAACGTCTTACACAGAATTTTAGAGATAGAATTTTTTGTCACACAACATGAGCTATCTGCAGTGGAGCCCTATGGACTTCTTAATATAAGCGCCTAGAAAGGATAAGTGTTCAGTGGAGATTGGGGTGCCTGGGCAATACACCTCGAGGATCCGAGCTGATGGGTTGGTGGGTAGTAGGTGAGTTGTGTCATCAAGGTTCGCAGTTACTTGAAGACGTAGAATCATGAAGATGTTCTTCTCAGGAGAGAAATCCATTTCCAGGGATAGCAACGATGTGCCGGTAATCTGCTTTGCTTTCTGTCTAAAATCCCGTTAACTTAAACTGTTGCTTCCGCGCTTGGTGGCCACTTGCCCACTGGCCGTCTAGGCTACAAGCACACATCAGCAGTTTATTCTAATCATTTCCTTTTTGTTTACCATGTTCTCCATCCCATAGGTCGAGGAAGGCAGTACCCTGGTTATCGTGTCAACATTATGCAAATCATTTTATTGATGGATGGGTATTCGGCTCATAGTGGAAGGGCTAAAGAATGCTTGGAACAAGGAAACGGATTGGTAAGTTATACTCGACCTTACATCAAAAGTTTGAAGCTCTTTAGATTGTACTTTGCATTGGGAATTTCTTCATTACTTTTCCAGGATGAGAATTCAAGCATACATTTTGATATCAATAAAACCGGAACGGGACTCCAGGATACATGGTGGAGGCGACATCAGTGGAGAACATTGCCAGTGAAACTATTCCCAGTAAGCTGCCTTGAATAACGCCATTTGTGGAAGCGGAAGTTTGGCAGAAATGACTTACAATCGATACATTTTGGCTGCCATTAAAATGATAAGAGGACTAGCTATGGGAGCAGGGGCTTACTCTCCGAGGGCTTCGGGTTCGGTCGCGAGTCCTGAGTGTGTAAGGACAAACGCCTTAGCCCTGTGAGGGAATATAGCAGCCAAGCACCTCTCGCTATTCACAGCTTAAGTGACCAGGGTGAATTTAAACTGACAAGTGTTACTGGGTCGAGTTTTCAGAGAGCCATGTTGGTCTTCGTGTATTAGGTTATGGGAATTAAACACTGGGGGAAGAGTATTGTGCTGGTTTTCGATAGGTGAACCCTACTGTTATGTAGGTTTTGTGCAATTTACTGGGACGGAAAAAATTCGGTCTATGGTTTGTCTGTGGACAGGTAATTCAAGTTTGGGATATGGTGATATAATCTAGTTAGCCAAGCTCGTTTTCAAAGGTCTGATTTTCGGTGAAAGTTTAGCCAGTAAGAACGACTGTGTTACTATTATTTGTAAAGTACCTTTTTAGAAGCACTCCTGATAACTGTCATACACTCGAGCTATTTAGACTGTGCACTTCAATCCTGCTGATCCTCGAACAATATACAACATACATGACGCACTACGGCTAAGCTTTTATATTTTGCTCATGTGTGCCGTGGCATATCTTGGATTTGGCCTGTGACTCCTGTGACGATCCTATGCTACTGTGGCTTTTGCTGAACTCTGGTTCTAGCTGCTAGTCCTTGCAGCCTAAAAGTTGAGGCTTGTAATACATTTACGGGTGCATAACTTGATAGTCTGACACCGCAAAATTCTCGAACACTCCTTTTACTAACTTTGAAATATACGATCTCGGCTATGGGTTGCACACGTTGGAATGGTGGCAAAACAGACAAATTGCGTTTAACGAAATCTCTGGACTGACTACTGGCAAAGACGAGAATTAATAACAGACGATCATAGTAAACCAGTTAAAAGCGGATTGAACAAAGCCACTAAAATGCAGACGGAAGTACATTCTGACGAGCTACATGTCGAGAGTGGAATGAAGGTGGGCTCAATGAGCTTCCTGCAGTTAGTGGCGACGTCGTAACAGGAGAGCCGGCCACTTCTCCATTGTCGTTGTGTGTATGGGGGTGAAAAACCCTCCGGGCTCCAACTTTTGCCCGCATATAAATATCGGTCTGATGCAAACAGTCCAGGGCTGTTCTAATTTTTCCCTCTTTCTAGCCAAAGCGAACTTCCCAACTAGACATATAACACGGAGATTGAGCGGGAGACAAGTTCGAAAGCCCACAAAGTCTCCAATATTGTTTTGCGGCCTTCAATATTCCCGGGAAACCGCCGACAGTTGCGACGGAACAGTTATGTGGATGACTCTCAAACAGCAAGAATGAGTCCAAGGCTGGAGATGGCTTAGGCTAGTCTTGAGCGGTCTTAGATAGTAATGAATAAAGAACGTTTCCGACTGCGCAACCTAACTGATGCCCGTGACACTGTATAGCTGGAATGGGCTTTTGAATAATGCGCAGTCAAGTGGTACGAATCCCACAACGAAAGCAAGATTCATTTGCAGTTTCTCCGATACTGGATCACGAGACGGAGGGCGTCTGAGAATACACACAGCCTCAAATATATGGTCAAACTCACGCAAAACCAGGGACAACTTCACTGAGTGAGAAGGATGAAAACGTGAGTAACGTAAGTGAAAATATTATATGACGAAATCGCGTTGGATGTGAATAAAAAAGTTGGTGTATAAGATGGTAATTGGAGCAGAACACACAAACAATTTATATTTGGGCTTTTTCACGGGGTCAGGGCATTATCACTTTCCTGGAGATTCTCACACAACTGGTTGTTACACTGGCTGAGGCGGAGCAACCAGCGTCGCTGCTCAGTGGACGTGCTGAGAACAGTAGGTAGGGAGAAGCGCGCTAACATGAAAAGGGGTTTTCAGGCTGGATGTTTTGTGAATGAGGTCCATTTCCTCTCTGTGTGGCCCCGGCCAGCGCTAGTCGACGTTGAAAACCAAAGATGTAGGGAAGCGCCGTTTGGTGCAGTTGATAAGATGATAAAGGAAACAGTAGTGGAGGCCTGCGTAGGGTGAGACCAAGTGGCTGGGGGTAAAACATCTCATAAGGGAAACAAACCGGCAAGCCCGGTGTTCACACTCTGATAGGTCCCTCACCGCGGGTGAACACGGCCATGTGTCGGCGGCCAGGAACACCAATAACACACCAGGGGGCTAACTCAGGTTAGCACAGCCCAGGTGGACTGAAATATATCCCATTTTGGTCGTTCGCTTTTAGCTGAAGCGAAGAACAAAGCCTTAACTGCGTCACCTCAGTAGCTTAAGTTCGAAATCTTACGGTGGCAATAAATGTGAAAGATGAAAGCAAGGTCAGCCGAACATCAAATTCAGGTTGTCTCGTTTCTCAGTGTATTGCCATTGCCTGGACCCAGCATTACCTTACATACAGGGGGAATTATCCCTGAACCTGATACAATAACCTACTGTTCTAACCAACTGCCTCACACCGCGGTGATTTCGTTGCTCACTATGGCAAACTGTTCCCATACACTATTTTGGTGGTCCTGAGCTCCGTATGTACCAAGAAAATACCTACAATTACTAGCCGTACTTAACAACCCCCATTTTCTAACAAGGTCCCATCTAGCTAATCGTCAATTATCGTACACTGGATACTTCATTTATCAGTTTGTGCTCGACATGTCACCTGAGAGACTTTCAAAATCCAATAAAACCCTGTTTCCTCCCCCGATTATTCCTGACTCCTTACCCATTCATATCCCAAGTAATCTCATTGATGATTTACTCTCCCACCCGGAGCTATAGGGCGACACTCGGCCTTTCCCTGGGTGTCCCAAAAGGGGGTACTCAGTAATCTTTGAATAAGGGAACCCTCGACGTATCTGGTACGTGAAACAGTTTCCTACTGCAGTTTTTATGAGGCCTAGTTTTGTTCTTCTAAAGTTTGTTCCTCTGACAAAGCCCTCAGGCGACTTTTGCACGAGCCTCACTTTTATTGGTTTTTATCTGTGCACATCAGCTTAAGCACTAATTTATTCAGTTATCACTCGAATGTACTGCCAGCGACAACCACAAAGACTAATGCCGCATGTTTATTTTTCTTTTCCGATCCTTACCTTGAACATTGTCGAGCTTATTCAAAATAAACTGGCTCGAAGCTCGGTGAGAGTCGCTGGTATGTCTGCTTTCCGAGTTTCTACAGGTGTACTGTCTATAAACAGCTAATTAAAAGTCACACTGCCGTGATTTTTATATATTTTCGACTGTTATATCTTTAATTATATATCCTTCTGTATTTTACCAGGAACTTAAATACAAGTTATCGAATTTCTTAATAAAGTTTGAAAATTCAAATGCACGTGGAATTTCTCGGACCACTGAATAAATAATTGTGAAGGATTCTAGTTGACGGATAGCTCTGGGTGTTTGTTTGATTGAAAAAAGCTACGAGGACTCGGAAACAGGTGAAAACTATATAAACGTGCAACAGAAAATCTCGTCAGAACAGGGGACACCATCTAGACTACTTTCTCGGACACCCAATGTATATGGTTGAACACAGCCTGGTACTGACTTCTTTGAACCAATTAACCGCAGTGATCAACATTCATCTACTAAGGAAAGTCCTACGTCAAAAGCCGAGAATAAGTTTATTCTCAATCCTCATGCGTATCTTTCTTGGAGGTTGTAATCTAAATGGGAGGAGCAGTGAACCGTTTCCCAGGCTGCTGGTAACCATAAGGTCCATTGCACGCCAAAATTCCTACCCAAGGTAATTTAAATGTTAAGGGGAGTTCTTATCTTTGGAGCGGCCTCCAGCGATCGGGATATGACTTACTCATATGCTCAGGATCATTACTTGGATTCTCAAGAGTGACAGTGAAGGAGGGTGCTCTTGGTTGAAGGCATTTACAATTTGAATTCAAGAAGTGCATGCATAGAGTATTGGAGGATATTTTAACACTGTAATACAACCATAATTGCGCATCGGTGGTCGGTCACATTTCACGGGATCTTCTCGCCAGGTAATGTCCACTCTAGGCAGTACATTTACTTTCAGGTCACCGGCGTTATTCAAGGGATTTTATTGTAGTAAACCGAAGCCCCTGTGCGTGTACACGTATTTGGAGTAACACCTGTTTTTCGCTGCCACGCTCAAGAAATTGTTTTTTGGGCCTGATTAGGTGTGGAAGGTTTATTCTATTTGTCTTTACTTCAGGACAGGCACTTTCTGTTTACCCTTTTTTGTCAACCGTTTTCTCTGTGCGGAAACGTGTCCTCCTTTTGACGACCTCTTTGGCTGGACAGTCACTAAGGCCCACTGCCGCAGCTGTGATCTTTTTGTGATTATATTTGCATTTTCTAATAGCTCAGTACAATTTGTGCAGCAACCGTTTACTTGATTTGGGGTCTGCATTGATATGGGCTTAGCGTTGTCTTCAGACTCTGAGATGCTATCCAGAAGGAGTGAAGCCTATTAGTTGGCAGATAAAGCATTGATTCGTCAGTTAGATTTCATTCGGACCGGAACTAGACCGTGATGATAGTTACAGTTAGAGGACATCTTTTTCGAATTGAACGCATCGCTAAACCAAGGAAGTTGTTTACGGTCAAAGGGTCAGCTCATCAAAACTGAGCTGCGAAGTGTCGTTCCGGATTCATCGGCAAGATCGTTCATTGAAGGAACAAAGTTCCACAGCAGCTTCTTCAGCTTTTCCCAGTGAAATTAACTTGGGGTGGGTGACAATCATTGTCCGATAGCTACTGCTAACAATGGAAGACCTGGGAACAATGACGATTTCCGTTCCAGAAAGCAGGCAAAATGTCTTACTATATCACTTCTATTTTGATTTCTTTGCATGACATGATAAACTTCTTCTCAATTGACTAAACTCATGTAGTCTTTCGTTCTGTGGAAGCTTCTCGGGGCGGCTAAAGAAAAGCTGGATTATTGGGGCAAATCTCTATTGGTACTAATTACTTGGAAATTATCGAAGAACAAGTTTTAGCCCTTTGAGACCGGATTCCCTGTGATTTTTTCTTTAAGTGGTGAAAGCTGACGGATGATAGTTAGCGTGAGACTTTCAAGTTTCGGTAGTTTCTGCTATAATTTAGGCTGTTGGGGCTAGATAAATTCTACCCTCGAAAAAGTTTAAAATCTTCATCTGCTTCCCTGTCTTCGCATAAATCATCAGCATCCTGAAACAGTTAGCTCTATAATAACCCTTCGTGTGAAAGAATGCCTGGACCATTGTCCGACGGTTCATCGAAATTTACGGTGGGCAAGAGGTTTTGTCCAATGTATACCGTTGGATCCATCTTCCAGGGTACGTAGCAACCTTTGGTGCAAGGGACAACATTTTGACTTTCCCCGTTTGATTTTTTAGTGCAGGTTACCCGGCGAAATGTTACATGAAGAAGTTTGCTTGTGGGACAGATATTTTTTTGGGCGAAAGAGCAAACTCCGGTAGCTTGCCTAAGCGCAATTTTGACAAAGATGAACCATAAGAAGTCACAATCAAATGCACACTTATCACCCCGTGTGCTCAAAGTCCGCCTTCAGAAGGCTGCTATCAGTTCAATCTGTTTTGATAACGCCATTCCGGTAAACAAACGAACGCCCCTAGCTACTATCGCAGACACTGATCGTTCGGCGATAGGGTCACACAACCGGATATCAAACTTCTTCGATAGGCCTCTGGCAACATCGACTTTACAAATACTTGTATGCGGAGAACCTGATAGCGTTTTCCGCACGACGCCCACCTGGGCATTTCAGTGTGAGGGAATATTACTGCAGCTCAGGGATGGGCAAGTGTTTTAACTCATTCTGCATGGTTGGTGACAGCGACCGTGAGGGAGATACATGGTCCAATTTTGTTATGATCATGTACTTTGTCTCTGATTCATTCACTCCAAGTATTTGTCGTCATACAGTCCACGGTGGATAACACTAAGGCAACTGCGCAACATCCTTGGTTTGAGGGCGGCAACAAGGTTACATTGATGCGACTGTCATCGACAAAGGTGGATATAGCAAAACAAGGAATGCTTCCACCAACCACCCGCAGCACATGTGGCGTTATTGTGCACAGAATCGTAGATGGGTGGAGGGATCTCATTTTATAAATTTTTAACTAGTACGAGGATGCCGGGAAATATTTGAAAAGGCTGGAGGGAATCCCAAAGTTGCAGTCCACAGAAGCAACTAAAATCTTGGACCGTTACGGGAAACAAAACCGTATATTGGCCTGTTACTCGTAACATTTGGGAGAAAATCATCTTAGGCCCACCAGTTCAGCGATGAAGGTAAACCGTTACGGAGGAGAATCAGTGGTCAAGATGATCTGAGGATAACACCACCTTCACCAGCCACAGACGGCAGTCTATCTTTTAGTCCGATTTCCATTCCCATCCGTATCGATCCAAGGAAGGACAAGTGTTCATTCTTGCAGAGGACAGACAAACTGTTGGTATTCCTTCAATAATTTCGTAGAAAAATTTAGCCAGGTGTTTCCGCAATCAATTTTATTTTTCAGTTCGACACGAGATGTGGTTTTTGCTTTTAAGTGATCTATTTTTTTAACTCAGCTCACATGGCGCCAGCTACGATCGTCAAGGGAAAGCGTCTGCGATTCATCCAAGCTCAGGTTTACCAAATGTCGACGACATAAAACGAGTGTACAAGAAGCTAGATATTGCAATACATACGTTCATCGGTAGTTTCTTTCATTCCACTCAGTTTCTGTAGAAAAATCGGTGGAGCAGTTTCCTAGGAGGCAGAATCCGGTGTAAGAAGAAGTGTGATTTTTGTGCAGACAATTAACCTACGCAGGAGCAATTCAGCTTAGGCCTGTTACTCATCCAATGGAAAATATACCTTAGTATGGGGCTTTCCTACAAATATTGGAAGATAAGTGCATCCACGGACACATAGTAGTCTTGATGACGAAACTACTTCACTTTCCTTTGGTTTCAGCTTGTGATTGTTTCTGAGGGTACCAATTCTTGTCAGTCTACTCGGCCGATTTGAAAGAATATTTTGTCAAAATTGATTCTGATGCTTCTCGATTGGCGGGGATCAATGGGGTCACTTGCTTTGTTACAACAAGCAGTGCCGTAAATAACTGGTCAAACTCGTTTTAAACATTTCTCTCAGAATTTTCTCTGCATGCCGACTCCTGCCATCGTTACTCCATTTTCCGGTGAGATCCAAATGACAGCACTATTCCAACTACTTCAAAGGATTTATATTAGAGTTCCTTCCAAGTGTTCTACACTCTTTGCTAGTGCGACTGTATTCGATATAACCTTGCTAAGCTCCTCCCTTTGCCACCTTGTTGCGCCATTCCTCTTTTGTGTGAGACATCTGAAGTTGGCCTTGAGCAAACTGAGAATGCCTTGCTTGGACGGTGAGACGTAGAACTTCTGAGCTTTATTGCCAAGTCTACTTGGCCACACAATTAAGGGTTGCGTATACTCTCGGTTTTTACGATTTTCAGTTAAATATTGGGAAACTGCGAACCAATCTCCTTCTGTTGTCGGGATTTGTGTGAGTTGGCTACTGGTCGCTCGAATCTCGATTCTTGTGACTCACAGTCACGGATGACCCAAGCTTCGACACAGCCTGGCCTCCATTTGTGCTTCTGCCGTTCTTCACTTACATCTTCCCCTGACTCACTTTCTACCACAGCCATAAATTTATTGTTCGCTGATTACCCCTCACTGTGGCCTATCTCGCGGCAAGAAAAATGTTTGCTCTACTTCCTTTTTCTATCCCATCTCTACAACCCTCTTCAGTTACTGGTGACTGACCGACTCCTACCGGCACTTCCGCTTGCTGTCTTTGCCATACTCTTCGAATCATCATGTCATCCCGGTCTCCGAATAGCTTTTGAAAAGCCTGAAATGCCACATTCAGAAAACACCAACAAGTCTGACTTCACCCGTGAGTTGATTCCTGCTCTGTCGCCCTTGATGATATGACCAACTTATCGTCCACTTAATCCAATGACATGGTAAGGGAGGCTGCCAAAATTACCAGTGTGCTTCAACTCTCCTTCAAAACCACACCAAAGATTTCCCCTCTGTTAACTCTCGTGGAACCTGGGTCTACCAGGCCATCTCAGAAACCAATGTCAGTGGGTGCTTTCTTGACTTCATTACAACCGAAATCCACCGCGGCCTAACCAACTCCAAATTCCCGTGGCCTTTAACTCTTATGATCATTTACCCTCGGTAGCAGGTGAAAAAGTATGCACGATATGGCGATATGGCTCGTCAAATATGTCACAGCATCAGGCTTACACAAGCCTCACCCTCAAAAGTTTCCCTTGCTTTCCCGGTTTGCAGACAACCTAGGGGCCAGGTAGTTTAATAATAATAAACTGGCCACTGTTGCCTGTTTGCTTCATAAGGATATCAAGATGTTGTCAGATAAACTCTTTTTGAGGGGTAAGTATCTCGGTCACTAGACACTACCTTAGCTCCAGCTATACATACGGGCCCAACTGGCCCCCGTGCAAAGCCCTTTCGGTGTCCCATTGGCGTGATACCATCAATGAATCCAGCACCCCTTGCAGTCTACCGGCATATCAGATACGACATACTCTTCACTACCAAACGCACTTCCCTGCAAGCGCTCCTGTTCAGGATCCATTCCAGTAGCTTCCGCCCCTGGTTGCTTCAGACCTCTAGTTTCTGTACTCGGCACTTCACCCTGATATGAACTCACGCTCCCCGACTGTAGTTCCAAAGTCACTAATCAACACGGGCCGGACCCCGACCCCTCTAGCACCGGACTTACCAGTCACTGGGCCTTTGCCACGTTTTACCAGCCGTTGCTCACACTCTAATGACTGTGTACTTTCCTTTCGGTGTGCAGTGATCTGCCGTATTTCAGAGCTGCGAGCTAAGCCTTATTGAGAACTCCAGTGAGAGCTCGAGGAACCCCGCCCAAGCTTTGCATCTGGCCAGATACTAACTTCACCTATTTTCTTTCGCTTCCCACTGAAATAACTTGAAATCCTACTCTCCCCTGCCGTGAGAGCTACGCAGTCGCAACATCCCCGTCTCCATTTGGAGCTATCAAACCTGGTTGCTTCTGTAACCACCCCCGTGATTCTCTTGCCAACTACCACTTCCCTTCCCTCTACATATTTCAAAACTCTTTCCCCCTCCTGGCACCAAGCAAATTTCTACCCATCCATCGGTCTTGCAGACACACATTCCCTAATTTCCATCCGGCCTTAGCCCCCACTCAGCAGTCTGTTTTTGTCCACGTCGCCTCCCTACCCTTTCTTTATTTCCTTCCTAGTGCTGAACTATCCTGTTGACGTACCAGCAATTATACCAGGTTGGGATCCGAATCCTGCTCCTCCTCTCCCCCTGTCGTTCCCCTACATATAGCAGCCCCTATAGGCCTCATTAGCCTCCAGCCTCTTTTGCCGCTAGCCGCTTCAACCCCAACCTCCCGCTCCCAGTACCTAAACTGAAGTCATCTGCATCCTTTCGTCTCTGCTTCCTCCTATCTTCTCCATACTGATCCTGTCCAACAGATAAGTTATCCACTGCCTCACAGCCTTTCGTTCTTGACCAATGAAAACCACCCCCTCGGCCCTGTCGCTATCCACCCTGCAGCCCACGTCAGTAGTCATTGCAGGCCGATTTTAATAATCCCCTATAACGATCAGCGAAGCGCCCTGCCAAAGCAGTGCCTCAATAATTGCCCCCCCCCCCAGCTTTGCTTCTCCTTCCCAACTTCCAGCGAAGCTTCACCCTATTGAAGACTCAATTTTTACCGCCATAGCGGTACCATTTCTGAGCTCCGCATCAGTAGATCGAGCACCAGCACACCGAATTTTCTCCTGCTGGCTCTCACCAGCGCTCGATCAATTATTGGGAAAATTTAGAACTTGCTATTCCTGTAACTTACCTCAAACCCTTGCATGATGCTAGTGACTGAATCCTGGATCACCAAAGATGGCCCACCTTGCTCTGTTTGCGTAGCGGGCTATCAGTTCCTCTCCAACATTCACCGGTCCAGGGATGGTGGTGGCTGGTTAGTTGACGCCAGAAGCTCCATCTATGTTAGTGTTAATGACCGCCTGTCTAATGTTTTCAGTGATGGTTCAACTTGGTTCTCTGCTCACGATTCTGACCGAAACCTCTCCCGTGGCTGCATCTACAGCTTCCGAGCTTGGACCCGTCCAGAGTGGGTCTTCTCGTGAATGACCTAATTGCTGTCTCGAAAATTTTGCCAGTGTAAAACTCATTGCGGGTGGCTTCAACTTTCCTCTAACGTGTTGGCTTTCTCATACCACCCCTTCCACTCTCTCCGCCGTCCACTCCTGTGTCCGTTTTGGAAGGTGGACCAAAGCAAATGCCTGCCCTACCAGGAAGGCCAAAGTCATGAACCTAGTATTCCTCAGCAATACTCCTGATAGAAACATTCAGGTCACCGACCACTTTCAAGGTAGTGACCAAAGTAGCCTTTCCTGTAAAGTCACCTGCCTCAGACGCCCCTGAACGGACCACCACCCTCGCCCCACGTCCCGGCTTTCTACCGTTCACACAGATAGCCTGCAGTACCAGTATTACTCGGCTCCCTTAACTGAGACGAGTTATTTCTCTCCCACGGTCCCCACATTTTTGATAATTCTCTATAATCCAAGCTCTTACACCACTTCAGTATTGCTTACCCCTGTGTCGATCCAAGCAGTCAGTCCCGCAGCGTCCCCTATCTCTTTCAGGGCGCGAGCTAACTGAGCTGCATTTGACCTTTACAGGCCACGCGACTTTACAGTTCTCCTGCGCATCAACCAGTTGATTTGAAGCCGCTTTGTAGGGCTGAACTAAGTCCAACCGCCCCCAAACTAGCCTCGTTCAACTTTCTCATCTGCGGCTCATTCACGGCTAGTAATGAAAAGTATTTCTGAGGCCATGAATGAAAACCTCTATTTCCTGCTTTCCATCGGTCACAGGCTTTTACTTTTACCGAATCGTTGGTGACTGAGACACTTTTAGTGATAGGAATTTTACCGTCTAATCCATCCGGGGTAAGTCACTTTTCTCGGACTACTAGAAAGTGGGGTTTCCAACCAGCCGCCGGCTGCCTGAGTGCTAGTATCTTCTCAGAGGTTTCTAGACAGTTGTTGTAGATGCATCCTAGAGCATGCTCACTAGAAATTTGAAAAAACTGAGGACCACCGTCAAAGGGTAAGGACCTGATTATGAATCTTTTGGAAGCTCTTCGACGTTCAACTCTGTCTGTGGGGCCTTTTGCCGAGGTTTTGGTCGTTTTGAGGCTACCATTGTCAAGGTTCCCTGCGGGAGACGGATCTGTGTTCAGGTTGGTGAAAAGAAGTTAGCGAAGAGAACGGATTCTACGGCGGTTTTGTGGTATCAGCACGAGAGGCCTACGCCTGGATTTCCCTCTGAGGCCGTACTTGTTTTTTGAGCAGTAAGAGGGTGAAGGAGCTGTGAGATTCTCTTGAGCAATACGTAGCCAAATTTGCACGAGTCTCGAAAACAAAGCAAGAATTATTCGTAGTTTCAACAACGCCGGATTAATTAACGAAAGACCCCGCAAAATACAAAAGAACTTATTTATGCGGCCACAGAGACTTGAAGTGAGAGCTAAGTTCTCGATGCGAGACAGACGAGCACGTGAGCCAACACAGGTCACACCAGGAACGTTACAAAGTCGCGCGTTGGACGCGAATAAACAAACGTTAGTTTGCAAAATAATAGAAAGTACAATACACACAAATATTGTATGCAGCTGAGCATTATCACAAAGTTAAGGTGCTATAGTTTTCCGGAAGGAATTTTCACAACTGATCGTTACAACTAATAAATTAGTAGAGAATGACTACCCAACGGACCTAGTTTTTCCTCTTGAATTTCGGAAATTTGCATTTATTGATAACGGAACCAGGACCGATGGCGCTAGGAGTGGTTCTCTCTCTAGTGCCTGCCCGTCTTCACGGGGCTTTCGCTTCCTCGGCCATTGCGTCGGTGATGGTTATTTACAGCGCACTATCCGAATCCTCCAGGTTCAGCTTGGCACACTGAACGTTGGAAGCTCGGCTGGTTCCTGAGCAGCAGAAGAGGTAAAACTACTGAAGAGGAACTAGGGAACTCAAGTCCGGCAGATCCAACTATTACCTTTGGCTGCTGTTTGTCTCTCAGTCCTAATATACTGCCCTAATACCCCACGACCCCGGACGCGTTCCGTTATTATGGCTTTTGGGAACGTCCAGCGAGCCATCAAAGGATTCCCCTGGGCGTATCAGTATCGTTCACATAACACCGACGAGGCTAGTCCCTATAAATGAAGCCCTATGGATTCTTCGCATAAGGCATAACCCATTCCCCCCCAACAATAATTAACACTTCTTGTTCGCTGCCTCTCGCTTCGTCACCATGCTGTTCCCTCCTGTGCCTCAATCCAATCTCCGTTTGAGGGCCCGATCCTTCCTGTCTGCCTATTCCAAAATGTGTAATAAGCTTCCCCTCAGTATACGTAATGGCTTTTCATTATACACATTTGAGAGCTTACTTCTCCCCCACTTAACTCTCCTCAACGCTATGCTGCCCGCCAACAAGTGCACCCCCACCGATCTGGCCCTCGAAAGTGGCCACACTCGCTAACCTTGTTAACCCTGCGCCATGAGCTAATACCTATACCCCATGCCCAACCTAATCCATCCCCTCAGTACCTCGAACTACGATCATTGCCATCTCTGATCCGCGGTGAATTTATCTCCTGCTTTCAGCGCGATAACCCTGCTCTTCACCCACGTCCGTCTATATCATCCATTCTAGCTTCGTCTGTCTCTTTCTATCTTGCGTTGCTACTTTGATTATGTCACAGTTCCCACCGCATATACCTATGGTAATCGAACAGGTTGTAGTCGCTTACACCTCCCACCAACCCCGAATTTTTCTAGCATCCAAGTGATGGGCCCCTGTGTGGCATTTTCACTTATTTCTCCGTCGGCCGTTGATTCCCAGATAGGGCGTGCCCAGGATTCGTTTTTATATCCGGCTTCCCTTTCCAGCTATTCTCAATAACCCACCAGCTACGGTTCATCACTTCGGGCACTGTGCTGGTCACTTCCGTGGCAGGTGCACCTGGATTCAGTTGTTATATGCCAGCCTGCCAGTGATTGTCTTTACTGGTCGTGTTCTCTAAGATCTCTCAAAACTCGTTCAATCAATCCTGTATCGCATGTCCTTAGGGTAGTTATTGGACTCCCTGTTTACCCTACAACGATCACTCATGCCAACCCGAGTGGTGCGGGGTACGGCCAGACCCACCGCTTCGGCCGGCGCACGTGGAGCGAGCAGGCCATCTGCAGCTACGTGTGGGCGCAATTTTGCTGGTGGATCACACCTGTATTCAATCCATGGAGCGTCATTTCAGATTAGGCGTCCAGCCTATGGTCAGCCCCATCAACTGGCACCGGTTGTGGATCGTGCACCCCAACTCAGCTCACTCTGCCGCACCCAATACAGCTGGTTGCGCTTCACCGGCCTCCGCCGTCTTCTTTTCGCCGTGTTATACTGAAGTACGGTTTTTGTAACCGTTCTTATCACCTTCTGCTGTGGTCGTTTTGCCACCGTGTGCACATCTATCGATTTCGTCCTTATCCCTTTCTTTTCTCATCGTGCTGGTCCCCAGCTCATGATGCTCAAGTTCGACGATATTCACTTTTCTACACGTGTCTCCCCTACTCCATTCTGTTGCCGGCACCCTATGTTCACACAGCTTATTGATGGCACCCTAATACCCCCATCGTCTGTTGCTTTTTAATTTCTCTTCTTGTTTTCTCTTCTCAAGTCTCACGCCAATACGTGCCGGCTCCATCTATACCCATGCCAAACCCCCTTGTTGGAACTTGCCGTTTCCAAATTTATATATTTTACAGCTACATTCGCTATCGATTTATCATCAATATATATTGCTTTTTGGGTTCCGCAAATCCCTCCGGATCTTTCCATCAGCCAATGCTTCGATTGGCGTCTTTTGGCCCATTCAGTATGTGCAACTGCTTGCAGACATGTATTCCTGCAGCTCCGTTGTTCCAACTTCGCTGCGCATGTGATTCTGGTGTCTGGTGTTTTATCGGAGTTTTACTTGTTCCGGTGTCTTCTTTTCGGCCTCTACCAGGCGTTCCACCTGGAGTAAAGTGATGTAACCGATCACCACTTATTCGTTTTTCCTCCATCAGTTCTCTCACCTCTACCTTTTTATATTGTTTGCCACAGCAATCACTACTGTGCTTCCTCGGCTGTCCTGCCTGCCATGTTCCGATTAAAATAAACTAAACGGTGCATCACGAATTTCAAGTACAAATCCAGGTCATGTGACCTGCCCTTACCCGACCCCTCTGACCTTTCATACACCCATCTTTTCTTACATTATTCGCCGTTCCAATTGCTGGATCCTTGCAGCACACTTCGTTTCATTTCCAGTTTCCCCTTTTCAGCTAACAACCCACAATACTCCAGTGACACTGTTTTTTGTAGTTGCTGTATGTCCACCAGCCAGCGCTATCGTCACCATCTTGCCACCTCACAACCTACATCCATGTCCTAATGCTTGTCCTACTCTCGGATGTCACCACATATTGCATCTTCATTTTACCGAATTAAACGATCTACTTTTTTTTCTTCAATCACTTCCTCCATTATCTCTAGTTTATGAACTGCTCACTACATCGTTTTTTGCCCCCAAAAGCGTTTCGTTTATGTTTTTTTCTTCTTCCCTTTTGATCAACCACATCCCACCTGTCACAAAGGAAATGACACGTCATGATTACTGTAAGAACTTCAAAGGATTTCGATCTAAACCTACCTATCTCTCCCGATCACTGTTAAATTTATCTCTATCTTAAATTATCCGCCAAAGCCTTTCCATGTTTTCTTCAGCAATCCGGTTTCTCTTCTCTGTTGACATTCCACGTTTCGCCGTCTGTACAAGGCATATGTTTGTTAGGGATTCTGTAGTACCTCGCCAGCAAATTCTATTGCCATCATCTAGCTGCCTATTCTAGTATGTGTCTACATCGAAGGCATCCACAGCTGACAGCCACCGTATACCTAATTCTCCGAATATTCTTTCTAATTCAGGTAATATCGCAGGATATGGAGGCTTGAGCCAAAGTCAAACCTTGTTTCTTGCTACGGGGGCTCTAGAGATCCTCACACACCGCGACAGAAAAACGAAACAGCATACATTCCGTTCGTCAAGAAGCCGAGAGTTTCTTGTTGCCTGAACATCCACCTCTCCCTCTTCAAAGCAGGGGACCCCCGGGAAGATCAGAGCAACCAACCGCAAAGACCCCACCTAAAGATGGGACATGGCAGCACAACAAGCAGCCCGGGCCAAACTTAAGGCCCTGAATCCCAGGGTACTCGGTTCTCTAGACTGCGGCTACGTTGAACGAATGGAAGATACTGAAGCCTTTCTGTCTTTCAGCTTTATCTACAAACACGACACGGAGATGTGGTGGAGAGTTTGAAAGACGAGAGAAACTAATAGTAGATAAGGAGAAAAACGAGTAAAAGAGCTTCAGCGACCTAAAAATCGGCCGGAAGTACCAGCTAGGACGGCTTCGGTTAGAGTGAAAAGGTGCCAGTTTAAGAAGCCAGGTTTGCGACACTTTGCCGGACCAGGACTCCACTCGCTTAGTGGCATATAACCCAAAATACGCTATAATTCCATTTTGAATTCAAACACGGTGAGGGCCGGTTTTACCTCGGGTGTTTGTGCGCTACGTGTTCAGGGGTGTTTTTTGATGCCAGGGAGGTGGATTCCTGCAAGCCTTTACTGGGAAGCTGGTCTCAATTTCTTCCGTCCCTCAGTTGATCCAGTATTCGAAGCCTGCCAGGCTCGCCCCCCTTTAGAAATCAGGTTTTGCATCCCGACGTCAATACTTCATCGCGTGGTGGCTACACTTCATTCAATCTTCGATAGTATCTATTCCTTTTAAAGACAAACCAATTTATTCCTCAGCGCTTCCCGTTACCGCAAGTGTTTAGGCGAACTTGATACCCTCCAATATATAACTCTCGGTTTTAGCTGTCTTTAATTGGATCCGTCAGAACTCATCGTTCGATTTTGATCTTCAAATTCGCTGGGAACTTCTTTTAGTCCATTAGTGGATCCACTCAAACTACCTCCATTATCCTTTGGAGTGGATACCTTTATCTATTTTTGATGTATTTATCCAACATTACAATTATTATTTTTCGCATTTAGACGGAATATACGGCGATATTCTCACGCCTGTGGTACGCTTTAGGCCCTTTTAAAACAAACCATTATTGTTATCATCATTCCAAATTTAGGACATGATGCTGGAATCATAGTTTTTGAATTGGTTTTCAAATGCCGGCCCCCCGGTGAGACTGGCTCGTAAGACGTACAACTGTGGGAGTTAACAGGGAATGTCTTGCTTAACCCCCGAACTGACTACTGTTAAAGGCAAGAATCATAAACAGACGACCAAAGCGAACCGATGGAAAGCGGATTAAACAGAGCCACTGAAACGCAGGCGGAATTGAAAATTGACGCGCTACACTTTGAAGGTAGAATAAAAGTGGGCTTCAGGAGCTTCCCACAGTCAGTGTCGATGTTGTAGCAGGTGAGCTGGTCATTTCTTGCCTGTCTTTGTGTGTATGGGGATAGAAAATCCTTCGGGTTTTGAACTCTGCTGGTACATAAATATCGGTTCGATCCAAACAATCCAGGGCTGTTTTAATTTTTTCTCCTTTTCTAGCCTAGGCAAACTACCCCACTAGACATAAAACACCGAGAACGAGCAGGAGGAAAATCCAAAAACCCACAGAGTCCCCAATGTTGTTTTGCGGCCTCCAACTTTCTCGGGAGGCCGTGAACAGTTGCGACGGAACAGTTATGTGGACGGAGTCTCAAACAGCTAGTCGGCTTTGGAAACCAAAGATGTAGGGAAGCGCCGTTTGCTGCAGTTGATAAGATGATAAAGGAAACAGTAGTGAAGGTCTGCGTAGGGTGAGACCAATTGGCTGGGGGTAAAATATCTCATAAGAGAAGCATACCGGCAAGCCCGGTGTTCACACTCTGCTAGGTCCCTCACCGCGGGTGAACGCGGCCATGTGTCGGCGGCCAGGAACACCAATAACACACCGGGGGGCTAACTCAGGTTGGCACAGCCCAAGTAAACTCAAATATATCCCACGTTTACTCTTCTTATTTTGCTGAAGCGAAAAATCCCTCACTGAGGTTAACTCGGGACTGATGACTTCAGTCTCGACTTAAATACGGAATGCCCTAATGTCCAGGTTCTTGCGCTGGTGAGCCCCTTTGAATTCCGGCTCCCTGACAATTGAAGGAGATCACTTTTTTGTTACTTGGCTGAAGTCGGGAAGTTTCCGTCCAAATCTTTAATCCCAGTTCTCTCCTCCAACCTTTAGGTGGCACCAAAATTAAGCAAACCAAAAAGCTCTTACGGCACTAGGGTAATCTGTCGTAATGCAAGCGAATGAAACTGTTGGCACCCAAACGACTCGAAACAAGGGCAGTGGCTTTGGCATTATGAATGACTGTCGTATGCATCAATGCGCGTAGCATCGAAAACTAAATATGAAGTGTAGCCCTCGGAGTCAAGGAAACTGACTGCACCGCGAACACGAAATCGTGGCTGGACAGAGAGGGCTGCAGCGGGTTTTTCCCCACAGAGTATTGTGCCTCCAAGGGGCAGACAAGATGCAAGGGGAAGGGATGCATCGTTGCCTTTAACGAACTAGCACGGGCAGACTGCAGGAGGAGCTAGGTCCTCACCAGTCATACAAATGGCTTCGCGCTGTCTGAATTCAGCGTATGAGGGAAATCTGACATGCATCTACGGGCCTACAACCTCAGCTAGTGAACTCACGCATCCCTCCTCTCGGAATTTCCTCAATCTGCCGTGGTGGAGGATCCAATATTTCCAATTCCTTGAGCTTGCCAAAGGGACACTCTGTCAAATGCTTCACTAAAATTCAAGAGACATCCTTCAAGCTTTGCCTCCTTCCAGCTTTTTTGAGCCGAAGAAAAGTTAGAAGTGCATGAACGGAATTTGCGAAGTCCATGCTCTGAAGGACTGAAAAGGTTGTGTTGCTCAAGATGCTGTCCAACGGGCTTGGTTACAAAGTGATCAGACCAGGTTGCTGGACTTTTGGTTTTGGTAGGTGTACATCCAGATTCATGCATTCAAGGGCTGAGACATTCCCACTAATTCATTTGCTAGGTGGTCCAGTTGTTGCGGTCATTGTGTAGTGGACTACAAAGAGGCGAGTGAGGGAGCATGTTTGCCCCCGAAGAACAGGGGGTCGAGTTAGACGGATAGGTGACCAGTCTCAACTAGCTGTCGTGCATACATTATAAAACACCTCGCGGAAATAACTCAATAAATGGACTAAGTACGTAGCCTGCTGCATTTTACCTCAGTCGCTCTTCGGAAGTATCAAACCCATTTAAAATTAAATCGAATTCTCAGAGCTTGTGTGTGGCTTGTTCATAAATAGGTCTTCGAGGTCAAGCCTTCTCTCGGAGTGGTGGCCGTTATTTATGCGGTCACTTAGTCCCGGCATCAAGTCTTGCAGTAGCTATAGATGACCCTGTATCTTAATTCGAACAATTCTTGGTGGTCGCACGAAGTGGCTCACAGTCAGCTGCAGTTATACTTCAAAGCTTTTATTCACATCTAGAGCAGACATGCCAGATTTAGAAGTCGTGAAATTTAGCTGACTCTCATCCCTCCATACACACATAAACATCCATTTTGTCGAAAGGTGACCAGTAGCTTTGCTAGGTTAGGAATTCAGGTTGGCCTAAAGCAGTTCAGTTGACTGGTTTTTCCAAGCCCGTTTGCTTGAGCTAGCCAGGTACTGTCCTGAACTGGCTCGCTGCCGTTTCTTCTCCAATGGTTCTGTTAACCTGCCACATTTAGGCTCGTCTGCTCTAATGGTTCGGTCTCTTTACCTCACATCTCCCGTCAAATGAACAAGACATATTAAACCGGTGCATATCCATCAGCTGCTGCTGCCATTCTCACGTCAATCGTTCCAAGAGAATCTTACTTGGGGAGATCACTAAAGCGTCCAAATTAATAAATGGGACGTGCAAGCCGATATGATGTGTCCAGAACGGAAGCAAGGGATGAAAAAGGGTGACACCTGATGCAAAGACGGGAGGAAGTCTACTTATTTAGCCGTAGTCCTGGAAAACTTCATTTACTGGGTCATTTAGACTCGACGACACTGCGCGCTGCTTCCACCATCGATGGTTGTTTGTTCCAGTTGTTTGTCGCTCGTTGGGAGAAGAAAAGTGCCCGAATACATTTGATGGCCCCGGGTTTCATTCTTTCATATTCCCCTGGGGATGAGTTGTCACTGATTTCTAGCGGCGACCGGTAGGTTTAAGGCAACTTGGCGAGCTAATTGAAAGTGTCATTTTGCTTCGCCTGTTTGGCGAAAATAAATCGTGTTATGGGTAGTTTTGTCTACGTCCAACCTTACAGTTCGGTAATCATTTCACCACGATGCTTTTGAATGGTACTCAACGGATTCTGGTCTCCAACTGGTTTCGGTACTCAAGCCTGAACACGGTATCCCGGTTAAGGATTCTTTCTTTCTGTAGGACGGTAGGATCCTTTTTGCCCTCCTAAGGGCTGACAGTCCCCGTAGCAGAAATGTCGACTTATTGTCTTTAACTGCCGCTGTGAAGCACTGTTGAGTAGACTTGAATACTTTGTGCAACTGGACGCCAAGTTGACTGGAGACCTCTTTTGCCTCGATCACACCGGCTGAAGCTTCATTGAAATGCTGGGTCCCTCCTGCTCTCTTGCTCTGGAGCGGCCGTCTGCACTCACTCCTGCATGGAGCGAGCTATCATGTTTATGCCAGCCCCAGCATTGTGACCAGGTTTCTGTGTCCGGTTTGAACATTGTTTGCCCGCAATCTCGAGATCACCTGCGAACAACAGACCAGACCAGCTAAAGGCCTCCATCAGGTCATTCTCATTTACAAGGAGCGAGGAAGGCCCCTGCACCGATCCTTGAAGCAACCCAGTTTATGACCCGGTTGCTCCGGACAGGCATTCTCAACTTGAACCTCAAACTTCCTACAGTGGCATGTGCTCAATTCCAGTTCCTCATTCCCGCGCGGTCCCCTTGCCCTGCGGTTTGTGCACCAGCTTCCTATGTTTTGCTGAGTCTAAGGCCCTCCAGAAATTCAACACATTTCAACTCCTTCATGTACGTCGTGTCCGCTGGTCACGCTTTCCGGAAATAGTAATGTTTTCGCCGGACATGATTTCCTCTCCGCAAAATAGTGCTGCCCTGCCGCAGTTTTTCTGCAGAATTCAAAGTACCCCTCTAACCTATCTATACTGATCCCCTCTAGTACCTTCAGTATCACTGAAAGCAAGCCAACGGTCTGAAAACGAATGTACTTCCCCTCTCGTCTCCTATTTGAGTGGGCAAAACTTCAACATTCAACTATCCATAAGTTAGGACATTGTGGGCCAGTGACCTACTGAACAGATAGGCCCTAGAGATTGATTGCCGTCGGAAGCAGAATGATGGGGCAAGTTCCATCTGGACCAGCCACCCTGTTTTGCTTCGACTGACTTGCAGTTGATAGTATTCAATGTGTTCTCAAAGATAACCCCCACTGGAGGAGGGCGATAGGATTCAGACGGGGGCCGGTTGTTCCCAGTATCTGCGAGGTGCTCTAGCTGGAACATCTGGACAAGTACTCCGGTTTTTTCTCCGGCGTAGCTTGCACTACTCATCCACAATCTTTGAAACTGCCGGTAGGATCAAGCCTTGAACTGCACCTACTAGTGGTAAGCCTTAGGGTATTTTCCAAAACTTTGCTGATCTCTCTTCGTACAGTGTCCCGCAGGGCTTATGCAAACTCGGGGCACATTAGCTGGCCCTCAGAACTTGTAGAAAGTTAAAAGATCATCCAAGCTAAGGAACAGCTGCATGCAACTCGCTCACCTACCTGTGCCTTTCCAATCAGCTGACCAGTCACTGTGTTCAGACTTGTAGCGTACTACTTTGTTAATGTGGTACACTAAATTATTGTCAGCAATGTCTAAGACGACACTAGCAAACTAAGATGGGCGGAGGAGCGTGCTCTGACAAAAGGGCCAAAAGGGTATGTTCATTAGGAGTTAGAATGAAACAAAGGGTGTGAGGCAAACTCAGAGTTGTTCAGTGTTCTTGTGATCAGGAAATGAGCGCTGAAGAGCCAATATCCGCCAATGTCTTCAGTTCAGTTCGGTCTGATAGCCATCCGTTGAACAGAACAGGATGATATTGAGCGAAGTGTCAAAAGACGCCGTGGAAGCTTCTAAAATGTTTCGTTTCTCACAGTTAGTTCCGACTGATATAATTCCGGGACACCCCAAATCAGAAGATGAGACCGTGCCAGAAGGAGAGGTTTACTGACAGCCTTTTTGTTGCGCGGTGATGACGACCAAAAAGGTGTGTGTTTTACATCAAAGCTTCGGTACAGCAAAAGAAGTGTTGCACCAATGGACTTTGAAAATCATGAAAAAAGTCGGAAATGTACAGGTACCTACGCACTCATCCTTTTAACCTCCCAAAAGAAGCAAACTCATGAGCTGGTTGCGGCACGTCACCCTTGATTAGGGACCATTCATCATCCACAATAGAGCTGGAGGTTGTCCATAGTGTAATCCACTGCCACTCTCAGTCCTTGGCGTTCCGCTTTCACAAATTCTCTCTCATATCTACAGTACCGCCGGGAACGCCCTTTGAAAATAAACCCCATCGGGTCACGATTGCTCCTGCCCGAGTGACCAGGGGCTACCGAGCAATTTTGAGTCTTTATGACAGGATTACCTTTAACGAAGTCAACCTCTTTTCATTTTAAAAACTTGCTGCACTGTTTTATCCGTTGGTCAAGGGCTTCGAGCCCTTCTCCCGTCACGTTGATTTGCCATGGCATCAACGTGAGCTGCTTGACGTCCAGCTTAGGGCTTCCCATTTTCAGCTACCGCGGCCTAATAAACGGGTTGGTTTCAGCGGCCCCGAGCTGTAGCTTGCTCTGTATAAATTTGCTCCCTGCGTTCTGAGCCTGCTGCTTAGCGGACACTGACTGCAGTTCTAGCTGTAATGCCTTCAACCTGAACAAAGTAACACCCTCACAACCACTAACACCCGATAGTAATGAACATGAGCTTGCACTGATAGGGCTTGGAGGTCTAACGTTATATGAAGATTCGAAGGCACCTAAGCCCTCCCCAGAGACTTGCCGAATTAGCTCTCGTTCGGGGTCCGATCGGTTTGTTTCTATTCTGGGCATACAGCATATCCTCTTGTTCCATGTTGATCAGTCTGAGTTTTGCAGGATGCTTTTGAGCAAAGCGCAGCAAAATTCACACAAGTCATGAAATCAGAACAGGATTAATTTGCTGTTTCTATGGTGCCGAATTTTTGAGTGAGCAACCTCGGGAAACATATACAAACCTCATGTATGCAATAAAGAAGATTCAAAGCAAGAGCCAAGTTCCCGAATCGGGACTGACAAGCAAGTGAGTCAACATGGGGCCAACCAAGAACACGACAAATTCTTGAGCAGGAAGGGGAAAAAACAAAATGTAGCCTACAGAAAGTTCAACGGTGCTAAACACACACGACGTGTTTGGTTTAGTATTCTCACGAAGTCAGGAGGTTTCAACGTTCCGGAAGGGTTTTCCACAACTGATGGTTACGGGTGTAGGACCCTCTTGGGCCTTCAGGATTGGTTCAGGCAACTTGAGCTCGAATAAACATTCCTTCACCATTTCGATTGCTTAAGCTCTGATTCTGGCCATCTTATAGCTGTTCCATGACAGCTGAGTTTTGTACGGCTTGCACGCTATCCGCCACTGTCGACGAAAGACGGTACTTCTACAGACCTCCGACTTTCACGGCCAGGGTATATTTCTACTGCTTACCGCCTTCGGATAAGTAAACAGTTCTACACGTCCTAGTAGCCCCACCTTGACGCCTCACAGTATTCTTTTTCCGAAACGCTTGCGTAGATCGGTATCCACTAAGTTCTTCCCGCAGCCTCCCATGGTGACCTTTTTAATTGCGCCGCAGCATCGACGATACACCATTCCTTTCGGCACTTGCTTAGACTTAGTGTAACCCCAGGGGCTCTTGCCTATAGGCTCTTTTAGGTTTAAAGCTGCAGCTTCCTGTTGGTAATACACCACTACTGTGTCAAGGAAGGACGGGCGCTGTTCACCTTTGTGTCTGTCCGTCTTCGTCAAGTGCTGCTCAAGAGCATGCTTCTAAGCCCACTGCAGATCTTCCCCCGAACCCACCCTCAGTACGATCTCGCTTTTGCAGTTGATTTTCGGCTGGGCAAGGTCCCACTGAATGGTAGGCTTAGGGAGAAACCTCTTGTATAGGCTTCACTAAAGTGGCTCTAGTGTACAATCTCAGTAGAGGGAAGCACAATTAGTATCAGTCAAAAAGTCGTCTAATCATTGCTCCAAGGTTGGATCTGAGGCCACTTCCCCGAATTCCTCTGAGAGAGGGCTCAAAGTAGGTGTGGCACTTTAGGACCAAAGACGCATCAGTTTGCAAATCAATAGACTCTGGCTTTGAGAGTGTCAGTGCGTGTCAGCTTTGTTGCAATGTTGCCCACGACTCCAGTCCTAGGTGATTTCGGATGACGTGAGGGACATAAGCGAAGTCACCTCCCATCCTCCGACAGATTTCTGGGAACAGTCCAGTATCTTGTAATTGACCTTTGTAGTCAGTCCTGCGTAGACCAGCGGGGGGGGCGAGTGGTAGCTATCTGGACTCTTTAGAGCCAGGCGGATTCGGCAGCTTTGTAAGGTATGCGGCAGCAGCACCACTGTCCAAACGAGGACTAATGTGTGTTTTGTATAACAGCCAAAAATCCTCAACAGAGAGCCTTTCGATGGAACGACGAGTAGCTACAAGGATACCGCATACCCAGGCGCGTGCTTCAACTGCATGACTTCTTGCTTTCAAGTTGGCTGACACCACCCTCTGGGCTCAAGCTCACAGGCTGTTGTTCTCAGTTCGGTACCAGAGGGTTTGTAATCAAAGGTTTGATGCATTTCACCAATGCGCATGTGTGACTACTTCCTTAGGTCTACCGGAAGGCACATTTATTAGACAGATGCGTTAGTCTACCGATATCATCTTGTACGGATTGTCCTTCTGTGTCGGAACAAAATACTCACCAAGGCTGCAGGCCGTCATCACTTGGTCTATCACGGTAAGTTCTAGCCGACTGAGAAAATTTCGGAGGACCAATTACCAAACCTTGGCAAGGGCTGCTGGAGGCCGTGTACCAACTGGACAGGGCGGGGTGACCAGGGCCTAGAGGTTACTGGTGGCGGGTCCAATACGACATTGGGAGGAGGCACTAGTTTCAGAAAACCCCCACGTCGCTGGCAGTGTGCATAGTGGGGGGAGGGCTCACGTCATGAATGCCGATCGAGTACGACCACCACTCGTCTCTCTGGACAACAATAGATACACTTAGACTACAGAGGCTTCCACTCTGAATGATCCGTCAAGGCAAGCCCCGAAGTCAGTCAGTCCGATTTTGTCTAAATGACTTCTTTAAGGCTTACCAATCTTCGAATCGGAGGAGGATGGAATGGACCTCCCCTTTGGTTGTGAAGTAAATGAAGCACACCAGGTGCTGGACAGGAGGGAGGGAAACATTCAGGCAACAATGAAGTAAGCACAACATCCAGGTAGATATTACATTAACTTCCGGGTGGCATGGACCGGCGAAATCTGTGTGCGCGGAGAAGAACGTAGAACTGCTATTGCACCGCCTGTACGATCACAAGTTTCGTGGGCTCGTAGATGAGCTTTTGTCTTTATTGAGGGGGGGATCGACTCGTGGTGTAGGTAGTAGAGAAGGCAGCAAGAAACCTGCCAAATGATTTCGAGGTGCCCCTCCCGCGGCGCCCACAGATGGATCGCCTGATGGACAACAGGAGCTACTTTCTTCGGACACTACTGACGTTGTAGGAGAGTTGCCCACATGACGACAATCCGCGGAAGCTCTACTCGGATGCAGTAATATGCAACAAAACCCCTGATCACATGGAAAAGGTGCCGAACGCCTGTAGAATCGGCGAAAAGATGTATTACTTGCCGCACCATTCCGTCGTGAGCCCCAGGAAGCTCAAGAAGCTCCCTGATGTCCTTGACTGCACAGCTGAGTTCCAGGGATGGTCACCGAACTGCTGTTTGCTACAAAGACCATACTAGACAACCCTGTTGATTAGGGTCCCGCACGGGTTCCGGCTGGGTGGTTAAGTAATTTGGGCCGACATGTGGGAAGTATTTCTACAGGTGAGGGTACTAGCAGGGGACACTGGCATGTTAGAGTTCTTTCGGTGGGAAGAGAACGACAGGGAAAAATCAGTGGTGGAATATAGGATGGCTCCTCTCCCATTCGAGGACGTGTTTTCACCCCTGTGTTCCATCTATACCCTAATGGGGACCGCCGTCAGGTACTGAGTACGGGGTTAGCAAGGAAGTGATAATCAGTTCGGGCCACGATTCCCACGTTCACGACTACCTCGGGTCATCTGATGACGTTGCCACGGCTGTAACTAATCCGAAGGGACTGTTGGAGTTGCAAAAGAACGATGGGTCCCAGCTCATGAAGTGCACATGAAGCACCCCACGGGTGGTGGATTTTAGGTCAGACAACGGTAGGACAGAAAGGTTTCGGGGTTGGAATAGCTCATCAGTCCGGATGGAAGGCACCCTGAGAATACAATGAAATGCTGAAACTGATGAGTTCGTCTAAAGAGTGGATGCTCCCGGCCAGCCAGTTGCGTGCCTGTGATTGCGGTCCGCCTTCTCTGATCTGTTTGATCCACTCGGTCTCAGTTCTTCGTGATTCCTGCCCGTCAAGGCTTTACCGAAGAGGCTTTGTCGGAAGAAAATTGAATGAAACCAACTGCGTGGCCTGGAAGACATGCCAGACTGCGAGGATTTCATGGTCACAGTGAAGAAACTAAGGGACATACGGATCCCTCATTCCTTGCCTTCTAATTGTACAGACCAAACGAAACAGATGCACGACATTTCGGTGCATCTGAAGTTGGCTTCAGTACTGTAATGTTGATGTCTGGGTGATGGAGGCCGCCCTCTGGGGATCTTGTTCGTCAAGGCCCACTTCGCTCTAATATAGCAGGTCTCTAGTCCACTGCTTGACGTTAGTGCAAATGTACTGGGTGTTGCGACAGTAAAAGATATGAAGAAGTGCACCATTTCCAGCAGCCGGCCAGCCGGGCCCTGAACAGGCTCCGCGGCTGTGCCATACTACATCAATAACGCTAGGGGCAGCTTCATCGTTTCCGTAGCTAACAGGCTCACGATCATGCACAATGAAACGGCACTAAGTTGGTGGTGGTACGTTGAGTCTGCCGACAACCCATCGGTCGTATGTTCCAGAGGTGCGACCTTCGTTCCGTTGCTATATATGTGGACGGGAGGACCGAAATTCCCGTGAACGCTTGGACGGGACTGATAGTTTACAAACTGAGACGTCCCTTAAATCTGAAGTGGAAACCAAGAGCACTGTTATGGCGGTACTCGCTGCCGAACCGACTTCCGTTCAGTCAAAGTTGACTGGATTTTCCTCTTGGGTAAAAGTGCTCCCTTCGCTAATATGTCTGACCAGGTTTAGGAAGCATCTGCTAGTCATGAGTGGTCTCCGTCACTCAGACAGGGTTCGTGTGAGCCCAGTAACTGCTGACGAGCTGTGACTTGCAAACTCTGACTGCAGAATGATACAAACCGAAGCATTCAACCAAGAAAGTCAGAATCCTGAAGAACCGGGACCAAACAATGACAGAGCACTGACCCAAAAGAATAGTTTAAAAACCCTAAATCCGGAACCCATCGATGGACTGTTAAGAGCAATTGGTAGACTGACCTTTTAGTTATTACGATAATGGTATATTTCTTGGCCGTGGTCAAGAGACACGAGCAAGAGAATGACCATGTTGCACAATGTTATCTAGTAAAATGAAATATCCACCAATCTTAGGAATAGGAGTCGGAAGTGTCAGCGACGGAAAAGCGTAGCTGGGTCATCCTAATAATGGTATGAGCGGCAATCTTGAACAAGTTTCGAGTTCGATCTGGGCAATAGTGCACCGTGGGGATACCGAGAAGCTTGGTACTATGTAATGCTTAAGATGCATTACAAGCTAGGATGAGGCCAACGGTAGAAGACGGAGGCTTACTGGGGTTCTGCTAACCGGGTAAGTTCTCAGCGGGAAGAAATAGAAGAAAGAAAACTTGTATGGAAGTTGGCTCAGGAAAATCGATGAAAGCGAGGAGCACAGCTATCCATAAATATGATGCAAACACCGAATGACGGATCTACTGGGGTTCAATAAAAGAAATGAGTTGTGAAACAGATGAGCATAAAACAAATTTCATGAAAGTGCACTCTGGAACACTGGTGGGTTTGAAAGGAACTGCAGTCAATGAAAATGTGAGTTTAATTTCAGAATCAGTAACCTGTATCATTCAAAAATCAAAAAAAGCGACTGGCTGGTCTTGGAGTAGAGGAAAATCAATTTCCGGCCGACTACGTTTAGAATGAAAAATGAACTCTTGCAACAGATAGTAAAGTGGAAAATCTCCGCGTAGACTCTAGCTTTATTATGCTTTTTCGCTGGCAACCGTTTATTGACTCATTGAGCCTCACTGTTTTTCAGAGTCACTACTGGTAATGTACATCATCCAGTGGGTACGGTCTATCTGGCAGGGTAGCAGGAGTGTCAATCAATCAGCTGGGTGTGGCAAGCAGTGACGGAATATGCTGATGACTGCTACTGGCCGGTATAGCAGCAGGTCGAGCGTGAACCGTTATTTGTGTAGGCTCAGATAGCGCTATCGGCAAAGGAGGCGTTGCATTAGGAAACGCTAATCGATCTAATGATAAATGGTTGGGGCCATTTTCCGTCGGTTGATTGCAGTCCCAGTTGTTATGAGAGGTTCCACCTGGGACCCCGTCGGTACGAGTCAAAGTGCCGTCTTTGGTTATCCAAAGCGGCGACTGGGATAGTGCGAGGCGACGGGCCTGAAACAAATGGGGATTGCCGTTTGGACAAGGCCCCATTTGTGGGTTATGGTAATGGATGACGACAATAGTAGTGAACTGGTTAGATTCATGCCAATCGGGCAAGGACGAAGTTTCATTCAGGCTGTCAGTGGCACCTACTCCACATCCTGGGCAAAGTGGACTCGCCAAAAATTGCGCTACACGGCTACAGGCCAGCAAATTTGCGCACACCAGTTAGGCAACTATGTTTACATCCCGAAGGTTTATTGGTTTGCTAATCGGCTTGGCGTTGCTTGGATACTGAAGGACCAAAGTCTTCACTGTTGAGCGGAATTGGGGAAGGTAACACCGACACCGTTTTCTCAAGCAGAAATCAGTTCAGCACCGAGGCGGTAAGGTGGGTTTGAAAGTACAGTATGAGAGTGAACGGGACTGATACCCTGCTAGCGTAGCACTATATTCGTTACTGCCTTTTCTGGTACAGTGGTTATTCTATACTGTAAATTTCTGAGGAACACTGAAGTAGAAGGAACTGTAAGGGGGTCGGTGGTGATGCATTAGAGAAAAATGGCCTGGTGCAGAGAAAAGTAATCGTTAGATCGCCTGTGCTCCTAACGGATAGTGCTAGAGTACAAAGATTATACTTGAGTGTGACCAAGGCAATCTGATATAGTGGTGATTGCATGGTTAACGTGATATCTTCGTCGCTGATTGCATACTGCAATGTAAGACAACAGTAATGTGAGGACTGGTTCGGAAAACCGTGGGAAGTGGGAAAGGGATGAGGGTGAATTTGCTTCAGGGAGGCAAACTGTAACGGTTTTCATCCAGTGCTCACGGTAGGCGGCACTAAGGCACGCTTCAGGTGGAAAGGTAGCAAGATACACATCAACTGGTATCCAGCACGTGGCACTCCAAGAGTGATCCACACATTTTTAGAAGATTTGTGGTCGTATTACAGTCAAATATCTGGCTGTCAGAGAAGCCGGATTTACTTTTGATGAGCGACCACAGCTTCTATGCCCTGGCCGAAACATGGATCGCATGTAACAAGTCGCTGTGCGAATATATCAACCACACCAGCTAATCTGCAGCAAAACTGCAGCCTGGAGACTCGGGTCACGTGTGACAAGGCCGGTCTCCCTGGAAGACAAAAGTGCAGGTCATTATTTCTCTTGTTTTTATGCCAATTTCTTGTTTTCATTGTTCATGTCATCTCACTGATGGCCAACTCTGTGCGCGTAAACCGTCACAACCAGGAATGTTCGTAGATTTGCTGTGGTAACACTCTCCATATCCGTGCAGTCAGAACACCAAGACGGTTTATACGGGACTAAAATGCAGGGGAAGGTAGAGTCGACCACAGCCTGCGATTATTCTAGGGCTCTGTGTTAACCGAAAAACCAGTTTGCACAAAGATGAGGCGCCACTTGCAGCACTAATATTGCGATCAAAAAAAGGCCGAATATGGTAAATTTGTTACAGACAGTAGGTTGATTTCGACTGGACATCCAGGTTTATGAACTCAAGTATCTGAAGCCCTTAACCGAAATATGCAGTGGGCTGCTATGCTGGCTTGGCTCAAAAGAGATAGTTGATGGCAAAAATTTGGACTGTTTTGCAGTTCAGGATAGTGAGAGTAAACCGCTGGTTCCCCTAATGCTCTCGGGAGGAGGCCAAAAGTATGTGTCTCCTTGAGACCGCAATGATCAAATCGGTTATCAGCCTTATAAGTACCCTGTTTCTATCTAAAAGACAAGAGCCCTTGAAATGTAGGGATTGCGCATCCTGGTCAGCGTGTTCATCTTTTAAGCTAAGCATGTTTCTTGCTTGAAAGTCGCCGATGTCGGAGATAGTGCCCAAATGAGATTTGCTGGCTTGTTTTACATTAAAGCGTACTTGTCGATGAAGACGTTTGACCTAGGTGCAGGCTTAGGCAGAAGGATGGAAACCAAGAACTCATTGTTGCGCTAGGAACAATAAGAAAGGGTTCTAGCCTGCGGTGCCGAACTATAAGATCTGTTAAGATATTTCGAAAGAATAGGAGAGTAATTCTTAGGCGGCACAGCTAAGAGGGATCGACTTTAGGCGTGTCACAAAGTTCCATGTGATTTAGGAGTGAAGAAAAACATAAGAGCAATCTTGTGAATACTTGTTGTACATTCTCAAAAGCTAGTCGGTTTCTCGGTTGCACGCTGGAGCAAATGATTGGGCCTTGATCCAGAAGTGGTCTGAGGGGGGCCCGAAAATGCTTCGTTTACTTTTTGGTAACACGAAGATTTTATGTATGAGCTAAATTGTAGGGCTTGCTTAAGCCAATTGGACTGCTGTGAGTCCCAAAAATTCCAAAGTACATGACTGGTGTAGACCCAGGTTGCGCATTTGAGTGTTATTGGGAGTAAATTGGGCTTTTATTCCAGATTTTTTAGTGTGGACGTGACAACTATATGAAAGAATAATAATTTTTCTGGCAGAGGATCTCATTTCCCAGTCACCACCACAGGAACTGAGAGAACGCAATTCCTTCATAATGTCATCTGCCTTGAGAAATAACGCCGAGGGCTCAAAATTATGCACTATTTTCATATCATCTGCGAGCAGGAGGGGAAATCTTTGTAGGAAAACGGTAACTATTTCGTCTACGTACATCAAGAAAAGTAATGAGCCGAGTAGGTTACCCTGTATCACATCACTAGTTACGGGACAAGTTTTGGACTAATTTTCGCTTCTATCCACTGTCGGATCTGAGGCTAGCGAGTGAAATGAAGACCGAGTATGCATCGGGTCCACGATTCCATATGTGTTGATCTAGTAACATGACCTGGTATACGCGTTCGAGCGCTTTGGTCACCCCAGAAAGATCACGATCGCCGATTCACCCATATTAACTGCCTCCGTGTCCAGGTTGAGAAAGCCTGTCGAGTATGTAGCACATGATCCGTTCTTCAGAAAACCGTGATGAACAGCGTTTATTAGCTTTTATGGTTGGGAGGATGAGGTGTCAGCCTTTCCCTAATCACTATCTCCGTGATTCCGGACAAAGCCGGGGCGTGGTTAGCCGGTCGATAGTTGACTGGATCTAGACGTGACCCTTCTCTGTGCTTAGGTGTGACGGTAGAAGTTCTCTGTTGTAAAGGAAAAGCATCGTACTTAAGCGACAAGTTTAATACGTTCATCAGCAACATTGGAAAGTCTACGCCTTCTCGACTGAAAACAGCTTGCGCTATTGCTTCTTGACCTGGTCTGCAGGGTGGCCGTTTTTGCTACCAGGGCTGAAACCTCGTCGGACTGAGACACTGCCGTTGAGAAGGTTACTCCTATCACCGGATTTAGAATGGGGATGGACACGATGTCATCCGTCGGTAAAGAGGAGGCAGAGTAAGTAATGAAAACTTCCATAATCAATAGAGGGTCACTCGAGTATGTATTGTCATAGTTCAAACTTGAGAAGGCTTGATTTGGTTGCAAGCTTCTGACGTTCATCAGCTTGGCCATAGCTGCCGCCTCCTTTGGGTGGCTTGAGGCCTCTATTTCCTGTTTTTTTTGGAAGGGCGCAAAAACAATTCTAACCTTTGGGATAAACGTGTTATTTGGAGATACAAAGATGATTCCCTCGTTTAAGTGAAACCTCGTTGCAGTTTAGCTAGGTTGCCGCTAAGACGACCTAGAGAGTTCGGCTGGTTGCGCATTATGGATCCTGAGGCCGGATTGACTTCGTCGAGGCAACAATGAAGATTAGAATATAGTTGAGCAACCTCCACCGGTGGGCCATTAGATAATAAGAATTCGTCCCAGCTTTAGGAACGGATAAAAAAGGGTAGATTATTCGAATGGGCTCGGTGGTATTGCTTATTGATGGTCGGAAGGTGTGTTTCTGCTGACTTATCTATTTTGAGCCAGGGGCAGTGAAAAAGCAGGAAACTATCTTATGGCTACTACAAGCGAGTTGACTAAGTATCTGGGTATCAAAATTCCTAATGCACGTAGTGAAGAAAAGGTTTGTTGTGATTTTTCCTTTGAGTGGGGGATAAAACATGTGCCCAGTCACAAACGTGGATACATGATGGAAAACCACGGAGTTTCAGGAGAGATGTCGAGGGTTAGCAGTAGGTTTCAGGCAAATTCAAATGACCAGTTAAGATTTTGGCGGTTAAATGGAAGTCAGAGGCCTGGTCCAATGCGTCTATTATTGCTGTCAACTCTTGCATATCCTGGTTCGGAGGACGGTAGTGGAATCCTAGAGGTAGTTGTTGATCTTTTTTGATAGCTGACCAGACCGGGTCCCGAATGTTGTCAAGAATGGGATGATGGAACCTATTCACTGTGAATATACGTCTGGTATAAAATATGCAGCCGCCTTCGCGTTGGTCAGATCTACTGTTGGAGGTGGCTTGTTGACCGGGTATAAAAACGTGGTTTATTTGGATGTGATCAGTCAGCTACTTCTCGATGACTAATAAGATGTCCGGGAGTAGGTCTTATTCCAGCGCTCAAAGTGGGCTCAATTTTGGGAGGAGAGGGCGGACGTTAACTAGTAAGAGCAAAAAGGTATTTCTGGTTGGGCTCTCAGTAGATAGAGCCGTGGTTTTTATCGGGATTATGTGATGGAGGATCGTCAGACGAAGGGTGGCTTACTATAGGCTGTCGAGGCCCTGCCCAGTTTAACGGCATTTCTAATGAAGAGTTTGTGACCGTGATCGGAAGCTTTGCTGGGCTTTTGAGACAAGAGTTACCGGATGAATGGTTAAGGGGTTCTACTTGAAATGGTTGGATCCTAGAAGAGGAAGGCGCCATGAGGATGGAGCTGGAGGTAGATAGTGGTGACAAGGACTCAAGGAGGGTTGGTGCACTTTCCAAGAGCTTTCTGAGACGTGGGGATAATGGTTGAGTGGGAGATGTGGACTGAAAACAGGGAGGGGTCCAAGGGCGAAGAGGAAGTTAAGGCTTGTGCCATGGTTGCGGAGTGCACCGAAGTATTCTACGGAGGGAAGAAATAAGAGGCCCGGAATACTGGGCGGGTAAGTTTTAACCAGGTGGTGATATGGGCCCTGGAGAACAGCAGGGGGTGAAATCGATTATCCGTTTTGAAGAGGTAAAGGGCATGGAAGCGAAAGTATGTTGGGTCAGAGGTGGGGAAAAAGGTCCGCCCGGCACCCCAGCTTAGCAGCTAAACACTTCGCAATACTACTTGGACGATTACTTTTGTTACATCTAATCATTCAACGCATGAACGCTGTAGGGGTACGGGAGGAAAAAAGCCACGTGACGAGCGTTATTCAGAATCGGTTTCGGATGCTGAGAGGAAGGGCGAGCGTGAGACTTGCAATTCGGCCTTATGGGCAATGTGGAGGACGTAAGGCCGCCGCTGGTAAGAGCGATATGGCTCCACTACTGAGGTGCGTGGTGACCCCAGGATAGCTGCTGCTTACTCTTACTGGAATAATCTGCTCCAAACCTTCTTGAACCAGATGCGCGAACAGAACAAAAAAGATAAGATTGCGTCATAAAGTGCATAAAAAGTCGATTAGTACACCTAGATTTCGAGCACCCGATGATAACTGATTCTTCCTCAAGCCCTGCAACGATTCACAAGTAGAAGAGGTGTGCCGTCAGACATCTACTCAGGCAACGGGTCAAACATTGTGGGCACCCAACGAGAGTTGCTGTGTCGGAATCAAAAAGTACATGGTAATGAACTACAGGATCAAACTGCGCCTCGGATCCCCCAGCCCACTTGCCGGCCACCGCTGTGGAGTGTGAGCGAGCTTAGTTGGGTCTCCTAGAAGGACTCTGATATCTCTAACCGAACAACAACCACCGGAAGATGAAGCTCTGAAAGCTGTGACGGCGGAGGTAGAGGGAATTTTGAATAATCATTCTGTCGTACCGATTTTACCCTAGCAGCCCCGTTCATCTAGCGTTCACCTCAAATGATTAGTTAATAGTGAGGTCACAAGTTAGATTTCAAGTTCCTGTGAGTCTCCGTGCTAGCCACTCACGCGAGTGGTAACAAGCGAGTTATCTGGCCAGGGTGTTTCGGACACCTCGATCACGTGAGTAACCGTCGATCTTACTGGCCCGACAAAGGTGGCCAACTAAGTAAAGACCCTTCAGAGTAGGTGATGCAGTGGGAAAGTCCGACTAGGGTGCTCACTTTAGTACATAATAATAATAATAATAATGGTATATTTCTGGACCGTGGTCAAGAAGCACGCATGTAAGCATGATCAGAGTTTACAATATCACTGAATGAAATGGAAAATTTCACAAAATTGAAGGAGAGATTAGCAAATCACGGTAACAATGGAATAAGGCTGCCGAGAGTTTTAATGAATCAAAACGAGCAAAGAACACACGGCGAACACTAATTGATTTCAAGTCAACGGCGGCAATAAGTGTGAATCAGCCGGATATAGGAAGGTTCGGACGGACATTGGCTTAGGACGCAGGAAATACGATATTTACAAGAATAATGCGAGGAAAAGGTCGGCACTGCATATTCATGTTCACTTAAAAAGGTAATTGACGTTGAGACAAAGGAGGCAGGGAAGAATTTCACGAAGGTTCGCAGAGGAATACTAATTTTCATAGACTTGCGGATGTGAAAAGGAATAGTACCCCTTGAAAAGGTGAGACAACTTTCGTGAGAGGTGATGTGTGTCATCTGGTGTCAGCAGTTCGCCGCTGGTGGAGGATGGATGGAGTTCCAGGAAGGAATAAGCAACAATCGGAATGTCGTGTCCATGCGGAACAAAATAAGGCAAGACAAGAGTAAAGACCTTTGCAATAGGCAGGTTATGCTGGTAAATTTGCAAATACATTATTTTGTTGAGTTTCTTGTGGGTTTTCTGTGTCCATGTTGGGCTTTTTGGGCAAGGGTTGACTGCGGTTTTGTTCGCTTTCTCATGGAAAAGAGGCGGGCATCGCCGAATCTGGACCGATCACAGTATAATTAGAAGTCCTCGCACGGCAGCTTCGACATCGGGAGGGCCTTGTAGTGAGAATTCTTCAGTAAGCCTCAGAGTAACGTATGCAGTGATACCAGGACTTGTTTTGGGTGAACCCCGTTGCTAGATCGTATTCGCGGTAGCCAGCCTTTGGTGTGGTTGTAGACGGGCAGAGAAGAAGACAAGCTGTCTTCACGATATATTACAGCCAGGCAACGTGATGGCCGGGTGGTTCTGAAATTGAAAAAGGGAGGATCGCAGTCTGGGAGATGTTCCAGCTGAGGGTTAGCGTGAGCAAAATAACGAGAGTACGGATGTTGGAAATGAGGCACAATGGTCTTAGTTAAATGTGGGGTCGTTGGTATTGTGGTTCGGTGTTCGTGAGGGCTAACTGGTATTATACTACTAGGCAAAGTTAGTGGTTACCGAATCGGCCGTTCACCGGGAAGTCTTATCTTTATGAGTTAATAAAGTCGTGGAAGTGCATTTGGACTAGGGTCTGAGGGCTACGTCAGAAAGCTGCTGGGCAACACGAAGAACCTCGAATGGCAAGTTTGCATAGTAGGTCTAGGGGATATATGACGAATCCCACAGTGGTGTTTTACAGGTCACAAAGAAGCAGCTAGGACACACCAGAACCCGAATGGCTAGCTTATATGATAGATCCGGAAGATGTATGACAAATCCTATCGTGGGGTATCTACAGGTCTAATGCTGCAGGTTGCTGTTCGTTAAGGCTGTAAACTGGAGAGTAGGCCGGATTCTAGGACAAGAGGAATGCCGCTTTCTTACGAAAAGGGGGGAAAACATACTTGGGCGAAGAATACGGGCGCTTTTCTCTACGTTCTTACATATATGTTTATATATAAAATAATATCTACATGCGAATTACGGCCAGGCAAGGAAGCTGAGAGGAGCGGAAGCCACAATAAATAAGAGAAGAGTCGAAGGATCAAGGAGCGAAGTATTGGGTGGTGGGGCTTAATATCTTAGGACCCAGCACCACTGAACAATTTGGTGCTAGGGGAAAACAGCAATGACTAAAAACCTTCGGTTAGAGGAAAGTTGTTTTACATGGCAGCCCTAGTGCTATATAGCGAAAGAGGCAGTACTCGTTTAGACAAAGTTGTGAAGACCGGCTACTGAATTAGATGAGGCAGGGTTGTAAAGGGGTCAGGTGAGTAGCGAGAACCGGCAGGCATCTAGCTACCTATAGTTGTAAACGACAAAACTGTATCCTTCTGCAATGTAGGTTGTACGTAAAAAATGATAATGAATGTTACGTCTGGCGTCTGTCGTTAGACAGAAAATGGTAGGCTTGAGGTATGGTGCCATGATCCTAGTAGTGGAACCCGTTTTTGAAGGCCAGCTCGACGGATAGCAGAAAGCGGGAGGAGAGGCTGAAGCTAGGGTTCTAAAGTTCGATGCCTTCTTCATAGGCTCGATCCTCAGATATGCTGGCGTTAGTCAAAGATATCATATGACTAACGGTAAGTTGTGATTTAAGGGCATGGCTAAACTGGGTTATTGACGTACATTTGCGAATGGTCAGGGGTAGCTTATTCCAAAGCTTTGAATATTTAATGAGAAAGAAGTTGGATCTTATTGCCAGCCTGGACTGTGGGATGGTCAGACTGAAGTCTCTGTGGCGCAGAGGATAAGATGAGGGTAGTGAGAATTGTACAGAGTTGGTAGAAGTGAACGCAGAGCGATGAATAAGTCTATACAGAAAACACAAATTAAGCCTGACATGTCTAAGCCATACGGGGTCAAGTTTTAATAGAGTGCATCGCTCTTTATAGCTCAGTGGAGAAGAGTATCCTATGAGCTTCTTGGTGAAGGTGCGCTGAACTTTCTCCAGGCGTATTCTATCAGATTTAGATATTCCGGAGAAGATTATAGGGCAATATTCGAGGTGGGGTCTAGCATGGGATTGGTATGTAAGAAGAATACTATGTTTCATTTTGAATGATCTGAGGACTAGTCCTATTATCTGTCTGGCCCTGGCCGTCTGAAATGAGACATGTTCCGAGAATTGTAGATTGTTAGTGTATCGAAGCCCAAGATCCTTTACTGATGAGCTTGGGGCGATGGGTACTTGGTTCAGTGACAGAGTTCCGAGGGGGACTTGACATCTGTAGGTTGTGTAGAAACTTTTGGATGTCGAGAAGCACATCTGCCATGAAGTGCACCATCGATCAAGTTTCTCAAGATCATTACCTATTTCAGACAGCGCTGTACTCAAATCTTGATGGCGGAACTCATAAACGATTTTGATGTCGTCGGCGAACAGGAAAGGTGTGCCGTGTTGCACAATCGAGAAAATGTCGTTAATATAGAGTAAGAAAAATAGCGGACCAAGTACACTTCCTTGTATGACTCCACTAGTGACAGGCGTCGGTTGCGATAGATGACCATTAGCATATACAACCTGGGTTCGATCCGACAGGTAGGAAGTGATCCATGATAAAAGCGGGTCATGGATACCGTAGGTCCGGAGTTTTGTTAACAACCGGGAGTGAGGAACTCGGTCAAATGCCTTGGTCATATCGAGGTAGATGATAATCATAGATTTTCCGTCGTCGGCTGCCGTGGTCAGTAGATTGAAGAAATCAAACTGGCATGTGGTACAAGAACGTGACTTTAGGAAGCCATGTTGACCGCTGTGAATAAGGTTATGCGAAATGAGATAATCGGACATCCGCTGCTTAATCAAACGCTCCATTATCCTGGCAGCCAAAGGGGTATGGTTAATAGGACGATAATTTGAAGGGTCATGCACTGGACCCTTTTTGTGGATAGGAATAATGGTTGAAGTTTTCCACTGGGATGGAAAAGTGCCATTTTTAAGGGATAAGTTATAGAGATTCATAAAGATAGCCGCGGCGTCAGTTCCACCAAGATGAAAGAGTGCTGGGGGGATGCCGTCATAGCCAGGGCGGGAGGAGGGTCTAACACGCAGCAGCAGGTGGGTCACATCGTTCAAACTAAATTCAATGTCAGAGAGAACTTGCTCAGTGATGAGGGGTACGGGTGGCGGGTTTACAGTGGCGTCAGTGGTCATGGATTCTGGAAAGAAGGTATTGAGCGCCTCAGCGATTTCAGCTGCAGATTTAATATGCGTGCTGTTTCCCAAAATTAGATATGGTATCCCTGTAGGCTCTCTCTGATTTCTGCTCTTCAGCAGTCGGGACAATCGGTACGATCTGTCGAAGGAATTCAAGGCCGACAGCTCCTGCTTTCTCAGCAGTTCATTAGTCCGAAGACTGATGGTGACAGAGAGAGAGTGAAGTTGCAATAGTATGGAGAAGTCCTTGGTTTTATTGTAGATCTTCTGCAGTTTTGCATGTTTATTTTGCAGCCTTGTTTGGTAGGAGCCGCGGGCTTGAGAACGGTTGGTCCCGATGGTGGTGATTGCTGACAAGCAGCTATGTAGCTTATGGTACAGTACGTCACTGGCGAGCTGAGTGTTGTGCTGTAGGAAGTAGTCATCCCAGTTGAGGGATCGAAGCATAGGCTTGAGGTTCATCCAGTTGATCGTGTGCAGGGGCTGTTGAGATGAGCTACATATGGGGTCTATGGGCCCGGCTGTGAATCTGCAAGATACCATTCTGTGGTCACTGCCTGGGAAAGGGTTGAGGGCGGTAGTCATCACGTCCGATAGGCCAATGGTAAATATCAGGTCTAGTATGCTGTTACCTCTGGTTGGTGTCATTACGTGCTGGACCCAGCGCCCTGCGCGTATGGTCGAAACGAAGCTCGTGAAGTATTGGGGTGATGACATGGTGTCCCAACAGATATTAGGTGCATTGAAATCGCCAGCAACGATTTTTGACGAGGAGGGTAATAGTGCAAAGTGGTCAAAGGCTTTGACTACGTGGGCGAGGTCCGTGGTGTTTGAATTGGGTGGTCGATAAACGCAGCCGATATGGAGTGGAGAGTTGGCCAGAAGAACCGTTACCCATATTGAGTCCTGAGTTGAGTCCAGTATTGGATCAGAGAGAGGAATGGTAGGCAAGCTGTTTTTAACGTGGATAAGACAGCCTCCTCCACGACGACGACGATTTTTCATGAAGGTTTGATAACCAGCAATAGAAATTTGGTCCAATGGGACAGAATCATTTAGCCAGGTTTCGGTTATGACAATGATGTCGAAGTCGGAAGACAGTACTATATTACGGAGAGTATGGGTTTTATTCAGTAATGAGCGAGCGTTAATGAGAAGCAAGTTAAGTGCAACTGTACCGTCATGGTGTGGAGTGGGAACAACCATCTGCGGGTGTTGATGGCTAACACTACCGAGGTGGTAAACGTCATTAAGTGGACTCATAACGACAGGGTTGTCGTGTATAGAAGTGAAGGAGTCTAAACAGGGGTTAGAAGTGGGGAGCCGGCATTGTGAAGAAGGGGTGAAGCTGGGCTGGGGGGGTGCCGTCAAGAAAAAATTGGTCGTTTGGGGAGGTGGGATTTCCGGGGTGGTTGAAGTAGCCAGGTGGGGGGTTGGATGCTGAGGTAATGGGTAACGGCAAGTGAGATGGCAGAAAGTAGTGGTGACTGGGTTCAACGGGGTACGCAGGGGGCGGGTAGTTGCCGCTTGACCAAGACCGACGAAATAACTGTAGTTGGTTGGGCTGGCCCATCCTGTGTTCAGGAAAGGGTGCGGAGCTAGACAATTGAGGCCATTGGTTATAATCCGACTGGGGGTTACTTATTTGTATCATTGGAGGAGAGAGAAATTGGTTACGGAGGTTCGACGGGTGATGCTGAGTACCGTCAGAGAAATCGCCATAAGCTCTGGCGGGCTGGTGAGGACGGGGGAGATTAAGACCGCCAAGAGAGTGCTGAATTTTGATGCATGCAGCGTCGATCTCCTTGAGAGCGAAGATGGACCGTTCGGTGCCACTGACTCAGCTGTCAAATAGCGATTACATATGTAGTAATTATTCGTGTCTCCTCCTGCACACACCCACTCGAATGTGCATCTGTAGGCTTGAGGGCTTGTTTGCTCAAACGCGGCGGGCAGACTCGGAGGCCTTACATTAGTTCGCCGTTGATACATACCGACACGCAGCGGCTCTTGCCGTTAGTGCAGATGGGAGACCACTCGTGAAGAATAGGATCACCCTTCGCTGTGGAGAAACAACTCGCTGACTCACAAACTGGCTTGCTTGTGATGATATATATACATAAATGGGCAGGTTCTAGATACCAATGTTAGTGCTCGCATGCAATGACAAATGGTTTGGGTGGGTAGGAAGAATCTGTGCCATCATTACCCTGCCAAAGTCGGACAGATTCCGGTGAACGGCCTAAGGAGCAGCTGCGAAAAATACTTCGGTAACAGTAAAATACCCCGACTTGGTGAGAATACTCAACTACGCTCGCTGTGTGTGTTTCTCACCTTTTACCTTTTCTCAAGCAAAATTCAGTTTATTCGAGAAATTTTCGTATCCTCGGCATGGTGGCAACAGGACTATCCTATTCAGATGTCTTGTAAGTTTCCCTTTGGTGCCTAATCCATGTCTTTTCTGTCTTTCTCTGGTGCCTTCGGATTTCAACAGGATACAACCGAAAACCCACGAACCTCTGATGGAGCTCCAAAGAGAGACACTGAATGCATCATCCCTTACCGCGAACTGTCGATACTCATCATTACGAATGTAACACTAACTTTTGCCCAATATACGATCTCTGCTGGTCTCCCCGTTTCTCCTGGGTGTGAAATGCAGTGAAGGGCTTGGTGGACCTCGGGCCAGTATTTGTTTATCAGGTATTATTCGAGCCTGTCTCGAATCCACTTCAGCTCGAACGTCACAGCGTTTATTCACCCAGAACCGCCTAGTCCGCTACATCGTGTGGACCTGTGTTGACTCACGTGATTCTATGTCTCAAGTAATGAACTTCGCTCCCGCTCTCAGTCTCTATGTTCTCGTATTTGAGGTTTTTGTATGTTTTACTTGGTTGCTCATTTTCCATCCACTGTCGAAGAAGCCGCGAATCAATCCCGTTTTGACTTCGGGATTCGTGCGAGTCGAACCACGCACTGCTCAAACATGTCTTATAATACCTACGTAAAATCCCACACGCATAGAGGAGGAAGTGTAGCAACTCGGAACGGAGCACAAAGGCAGCTAGCAATAATCCACGTAAACAGGGCCGATTTGCCCTTAGCATTCTTGGTGGGCATATGTTGAGTAGCAAGTAGTGCAGGCAAAATAACGGTCTCGGGTACCCGAAGTTGTTGTAGAAGATATGCGCAGTGAACCGTGGCTTTTGAGTGAAAGCATAGCGACAGGACCAGATGGGATTCACCCACCACCATTTGGCCTCTGGTCGAGGTCATGAAGACTCCGGTGACGCAGCTGTGTGAAACCTTGCTTGGGGAGTGAGGCGCGACTGCCGGATGAGGGATGGCAGGGGAAGCTGGAATATACAAGACCGACCTCCGCCAAAAAGCCGGACATTTCCGACTAATCAGCTTGGCTTCAGTACTGTGTAAGCGCCTGGAGTTAATAGCTAGAAAACAGCTATCTGATGTTTTGGTTCAATTAAGCCTCACATCAAGTAGGCAGCATATGTTGGTGACAGGACTATCTGATCAAATAAATCTCCAGCTGTTCCTTGTTGAAGTGATGAAGTGCCCGGACGGGGGTCAGTCGACTGATTTTTGTTGCGTGGAGTTTAGCAAAGCCTTTGATTTTGTAGACTGCAGGCTTCTGGACCTCAGGCTGCACTGTATAAGAAACCTTGAAAGGGGAGTGACGTAGATACATATCTTTCTAGCAGGAGGACATTTTGTGTTTAGGTGGGTATTATTGTCCCAGAATCGGAAGGTGTAACTGGTGAGGCGTCACAGGGTTCGATACCCGGTTCTCTGTTCTTCCACATTTTTACCAACGATCTAGCACCCAAGCTAGTCAATCCTACCAGTATGTTTCAAGATGACGTCGAGAAGGTTAGAGTAGATATATACCTTCACTTATCGGCTATACTGGCTGGCAGAACAAGTGGAATCTTCCGCTGAGACTATCTAAATGCCCGTGTCTGACCACAAATACAGTGGCCAGCAGGATTGGTGCGGGGTCGTTGCCACTGTTTTACCAGGGAGAAAACTTGAGAGTAGCTTTAGGCAGCCGTTTCGAACCACCAAAGTTCACTGCGGCAGCGAATATGATCAGGAAAGAAACCTTTCGAGCTGGATCCCCCAATTGGCGTGGAGGGCCGAAGATTTTCATTCCAATTTACCAAGCCTCATTTAAACCACATTTGGAGTACCTCATGTAAGCCCACCAGAAAGATACAGAATGTCTGGAGAGAGTGCAAGGGATAGCCGCTAGAATAGTGGCCGGGAAAAGGAGGTTAAGTAAAGCAAGTCACTTCCTTGCCTTGGATCTGTCCTCGGTGAAAAAGCGGCTCGTTCGCGATGATTTTGCAGAAACCTTCAAGGTAATGACGAGACGGTCAGGTATAAATCGAGAAGACTCTTTCTGTTCGGTCCCAGAGGAAAGCACAAGGGGTCACAGACTTAGACTGCAAAGAAAGCACTCATGGCTACAAATTAGGGCAAGGTACTCCTCAAATGGAGTGATATCCTGTTCGAATAAGCCCCCGGAGGTAATCCTGATTTCCACAACCTTTAAAGCCTCCAAGAAAGTGGCAGACCAGTAGTAGTTGGCAGCATATCCAGATTTATATCGGGTAGTTTTAAAATCAGATAATATTTACTCGTTGTTTCTTCCCTTTCTATTCCAATGCTGATACTGCACAAATCTTCAGCCTTTCATGAGAAAGAAAAGCAAATCACTTCAACAGCACAACTATCAAGGTACACGATCGGCTCTAGCCAATCGAGGCTTCGTGCAGACTGAATTGAACCGAAATGAACCAGTGGCCTCTACTAATGAAGTTGAGGTCACCTGGTTTATTTGAACAGATTCAGACGGTCAACGGACTTCCCTACCGGCAGTGGGTTTTACTTTAAAATAGGAGACAAAAGCTCTTATTTAGAAAAGGTGGAGTACCTCAGTGGTCCATTCTAGGCCTGGTACTGTTTGTTCTGTTTATAAATAACTTACCCCTAGTCCTACAGTCACCAAAAGCACACATATGGGGTTACCTCTCAGTGCTGGGAGAAGCCACCTGTTGTCACGGACTTCGACAAACCTGATGGTTGTACACGACCAAGGCCCATTCACAATGGAGGCAGTAAACCTTGAGATATGATAACTTCTTATCTCAAATGGTCGGGTCAGTATCCGGCTGCTGGACAGGAGGCATGCTGGCCCAATACATGAGGCAACCTCGGGGCAAAGGCAGCAATGCCTCAAGATTTCAGCGGTAGGGTTGAGGTAGCCTCAACTTTGCCCCAAATTTGCTTCATGCGAGCCCCTCAGAGGAAGTTAGAAAGTATAACTTGGACATTCTCGATGACTGATGGACGACGAGAAAGCCGGTAAACTACGTGGCGACCTCTACTGATCGCAGAAAAATTACCGCCCTTGACACCTTGACACCACCTCGGACTTACTTTCCCCACTATGTTTCCTGATGTTGGATTTTGACCTCGCTGTTTTATTCGGTTGTGTACGTCTAACTGGACCGATCTTTCTGAGGTTTCCGTCGATCCAGCTTTTGAACTTTTCACTTTCGCTTCTTCGCCGACTGTACGCGCTCGAGGTTTACTCTCGGCTAAGCTGCTGTACTTGCTTTCATTTAGTATACTCCTCGTATCTGTACTGTTTCGCTACCGTGATATATAAAGAACACTATGGCGTCCGCCCCCAACTTGTGTTTTCTCTGTTCGTTCGATAAAAAGAGGATTTCATTGGTATTTCGCCATGAGGCCGGATAAAAGGCATGCTCATTGGTCTCTCTTAAAAGTATTCTACAGCTGTACCGCTTGGAGCTTCAATATATGTCCTCGGGCGAGATCATCGTTTCCTAGTGTAAATCCAGGCTCCTGGTCCAGGTTGAAGTCACGGATTACTCTCCTTGTCATTGTGTCGTCAAGTCACGTTTGACAACCACTCTATGGTCTTATTATTAAGGGCGGAATCAAAAACTTTCAAGGCAGTAGTCCAAAATACCAGTGGGTCTCTTAATCTTTACATAAGCTCATTTTTCTATGTTTGCAAGTAGCCCCCTGGTGGTCGACCGACTGACCGGTGCACGGAAATTCTCATTTTGTACCCTATCACCGGAGGAAGTGACAAAGAGAATTATTTTCTCTCTTTCTACTTCCTGCACGCAAAGAGCCGAAGCCGAGTCTGTGATCACCGCCATATTTCACCTAAGTCCACTGCTCCAATTATTGTTCGTCATGGCTGCCATCTATAGCTTTTACTCCTGATTTTTTCATTGCAGTGGTTAGTTGGATGGCCCTATTCTCGTGTAGGAATAGCGTCAACGACCTTCGCTGGGACGGTAATCTGTTTATTGTGGAATTCACAAACAAAGTCCGTGTGAGTTTTTACCTTTACAAGATTGCTTATCCAAAGTGAAGCAGTGTTTTGGATGCTTTTCGCACCTTCAAAATGTCGAAGAACATTTTCTTTACTCTTGAAAAGAAACGGAGATCACCCATCCGGCGCAAAAGGTCTTGTACTCTTTCAAGCGACTTGCCGCATGGATAGCCTCATTTTTCGTGGACGGAACATGCTTGCATGCGTAGTTTCTCTTGCATACGTAACCGTGGTGTTCAACTTAGAAGGGGTCAAATGTGGTGCCCTGCGAGGTGCTCCGTCATGCACTGTTTCACTCTTTCTTGCCCGGCTTCCGAGACCATCTTAAACAGCTACTATCGGCTGGTGCCCTTCTACATTCTCAACGCCAGCCTGCTCCGGCCACGCTCACCGCGCGGATGGTAATTCGCGAGGCAAAAGTGTCCAGTTTGTTTAAGTATTTTTGCTTGCTCAGGGTGCATTTTGAGGGCTCTAGTTCCAAAATGACATTTAAACTTGTATCCAATCCATCTGCAAGGTTTCATTTACCTCCTCCTTAGGACACTGAGGCCGCGGCTTCTGGTCTTGATGGATAAGGCGTTGTCCACCAAATAAAGCTGAAGGCTCACTACCAGACTGGAGCCCAGCCGACAGCCATTTAGTTTCAGTGAAACTTAGTGTTCCATGCAAAGTCAGAAGCTCCCTTCCCGATAAGAGCCATTTGTTTATTGCTCTTTTGTATGCTCCCACCGACCGGCGGTGATTCGGGGGTTATCTCCACGGATCGTGGAGTAGGATAGGCTGGATTAAGCCCCCGTCGGGGCTGATCACTTTCCCGTTTTGCAGGGTTCCTTGGCTGCGGCCCCTTTCCTGAACTGTCTCACATTTTTCGTAATATGCAATGGGCAGCAAAAAGAGTTACACTTATATAGTGCTGCTCAGATTAAGTCAAAGACTGCTTCTACCGAAAGATTCTCCCTCGCTAACTAAGCCGAGTCAAAATCGCGATTCTGGTTAAATACATGAATGTTAGGGTCGGTAGGTCGACCATCACCGGATGAGGTGAATTTAGGATATTATCTTGTGATAGATTCCCGTGGCTCGGAAACAGGAGAACTGGTCTTGGCTTTGTGATCTCATCATCACCTGCTCCTTGCTGGCACATTTTTCAGAGGCCTCAATCGCAGGCAAGCCACGTGGCTTCCGCCCTCCCCAAGTCTGTGATGGGCCTCGGTCGACCACAGTTTTCGGTAAGTTTTTCATGTGCTTCGGTGGGCATCCCAAGAATACACCACGATTATGGGTTGAATAACCGGTGCCTGTCACCAGCAGAGTCATACAAGGAAGTGTACCTGATCCACTATTTTTCTTACTCTGTATTGACGACACTTTTCTATAACGCAACATGACAGATCTCTCCTCTTCGCCGACGACATCAAAATCTTTTATGAGTTCCGCCATCAAGATTTGAGCACAGCTCTGTCTGGAATAGACAGTGATCTTGAGAAATTTGATCATTGGTGCACTTCATGGCAGATGTGCTTCTCGACCTCCGAAAGCTTCTGCTCAACCTACAGATGTCAAGTCTCTCTCGGAACTCTGTCATTGAACCAAGTACCCATCCCTCCAAGCTCATCGATGAAGAGCTCCGATAAAATAACAATCTGAAGTTCTCGGAACATGTCTCATTTCAGACGGCCAGGGCCACAGAGATAATAAGCCTGGTTCTCATATCATTTAAAATGAAACAGTATTCTCCCTATATACCAATCCCATGCCAGACCCCACCTTGAATATTGCCCTACACTCTTCTCTGGATTGTCTAAATCGGATAGAATACGCCAGCGCACCCTCACCAAGGAGCTAATAGGATATCCTTCTCCACTGAGCTATAAAGAGCTATGCGTTCTACTAAAACTTGACCCCGTATAGCTTAGACTTGCCAGGCTTAACTTGTGTCTTCCATATAGAATTATTCATCGCTCTGCTTTCAATTCTACCCACTCTATACAGTTTTCGCTACCATCATCTTACCCTCTGCGCCACGGAGACTCCAGTCTGACCATCCCACAGTCCAGGCTGGCAATAAGATCCAACTTCTTCCTCATTAAATATTCAAAGCTTTGGAATAGGCTACTCCTGACTATTTGCGAATGTGCGTCAATAACCCAGTTTGGCCACTCCCTAAAATCACAACTTACCGTTAGTCATATGTTACCTTTTATTAACGCCAGCATAGCTGAGGATCGAGCCTATGAAGAAGGCATCGAACTTTAGAGCCCCAGCTTCCGTCTCCCCTCCCGCTCTCTGCCATCCGTCGAGCTGGCCTTCAAAAACGGGTTCCACTACTAGGACCATGGCACCATATCCCGAAACTACAATTTCCCGCTTAGCGACAGATACTAGGCTTACCTTTTATTATCACTTTTTACGTACACAGCACACAACCCACATTGCAGTAGGATGCAGTTTTGCCGTTTACAACTACAACTGGCCAGATGTCTGCCGGTTCATGCTACTCGCCCACCTTCACCTACTATCACCTTACACTTATACAACCCTGCCTTATCTAATTCACTAGTCGGTCTTCACAACTATGTCTAGACAACTACTGCCTCCCTCGCTAAATAGTACTAGGGCAGTCATATAAAACATTTTTCCTTTAGCTCAAAGTTTTTAGCCATTGATATTTTCCCCTAGCATCGAATGGCTTAGTGGTGCTGGATCCTAGGACGCAACGTTCCACCGCCCATTACTTCACTCCTTGATTCTTCGACTCTGCTTTTATTTATTCTGGCTTCCGCTCCTCAGCTTCCTTTCCCTGCCGTAATTTGCTTTCCTTAATCATCCTGGTTGAAAATCTTTCATCCCGTACATCCACCTTCCAAAAGCTACCTGTTGGCCTCAGTTTCCTCCCTTTATGTCTTCCGACATGAAAGCTTGTCTGTATCTCCAAGATTTCTGAATCCATCACCTACCTTAGACCGCTATTCTCTCTCCGTGTGTGCAATAACATTTCCTGCTGGCGCTGCCTAACTCAACCACACCAGAAAGGCCTCAGGCAGTCTGAGGCACGGCCTGGCGCTGTACGGGACTGGAACATATATTCAGGCGCTTACATTAAAACACTCGTTGTCCCACTCCGTGTGTCAGCTTAGCCCCACTCTGCGGTTTCTCAGCCCATGCAAACGAGAACCCTGATGTCATCGGCACTTCTACCATAGCTGCGTCCGGACGTGGGAAAAGCAGACCATCCCCAGCAGTCAAAAAAGTGACATATACGCGGAAACTTACGGTCGGGCGGAGAGGCCATGGAACGCTCCTATATGGGTTCAACCGCACCTGTGTTAGAAAAAAGCTAAAAAAGAAAACGTAGTTAACATAGATGACCTAATGGGATCGATCAGATCTATATATACCATTAATATCGGGCTGTGAAGGAAATGGGCAAACTCCAGTCATGGGTATCTCCCATCAGCTCACACCTGGCTCTGTGAAGGGGGAAACCCCACACCGCCATTGTCCGCTTGACATGCTTTTGGTTCCTACGCACGAGACTGACTCGGGGGTGATAACGAACTGGTCTCTCCACATATGCTTACACACACCCCGCTCTAATTTTCAGTCAACTCGCACCCTTCCATGCAAGCTTGGCATGTTTGTTGACGTCAGCTATAAAACCACCGTGGCTCTGGACAACAAGTCGATACAACAGAAGACAGACAAGTCCCATCAAAGCGCTAATTGTATCCATGTATATATTATTGTATATATAAACATACATGTAAGAACGTAGAGGAAAGCGCGCCTGTTTTTCGCCTACGTATCTGTTTTTCCTCCTTTTCGTAAGAAAGCTGCTTTCCTCTTGTCCTAGAATCCAGCCCACTCTCCAGTTCACAGCCTTACCTAACAGCAACCTGAAGCATTAGACCTGTAGATACCCCACGATAGGATTTGTCATACATCCTCTGGATCTATCGCATAAACTTGCCATTTGGATTCTTAGTGTGTCCCAGCTGCTTCCTTGTGACCTGTAAGACACCACTGTGTTATTTGTCATATATTCCCTAGACCTAGTATTCAAACTTGTCATTCAAGGTTCTTCATGCTGCCTAGCTGCTTCCGCAAGTAGCCCTCAGACCCTAGCCCAACTGCACCTCTACGGCTTTATTACCCCCTAAAGATAAGACTTCCCGGCGAAAGGCCGAATCGGTAATCAATAACTTTGCCTAGTAGTGTAAACCCAGTTGGCCCTCACTACCACCGAATCACAATACCAATGACCCCTAATTTCACTAAGACCATTGTGCCTCATTTCCAACCTCCGTACTCTTATCTGTTATTTTGCTCACGCTGACCCTCAGCCGGAACATATCCCGGACTGCAATCCTCCCTTTTTCAATTTCAGAACCACCCGGCCATCACGTTACCTGGCTGTACCATATCGCGGAGAAGGCTTATCTTTTTATCTACCCGTCTGCAACCACACCAAAAGCCGGCTACAGAAAATACGATCTGGCAGCCGGGTTTCACCCGCAAGAAGTCCTGGTATTGCTGCATACGCCCCTGTGGGACTTTCTGAAGAATTCTCAGTAAAATTACCTCCGATGTCGAAGCCACCGTGCGAGGACTCCTAATAAAAAAGTGATCGACCCAGATTCGGCGATGCCCTCCCCCTTCCCACGATGAAGAAGGGCGAACAAAAACCGCAGCCAACTCTCGCCCAAAATGCCCAACACGGACACAGAAGGGCCACAAGGAACTTAACAGAAAGATCTGTTCGCCAATTAACCAGCATGGTTTGGCCTATTGCAAGGGTTCCCACCCTTGTCCTGCCTTATTTTGGTCCTCGTGGACATGGCATTCCGATTGCTGATTATTCCGTCCTGGAACTTCATCCATTTCCCACCACGAGCGAACGGCCGACAGCAGATGACGCACCATACTTGTCATAGAAACTGTTTCGCCTTTTCGGGGGTACTATTGCTTTTCATATCGGAAAATCTATGAAAATTATTATTCCTCTGCAAACCTCCATGAAGTTCTTCCCCGTCTCCCTTGTCTCGACGCCAGTTACCTTTTTAATTGAACTTGAATATGCATTACCGACCATTTTCTTGCGTCATTCTTGTGAATATTGTATTTTCTGCGTCCTAAGCCAATGTCCGTCTGAACATTCCTACGTCCGGCTGATTCATTACTATTGCCGCAGTTGACTCGAAATCAATTCGTATTCGCCTTGTATTCTTTGGTCATTTTGATTCATTCAAATTCTTCTCAGCCTTATTCCTTTGTTGCTGTGATGTGCGAATCTCTCTTTAAAATTTGTGGATTTTCCATCTAATTCAGTAATGTTGTAAACTCTGATCATGCTTACATGCGTATCTCTCGATCATGGTCCAGAAGTACACCATTATCATTATTATCACTATTATTATTATTATTAGAACAACACGATTTCCGACCGATCCCGCCTGCATGTCAAACAAAAAGGGATAACCTGAAAGCCTGATGTATCACGGCCGAATAAAACTGACCAGCGCCGATAGCTTATCAGAAATGCTTTGCCTACCGCTCGTTTAGTCAGTTGTGACCTGTGTGGTCTCGCCATTAGATCCTGGAATTCTGCCGGATCCCCACATCTTGGCACAGGCCGGCCGATCCCGTACGTAACCGAGCATCTTTTACAGCGCGTTTGCTCGTGAGTGCAGTGCGACAGTATTACCCCACAACCCCAACGGCGAAGGCTTGTTCGACAAACAGACCCTGAAACTGGGAGTGGAAGACCACATAAAATCCTAATAAGCCTGGTGTGATACAGAGCCCAAAGACAGTAAGCTCCTTTTTATCTCCAAAAAGACCTGCGGTGAAGCGATCCAAACCTCTGATATCCGAGGTAATCAGCAAACATTCAGAATCACTCCATCAAAAATGTTGTAATGAAACGTGGCCTGTAACGAGATGTGTACTCAACTCAAGCCTTTGTAGGGACCGGATAATCTCTAGACTGTACCACGTGTAACAGAGAGTGTTCTGCGCCACTGGATATTCAGCAAGCTCTTCTAGCTCTTTTGAGTCATCGGGAGGAAGTTACTATTTGTGAATGGAATCATCTATAAAGCCAGTAGCCCGTCAGTTCACGATAATCGGCGGACTCTCGAACGCGGGCCGGGGCACTTTACAGCACAGCTTAGCTTTCCTCCAGTTCCTTTTTCCCAAACAGCTATTCCTGCACACTGCTCGTGGTCTTTTTGAATAGATAAACCTGCCATGTAGGAGATCTACAATGAACTTCAAACCTCAAGAAGCAACAAAAGCCGGGCTCCAGGGACCTTCCCCAACCCCCTCAAATGTTTTGGAGTAGGAATATTTATGAAACTTCGTGCGTCGTTTCAAAGGGTCTGATATTCAGGGCGAACCTCCTTGTGGAGAGGGTTCGCTTACTGCGCCCACTTTCAATAAGGGCCAGCGTAGTGACTGCTCTAATCTTTGGGGTACCAGTCCTACCCCAGTGGCGTCGAACCTGGTAGGGTCTATCATACCTTGCAGACTGTATCAAACACGAGGAGAACATACTCATCGATATATCGATCTAACCGTCTTCTGACTGCCGCTACAGCGCAGCCAATTTTTGAAGGCTAATAATCATCTTGTCCCTAGACATTCACTCGGCCTTCATCTCTGTCGATGGGATTCACTGTGACTGTGTAGGACGGTATCGTCTGAGAAGTGCGTGCTTATTCTCAAATAATTCGCTGATCAAAGTTCATCGGGTTAAGGCCCACGGTCATCTCCTACCTCCTTTCGCCTTCTACCAGCTTAGGCATAGTTGTACTACCTTTTCCAGCCGAAAATACAGTCATAGTGAGCTACAGAAAAAACGGGATTTCATTTCATATATAGAAATCCTTGTTCGTTGAGACGTTCTAGGAATAGGACAACGACGTTTCAGCACGGAAGAGGTCTGTAGGGAGGCAGTATACACCCAGACCGAGTCAGCGTATGGGACTGACAGAGTTAAATCATAATGCAATAGGAGCTAAGTATCGGACAGGATTTTCTATGCAAAAGCAATGGATGCCGTCATGTAGATAGTGTGCAGCCCCCAGACTGGATCACCTCAGTTTATACCGTATAAAAGACTAGGCTGCCTAATCCTCGGCAGGGTGGGATAAATCTTTTTTGGTGATCCTGAGGAACTTTTGAGTCTTCCACAATAATCTCCGAAGTTTAAAGCCTTCAAATGAATCAGCCGGATGATAGAAGCATTGGTTTCACCTGGAATTGTACCGGCACGACGACTTTCTCTAGATTGCAGATTATGATAGGCAATAAAGGGGCAACAGTCGAAGCTGGGCTACCCACTAGTTTGAATAAGAACACAGGCTGTTGCGTTGGCTGACGGAGTTTATCGTCCCGCTGGGCACCCAAATCCCGTGGTTTGGAGAGCACAGAACTCGGCGGCTTTTACAGGTTCTTCTTGGTCGGAGTCAATTGACCTCGGAAATCGATGGGCAGCTGTGGCGTGAAAAGCCGGCGTAACTATAGCAGTGACCATCCGGTTTGAATCGTTGAGTCTGTCAAGACATCCAAGTGTGTGCGCACATGCCCGCCTGAGTATCGGTTCCTTCGGTTCTTTCGCAGTATAGTCACCCACCCATGTGGACGAGCGTTCCAAAGATTCGTTGAACTTCTAACACGTGATCTCTGTTATTTCGTTTCAGCTGTTTGTTTCATCAAGTGCCACCTAAAATAGATTGCTATTTCCATACGGACTTCCATTTCTTTCTACAATTGGCTACTCTGCCTTCGAACCGTCAATTTATCATGAAAATAGGGCCCCTTATCGTCTCAAATCCCAGGTTCAGTGATTGGTAGCGGCACATCATCACTGGGGCAAAATAATCCTACGTCTTTCGTTACGGTGCACACGGAACTGATAGAATCCCCCCACGCAGACCGTGAGACCTCTGAGTGTGCCGGCAGACCAGGCTCCCTCAAGACAGCTCTCTTTACCGTTCCAAATTTATTTCGCGTCGGAGGCCACTATTGCCAGTGGCAGGGCCAGACGAGAAGGTGCGTGAAACATTTCCCTGTGGAACAGCAAGGGGACCTTTTTCGTGGTTCTCTGGGGGGAGCAGCTTATGACTTTGTTGTCAACGCTAGGGTGGTGAACAACAGATCGTCGGTAGCATTTTTTGACAAGCTCCTCCAGAAACGTGACCACACGGCTCACTGTTGATAGACAACTGGAGTTCCGTAAAAGAGGACAGCAGCCAGGTGGAACTTCACCGGAATTCGCGACAGAGCTGCACTGACCGGCCGAAGCTGCCTTTCCACCGTTGCCGGCCACTGAGCTGGATAATGACATCTACCAACAGCAGTAAAATGGAACCACCTCACCCAGGATTCGAGGGGAGCACTTACTTTGAACCTAATTAACACCGAAGGATGCTCTAAAAGTTGCAACCAAAAACTGGGGCTTTGTGTGCGAGCAATGAGCAGGAGGGGAGCTATGTAGACCAAACACTGTCCCCGACCTACCGATAAAGACCTTACCGACATCTGGAACGCTGGAATGCAACTAGGAATTTGCTTGGTCCTCCGAGAAGAATTCATGGTAGATACAGGACTCGGGGGCATTGTTTCACGCGTCCCCGAGGGGGATCGACGGAGACCATAGTAAGTGTGCAAAACGATCCTACGGAAGGCGAGCACATTCCTACTTCCATTAGTGTTACGAGTAGCGAACCGTAACCTATGACACTCATGATACCGAATGACTCACGAGTACAGGGTTTGGCCGATACCGGCGCCGCAAGTAGCCTAATAAATGGGAGCTGCCCAGGGCAGTTGCAGAGAAATAAGGCGAAGTTCACTAGTTTAAAGGGGCTTTATTCAGCTTAAATGGGGAGCCCCTGGATACACAATTAACGGTGACCGGTAACCTCGAGATGGGAGCTTGAGGAAGTTTTGAGACCTTGTGGTGATCCGAGAATTGGCTCTAAATATCGTTATAGGCATAAGCCTACTGGGAACCTTCTAGTGCTTGATTGATCTGCACAAAAAAGTCTTACATACAGCTCAGTGTTTCACCCCAATTACAGAGGCTCTGAACCATAAAATCAAAACTCATGGCGGCCACCGCATCCGGAAGGCTAGATGAAGAAACTATCGATTTCTTGATGGAAACCTCGGATGCCTCTAAACTGCAGTGATGAATTGGCCACCGTAACGCCTGAGTATTGGGACGTTTCTGAGTGGGACAAGCCTTGGATAGGTAGCACCGGAGTGGTCCAACACAACATAAACAGTGGTAGCGCACCTGCAATTAAAATGCGCACAAGGAAGGTCCCACCCTGTAAGGAGGCTTCGATGAAGGAGGTAATTCACAGGATGCTGGACGGTAACGTAATTCGACCTTCATGTCCGCCATGGGCCGCACCGGTAGTTATACTACGGAAGAAAGACGAGTCATTGTGGTTGTGCTCGGACAACCAAAAGCTGAATCAGGTGATAAAGAAAGAATCGTTTTCGCTGCCAAAAGTCGATGAGCTGCTGAGGTCCCCAGGGAGTTTGATATGTTTCAGCACACCAGATCTGGTGTCCGGCCAAGTTTAGGGGCGGGGTGAACAGAGGAAGGCGCCTGCGCTGCCCGAGGGGATACACGAGATTCAGGTTATTCCATTTGGAACAACGAGCACACCGAAATCTTTCCAGCTCTTGATGCACAGAGTACTGGGTGATGTGATTCCCCAGAGCTCTCTCGTGAACTTGGACGATATAACTGCGGAAGGAGGGACACCAGGCGGACACGTGCGAAACTTGGCCCAGGTGTTCAAAAAGTTGCTGCAGTTACGCCTGAAACTCAAACCTTCTGAACGTCACATGTTACCGCCTAAGGTGGCCTACGTAGGACACGCGGTGTCGGCTTCAGGGTTCCAGACTGAGGCGTCGAATGCAGAAGAGAATAAAAAGTGGTCCACACCCTCCAATGTTATTCGGGTGCGAGGTTCATTCTGGTTCATTCCGCAGGTTCATTTCGAAGTTCGTAACTGTAGCAATGCCAATTAACTGTCATTTGCAGCACTGTCAAAAGTTCTAACGGACCGAGAAGCAGCAGGCATCCCTCGAAGGACTGCCCAGTCGGCTATCAAAGGCGCATATTCTAGTCTTTCCCGACACATAGCTGTCCTCTTGCGAGTTCATCTTGAACAGTTATGCTTCAGACAGTAGCATCGGTGAAGTTTTGTCACAAAGGGATCGGCGAGGCATCGAATCAGTAATCTCAGTTGGCAGCCAAACCTTAAGTAAATGGAGAATGGAATTATCGTACCACCCAGAAGGCAATGTTGGCTTTGGTCTACCTTGCTAGCCACTGCCAATATTTCCTTTCGGGCCGTAACTTGCCCCCCCCCCCCCGAGCAGACTACCATTCGTGGTTTTCATTGAAATCTTTCAAAGGCCGCGAAAGACGAGTTTGAAGATGGCATGAACACCTATGGGAATACTCACTCTTCAACTTCCATTGTCCCGGCGAATCTCACAGAAATGCAGAAGGTGTAGCCATCGATTGTGGAAAATCCTTCGAAGGCAATATAATCTCGTGATTTCGTGATATTACTCTCTCAAGTACACTATTTGCGCGCTCCGTACAATTTGTTTCTATGAGCTCACCCTTGTTTGTTCGCGCCCAACGCCCTACTTTGTCATATCCCATCTCGGACCTGCGTGACGCATGTACTTGTCTCTCGCGCGCCGTAAACTTGGTTTCCGTTCTTCGAGCCTGTACGATAGCACATTTGAGGTTTGTATATGTTTCGTTATTGCTCATTAAATAATTCGGTATCGTAGAATTTCCGGATCAATCGTGTTTTGGCTTCACGATTGGTTCGAATTTGACTAGGTATTGCTCAAACGCGTGTTGCCGTGCTCAAATGGATGAATTTCGAGCGGGGAAACACAGGGCTCGCCGAGAAAAGAGACGAAGCGACCGGAACCCAGACAAAAGGTAATTCCGACAATTCGCTGGGAGGGTTTGGGATCGTTTTGTTCTATAAATATCGTTAGATTTCCCAGCCCTGTCAGTGCCAGTACATATATTACTAATGGTACTACTGAATGCGAGAATGTTGATTTGTCTAGGTTGAATATATTAGAACTATAACGGCGGTTATTATCCGCTGGGCAGCAGACCCAGTGGGCAGGAGAAAAGAGCGGAGGGAGCGAGTTTGAGCATAAAACTAGTACAATTCATCCCTTTGTCAGACCGGGACAGATAGAAAGGGGAAGTTCTACGACTGCCGTCAAACTTCCAACTCCGATACAACCAGCGATCGACTTACAAAGGGCGAAGCTGACCATCTTTGACGGACGACCTCAGCAGTACTAAAAATGCATCCAACAGTTCGAAACATTAGTCAGAAACGAGGTAACCGACACGGAATAAAGGCTGCTTTATTTAATCGTAATCATACTCATAGCGCCTAGAGGATTAGAGCTCGGGCAGGGCTGCCAAGCTGGTCGAGAGTATGTAATAAAAATAGTGGACTTCAACCCAAATAAAACTTGACCCACTACTGTCGAAGAAGAGCCAGAGAAGCTGGTGATGTGTGTGCCATGCTTAACCCGGGATAGGGTTACGCCCGAGCGAGGAACATTTTGGAGGATGTGCTTGGGCACCCGTTCGAGGTTGCTTGCAATCTGATAGAGGGCTTGATGTCAAAAGCCAAACGAACAAACGACGAAGTCTGTACCGTGGAAGATCTAGTCAACAAAGTGCAGAACTGCTCGATATCATTCTATCCTTTAGGGTGCGGGGCGGATATTAACACGATGCACACTCTAAAGGGGATAGTTCGCCGCACCTTATCCGGGCTCCCGGATCGTTGGGCTGAAAGAGCAAGAGGCATAAACAAGGATGTTCCTGAGGCCGATTTCAAGAACGTGACTGAATATTTAGACAGGCAAATTGGAACAGCCGACAGCATATTTGGTCGGCTCATCCTTGATAGCAACAAAGCAAACAGGTCTGGAGCCAGCCAAGCTCAAAAAGCGGCTCGAGAAAGCTCGAAACATCATCCTAAGACAAACATCCACTCAACTTCACGGGAGGCCATAGCTAGCCCAAGCTGTAAGACCTGCGATGTTAGCCAAGGGTTACCAGAATGTCTGAATTTCGTGAAAGCCACAGTGAGAGAACTTTAGGGGAAGGCCGGAGCATGCTTTATCTGTTTGAGCACCTCACGCCGGGCAGCAGCCTGCCGAACAAGAACTAGATTTGGTCACTGATGTTGTCCGGACAGAAGCCACCGACCACTACACCAGGCGGAAAAAGCTACTTTAAATGTGAACACAAAACCCCTCGTGATCTGCTCAACATCACGATCTGCAAACAAACCCGTGCTTTTACCTGTGGTGGCTGTAGGACAGGTGACCCCAAACGGGGTGGCCAAAGCAATGGCCTTCGTCGACAGTGGATTGGACGTCGCCTTGGTGAAGGAACGACTTGCCCATAAAGGCCGGCTTGCGAAAAACACAACGCAGTCAGCGGTGAGTACGGTGGGTGAAATGTAGGTGATAACCGCAGGTCTGCCTAGATACTGGTGGGAGAATCGGATCGACGGAGGACTTCACATTGGCCGATCTCCTCATGCGAGCACCAAGGTAGGTGAGCGCTATTTCATCTAGGCGTCCCCACTCGAAAGATATAACCGTTGTAGGTTGGGATGGTGACGAGGAGGACCCTTTCATTGGCCACGATGCTCCAGGAGCAAGCTGGGAGCTGGATCAGAGAGTAGGCTACCGCCAGGCAACTTGTACCGCAAGCTGGATACTAAGAAGGATACTGGGTGGCCCCTTCGGGGAAGGTGGATTCGTAAACACTTTATCACCGGAAAAGGAGCAAGCAGAGTACCATTTGTAGAGCCTATACTAAAGGGAGTTTCATGACCTCAAAGATGGCCGATTATCACTATCTTGAGAGGAACATTTCGCACTGCAGACTGTGCGACAAGGAATCAAAGGCCTGGAAAACCATTTCGAATATCCTCTGACGTGGTTTGCACATGCCGACCCTCCAGTTGACTGCAGAACCTACGCTCTCCAAGGATCACTGAGCTCAAAAGAACGTTTCGGCTGCGAACAGGATCTCTAGAAACGGTTTGCAGAAGCAGTGATGCGAGACGAAGCTCTGGGTTTCGCGAAAAATGTGCTTGCACCCACCGACGATAGGGAGGGGATAAGTAACCACCCAATTCTCCATCCCAAGAAATCCGAGAATCTGTAAGTGATTTTCTAATGTGCATCCAAGTTCCAAGGTTATTCTTCAAATGATCGTTATCCACAGGGACCCAACTGGGCCAAGCCGTTGATTGAGATCTCGTGCCTTTTCAGGGTAGGCAGAGTGGCTTTGTCTGCCGAAATCGGAGAAATGTTTCTCCAGTTGAAAATACCAGTACAGTGACGAGATGCACTGCGGCTCTTGTGACCGGGCGAAAATGACTCGAACAAATCGGTGATAAATTACAGAAAGACGGTCCATCCATTCGGGGCGAAGCCATCACCCTTTTGTGCGAAATACGCCCCAAGATAAACAGCTAACAAGTACTGAGCTCTAGCCCACAGGTATGTTGTGGATAGCACCTGCAGAAGCTCACACGTCAAGGACTACCTTGGGTCTTTTGACGACGCCGCTTCGGCCATAACACAACTTAGGTGCCCAACGGAGCTGCCAGAGAGGGGTGGTTTCCATCCCGCGAAGTAGGTGTCGAAAGCACCGGAGGTGCTTGAAGCCATCCCGTACCACAAGAGAGCGTAAAGGGTTCGAGGTATGAACGGGTCTCCACTCCCCACAGAATGCAAGCTAGGAATATAATAGAACGCCGGAACGAATGGCCTTGTTTTTGAGCTGAACGTTCCCGGTCAACCAGTTACTCGTCGTAGTGTACAGCCCACCCTCTCCAGCCTATTTGACCCACTCGGTTTTATCCCTCCCTGGTTGCTTCTCGGAAAGAGCTTGCTGCGGCGGCTCTGTCGAAAGAACGTCGATTGGGACCGACTTCACCAAGAGGATCGGTTGGAATGGGAAGAATATTTTTAAAGAAACTAGATAATGTACGGGTCCCCAGATGCTTGCCCTTCGACCATACAACACAGACGAAAGAGTAGCACGCCTTTACAGATGCGTCAGTAGTTTGGCGGGGAGCTTCGGTGTGATGACGGCGGTGCCTGGGAGATGGACTATAAGCTCCGTGGATTACGTTGGCCAACTTTCGAGCTGCACAACTGAAATCGGTTCCGATCCTTCATCTTGAATTCAGAGTGTCCACGTTGGCCTCGAGATTGGCACAAGTAATGCAGAGGTATTTCGACTTCTATAATTGGTCAGCTGGGATTTGGACGGACTGGATAACAACTGAGTAATACATTACTAACGTCAGGAGCCATTTTGGTACTTTTTCGCTAATCAGCCCAAGGTCACACACTACGAAACTACTATGAATCGGTGGAAGCTTCCTAAGCACGCCGACAACCCGGCCGATTTATGTTCCCGAGGCGCGACCAATTTTATGAAGCTAGACAAGCAGACTGAGGGGCCGAAATTACTGCACATGCCTGAATAAAATCGGCCCGTTGAAGAACTGAAGCCACCTCCTAAGTCAGAAATAAAGATCAAAAGAGAGGTGGTGAAGGTAGCGGGCGCCGGCCCAACCTTTATTTTGCCACTGCTAGTTAGGATTTCCGCTTGTATAAAAACTGCTCGATAGTTGGCATAGATGACTAGATTTAACAGACATTTGTTGATTGTGGAAGGTTTCCATTCAATCAGCCATCTACTTGTGGATGCAATAAATCCTGACGAACTACCATCCGCAGAGTATGAACTATTCAAAATAATACAGCTCCAGGTCTTCCCCATGAGCTCAAAGTTCCCGGAGGGACTGGACCAAGCGGCGAGGACATCAGTTCTAAAAAACAATTTTAAACCTCCAAATTCAAAACTTGTTGGTGGACTACTAAGGGGGGGTGGTTGGCTGACAAATTCTCACCTGAATTTTGACGCGAGGCATCCCGTATTGTTACGGGCTCGGCAACCCGCGACGGTACTGAGGATTCAACACATATGCAGTAGAAGGACAAGCCTGGGAAAGCCGCGTGACTATCGTCTTTCGGAAGCTGTTTTGGATACTGAGAGGAAAGGCAGCTAGGAAACCCGTAATTTATTGTTGCTTACAAAGAAGGAGACTTACTGCTTTCGCCGGCAAACGGTAAATGGCTCCTCTGCCCCAGTGTAGGTTGACCCCGAAGTGGTGGCCGTTCAGTGAAACTGGGCTTGATCACTTCGGTTCGTTGATGGTCAGGCGCGAAAAAGGAATAAAAGTGGATAAGTGTGCTTCATGATGTGCATGAAGTCCCGGGCAGTGCCCTTGAAAGTTGCTCTTTCGATGGCCTCCGACTCTTTCTTCCGACTCTGCTAATGGCATGAGCAAGCTGTTATGTGAAATCCTCAGGAACGCAGCCATTATCTGAGTGATTGCTCCATCCTGTCTTTTTCTTTCACAGCTCGTGGCAGCAATACCCCCGAAGGTTATGGCATCTGGTTTGTAGTTGTCTCACAATAAGTGGGAACATCCATCCCTATCAGTCTCGAACCCAAAGGGTCAAGTGTGAAGAAAGGCGGGTCAAGGAGAAATGGGATGTTTAGCCTAATGCGTAAATTCGCTCTCCGTCTCCTTCATAAAAGGCGGAAAAATACACTTCTGGCTGGGAAGGTCTTGGGCTAATGCTCTCTGCCCCTTTCATTACAGAACGATTTATGATAACAGCCTAGACCTAATCCTGCATGTAGGGAACCCTACGCTTTCGAGTTAACCTGCAGTTTTTTTTATCTAGACCAGTGCGAGGTGACAGCACGCTGTTTGAGCTCTCCACATACGCTTGCCGACCTCGCCTTACTCAGCTTCAACCCTTTCGTGTTCCCTGCAAAATTCTTGACCAGCTTGATGATGTTTAATGCAGTAGTCGACACACAGTCTGAACAGTTACATCATGAGAACTCTGCTCTGACGACACCCCGGCGTTGATAAGCCTACTCCTAACAGCTATGGGCAAAGCCTCGCCTATATTGGTTGTTGGAAAGAGGAACGTAATCATTGGACTTTTATAATTTGCCATCCACAAGTTCGCTTTTTCTGTGTTTCCCTCGAGCCCAAGCACTAATAGTATTGTCCAAAGTCAGCGACATTTTGCATGCTACCATGTTGACCCAGTAACAAAACCAAAAAATTCTTACTGACACTAGTTTCCTCGATGGACCGTTATTCATTTAATGATAGATGCTCGCCTTCACTTAATTCTCTTTTCTCCGGCTATAACTCAGTGGTCTCATCGTCTTTTCTCTTACACTCCTCTCTCAACTCGAGTCTTGCCACGCAGATAACAACCCTTTATTAACCAATACTCACCGATCAGCGTATCGGCTCATGGTATGTTAGGACCCAATTCCGCCCAGCAAGCTTATGCATCTGATTACTGATGACCCCACGGAAAACCAGCAAGTTCGCATTTACAAAAGAAGGCCTCACCTTAGCTCTGAGCATTGCCTTTTCCTTTTATACTTCCTCCGGCCTCACCTACGGCCGGGTCAACAACCTGACTGCCGTCTTCCCTTTTTCCCATTCCTATTTCTGGCCCCACCCTCTCCCACTGTTTCATTTTTGGTCCTCAACTGGGCCCTTTTACTCTTCTACCACCCATCAACCTAACCATTTTGTACTCCGGCTAAGCCTGCATTTAATATCTCCATCATCGACCAACTGCCCTACAAAACTACAAGTCTTCGCCTGTTAATCCTTCGTAGATCGGCCCAATGGCTGTCGAGTAGCATTATCACGAATTTTCGTTAGGCCGTTAATCATAAGCCCCAGCTGGAACAACCTCCAGACTGTTTCACTTCTCCTCATTTTCAGAACACGTTGGTTACCTGGGTAGCCCATCAACCAAGTCGAGGTCACCCCCGGGTTACCTTACGGACTAAACGACTTGATCGATCGGATTGACCAGGGTCAAATCTATACCCACACCTGATGACGCTCTATATGGGGCACCTCGCATGGCTGACCAGTGAACACGATCCCATAACCAGAATTACCATCAATCATGATAGTCTCACTGGACCGCCGGATATATTGCTGACATAACCCATCACTCCCTGCCCCATCAGAGTCCACTTCCCGTACTCCACAAGAACTGTTCAATTCATTCTGCGGTGCAGTACCGGAAATAATGACCGGAATCTGGCCCTTGCAGTTGCGTTCCGTACCTACTCTCCCTATTTCGTCAGCTTAGCCCTTTTTGACTGCTACCCTCATCGTGCACTACCTGCCATCAACAGCAACCAATGTCTTTATGAAACAAAACACCAACCACTCGGTTATTCATTCTTTTATCAGGTGCGCAGAAAATCTCACTTTTACCCTCTTTCAACTTCCTCTGTTCCTTCGGGTCTGGTCTCTCCCAGTCACCGCTGTCTTCCTTCCTCTTCACCACCCGTGCTTATTTGATTGGTTGCGTCAGCAGCGTTTGTCTCCAAAAGAGTTTCCTCAAAGGCTTTTCGTTGAACTTTCCCGTTCTGTGCCCATTCACCATTCACGCTCCTTAAAAGCACACAGCATCCCTGACGAGCGTTTCTGCTTCCATGTGATTTTCTGTATAATATCGAAACTACCTATACACAAAGGACAATCTGATTATCCCATTCGACTCACTTGCACTTGTATCACAGGCTCCCTCCACAATGAGTTATCCAATGGAGGATCAATCTTCTCTATATCCTGCGGGCGTCTCTGACTGCACTCTGATAACACTATGTTGACTCTGTGTTTAACTCTCTTCTGGTAACACTCTCACCCAGTTTCTCGGTGTTGATTCCTCATATATCCAGATGCTGCAACACCCCCTCTCCTTCTACACTTCCTGACTCCTTTTAATCTCTTCACTTCAGCTCTCTCTCCCTATCCTCATCGACTGAAAATCAAATTCCGTGGATCGCCGTGATCCATTCTGGACCACCGGATGCCTCGTAGACTGGTATCGGCACCCATAAGGCAAGTCGTGCATTATTCGTGCCTGAACTCCTTGTTCATGTTGTGATGTCCGACGCCAGCTGCCCCATGGGTTCTTGCAAACACTGCACTTTTACCCTTCTTTAGTACCGCTTTAATCTGCATTCCTACGTCTTTCCGGCTAACCATATCGTCCCCGTCCCGAATTCAAAACAGATTCACAATAGCCGCGCCGACCCTCTCCGCTTCAGTTCACTTAAACACCGTCCAAGCTTATTGTTCTATTACTGTAATTGCGTGAACCATGAACTTCAAAACTGTGATAACCCCACATTTCTGTGACTTGCTGTATTCCCTGATCAAGCCCTGTGCATGCTTCATGACCGCGATCAAGAAATATACCATTATTATTATTATTATTATTATTAACTGAAGGGGCGCACCGTCAAATATCTACTACGAAAGCTGCTCAAAGTGTGTGGGCTCTCAAAGAACATTGCAGCTTTGGCATTAAAACCTAAACCGAGAGGAGCGGCAGAACCGAAACCTGGCATATGGTATCCCATTGCACTTCAAACAGCCACCGGCCAGTCGCTGAGGTGGGGCTTAGCAACTCTTGAGCAGGCCCACCAGAAGGATATTTCCGTCTGTAACCGAACAATAACTGGCCTAAGAAGAGACGCTGAGCATCATGGTGACCTAAATTGAGGGAATGCTGAACAACGGCCCCCTAGTTCGAGTATGTCATCAACTCCACTCATCTGGCGCTCAACCCAAGGGACTGCTGATATTAAGGTTGGACTCTGAATTCCTAGGACCAACAGGCCTCCGTGGTAGTTACCTACACGAGCGGAAACAGATGAATTATCTGGCAAGGGTGTTTCGAAAGCGATTGCTGGGAGGATATCTACCGGTCCCGCAAACCCGACAGAAATTGCTCCCCAAAGAAAGACCACTCAAAGTCGGTGGTGGAGTGATGGTCTCCGACAAGCATGCTAAGTTTTGCTAATGGCCCTTCGGTATGGTCATGGAAGGTATAAGCTGCTCCGACAAGCTGTTAAGAGCGGCGAAGTTGGGGAGCGCCAAGGGAGTGCTGCTGTTGACGAGTACAGTATCAGTATCCCGGGAGAAAGGGGAAGGCGGACCAGCCTACTCCACTGAATCAGTCACCCAACATTATGCAGCTGCATGTTTTGGTCTGAGTGACAAACTCAAGCAACTGTACCATAGAACCCATTCGTATAATAACAATTCCTCACGCATGTGCTCAAAAGCCTAGGCTAGTTAACGAACTATGAGTGAGTAGAACGTCCATCACGGAACCCCAGTAGATTGTTTACATCTCCTAAGTGCCGGACCGTTGTGTGCCACCCACGGGACGGTCTCACGAATAGCGGTTGTTGTTTTCAAAGTAAAAGCCCACTATTACTCATACTCACAAGCATACTAGCATGGGACGGAAGGCTTCGCCTCACTCCCCCGACAAGACACGACATTGTTCCACCGTTTCTCGTTTTGTCATTGACGTTGCTGAAAATTTTCCTTTCTGTAGCGACTGTTGTGATTTCATCTAGTACTAAAATACACCTACAGTCACATTCATCCATTAGAGCATGAAACACGGTTCCGCTCTATAACTCAATCAGAACATGACATCGTTTCATCATTTCTCGCTTCGTTGTTGTCATCGATGAGGAGGATTATATATCTGACCACGATTGTGGTTTCTTCTCTCTCTCACACACACATGTATTCATTCACGAGTGCGCCCTTGAAAACACCAAGTGGGTTCGGAATCTGTACGTCCCTTTCAATACGTAGGGACGAGCAGCAGCTGTCGCGGCAATGCAAAGGACCATCCAGTCAGCCCAACCACGGATCGCGTGCGATTATGCGTATGTGAATAGAGTACGAAAGTCAGTAGTGGTACTTACGCGCACTGACGGCAGGAATCAGGCAGGTGGGTGAATCAGTGCCCTTATTGCAAACTTTTAGCCCTGCTAGAATCGGAAGAATTTTAGTGGGAGGTGTAGTGATCGATTGTGGAAAATCCTTCGAAGGCAATATAATCTCGTGATTTCGTGATATTACTCTCTCAAGTACACTATTTGCGCGCTCCGTACAATTTGTTTCTATGAGCTCACCCTTGTTTGTTCGCGCCCAACGCCCTACTTTGTCATATCCCATCTCGGACCTGCGTGACGCATGTACTTGTCTCTCGCGCGCCGTAAACCTGGTTTCCGTTCTTCGAGCCTGTGCGATAGCACATTTGAGGTTTGTATATGTTTCGTTATTGCTCATTAAATAATTCGGTATCGTAGAATTTCCGGATCAATCGTGTTTTGGCTTCGCGATTGGTTCGAATTTGACTAGGCATTGCTCAAAAGCGTGTTGCAGACGGCATGTTCCACCGGCCGCCTAGAGACCACAGAGAATGTCTGCAGCATTTCGCATGTAGTGCTGGTCTCCCTCGGTGAAAGACATGGATGAGAAAGAGTTTGGACTGCGTAATCGGGATTTGACCCCGTATACTAACGCCTGTAGGTCAATGGCCTGCTTCCAACCGGAGAGGAAACATCGGGGACCGGTCACGAAGCAGGGTGTGTATGGCCGTAGTGGAACAGACTGGGATTGATAGATATTCTTTTTTCACACATTATGGACTAGAATACATTGGATGACTCGTAGTGCTTCAGTCAATAGTAATGGGGGGTGCTAGCAAACTACCATCATCACGTACACCAAAAGACAGAATATAGTGTATGAATCATCACGGGCAAGATATCGGTGGCCGCACCAGCGAAGGTAAGCCAAGGATCTGTGCAGAGATTGTCAAGTGTGTTCCGAGATGAAAGACCCGATTCCGGGTGGGCGAGCACCTTGATCCCTGTCAGAGCTGGTGACCATAACGAAATGTGGGAGTTGACATAAGGGGACCATTGCCGGTAACCCGGCATGGAAACAAATACATCAGTGTCATGGTGGACTATTTTGCGAAATAGGTATAAGTTGCTGCCGTTCCTGCCACAGCGGAAACAGCGGTAGCTCGGGCAATTTTTGACCAATGGACTGCAAAATGAGTGCAACAGGTCAATTACACTCGGTATGGGGGAGCAGTTTTGAACATTCTACGGTGTTTGAAATTTGCAAACTGTTACAAATCAATAAAACTCGTACGGCATCCTGTCACTTCGAAGATAATGGATTAGTCGGGCGCACTTGCCGGAAATCTAAGTCAATAATGAAGGACTTTGTAGAAGAGACGAGGCACTGAGCCCAGACACTAGAACAGTGTGTAATGGCGCATCAATTCACTGTTCATTCATCCACTGGGCATACGCCCCAATTCCCACGGACAGTGAGGGAAGTGAGAATAACGTGTGGTTTACGAGCTTTGTATGTGGGTCCGTTACCTCGATCGACCTCTGGCCAAGTGGTCTTTCTGGAATAAACCTTGGTAAGGGCACATACACTGGCCCGACAAAAAATTCCACATCAAAGCCATCGAGAGCGCAAAGAATATAATGACCACGGCGTATACGGTGCTCCCTTCAGAGGAGGGGGATGGGGTGTTCTTACAATCCGAGACACTGCCAATGGGAACTTGCACCAAGTTCAACAAAGTGGAAGAAAGTCCTTGCGTGGTAGAGGAAATGATCTCCGAAGGCTTGTGTTACATGCGATGAGTCGAAGCAGGAATCGTATTTTACGGTGCATTTTATTATACTGAATTCACTATCCATCCTCGATACACTTACTAGGTCCCAGGCTGCAGACATTTCGCCGGAAGTCGGGGCATAAGTAGAGGTATTCAATCGTGGTGGCGTGATCAGGCACCTGGAAGATACCAAATTGGGGAGGAAGCCGTGTGGCGCGAAAAACCAGTGTAACTATAGCAGTGGCCAGCAAGCCTGAATTTTTAAGTCTGTCAAGACACCTAGGTGTACGTGCTAGACTGAGTATCAGTTTCTTCCCTTTTTTACAGAATTGTCATCCGCTCCTGTGGAGGAACGCTCCGAAAAGCCATTGAATTCCCAACGAGTAACGTCTTTTAATTTGTTCTAACTGTTTACTTCACCAGGTGTTACTTGATGTAGATTGTCACTCCCGTAGAGACTTCTGTTTCACTCTGCCTAGCTGGGGCAGTCAGTCAATCAGAGGAAAGCAACAAGGAAGTTACTAATATATCACGGAGCGATAGAATAAATATTTCAGTCGGCAAATAAGTGGATGACTAGGGCAGTTATAAAAGTACGATGTTTTTGGGGAAATTATTTGGCTGTAGTAAATAGGACCTACATATTGAGGAAGCTGCACTGCCTCCCGAACATCCATCTTTTGGGGTGTTACTTGCATCCCTGGCGGCGTGTTTACATTTGTATGCCTACGGAAACCCACCTTAAACGATCAGATCACGGGTGGGGTAAAAGTTCAACTTTAAATTTTGTTGTTTCCTCTTCCACCACTGGGAGGCTGAGTTTCCAGCAACACATCCAGATAAAATGGGTGCTCCTGACTTGGAGCCGATGAATGACAACACCTTGCTAGTACTTGGTTCTCGTGTCGGATCCAGATGTTACCTTCGACAGTTACTTCATAAAGTGCCCTGTCTTTTCTCCTCTTGATTGTACCTTCCGTCCATTATTGATATTCTGCTCGACAGATTCTTGCGTAAACTGATGACACTGAGTCGAAAGTACCGACGTTTTCCTTTCAGCTGATGAACGTGGCGGTTCGCTAGTAATTACCACTGCTTGGTTGAGAGTTCGGAGCTTCCCCCCCCCCACCAGGGCCTCTGCAGGAAGTTGTGCATTTGGCGCCCAAACATTAGGTGTAGAACGGTACAACAGTAAAATTTTGAATGACTTCATTTTTCCTCTCCCCGCTTGGCTCAAGTGCTGGCTCACGAGTGTCAGTAGATCGTTCCACCTGACCACTAGATTGTGGGTGGTATGGCGGAGAATGAGAATGTTCAATTTGATTTTCACAACGAAGGCCATTGAAATGTGCCCCTGCAGATTGTGGTCCACTGTCTGCCACAAGCATGGGCGGTGACGCCTGTCGCGCGAAAGCGTGCAGAAGGAAAGTCGGAGGGTTTCCCTTCATTTGTGATAGCACATGATATATCTCAGGCCACTTTGAGTAGGCGCCTGCCACAACGGAACAGAAAGTTCTATCCTTTAGCTCTACATAGTCAATATGTCCTCTGGGCCAAGGACCTTAGGGGCAGGCCAGGTTATGTGATTTTATTGGTTAGGAACCTTAGCTGCATCCAGGCGGAGGGAAAATTGTCTAACCGTACTCTCGATAATATAACCCATAAACGGCCTATACTTGAAACTACGTGTCAGTGCGCTCGTCCGGCCCATTCCCGGGGGACCTTTTTTGAATGGTTTCAAAACCGTTCTTCTGAGGGAGGCTGGCATTACCCCTCTGAAAATATTGGACTGGAATCGACAACTGATAGTGATATGCGCCGGCGGAATGACTTGTTCAGTTCACCTGTGGGAGCATCCTCACTCCATTTAGTGCCCGTCCATTCGGTCGCTTGAAGGATCACAGGTTAGTCGGCGGGATCCTGCAGAATGTCGTCCGCTTTGACGAGGATCCCGCGTATTTTATCATTAGGGAAGTATCGTTGCCTGCAGTGACTGCCGCAATCACCATGTCCTCCAAGGACCTTGAGTGAGGTTTCAGTGACCAAGGAAGGCTATCTGCCTGACCGAAACTGTGTGCTTCTTTACTCAAAGTTAGATTCGTAGGGCAGGAGGATGAAAGACCATCGTAGTAGTCTACAGGCCGAATGTACGCGGATACATTTCTTCGATCCAGAGGTGGCCAGCAAAGGCTTATGTTATTTGAGCAATGTAGATTCGGGCCGCCGTTGATTTCGTGGAAACTCCTGGCGGAGAAAACGATGGTGAGGACCTCGTTTTTAATTTGGTTTTAGTTCCCTACTAGTCCCGGGGTGCGAGGAACATGTACGATAGGTTTCTCAGTCCCATTAGGCCGATTATAGGACTTGACCGCACCTATCCTATAATTTTGAACTTCGGCGGCGACGACGATCGGGATGATCGGGCCATATTGGCACGATAATAGCTGGAAACTGAGTATAGCCCCGGAGTCTTCGAAGGCATTCTGCCGCAGGTCTGACCAAATCCACATAGTGGCTTTTATCTAAATGTCTTTGGGAGCGCACGGTCATTACGCAGTGCAGGCAAAAGGGAGCTGTCACAACTGCTCATGCCCAAGGAGGACCGCAAAGTCCTTATATCTTTTGAGGAGGGCTCCTCATGGATTGCGCGGACATTCTCAGGGTTTGGATGCCGACCAAGCACTTCAAATACAAGAAAAAGTCGCTTGAGGAAATTTATGAAGAACTGACACTCTTTTGATCTCAGCCTGAACCCGTAGCCTGCAGCTAGATAGGGCAACTCGGTCCAGCCTTGCTTTAATTCTTCCTGTGATCGACCCACAATTGTAATATCATCTGGATGCTTCGAGGTACCTTGGAGACCGGAGATCATGGCGTCCATCACGATGAAATGTGGCCGGGGAGGCCTTCACACCAAAAAGCAAGCGAGTGTTTTGAAACAAGACTCGATGTCTGTTGATAATAATCATATTGGTCTACTTTGGAGATGCCTGAATCAAGCCAGATGCATGGTCAAGTTCTTACAAGCGACAAAATGGACGGACAAAACTCGTGAAAGGTTCAGAAATATGCATGACAAGAGAGGGGCAGATACTCTCAGCAGGGGATGAGAGAGAGATAGATGTATGTGTTCGTAGTGGGGAACTTCGAGGTAAGCCTTCATCAGGTCGAGTTTAGGAAAGCAGTAACCACCGTTTAGGATGATGAACATGTCTTCCGATAAGCGCGGTGGGTGATGGTGCGGCCCTAAACAGTTGTTTTGTCCGGTAAAAAAAAACTTCATAAATCCGGAGACAACCGCCAGACTTCTTAATAACACCTACTGACGTTGCCCAATAAGAACATGCCACAGGAAAGATGATGCTTATGATTTTCAGGCTTCGTAGTCCCTGGATTGAAAGCAGTAGCTTTGCCTAGGGCACTGGTGGCTTAGGAAGAGAGGCGAGGTTTGCTCCCTGAATAGGGCGGGGCAAGACTAATGCTCGCGTGCATTATTCAAGAATCCCTCGAAGAGCTTCAGTGAACTGATTCACAAAGCCGCCGATGGGTCAGACAGCTGAAGGTGACCAAGGAGGTAGCTGCAGAAGTCCCGAAGCGGCAAATCAAAAGATGTAAATGGGAAATCCAGTCCAAACCAAGAAGACAGAGGCTCGTGTTGGAAAGATGGCACTACCCCTTGCACCTGGTGTCTCGGAGCTCCACGGTACACCAAAAAGCGGCGGCGGGTTTCCCAGGCTATCAACGAGCACCAGTGGCTTTTTAACCGACTTTTCATGTGGCAGAGAACCGATTAAACTCCATAGCCACCTGGAGATAATGGTGATTTTCGAAGCCGTGCCCAGTTGAGGCCAGACAGGAGGACCATGGACTTATGCACAATTGAACTGCGGGAGAACCACATATTCTGTGGGGAAGTGAGTGGTGAGACCTTGCGAGCTGCCGACTGGTTAACTGCGTGTAAGAGGGCGTCTGCCGATTGATGGCATAGGCCGACTAGGGGCCGGTGTAATTCTCACGACAATGTCAGTCTTTGTGACCAGCCTTTTTGCATCTGGAGGAACGATGTTGGAGAAGGGGAAAAGGTCGATGAAAATGCCTGGCCCCGCAGTGCTTACGTAAGGGAGAGTAGCTATCTTGAGAGAAGAGGTTGGTCTCGATCGTAATGAAGACTCTCAAGATGAAGTGACGGTATGAATGGATTTTTGGGGAGATCCTTCTGTTTATTCAAGGCCAAACGATGCTTTGGTCAGCAGTACGTTTGCTACCATCAAACATTATTGCAGCCTTATTTGTTGTTCTTCGTTGATCTCCGCCAGGAGGTGGGTTCCAAGTTTCTCGTACACTGGCGATTCATGACTGCAGGTGAAAACAAGGCAACGGATTGATCTCCGGTGAGGGACCCCAAACAGAACCGGTCACAATCTCTGTTAACCAAACCACTACATGCCACAATGTCATCGGAATTTTTCCTGACTAACTAGGGGCACTTGAATCGAACCCTGAATAAAGAATCCCCTGGCCGAAAATTTTTTTCAAAGTCGATGCAGTGTCACCAAAAGACAAAGATCGAGGCTGAGCTGGGAGGATGTAGTTAATGCATCTGACATTCTCAGCCGGGCCCAGTCTCCGAAGCGGCAGACGAACTTTGGTTTCGTCATCCCGGTCGGCGAACGATACGGTGAAACTATCATTAGAGCTTTTGCATCAAGATTCAAACGTGATTCCTGCCTCCCGATCATGATAGAGATCGGGGTTGTTGCGTAATATATGATCAGTCGCACACTAATCAATTGTAGAGGGCGGTCCCAAAATTGCCAGCCTTGCAGATGTGAGGTCCATTGAGCGCATCCTCGCCTTCATCATGTGCTTTAAGTGAACCTCCTTTGAATTCTCCTCTGCCATGCGTCATTGTTCCCCTCGCAAAAATCTGTGCCTACTACGGCAACCTCCAAAGGTAGCAAACCTCACGGTCGGACCTTGAGTGGTTCTTTCGAATTTTTGAGTTCCCTCGTTGTCTTGATGGTGTTCTCATTTATGGGGTATACCGAGTTATTTTTCCCAAGAGCTTATTCCCTAATCCGCCCACTTTCATTAATAAAAACGTCCGAATTTACCAGAGCTGATGATACCACGCACATGCGCCAGAATTAGAGCTCGCCAGAGGGCAGGCCGGGCCCTAGCTCCATTTTTAGAGACTCCCCGAAGGCCACGGATATAGAAGAGCTGAGGGCTAGCATAGCAGCCTTTGTAGAGGAGGTAGTGAGTCTTAAACCTCTTTAGTAAAACAGTTTTCCCCATATCAGCTGCTAACCAGGCTATAGCGGTATCGGATCAACTAATTTTACAAACCGCGAAGAAAATGAAAGCTTCGGCAACCCGCAATAAACGAGTAATCACAAGAGGCAGAACTTCGGGATGTGCAGATCTAACGCATCTAGATCTAGAAGTGACTAGAGCGCTCGAGAAAGCACCTCCCCCAAATCCCAGATCGCGTTCAATTCTGTAATTTTCTTCGGAGGAACCGGCAGCCCTGTTGATGGCCCAAAAAAATAGCATTTAAATGGTCCTATACTTGGGTGAGTGGAGTAGCACCTGACCGCCCACTGGACGATAGTCAGGTGACAAAGCAGCAGATATCCTCGGACGTAAAGGTAGACTCCAAGTTGCAAGTGTTTCTGGTGATCCGTCTAACAAGACTTAAAACCGCTGAACAGTCGAACACGGGATCCCGGCGAGTCAGATTCCGCTGCGGACACCACAGCCTGTACGGCTGCTCCAAATCTCATCTCAACACCAACGGTCCCTGGCTCACCCAATACGAACACCGCTGGCGGAAGTGAGGATGCCCTTGGAGCAACCATTCAAGTAAATCTCAATTTGGGAAAAAGAAAGGAAAGACATTTGGAGAACTCATCAGAGGACGCCGCAGTTTCATCCAAAGTTTGGTCCCAACCAACGGGAAGATATTCTTGGCCCACCCCAGTCCCATTCTTTTACATCACATGAAAAGGGAGCTATGGCAGATAAAAACGAAAACCATTTAGTGGAAGCCACTCCGCTCCGCATAACTCGCAGAGTGATCAGTTCCCACTAGACAGCTACTTTCGTGCGATGGCGTCTCAACCGCGGCCGCCGGAGGGCCGTTGCCCCTCTTACCAGGTGATTTGGGTATCTTAGACACCCTTTCTTATGCCCCAACACCTCTTACGTAGGGGCTATGCTTTATGGGGAGACCTCCTCCGCAGACCATAAACCCCTTACTATTAAAATTTCTTCTGTTTCTAACGAACGGGCACTGAAATGTATGTATACAAATTGTCTCAGCCTGTAGAAAAAACTGATGAAGCTGATACAATTAGCAGCAGACAAAAAGCCCCACATCATTGCCATCTAGGAGACCTAGCTTACGCTAAACTATCAAGACGGTGAGGTAGGAGTACTGGGTCACTCCCTCCTCTGTCGTAATTCAGGACTATGAGGGCTTGGCGAGGTAGCTTTCCACATTAGCGACCTCCCTCCTCCGGGAGTCTCCCCTCCGCATATACCGTACCACCTAAGACGGGTTACTTCTGGGTAATTTTTCACTTCTGCCCTTCAATCACCTTACTTCTGGGCGTGATTTACCGTTTCCCTCCTATATTACAAGCAGGTTCACTCCTTAATGTGGGGCTTCTAAAAACCCTCAAAGCATTTCATTCTTGTAGATTCCTTATTATGGGGACTTCAACGTCCCCGGAGGGGACTGGAAAAGCCTTGGCGCTGGCAGCCATTTAGGTAGGGCATTAGTGGATCTACTGGCCAAGTAGTCCCATATGGGGCAATTGGCCTGTCCTGCCAGGTTGAGAGGGGCAAAGTTTGTCACTTCTAGATCGGATCTTAACCGGTTCCAAACACAGGGTACATGGCGTCAAATTTCTACCGCAGCTAAGTAACAGCAACTATGCAGTCCGCCCTTTGGACTACATATTAAAGTAGCCAGATATACCCCCCCCCGGTACAGACTGGCCCGTTCTTTCAAGCGAACAGATCCCCAAATGGTGAGGTCCCCCATCAGAAACGAACTAGGCTACGTAAAGGAAAACGTGGACATAGATGAAAGCAACAGGCTGCCAGGGCAATGTGTACCGAAGGTAGATATTCCATACCCGCTTAGAATGTAACAGATTCCAAGGTGTAAGGCACGTCGGCCACCATCAGTTAGAAGCCTTCTCGACAAACGCTGTCAGCTATTAGCCAAGTACCGAGCCACATCCTTTCTGGAGAAAGCAGAAGTTTTCAGATGTGTCCGGAATCTTTGCAAATCCATGATAAGGGAACACTTCAAGAAACTACGGGAAGGAATCTTAGACCGGGAGCTCATTAAATGAACTTTCCTCTATAAGCCTCGCGCCAAAATCGTGAATAAGGGTTCATAGCGCGAGAGCTGTCGCTCCCTGATGGCTTGCCTGCTACCTCCTCTTCTGGGATGGCAGAAGCTCTCAAATCTCATTTCATATCAGTTTCCAGCACAACAGTGGAGCCTTCGTGTGAACACTCATATTTCAGCCAAAATAGCTTGCCTCTTTTATGAAGCACTTCACAGTGTCTCATGAAGAAGTGGAGGAGGGGCCTAACAAACTTAGCCTGTTCAGCTCAATGGAATCGGACGAAGTTCGTCCTGGTATTCTTTAAAAATCCGCCTCTATCCTAGCGGCATCAAGCTCTAAGCCCTTTCAACAGTGCACGGACAACGGAAGGTTTCCGAGTTCATTGAGGCATTCTGTAAATGTCCCAATCTTTGAGAAGGGAGGTCAACTACTTTCAGGACGGTATATGCCAGTAAGCCCCACCAGTGTCCCTAGCAAAGTCTTAGGGGCATCATGAAACGCAAAATCATGACAAGTTTGCCCGACACCAGCTTACTCTCTTCAGCACAGCATGGCTTCCTGCCTGGCACGTCATGCGTCACCAACATGCTGACCTTCTTGGTTAGCCTGACACAGGCCCATGGTGATGGCAAGATGTCCCATGCCTCAATGGTCAACTTTGCCTGGGTCTCCGATAGTGCCCCGCATATCCGGCTTCTCGGCAAACTCGGAATGCACTGCATCCTTAGTAGCGTAGTGTCTGTGACTGAGGGCCCTTTGAGAGACCAGACCTTCTAGATTCGTGTGTGCACTTCTCAGCCTCAATCTGCACTCACCGATAAAGGTGTTCCCTAGGGCTCTTTCCTTGGTCCTCCTTATTCCACACTTACATCATCGATCTCCCCGACCTAGTTCTGGTTAGCAAAGCGATGTACTCAAATGACTTCACAATCTGAGACACAGGCGCAAGTGCCGTGCAGTCAGCCACCGATTCGGTCAAATGTTGGTCAGCTCACTGGGGCCTCAGAATAAATGATGACAAGTGAGCATGCAAGTCTTTTGGCGACGCTCCAGCCCAGCTCTTCGAGCTAAGTGGAAACACAAGAATTCAAAAGGTAGATCAGAACGAGACCCTTGGCTTCTGTCTGCCCAGTAACCTCTCACCATCCTCCGGCCAAGAGAAAGCTAATGAAACTGTCTTTCGGGTTCCCAACCTTATCAAACGAAATTTTTTGATTATCTACAAAGAGAACTTACGCCTTCTGTACTGAACCTATATTCGACCTTATTTATAATGAGGCAGCAAGATGGCCTCGTCAGAGATTGGGGCAACTTGGAGTGGGTTCAACGGAAGCCGTCCAAAAAGATACATGGCTTGCGATTTACCCCCTACGCGAATCGTCCAATATCACTCAACCTTTACCCACATGAGACATGCCATATTAGAGAAGACCTTTCACTGATGTACGTTCTATTCTCGACTGGCCTGTTGGATTAGTTTTTTAATCTCCCAAATTACGAGACCCTGGGAAGATACACAAGGGAAGTCTTCAAACCCAGTTCAAGTACCTTCGCAGGACAACATTTCTTCTCGCCTCGGATATCTCCATGGAATAGTCTTCAACAGGAGGTAGTGAATGCATACTCAATAGAGGCATGGCAGACCAGGCAAAAAAACTGAGTGGGACCAAAGCCAAGTCCAGCAACTTCTCTGATTTTCCTAGTTGAGATCATTCTCCCCAGTAATTTCTCTTCCCGTCTTCAGTCCTATATACTTGTACACGTTCGTGTGTACGAATTGATCCATCCTCCTCCCTCTTGCGATTGTACGAGCAAATCACCAGAACTAGTGATGATGTATTGATGTTTCTATATTCATATTGTCGGACTCATGTACTGCTTCGGAAACAATAATTTTTAGTCTGGTGTTGCTTTTTTGAAAGTGGATATCCCCACGTTGTCGAGTTTCACCTTTCGAGTTCGGCAGGGCAGAAGAAGAGAAGACAAGCACACGAACAGAGAGCACTTGAGCTCAAGCCCCGCGCCCTCTGCACTCCTTCAAGAATTCTAGATTTTGAATAAATCAACCGGATAACAAACTCTCAAGAGCCACTTGGACGACCACGGGCCTAAAGGCGGCAATACGGAATTATTCCGGCACCGGGGTTCGAATCGCCGCGGTTTCTATGGTGGTTTCTTTTGACCTCCACAGTCGGGCGGTTAGTTTCCACTCGTCTGAATGCCTAATTGGGTGGTGCATTGCAACAGCTGAATCCGCCATGGCTAATGAAAGATCTTCCTGAGTAAAACCGTATAAATGAGCAACTTCAACAAACGAATCAAAGGAACAGATCCCTTTTTCGTCACACTCTCAAATACCATCTTATTCCATGTCGTTATAACGTCTTAACCGGAAGTGCTGCAACCTCCTCCCGGAGTTGTTCACATAAAGGAAGGTTCATGTGCCACCTGCTTAATTTTACATGCAAGGGAAGCAGCAACGAAAGTGGTATTCAAAATTGCTTGGCCCTGGAGTGGGCTTCGGGTCCGTTCACGTGTTGCAGCATTGGTGTCAGTGGGCTATACGGAGTATGCTACGGTAGTTCTCCTCGCTACAAAACGCCACACACGAAATGTGTCCTTCGCCTGCAGGTTCCACATAGGACCCACTGAATTTCCTCCTCCTAATCCGCTTTTGGTTCGTTGCTTTTGCAGATACCACGGGCGTCATGACAAATGGGTGAGCAGTCCGCTTGCAGCCGCCATCTTTTAAAATTTGCTTTTTGAACCTTCTGAAAGTCACCGAGTGAAGTTGGTCCCCTGAAGTTTCTAAGTTGCCATTGGCTGTGTTCCTGGTAGCCAAAACGGATTTCCTTTTTGGCGACTGACGCAAGGACTTGCCTTCCCCGTATTTGACGGCTCGCAATTAATCATCATGGTCGTGGCTGGTACTGCAAACAAAACATTTTTAAATACTGTTTTCCCCTCTGCGGCTGCTGGCATCTTAGATATGTCCGCATCAGGCCGAATTGCAACCGGCATCTCGCTGTATGGCGCTTGAAAAGGTATTTTTGAGCCTCAACAGGCAGCTGTAATCTTGGCCAAGAAGCCCAACTGTTTCAAGTGATATCTTTGACTACTTCCTTCAGAATAATATCAATATTAATAATAATAGTTTGTTTTTGAGACGCCTTAAACATGCCTTATTCATGATCAGAATTTTACAAGCGACAAAACTGACAGACAAAACTCATGAAAACTCTAGAAATACCCAAGGCAAAGGATGGGTAGGAAGATATGGAGGGGAGATGAGAGAAAATAAATGTAGGCACATCAAGGAGCAATGGAGGGAGCTTAAGTGAAACCAGAGATGGCTTCAAATATGTGCCCGGCAAATTCAAAAGTCGAGGTCAGATGAAACAGATGGGTGGGCCGGTATGGGAGGACGGAACCTAGGATGAATGAAGATCGGCATGAGAAGCTATCTTTACGAGAATTGATGAAGTAAAAAGGGAAAAAGAAGGAAAGAAAGGAAGATTAAAGAATTAAATTGTATGGCTGAGAACTATGTAGACATCAGCTATGCTTTATTGCTATAAACGGACGGTTTCAATTTGAAAACAGGGAGCTAGCTATGTAAGACGTAAAGAGCGAGCTGGATGGCGGCAATGCCGCGGAATGATCGACCTACGGTAAATAAGAAGCAGGAGTATAGATAAAATGGAAGCATATCATCGGGGTCGTTGGTGTGACGGCGGTAGAACTGGCCGGCGAAGAGCTCGGGAAGGTGGAGAAGATATGTGGATACGAATATATATGGGTATAAATATACACATATATCCGAGCAGGAGCAAATAACGTTGAAGGGAAGGAACACGGAAGAAGCAGTGCTTAGAAGAGACAGGTAGGGTTGGGTCAAGTGGTACGGAATTAACTTGGAAAAAACCTGATGACTTTGTTTATGACAGGTGCATATGGGGGATCCACAGCAAAACAGAACCAACTTTGGAAGCACAGAAGCGATGGCTGTCAGCAGAAGTTGATAAACGAGGGAATATGAGGGAAAGGATTGACGAACACAGGTAATAGTGAATCTAGCAGTCTGATTATTGCAGGTGTGACATGTGGTGGCGGTCAAACATGGGTGAAGCGTCAATAAATAGACTGACATTATGCAAGAAGAAGATGGCCGTGAAAATGGCTGGAGAATGCAAAGCAAATGGAAGTACTGGGTGGTTGGGTAGGTGTAAAAGATCGGTGGAGAAGGGTTAGGAGAACTTCGAGCTGCAACTGTATCTTTGACCGAAAACTCCGACCCCGGTAACCAACGGCTTTTACCAGTTATCGGAGACCATGGCTGATGAACCTCAAAGAAGTGAGGCTATACCGAGCTACCGGAAATGACTTTGCTGACTAACCACCTGCCGAACGTCAGTTTTTCAACTGGGTAGTTTGTTTCCCTGCAAACTGTCAACAGATGCCACAGGGGAGTCTCCACCGTTGACTGAATGAACAATCACACTTTACATCTCCGTTGAGACTAACGTGGTGCGTGACCTCAATGATTTACCACACACCATATGCTATTGATCTGTTCCATTGTTTGCTCATTCTCTCGACCCACGTGTTCTGGCAACAAATATCGTGCGCACCTCATTAATCTCACAAGCAGTGGTTGCAACCATTGTATCCCATTGTGTGCCCTATAGCATGCCACCTGATCCCTGGAAACCCTATAGCCGCTTTTCTCTGTCAAAAGCTGAACGTGCTTGATGACTCTCTCGAATATGTCCAGGATGTTCGAACGGTTAGGCAGGCCGTAATTCAGATACCAGTTTTTGTTTCCATTCTGTCTGTAGTAAAACTGCTTAGCACTAATGCTCCACGGGTCATATATCCAGCCCAAAACTGCTCAGGTGGTATCCAGGTATTACTCAGGTAAGCAGCAGCCTCATCACCCCCCCCCCGCTTCCTACTTCTGCTCTAAAATTTCGAGAAAGAAGCTTAAGTTGAGCTAACACTAGATCACGCATCCACCGAAAGACGCGTAACTTTTCACTTGATTGTATTCCGTGTAGGCCGCTGCATCTACTTTTCACGTCTTGCATAACAAGGAAACGGCAAAATAATGCATGAGATTCTGGATGGATACCCATGAAAGCAATCAACTGTGCATAACTCACGTCACCTTTGGTCGTCCTAAAAAATCCCTTCTGAAGGAGCATTCTCCTTATGAACGAAGCAGCCCTACAATAGCAGTCCTCACCCCCACTCAGGAGAACTGCGCAGAGCAGACTACGACAATACTCCGTCCCATAAACTATCATTGTGTGCCGCATAATTTACCTACCACCGATGAGCTGGTGAGAAGCATCTGCCAAAATTACGTCACGAAGTGTAGGACATACATGTCTGCTTATGGACGGAACGGAAAGGACATACTTCATCTTACGACTGTTGGAAATTATCTCCGGATAACCGTGGACCTGCGGCAGTCCTTTAGCCCCTCCTTCTTTGATTACTAACTCCTCCTCGGTCAGTCTTCTGATGGATCTAAAGTCTTCATTATTCAGAAGCCGTTTAGGTGTCCTAAAGGTGTATCTCCTGAGATCAGACATTTTTCTGAAAGTACCCGTCAGTTGGAACTCGTGAGCTAATGTGTCAGCCTACGATTTTGTACAAAATCCCTTAGTTCCTACTTGGAAACTATGCGGGTGCGTCATTGACCAACTAATGACACATTGACAGGAGCCGGCAAACCGGAGCGCGACGAACTCCCCGCATTTCAAATTAGGATACCTGGAGTAAAGTTACTTAGCAATGAATGATAACACACCTGGGGGATTTACCACACTGATCTTGACGGCGAATGCCGCCGTAATTCTGCAATAATTTGGCACACCATCTGCAGATAGATGCCTTTTTTTCGTTATTTCATACATCTTGGAACTGTACACGCAAAAAGGCTTGCTAGCTTCTTACTGAGGCTCCAAAATTCGGCTCCAAATGCGTAAACATTTGGGTATACACAATGGATTAAGTGCCAAAAGGCAACTGAATCCTCCACTGGTGCGCTGTCCATTTGTAACAAAGCGGCGGAACAAAAAACAAAAGTACAGCGTATTCTCGCGCGTCCAAGCCTACATGTGACTACTGAAACAGTCAAATGTCAGGATACAAGCAGAAGTGCCAGCACTAAACAAAATACTCACAGACCAAGTAGTTCCCACCCGTGGGTTCCCATGTCAACCACTGAGGATTTTAGAAAAATCTTCTAGGCTTAGCAGCATTTATCAAGTGAGCTGTCATATCCCATCAACGGATGGGAACGAACTGGGGTTTCAAGGTCGATCTCGGCGCGCAAGGTCCCAAGATCTCGCTGCTTGACGTCTAACGGATCTTTTAATTCAGAATGGCTTGCGCTGTGAGTACTCAAAGCAGTGCCCTCTTCCATTTTTCCAGTGACCTATCTTTCAGCTCATCGGCAACACCTGATGCAAGATACTGTCAGAATTTGTATTTCGAAATCTCTCTTTCCTTCCCATTACCTCATTATCCGGAAAACAGTCTTCTCGCCCACCGACGACGTTCACATAACGAGATAATCACAAGATCCGGGCACTTTTGGGTTTCATACTCGGACCCGTGTACTACATCAAGGCTGAACCCAATGTCAGCTAGACTAAAGCTGTGCTTCCGCACAAAGACTTTCGTTGAATCTCGAAATATTGTCCAAAACAGAGGCGCGATATTCGAAGCTAGACCACCCGCCAGCTCGAACAAGATAACAGGTTGCCGTGCTGACTGACGAAGATTATTGTCTCAAAAGGCACCCAGATAGCGTGATTTAGGGAGCCAAGCACCCGGCTGCTTGAGTAGACGGACTAAAGGCAGGTTGAACCGCACTCAACGAACCAATGCTACAACTTGACGTGTTAATTAGGGGCTGCTCGGCCAGGCAATGAGCCGGAAATCAAGGGGAAACTTCCTTGTAATAGGAATCAAAAATATCGCAGAATTCAACAAAAGATCACACAAACCATCTGAAGTACGTCTTCCAAACTCCGGAGCGAGACAGAACTTGGAACCAAGCAGCTCCACCGGCTTTGCGACCAAAACAAACTTCTCAAAAGAGAGTTGCATTCCAGTTACCACTTGTGAGAACACCCTTCCATCAGTTAACTTCCAAACCCACCTATCGTGGGAACTCTTGTCCTCGAGGTCTAGCATCCAAAGCCCTTATCCAATCTCTCAGAACGCGATGGTTGCTGAGTCGTTAGCCGTTGCGGTCATAAGATCACCCGTGAGCAACTCTCCGTGCAGTAGGAAGAGGTGCAAAAATGAAGTAGGTACGGAGGGCGTATGGTGCGATTTCTTCTAGGCACGGTATCATCCTAAGTGCGTGGCCTTAAAATAAGCACTATAGACTGCGTACAGTGAACGCCAAAATCTAACATGGGTCCGCCCTAGAGGTAAGGTCAGGGCCAGGGCTAAAGCTGAGCAGGGGAAGCTGATAGCTGAGCTAACAAATAGCACTGCCAAGAATGAGGTTGGCAATCTTGCCGAATTGGGTCTGAATCAGGATTCAAGCAAGAAAGACGGAAAAAACCAGAATGGGGAGGCCGTATTCGTCAGAGGGAACTGATCTCCAACGGTAATACATATGAAACATAAGAAGGTTAGTGACAATAATTCCATCTCAGAAACACTCGATAGCGTGAGGTCTGCGGTGCGAAATTGCCAGGGGTCTCAGGAAGCGATCGCACCAGTGGAAGCCAGGATGGACGCAATAACAGGCGCAGACTATCATCTCAAGACTACTGTACGGCAAGTGATAGAAAATACGGTTTTGCACTGAAACGAAATAGAAATGTAGTTATCAGAGGGGTGCCGGAGCTGGTACTGAGAGGATGTAGATGAGTGGAGCGTACGATACGATATGGCATGACAAACGTTTTAGGGAGCGGATTTGCCGGGATGGGTTGCCATCAAACGAGCCCTTTGGTTAGAAAGGTGGCAACAGGGAGTCAGGACACACCTCGGACTACTGCTTGTAGAACTTGCAAACACGAGACACAGCAATAGGTTCCAAGTAAGAGCAGGAAGTATGAAAGAAGTGTCTCAGGATAAAATGCAGGTGGAGCCAGATGATCACTCTAACCACAGTAGTAAACCATCCGTAGTTGGCACGAAAGTAGGTGCCTCTATCTCAACTAAGTCTCCACGCATAATCAAGGTGAATAGACGAAGTGGGAGCCAATGGTTTTCAACAAACCAGACGGGGTGGCGGCCTCTTTTGAACTTGTGGCCAGGGGCCATTGCGGGGTAATACGCTGACGAGCCACCATCATTTGAATAAAGCAGTATCCCCGTCGAAAAACGGGAAGGGTGTTCCGGACTAGAAACCGAGCCTTACCGTGCCTCCTCGGAAATTAGCCCCCTCAGTGGGACTGCTGGCAAGCAAGCTGCTTACTCGAATACAGCGAGTATGGGAGAAAAATTAGGTGAGCCACGGGCCCGCACGTACATGATGAAGGTCATGGCAGTCACGGCAACTTGGCTGCGTCCGGACGAGAAAGTAAACCACCTCCCCCCGGAGAACTTCACTGCGGTTAAGTTAGACAAAGAAGACCGAAGAGTCGTGGGGTAAGTCATGCTAATAGTGGCGGGCAAATGCGCTTGCATGGACGGGAGTTGGCTAGCAACACCGAAATTGCAGACAGTCTGGGTTATGGAGCATTTAAGGGGGGTACAGATCGGTGGTGACTGGCATACACTGGGGGCCATCGGTGGAAGGCAACGAAGACGAGGAATTCCTTCGGTTCCCCAGAACCGATATAGCGGCCAAAATTGAGCTTCTTATCATGGGGGACTTTAATGCTCAAGAGGTTAAATGGTCGACGGGGACAGCTCCGGTGGGGTCTTTCGGGGCAGCAAGCAGCCCCATTGCTTGAGGAAGCTCTCGTTCAAGACGTTGATCAAGAGACCGGGTGGAGGGCGGGGAAAGCAGCATCCGTGCTGGACCTCAATCTGACTGGGTACTTGTGTGAAGTTGCGAGCGAAAAATGCAAGCCCAACTAGGCAAATGCAACTGTGCAGTTAGTTGCGCCAATTGCAGCCTTGTGGGTACAATGGTTCCGACAAAGTTTAAGGGGAAGTCTCCTGTGAGAAATGAAAATGGTCTCCTGATGGGAGCTGTGCTGCTAAACTGAAATGTGGATTTGGGAGAATGCACGGCCCAGGAGCAGTGGGAGACAGTAAAGGTCAACATCCTGAAGTTAACTGATGAGGTCGCCTCAGTTCAGGGAGCCCACAAGGCCAGCGTACCACCATGGTGGCTCAGTCGGGCAAGAAAATCAGACCGCAGAATGTAAGCTACATGGAAAAGTTACAGGGTAGGGGAAGGGCAAGGCAGCTTCCTTCAGTATTTGGCTGGTAGAAAACGGGCCACCTGCACTCAAAACGAGTGTAAGAGAGACTGTGAAGGGACACTGGTTAGGAACGCGAAGACGAACTCCCAGGCATTCCATGCATACTTGCTGTATAAGCGTGGCCTACGGAATGAAGTAGGGAGGTCCCGGGCGAGCAAAGAGGCGCCGCGACCTCGGACCAGGGGAAAAAGTGGATCACCTGCGTATACGGGTTGGACCAGGGGTTAACATGTCCAGGGGGAGGTTCTCTGAAAACTGCTGCGATGGAGGACCACCCCATTGGGGAAGACGAGGTCGTATGCAGTATCAAGCAGCTAGTAAAAACCAAGGCCGCTGGCCCGGATGACATCCACCCGGCGATCCTGAAAGCACTAGAATCAGCAGGGGTAAGACCACTGACGAAACTGCTTAATTCCATACTTGGAACCGCGGTCCTGCGTGACGAGTGGTTACCGTCTACAATCACCCCCGCACAAAAGGGGGTGGTAAAAGTAGTTGAGCGGTTAAGTGAGCCTAACCACCATTGTGCCGGAGGTCATGGAGAGGATCATTCGGGATCGGATAGCGTATCACCTAAAGCAACACAGCCTTGTCCGGGAACCCCAGCAATGATTCGTGTGGAAAAGCTCGTGCCTGTCCAACCTCCTCTGCTCCTTGGAGTAAGTGGCCAGGAGAATAGATGACCAGAAGCGACTTGGGGTCTTTCAACCGGACTTCCAGAAGGCTTTCGACTCAGATAACCACCATCTGCTTATGGAGAAACTACTATGGTTTGGACTGTCGGGCCGGCTGATGGCGTGGGTCAGGGGATGTCTGTTTGGCAGGATCTTCCGAGTAAAAATAGAGGAGAGCTTGTCTACAGCGGAACGCAGGCACAGTGGAGTACCTAAAACGTTAGTTTCCGGGTCCCTGCTGCTCCTCCTGCATATAAATGGCTTAAAACATGGTCTAGAAGACGTGCTCCAAAGTTGCAGATGTTGCGAAAATAGTAGGAGTAGTCAACCACAGATCAGCTCAAAGGGACTTGGGCGGGTCCAAGAATGGGCTGTAAATTGAAACATGCCACTGAACATGCGCGAGTGCGTCCACCTAGTTGACGAGGGGTTACCCCGCAGATACAAAGTACTCAAAAAGGAAGGCATGACAGCAACAGTACCGGTTAAAGGGGCAGTACATGAGGTGGAATTTGTGGTTAAGGTTAATTTCCAACCCGAAAACCAGTGTGACAAAGCGGAGACGACCACTTCCAGGGGGCAGTACCAGCTCCGTCGACCAGTCAGCTGTAAGGGTCCAAGGGTGCTGGTTCCACTGTATAAAACTCTCATACGATCTCACCTGGAGAACTATGTGCAGGCCTAGAGTCCGTATCTGATTCGAGACAGGCAAGTACCCGAGAAAATCCAGAAATGATATACCAGTTTCTTTCCCATATTAAGAGGAAAACTTGCAAGGAAAGCTTTGAGTGCCTCAACTTATTCCTCGCGGAGCGGAGAAGGAAACGAGGGGACCTCATAATAGTGTACAAGACCCTCGCAGGCAAGATCAACTCTAGGACTAGCATGTATGCCCTCCTGCCGCCGGAAGAAAGCCACGGCCTGAGATGTTGTGCCTTCAGACTGAAGAAGAAAATTTCAAGAATAAGACTTCGGGCCAAGTTCTTCAAGCAAAATGTTTAACAGCTAGAATAAATTACCACAGGAAGTGGTCGAGGCAACCACTGTGACCGAGTTCAAGCATCAGTTGCAGGATGCATGGACCCGGGTGTTCAGCAGTGAACTGCAATGACCAACAATAAAGCGTTGAGCGGATTGATGATAGTTCGACGGATCTTGTGGTAACTGGGTCTCCATTCCGTCTATCTCTAAAGGTGCTGTCCTCACTTTGCGGTTTGCTTCCCTTCCACTTGTCCATCCGTTCTTCCCCGTCTGCGGCCAGTTCTCTCTACATACTTGGTTTTTCTTTCACCCTCCTCATCTCAATGCTCTGTCTTTCATCATTACTCCTGACTTTATATTTTTTGCTCCATCATCTGGTCTATCATCTCCGCCTCCCTTCTCCTAAACCTGACTGAAGCGTCTGTTCACGTGGCGGTCAATTGTCACCAACTGCGAAACTTAAATGAGTTGACACAAGAAACGAAGCTCGAGAGATTTGTCGCTCCTATTGTCGCAGCATCGGGGGATCGGTGGAGTCCGCCTGCGAAAGAAACTGGAAGCTTGGCTATCTGCCGTGCCATCCTGTGGGGAGTGCCCCACGGTTTAAGTTCATAGTGCTCTCGCCCTCAAATCCAGTTTTTGAATAGTTTTGTAAGCTGACCCAGTTTAACTCACATTACTAAGAGTATCAGAATTGCATTTAAGAGGCGTTTTATTCGGAGAATACCTTTTATTCTCCTCCAGTATCACCCAGTGGTATTCGGTGTTTGTGTGAAGCAATCATATCTCGGTTGAAGTTTTTATGCACTCATTTTAAGGGGCTGTACTGACAAGTGTCGCAGAATATTTTGCGTTTGGTTAAAGGGCATTTAAGCTGTTTTCCTCACGTTTTGCGACTTTCGGCTTGTCACGCGTTTCTGACCCGTGTCTCGCATCTAAGTGCGGAAAAAGTGTGGCAAACGGCATGGAGTGTGAGGTGGGTAAGAGGTGGGCCCACTTAAAGTGTTAAGGCATGTAAGAGGCAAACGGTGTCTCTTATAAACCGAACCAGTGGGCCGTGCTTTTTGCAAGAAGGCGGCCGGTCTGGCCTTCGCATTGCAGGCCTAATAGCGGGACCAAAGCCCATCAGGTAGTACCACAGGCTTCAGCCCAAAAACACCGCAATCAGGTAACAGGAAGTTGTTTGTGAAAGCAGTGGACACGCCTTGGAGGACGGCCTTTAGAGTGAGTGGGCCAGTTCAAAGAGTTTGTCACGCGGTCGTTGCCTCAACTCTTCTGAAGCAGACCGACTAAGGTCAGTCGACTGAGCAGAAACCTGGGAGGGCAAGGCAGCCAAGGAGTAAGAGTCAGTGTGTTGTAACTAAGGATGGGCCGGTTAGGGCGGGCGACCTTGCGCTCCTGGTGTGAGAATGCAGTGAAGGATTTGCAGAGGCAGACCTTGTCGATGGGCGGGGTCTAAAGCCGCGGGCTCTTGATCCTTAGTCAGGAAGAACCATCCGTAATGGAATCGAAAACAAGGCGGGAAGTAAATTGGGGGAGGGTCTATGGCATGCAGTGAATTGTCGGTGTTCCGCACCCGACTACTATAAGAAGGGTGCGCAGAGTGGGGACATAGAAGTCAACATTTGCAAACAAAGCGAGCATCATGCGAGACCAATACTTGTGGAGTTTGGTGATGAGGCTACCTGAGATAGGCTGCCGGCGAGGGCAGCAGTGGTGACCCACTCCGCCAAGGGTAGTTAGCATATCATGCCAGATTAGTATAGAATAAGGCCCGGTGGCCTGACGCCTGGTAGTGACCTGGCTGGTACAGCCAGGGCACTGGTGAGAAACCACCAGGTACGGCAGATAGTCGTACTCGGCTCTTGGGCCTCGGCCCTGGAAGCAGTAAAGAAGCCATATGCGTGGTCAAAAATAACTGCAATTGAAGACATGCTGGAAGATGAATATTGGCATTACTGTCCAAGGGTGAATGACAGCGCTACCTTCGCCAGTCTGAACGTTATAGCAACTCCTATTGAGATGGATTTTGAGTCGTCGGAAGTTCTAGATCATTAGCCGGCGTCATGCACATCGGTGGGGACAACTGACGCAAAAAACGTGCCATCCTGTCAGGAGTCGGGCTCAAGAACCAGACAGGAGCAAACAAGAGGAGACACCTGAGCGACGGGGCGAACACGGTGGCGTTAAATACTAACGCGTAAAGTATTGGAAACAAAGGAATGGAACTCGCCAAACGCGCTGGGGAGCACAACGAGTCGATATTTGTCGTTACGGAAACATTGCTTTCTAAAGAATAACTTGTGCCAGGGCTAATAAGTAAAGGTTTTGCAATCTTCAGGCAGGAAAGAGAGCACGACCTTCTTGGAGGAGAGGTAGCGGTCCTCGGTAGGCCAGGTAAAAAACATCTCGAGTCCCAGACCAAGATGTGCACTCGCAATTTCCAGTTGTGCGCAGTTATGATCATCCTCCCGGCAGAATATTTAAAGTTTCCTGTGTTCACAGGGCATAAAGTGCAAACGGCGATGAGGATGCTTCTTTACTGCGGGCCCTGACCGCACTAGTCAACGACTCGCAAAGGACCCTCATAGTGGATGATTTCAATATTTCACACATTGACTGGGCAGTTAAAGTCTGCTTACCGAGATCGGAGTAACAAACCTGCTGAGAATGGCTGCGCTCTAATGCTCTGCACCAGTATATTAGGGAAAATACCAGATATAGGGCTAGGGGCTTTCCATTCTTGATGGATCTAGAAACAACAAACCTCCCTGACGATGTACTTGGACTGCAACACTGTGTGCCACTGGGCAACAGTGATAACGTGTGTGTGAAAATCGCCCTTTCCGGGCGGCATTCCAAGGTACCCTCAAGACTAGTTAGGAATTTCTGTAGTATGGCCGTGGATAAGCTCCGCAATAGGGCGATGGGCTGACTAGGGGCAGGTAGAGGGGGTCACTGTCGAGGAGCCCTGGTGGGTTATAAAGAGATCCCTGGTTGCCCCCAGGAGGAAGTGGCACCTTTGAAACGATGGGGTGTGGAGGACAAACCCATGAGTCGGAAGGCTGCAATGGCCAAGGACATCAATTGTAGAAACCGTACCTGCAACCACTGCACAATTTCCGGCCGTCGGCTAGCCTGGGCCCGTTTGCAAAATCTCGGGAACGAGGCTGCGAGCCCCCGGCGAACTTCTAAGCGAGAATTCGAGCTCAGACTGGCCCACTGCGCAAGACAGCGGCCAAAATTTCTGTAGCTACGTACAGTCGAAAGGCTTAGAAAGGAATCCCGTAGGTCCACTATCCACCGGGGACCACGGTATTGTCGCTGATGACCAGGGCAAAGCAGATGACCCGTAAGAATACTGTTGTAGGGTACATAGGCTGGGTAGTGGAGTAGGAGTAGATCTGGCTCTGGAGCATCCTACTCCGCAGTTAAACGAGCTAAATCTCTGAGAGGAAATCTTGCGTAAGTACCTACAGCAATTAAGCAGTCACAAGTCAGTGGGTCCAGATGGCATTCACCCAGCTATCATCAAGCCGTTGGCGGATACCATAGCTCTGTCAGTGTGCAGGCTGCAAAGGTCCGCTTTGGACCAGAGTAAGCTGCCTCCAGCCTGGAAAAGCACGGCCGTCGTGGCAAAACACAAGAGTGGATCTAAGTCAGCTGTGCATTATTACAGACCGGTAAACCTAAATAGCATCATATATAAGGCCCTGGAGAAGATCATACGTACCCACTTCTGTCAGCATCTGCTGGGGCACACCAAGCTTAGCCCGGCCTAGCATGGATTTTAAGGACGTAGATCTTGTCTGGCCAATCGTTTGTGCTTCTCAGATGAAGTTACTTGACGACTGGATTAAGATAAGCAAGTTGAGATATGCTATCTGGGCTTTAGCAAGGCTTTCGACTCTGGTAATAATCGACTTTTGCGGTGGAAGATGGAGATACTCAGTAAGGGTGGACCATTGTATAGGTGGCTGGTGGACCTCCTCTCCCACAGGACATTTTGCACCAAAGTAGGGGACGAGTGCTTTAGTTTGATGACCATCACCAGTGGTATACCTCAGGGATCCGCCCTGAAACCCATGATATTCTTATTGTTTGTTAACGACCTGGCTGTAACACACTCATGAGCAATACATAACGGAATTCAAAAGGCATCTAGGAATCAGAATTTGCTTATCCGTAAGTTCAACAACACTATGATAATAAATGAACAGTCACATAAAACATACGAACCTCAATTATACGATCACACGGTTTCAGAAAACGAGAAACAAGTTGCGGCGTGCGTGAGACAAGCACGTACGTCACGCAGGTCAAAAACAAGATATGGCGAAGTAGCGCGCTGGGCGCGAACAAACAAAGGTTGGTTCATAAAAACAGTGTATAAAAACACACAAATAGCGCATGTGAGCGAGTGATATCAAAAAGCATAAAATTATGGCATTTTGTGGGTATTCTCCATAATCAGTCACCCACCAAAATCCTCCCGAATCCTAGCAGAGTAAAAGGTTTGGAATACGGATACTGACTCTCCCTACCTGCTAAGACCGTGCTGTAATTGTGCGTACCTAATACTTCTGACGCCAGCATTCTGCTCGTGATTGCACTTGGTCCGGTGGCCAGGTCGACTCGATGTTACTCTGCACCGTCCATGAGAACTGCTGCTCGAAGGCGGGCGTGAAGGGAGTCGCGTAGGTTCCGAAACCTATGTGCTGTCTTCGGAAGATTCGTAGTAAATCAGTTGCGTGTGTTTGTATGAGTATGTGTGCATGCATACGTGGGTGTCGTGTATGACATTGCACGTGGATATACGGGTGAGTAACAACTACTACCTCACAAGGGAGGCTTCTTCCATAACGCTAATGATAAATGAGGAAAGGTGACCACTTTGACGTGTTCGTTTGAGGTTATGAACTATAAACGTGTTTCGTGCATGTGCGTATGATTGGGTGTGAGTGTGTCTGGGTGTGTGAGTAAATCACATCTACTAACACATGGATGAAACGTCTTCTATAAAGCCAGTAGCAAACGGGGAACGGTGAGCAGCGCGACAGGTTTTTTGGAGATTGTGGAGCGAGAAAGTGTTTCCTGCGCGTGTGTGATTGAGTGTGAGTGTATTTGAGTACACGGGTATGTCATGAATACTACTACGCACGGGAAGCGTTTTTAATAATATTAATAATGATTTATTTCAGGGACACTCGAGTTATGCTTGATTGCATGATCACATGGTACTAGTGAGGTAGCAAGGAAGGTTCCTTGAATATTCATTTGGGTAAATGCAGCACAAAAGTTTATAAGTTTAAGTGGTCGCATGGATGAATGCCCGCAAATTTGAGTTTGGAGGTCAGATGGAAGCACCACTCAGTAGTGAGAGAGATGGGCTCCACGGTCGAGATACTTGATGAAGTAAAGCGGGGATGAAATAAAAACGCGCAGTATTTCGGATAGCATAGACGTAAAGTCGCAGAGGTGAGTTAACCGACAAAGGAAGCCTTCGAAAAAGCACTGACGAAAACGTAAACAATTGTTGGTGCTGATGGACATGATATTAGTAATAATGGTTTGTTCCGGAGACGCCCGAATCATGCTTTATGCATTATCAAAATTTTACAAGCGACAAAACCGACAGACAAAATTCCTGAAAAATTCAGAAATACGTAACACAAATGGGGGTAGGAAGAAACAGAGGAGATACGAGAGGGAGATAAATGTATGCACAACCAGGAGTAATGTAGGAAGTTTAAGTGAACCCGGAGATGGATTCAAATATGGGCCCGGTGAATTTTAAGGTCAAGGTCAGATGGAGCGGCTGGCTGAGCCAAGTGGGGGAGAACGGAGCCTGGGAGTTTTACAGGAAAAAGACTGAAAATCGGCATGAGAAAATATCTTTACGAGAAACGACGAAGAAAAGAGGAAAAAAGTAGGACAAAAAATTGAGTTGTATAGCTGGGGACTATGTGGCCATGAACTATGCGTTATTGCAATAAACGGACGGTGTCAATTTGAAAACAGAGAGCTGGCAAAGCGAGACACAAAGGGTGAGTCAGATGGCATCAATGCCACGGAAGGATCGAGACACGGTAGATGTGGGGCACAGTTATGGACAAAATGGACGCACATCATGAGGGGTGGTGACAAAAGCACTGAAGGAGGCAGAGAAAGTACGTGGATACAAATATATATATATATATATATATCAGAGCAGGAACAAATGGCAGTGAAGAGACGGAACACGGAAGCAGCAGTGGCTAGACGAATCAGGTGGGGTTCGGTCAAATGGTGCGGAATTAACTTGGAAAAAACCTGATGACTTTGTTTATGACAGGTGCATATGGGGGATCCACAGCAAAACAGAACCAACTTTGGAAGCACAGAAGCGATGGCTGTCAGCAGAAGTTGATAAACGAGGGAATATGAGGGAAAGGATTGACGAACACAGGTAATAGTGAATCTAGCAGTCTGATTATTGCAGGTGTGACATGTGGTGGCGGTCAAACATGGGTGAAGCGTCAATAAATAGACTGACATTATGCAAGAAGAAGATGGCCGTGAAAATGGCTGGAGAATGCAGAGCAAATGGAAGTACTGGGTGGTTGGGTAGGTGTAAAAGATCACTGGGGAGGAGTAACTGCGAGGTGAGAAGAACTGCGGTGAGAAGATGCATCAGTTGTAACAGCCAATAACACGGAAGAGAGATAAGGAAGTGGAGGATCAGAAAGATCGGGTAATGGCTGATCACATGGTTCGAAACTGTAAATGAGAATGATGACATTACACGGAGCGGAACGCGGAAAAGCCTGAAAGGCACAATGAAGATGCCTGTGGGGATCAATGTACAAAGCGGACGGGAGTGTTGACCAGAGAAAACCAGGTAAGAGATGATGAATCAGATTGATTCACTGCAGATGACACAGGATGAAGACCGAGAAGAAGAAAAGAATCCAGGCGGGAAAGCCCGTGATAGAACAAAAATGCACGAAAAATAATTGTTTTGGAGTTGGGAGAATGGAAGTGGAGGGTTGCGTGCTTACAGGCCATTGCACCAAGAGATTGAGCCAGAAGTTGCTAATCGGTCCACTGTCTAAGAGAACGATCCACAGAAGAATTACGGATTCAGGCATGGAAAATATGGAAGTGGTAAAAATATAATGTATTCGGTCGTAAAAAATGCAAAAGTTGGAACGGCTAGTTCTTATATGGGGATTGGTCATGGTTATGGATGTGTATCGGGGAGTATAAGATGGACACAAAAGGATATCGCAGAATAGTAGCTGGTGAGGTATGCGATCAATCAGCTTTATAGGCATATGGAGGTACCAAGTGAATGCTGATTAGAAGCCGACAGAGGTGAAATGGGTGGAAAAGAACGTATTTCGGGCCTGAGCAGAGTAGAATGAATAGGGCTAGAATGACGTCATGCAGTGGGTGTTGTCATTGTGAAACAAGATAAGAACAGAAAGAGAGAGGATCGACGTGCATAAAAAGGTAGAATGACACGGAACGGAAATGATAAGAGTGCTGATAGGAACTATAGATGAGCGAAACGTGGCAGGAGAATGGTAGGAGCATGCGGTCCGCAACTGACAGTGATAAATTTGGTGGGGCTAGGAAAGTTGGAGCACGCAATCCGCAGCCGGTGCCAGTAGGTGGAGCTGACCGTGCGCTGGACACCGAACCTGAAAAACACTTCGTGAAGTGAACACAGGAGGTGTGATCTACCGGTCTAATTGCGCTCGCACATCGTTGCAGACGGCCTGCATCCCCGATGTGCTACGGCCAAAGTGAGGGATCTGACCGCGTCCCGCCAGTTGGGATTGGCGTGAGTGTTCACTGATGGTTGTACAGAGGGCTGAGCACACAGGATGAGGGTATATGGTCCAGGACCAACTGGACGGGCAGTGGGAACTTGGACAACGGAGCCAACGGGAACGGCGATCGACAGACGGTCATACAGCGTTATTATCCAGGCGCACCAGCCAGAAAGGTGGTCAGTGTAGTGCCCGAGGCAGTTGACCGGCTTTGGGGATAACTGGAAAGGGAAAAGAGATAGAGAGACGCAGTCTAGGTATAGCCCAGCTTAGGAGCAACGGCTAACGGAAAGAAAAACAAAAGTGAAACACGGGCAAATCGTTGCGGCGGATCCATAAGACAAATTGAGGCAATGAAACATGAGACTGAAAAAGGAAGCGCATAAGTGTGGCTAAAACTTTCAATGGGAATGTTAGTATTTCATTTAGGGTAGTCATTCTGCAGAAGAAAAGAATAAGTTCTGCATGAAGTTACGGAAGAATCTTAGCTGGGGGGTAGGGTGGGGACAGAAATGCTGACGTCACAACTGGGTGCTGAGTTCAGTTAGTGAGCCACGCTGAGTGAGATAAATGAGACTAGATTTTCCAGTCCAAAATCGCAGAGGTGGTGAGGGAAGTGTATGTGGTGGGACCCGGTGTGGAAAAGAGGCAACGTCAGCGAAGTGGTATCAAGGATTGTCCAGCTAATGCCCATTCTGTTACTATAGAGTGGGAGACAGTAAAGAAGATGAGACGTTGAAGGAGCGAGACATTCATGGACCACTAAATAGATGAGGATTCGTACAGAAAAACTAGAATGACAAAAAAGAGCGCGATAGAGAATGGAGAGGTAGAAAGGCCTCAATATTAGACTAAGGCGAAGCTTGGTCTGTGACGCGCGAGACTAAGAAAGGAAACGGGGCACCATGGATAACTGAGGGACGTAAGATTCAGTAACGAGGTTGGGATTTGTAGAGTATATATATATATATATATATACAAATATAAACGTATGTATGTATGCATATATATATAGCGGACCAGGTGGTGGTTACTGACGCAGCTGCTTTAGCGTTGTCGAGGTTGGTTTCAGGGCGATAGAAGCGATATAACCAAATTAAGGTAATAAATCATGGAGCAGATAAGGCATGTTGACAATCTGTGGGGAGTATTACGGTGGTCTCTATAAAAGCGAACGCATCTGGAAGGATTTATTTCAAAGTGAAATTGGCAGGGTCATATAAGTTGGTGTGGAAAAACAATTAGTGGACGCAGACATGCTTTACATAGGTCGATGGCGAAGTCTAAGGCGAAGCAGTCAAACAAAACATTCAGAATTTCAAAAGCGGTGAGGTTATTTGGGAAGGGAAGGTTAAGCGAAAAGCAGAGCAATTGCTTAAAAGTCGAGGCCTTCCTCGTAAGCTTGACTTTTGGTTATGTGAACTAATAGTCCAAGTGTCCCAAAAATAGCAGAAATGTAATACCGAAGGATTTGTGATGTCCTCTAAACGGGGGAATTGCGTAAATGAAGCAAAGTCCGTTTTACCACTGAATTAGCACTTAAGTACTAATGAATAGTAATTACTATTCACCAAGAGGTCTTGGAGGATGCCCTCTTAAAGAGATGTATTTAGAAGCCGCAGCATGGAAATTTCGATGGAGCAGAGTGACGAAAGCTGACAGGTGAGTGAAACAAGATTCAAATAAAGGGTTCGTTTCAGGTTAATTGGTGAACACAAGTTGACAAAATGGCGGGCAGAGGGGTTGATAAACGATGGTCTTATGGGGTCGCATGGGGGTGATGCAACAATGATGCTGTCAAAGCACGTAGACGATCGCTTACCGGGATATGCTGGTAAAAGTTTGACATGGGGCATTTGGAAAACATCCGGAAGGTCAGTAACTTGGCATACTTATAGTTCACTTTCAGCAAAGGTTTAGAGAAACTGCACTCGCAGTGGTCTTTGGCATGGACGCCCAATCGTGAAGGACTGATGGAAAAATGGCAGTAGGTAATAGGTAGGTGAAATGGTGTTCAACATATGAGGAATACAACTGTACAACGAAGTGGGCATGATATTGTATATGTGTTCGATATCTGGCGGAATCAGCCGGAATTAGTAAATCACTGGAACCTTCAAAAGGCACAGATAGTTGCTTGACTAGGTACGTTGAGGAAAGTCTAACCTGAGACTTGGGGGGGGGACAGATTAAAGGCAGTCTAAGTTACAGGTAAATGATTCTCAGCTAAATGTGTAGAAAAAGCACCCTTTGGTTAGTGGTGCGAGTGGCTGACCATGATATCCTGCTCAACTTGTATGACTGACTTTCTGAACCTTATTACAATAGCTGCCAGTGATGGTAAGGCAGTGATCTCAGTCTTTTTAGACATGTCTAAGGCCTTCGGCCGGGTGTCTCACATTCGTTTGTTGTCAAAGGCTAAGACATTCGGCCTTGTTGACCCACGGTATGCCTGGCACGAATCGTACTTGTCCTCGCGCAGTCAAGTAGTAAACGTTGATGACACATTTTCCACACCTAGCTCCGTAACCAGCGGTGTGATCTATGGTAGTGTACTGGGCCCATTGTTGTTTCTCATGTACATAGATAACATATTTACCGTGGTTCGCCATGGAACTCCGTTTTTATTTGCTGATGATGTAAAGTTCTTGTAGACCTTCGACCATAATTCATTGGGTAATACTATAGCAAAAGTATCGGCGGACTTACGGATGCTCAATTCGTGGTGTACCGATTGGGTAATGAAGTTCTCGGCGGATAAAATCTGCATTCTTACATACAAAAGTCATGTTTCTCCCGGAACTTTTGGTATAGGTGGTCATCCGATCCCCAACAAGTCATCAGTACGCGACCTGGGCATATACTACTCCTGTTCGTTCAACTTTTCGGAGCAAACAGACATTCAAATTACTAGGTCCCGCAGGTGAATAGTACTTGTCCACAAAACATTCCGTTTGCGTGAAAGTAAGCTCAATGCCTATACAACACACGTTAAACCAATGCTAGAGTATAGTTCAATAGTTGTCTCCAACATGCGCCAGATTGATAGGATCGCCATCGAAAATGTTCAGCGCACCTTTACTAAACAAATAGTTGGATATTCGTCTAGCCTCAATTATAAACAGCGCTGTGACGTGCTACAGCTCGAACCTCTTCGGCTCCGACGAATAAAGAACAACTTGTCCTTTTTCCACTCGCTAATAAAATATCGATCCCTGCAAAGCCTCCCTTGTGGTAGGGGGCCCCTTTAGGCTTCAGGTACTCGTTACGATACAGCAGTCATTCGGTCATTGTGCCGTCCTCGAGAACCAGCCTACGGTCCAATTTCTTTGTAGTTAAATATTCACAAATGTGGACTAAACTTCCACCAAGTGTCGGTGCAGTAGGCCACTTGCCGAGATTTAAAGAGGAATTAAACAAACGGCCTGATGTCCTGACACTCGTATCAAACAATGATCCATACACTTCGGAGGAGCGAGCGTACGAAGTTGGTTTGGGTTACTGACACGCCGGTCTGATTCGGGGGCCACGAGACCTACGTACCCCACAAGTCGCCGCATATACCACTCGAGTTTTATTGAACTTTCGTGTACAACCTTGTGTTTTGCGGAGTCGAACCATTCACCAAGTAGTTCCAATTTCTAGATGCTAGAGATTTCCGTTTACCACTGACTGTTGATCCTCAGCTGGGAGCACCCCAGACTGCGTTTTTCCCTTTTTACCTTTCCAGACAACCACTGATGATCCCTTCCCTTCGATGGCTCGGCATTATACTTGGCCCACATTTCCCGCTGAAAATTTGATACATGTTCGTCATTTCGTCACTACCACAAAGACCCTGCTCTCCAGGACCCCTAGCAACCTGGTTGCAAGCTCCTGGACTATTTGATCTTTATGTGACAACGCCAATATCACTCAAGCGAAGCTCACCGGTGCGGGGCGCGGTCAGATCTACCGCTTTGGCCGGTGCACATCTGGCGTGCAGGACGTCTGCGACGATGTGCGGGCGCAGTTAGGATGGCGGATCGCATCTCCTGTCACCAAAAATGGTTTCTGGTTGGGTGTCTAGCGCAAGTTCAGCCCCACCCACCAGCACCGGTTGCGGCAAGAAAACATTTACTCACCCGGAATGCTGCAAATATGGAACTATCTCCTCCAGTTATCGCCTATTTTTCGTCGTTCTTGTCTTCATCTTTGCCACCTTAACTTACCGCTTCTTACGCCTGGAAAAATCTACCTTCCCTAGAACATAATTATCACGGGGTTAGAGGACCTTTTCCGTACTCGGCTTACCGCTCATGATCCTTTCTCCCGATGACTCCTGCCAACCCACCCGCTTGCCCCATTCATAAACTTAACCAATCCTCGAGATAAAACTTGTTCTTATTTTATCGCAGTTATCGATGTATTTGCAAAAGGTCACATTCAATGTTGCCATACACTTCCGTCCCACAAAGTCCAAACAGTAAATTTCATGGAGGAATATTTGTCTCCAGAGCATCCCAACAGTCGGCAACTTTGCGATAGTTCGCCCTCTCTATCAGCCCTTCTGTTCGCCCACACGGCTGTAGCATTGCAATATCCTCACCTTGCAAAGATCCATGCCCTCCCCATATAATGACATGAGAGAGACATCTGCGTCGCAGCGTTTTGATCTTTCGCCATCACAGGATCCATCTCTTGCAAAGAATACAAGCTGATAGTATCTCACCTGTCAACTACTTCACAACCCAACTTCGCAACTGTATTCACCGGTTGTTTGATACGTTTTCATATCCGGCGTTCTATCGTGGTAAATCTTCTCAGACAATGTTGATTCTTGCATCTCTCTGGTCCCCATGTTTGGCCCTTAGATAACGATAATCAAAAGTAAACCCTTACCTGTCATTCAAATACTCATCTGTGCAAACCGTGTATCTGCGACTATCATGGCTACGCATCACAAATTGATTTGTCGCCCAGTTCCCATTTCCGTTTTGGTGCATCACATTCCACCTTTATGAAAGTGAACAAGGTGCGCAACGATTTGACGGACTCAGTCCATATTTGGTCGCTGAACGTTACAAGGGAAATCTGCGAAATATTTTGATTGTCCTTTGTCTGGAAATTCGTTCCTTTTATGGGCTGATTTCAATCCAAAGCCGTGTCCTACTCCACGGAGAGCTATAGCTGGTTCATGTCTCCCTTGGAAACTTCTTTCTCCTCAAGGTGAACAAAATTTTCGTCAATTCTGTTTGATTCTCCCGTTGCATAGCCCCTTTTTGTACTAATTCAAGAAGAGTCTACTACCTCCGAACAGCTCCACCCTGACCTGACCGGGTTGGCCACCCGACCTTGAGTTCAAACTTGCCGGGAGCCGCCTTAAAGAGTAACGTAACTACTTTCTCCTGTACAATGTCGAGTGCGTATGCCTGAATCATCCTCTTGGAATTCGGACTTTACGTCCAACCGTACCTTTTGATCTTGCGTCACAGCATGCCTCGGGGTTATCCGAAATAAACCAATATTATTATTAGTATTATTAGTATTATTATTATTATCTTGACGGAACAGCAGCAGTAGTTCATGAATGAGTGAAAAGTGATACAATTATGGATTTGCCTTTGTTCGTTGGTGAAAAGCATGGAAGCATCTAAAGTCAGTAACAAAGTGGATGCCGGAGTTGGACATATAGTGGACTGATACAGTCGTATAAAAGTAGTTCATATCAACAGCTCTCAGGACGTGCATGTGGTTGCGTAGCTGGATATGCTGAAGCTTGACTTGGAAAGCTGAGGAGGCAGTCGATCTATCTATGTCCTGGATTGTGGGTACTTCATTGCCAATGCAACTGTCATGAAATGCAAATGGCTGTAAGAGCGGAGATGCAAAGGAAGGATACAATGAACATGGAGCTGGTGTCACGCAGATGAAGCTCTGGAGGGAGGACCATTTCGTGTTTTGTGGAATAGTTGGCAGGTGAGAAAGGAATCGTTAGATGATGGTTTTGTTTAGGTAAGTGCAGTGGTGAGTTACCAACTACCAAGTGGATGAACGGTCTTTTCAAGAGTATATATATCAGGAATTGTGATGTTCATAAAAAAGATCTGAACAGTGAAACCGCTTATTTTTCCGGGGTAAAAAATTCGATAACTAGACATAACAGGATGAGGGTAAACACGGGATCAGTTTGGACAGATAAAAGACAAGTAGATGGATACAAATGTCAGTAGTCGCGAATGGTGGGGTAATTTCTGAGCCGAGCGAGTATAAGTGCGTAATTTGATTTGAAACTTGACGGAGGTTATAATAAACCCTGTTCAGAAACGTTGAAGGAGGCCATGCGCGGCAGCAATAAGATGCAGGTGACGCTGTTTTTCAACCCGAAACTGGTGCTAGCGGGTGAGGCTGGCCGTTCGCTGGACACCTAACGTGAAAACCACTTCTGTTGACTGGAGGTGCGATCCGCCAGCCTAGTTGCGCCCGAACTTCGTTGCAGACGGCTTGCAAGCCCGAGATGCGCTGGCCAAAGCTGTGGACCTGACAGCGCCCCGCACTGTTGGGTATCACGTGAGCTATCTTGGTGGGGCCAAGTGGCAGTTGGTATCAGGTAGTCCGTGGTCAGATGACCAGGCGTTAGGGGGTCCCGGAAAGTAACTAAGGGAGCATCTGTCGGGTAAGTTACGAATAGCCGACGACCAAGTAGATGCATAGGCCAAGTTACCGGCCGGTGTTGTCTCCAGGGTATCAAGAGTCATCGAGAGTGGTACGCACGAGGGAAGGTCTAGAAATAGAGGAAAAGTAGAGGAGAGCAGTCTGGGATGCTCCCAGCTGAGGATAAATGGGAATCGATACAGAAAGGCAAAATTAGTAGACAATAATAAACTAGTTTTTCGATTGCGGAAGGCAGAAAAACCAAGAGTGTTTCTTTGATTCCATCCGTCATACACCGCCGTCATTTGCACGATTCGTAAGCTTAGACCCTTTTCATAGGCTTGGTCATCGGGTATGTCTACATCTAGGAGCTGTAAGGTTTGGGTAACGTGAGGAATTTATCCAACGCACCTCTAAACCAATGGCTGGAAGTAGAACTGCGTATTTCTAACGGTAATTTATTCTATAAGTAGGAGCACACCGTGATGAAGAAGTTTGAAAGTAAGCTGGTGTTGGTAATGGGGGTTGGAAGGATAAGAATTCTAGAACGTAGTAAATAGCTAGAAACAGGCGCAAAGTGCACTAGATCAGAAGTTTATGTCCGGCCAAGAATGATGTTAAACAAAACGATCACGTTCAGCTTCCTACGGCGGAGCCACAATGGGTCTAGTTCAAAAAATAAGCAGCTTTCTTTGTAAGGGTGGGGCGAGCTCCATCCAATCAGTCGCTTAGTAAAACTGCTTTGAAATGATTCAATACCAATTCTGTCTGGTTCCCGCATACAATAAAATATCAGTAGGCAGTATTCCAATAAATCACTGGCATGAGATTAGTAAAGGCAGAGAATGCAGTCCCGAAGTCCGAAGGAGCGAAATATTAGCCCTAGGAACTTTTTAGCCTTGGCGACTTGGAGGGCCGAATAGTCCGAGAAATTAAATGCACAGGAATACCTTAAATTGAGGTCCCAAACAACTTGCTTGTTAGCAATGGTTAAGCCACAAAAGGCTAAAGTTCCTGGAGGAAGTTTGCATTTATATGTAAAAACCTCGCACTTGTCGGCGGAAAAACCCATCTGCCAAGCTGAGCACCGTCTATCGAGTGCAGATGTGTCTTTACAGATGTTTAAGATAGCCGAGGCGATGCCTTTAGGCTTGAATGAGTAAACAATTTGAATGTCATCAGCAAAAATAAATGAGGTGCCATGGCCCACTGGGAGGAATGTGTCGTTTATATACATGAGGGACAAGAAAAGGCCAACGAGGCCACCCCGTGTGACAACGCTTTTAACTGGTTTAGGATTGGAACAGTGTCCATTTATTGAGACAACCTGAGAGCGACTAGGCAGGTAAGAATTGATCCAAGATAGTAAAGGGTCAGTAGTGCCAAAGGATGGAATTTTGGCCAGAGGATGTGGATGTGGCACGCGGTCAAATGCCCTTAACATATCCAGGTAAGGTACTGTAAGAGCCATTCCATTGTCTGCCATTTCAGTAATGAAATTCAAAAAATCAAGTTGGCAGGTTGAGCAAGATCTTGACCAAAGGAAACCGTATTGTCGAGGATTGATAATGTCCAAATGAAAGAGGTGCTTCACGATGTGTTCCTTTTGCGATCTTTTTCATTAGCCGAGAGAGAACAGGTGTATGGTTAATGGGACTGTAGTTTGTTACATTATGCCTTGGACCTTCCCTGTGGTGCGGGATTATGACTGAGCATTTCCAGTTTGTGGGCACCACGCCGGAGTTCATGGACAGTGTAAATATATTCAGTAGTAGGTAAGGTAAATTAGGTCCGCATTTAACTATTTCAGTAGGCGGTAAGCCGTCAGGTCCTGGATAAGATGATGGCTTGAAAGTGGTCAATAATTGGGAAATACCTGAGGCGTTAAATTCCACTGTGGACAGAGCTGAAATGGTAACTGGCGGAGGAGAGGTAGGGTCAGCTTCGATAATAAGGGCCAAAGTTGAGGAGAAGAGTGAGCTGAAGGCCTCTGCGATGGAAAGGGGAGTAGAAGCGGATACATTTTCCGTTGAAACAGTTTGCGGGATATCTCCATGAGTATTAGAGGTTCTGGCCCTGCACAATAATGACAGTCGAAGAGGTATAGTTGAATGTCGCAGAGCCTTTACTTCCTGATTGCGCTGTGTAGTTTCTTCAAGCCTTTGTATGGTAGACGTGAGGCGAAAAAGTGAGGTAAGAATTGCAAAGTCGTGTGTAGTTTCATGAATTTTTTGAAGTTTGGCATACTTTATTCGCAGAGCGATGATACAGGATTTCCTGTTATTCCGCTGCTGGGGGAGGTGGATAATTCTACCAAGGAATCTGGAGAACTGTGCGTAGAAAATATCAGTGGCGTGTTGTGGATCACGGGAGAGAAAAAACCCACTCTAGTCATCATGTCGAACGGTTGTAGGGAGAACCTTCCAGTCAGGGAGAGGAGAGGGTTTGATGCAGTGTGATTTCAGAGTAGGCTGTGGGTGAGTGGGAATGCGGCAGTTAACTAGATTTTGATAGCTACCGGGAAAACCCTGAGAGATTGAGACAAATACATGAGGGATGCCATGGGTGAGAATGAGATCTAAAATGCTGCTTTTCTCGCACGAGAGCGGATATGCTGTACCCACCCTCCCGCAGTAATACTTGTTATAAATGGTAAAGGGTTAGCTGGTGCAGATAAATACGACAAAGCTATCTTAGGCAGGTGAAAGTCGCCAGCATTAACCTTCGCACTTGGGGGCAGTAAGGATGGGTATTCAAATGCGTGATTAGTTGTGGAAGTCTGGAGAAATTTTCACTTGACGGACGGTAAAGACATCCAACATGAAGTTGAAAGCCAGGACTGTAGGCAGTTAGCCAAAGTAAATCGGGAATAGAGTCAAGTACAGGGTGTTGAAGTGCTGTTGTATTAAAGGCCTTCTTGACAATGCCAAACAACCTCCACCGCGTCCAGTTTTCCTATTTACTCTGAAGACATTGTGGCATACAAGAGAAATCTGGTCCGTTGGAGTGTAATCGGTTTACCAAGTCTCGGTAATCAAGATTATATCATAATTAGAACTAGTGGCCAGATATGGTAAGTGCCGAATTTGTTTACGATGGATCGGCTATTAAAAAGAACCAAAGGGATACCGTTGTTGCCATATAGTTCCGGGGAATTCGGTTGGTCAAGTAGGTTGTGTAGTGCTGAGTAGACTAGATTCGTGGTCTGACTAGAAGGTCCATATGCGGGTGGTGAATCAGCTCCGTGAGTTAGAGGGTTTGGTCTGCAATCTGTTTCATAGTATGGTGCGCTATTGGAAAAGGAAGGGCTGGTGGCGCCATGTTGTCGGGCGGTGCCGGGGTCCGATGTGGATGAACCCTTTAAGAAGTGCGGGATAGCTGGAGTGTCTAGGTTAATGACATTTCCATTTGTCCAAGGGGGGTTAAAGATGATATACTGAATAGAAGTGTATTCCGTTTAAAGCCCCGGTTTGGGATAGAGATTTTCACCTGAAGGTAGGGGTAATGAATGGGCAACCGGCAACTTTGACGTGTGGCATTGTCAAAGGTAGGGCACCGACGGTGGTGAAAAGTGCCTAAGGCAACAATGGCCATTATTTGGCGCGCTACTATCATAGGTATTTAGAGGATTTGTCCATTGGAGAGGAGGTCCAAGTAATGATGGGGAAATGCCATACATTGTCTGGGGATGGTTTGGCGTCAATGGATTCGATAGGGCCTCCAACGTGAAGGAGCGTTTAGGTTCATAAGGATTACCGGTTTGTTAGTCAGGAAGAGCTGAGGCGAGGTGCCTGTGTTATGACCGTAGGGCCCGATGCCCGCCTGAACTCCACAGCTGGCATCTGATTACGGAGGATTGTGAAGCGGGGTGACGACCTGGTAGCTGACTTGGGGGAGGGGAGGTAGCTATTTATAATGACGTCGATGACGAACGCGGAAAGATGAATAATACACGTTCTGTCTGAGGCTATGGAGCAGATATCGAAGGCAAATTTACGGTTTGTAGAATTGTTCCGTGGGTGACACACGATATTTGGGCATTCTGGGGCCCTAAATGGTTTACCGGGGTTCCGAGTCGTCGGCTGGTCCGTGTTCATCCTCGAGGAGGCTGCTAGTGCGCACGTCGCAAGTGAGAGTTGCTTTGGCAGTCTTCGCCTTGACAGTTGTTATCAGTTCGCCAAAGCTTCCGGTAATTTCCACGAAAACGCCCAAAAGCCAGGTGCTGGAGTGAGCGTGTTGGTCGGCAATTACCCCTACATCCCCAACCTTAAATGGCTTTGCTGTGGTCAGCCACTTCTATCGAGTTTGCAGGGCCGGTAGGTATCCCCGCCGCCATCGCCTCCAAAAACCTTGGCAAGATGATTTGTCAGCTTCCACCCAAGAAGATAGCTACCAAGAAGGTTTGTTTGCCCGTGAAAACCCAAGTTCGACCTTAACGGCAATAGGTCGTTCAGGGTGAGCGCCATGTGGATGGGTTCGCCGGTGGCCACTGGAACCAGGGGGAGGTTGTTCAGAATTCTTTCTACCCAGGTCATGACGGAGCTTAACGTTTCATCATGGGGAGACTGTTGTTCGATTATCGACAGCAATATTCCCCCGGTGGACCTGCTCAGAAGTTCCCATACTCCACCGCGATAACTGGCCCGCGGGGGGTTGAAGTGCCACCGTGTTCCATAGGCCACGGTTCGGTTCTGCAGCCCATTATCACTGAATGGCCACCAAACCGTAGTCACTCTGCAACCTGGCAGCGGAGACATGTGTTGTTTCCCGCGACGGCACAGCGTCTCCTACATTGTGCACAACTTTGGATTGCGCGTTTCACAGTCAGTCTTCCTCTCGGTGACCAAAGGCGCTTTCGGAAGGCGCCTGTCGCTTGGCTTTCCCCGGCGCGTCTCTCTACAGAGTGAATGTGTTGAGTCATCAGTTCTGTCGTGTGTTGTCGAACCGGTAGCAGCATGGGATATTCCTTGTCGAAACTCAGATGGGAGTTGGTCAGTCCGCCATCTACCCGCAGTAATCCATTACCTAGTTTGGGGTTTGGAGGCCTCGAGTAGTTTTTTGGGGTGATATTCCCTTGTCGATTGGGCACGCCTCTCCGGCCTTCTCGAGTTCTCAGGTATAAACCTCCCTTTTATCATCTAGAACAAATCGTACTCTGTGACTCTAAATTCAACAGGGTTCATTGGGCCTCGTCATATATGGCTGGAAAAGCGGATCCATTTCGTGACCAGCAAATGTCCCTTAAACCTGGCCCACCGTACCAATTACCGGAGCGTCTTCATCCAAGAGGAAAACCCGACCAACTGAGACAAAATGATTGTCTATTCGGCGACTGCTGCCGTCATCACCGCGCCTTTAACCTCCACTTCCAATTCCAGAAGGGGACTTTAGTTTGCAAACAGGCCAGTCCTGTTCAGGCTTTTGCAGGGATTTCGACCCTCCAGTCCACGCATTCACTTGCCAGAAGTTGGCCGCACCTCAGGAGCACAGATCAGCTGGGTTATCTCCAGACTTGACGTGTTTCGACTGGTTCATGGTAGTTTCGTCGTGGAAGATCTTGAGCCGGTCAGCAACGAAAGTGCGAGAACGACTCCTGGCATTGGTAATGTGGTACTGTACCGTCGTCGGGTCCGTCCAAGAATTAGCTGGCCAGAGATAGAAGTCGAAACTTCTCTTTACTGCTTGTACCGCTCTCACTGCTAACACGGCTGCACTAAGCTCGAGGGGCGGGATCCAAACCGATTTCAGTTGGGCAACGCGGGCTTTTGGTGAACACGATCCTCGTGGCGTGTTTTTCCTTTCCCACACGCCATAGTCCGTACACTGCGGCTCACTGCCCGACTTTAGGTGCTTCAGAAGGGGCAAGTAGTTCTCCCGTAAGTGTTGTATGACCAGGGAGAAAGCACCGTGGAATCCGTATGACTCCTAGCTTCTTCAAACTTATCAGAAGTTCTTCCCATTTCAGCCGTTCTTCTCGGTCCAGTGGCTAGTCCCAGTCGACTTTCTTAAGACAGGGCCGCTGGGGCATGGTCTTTCCGGGTAACAACTTGGGAGGGACAAAACCAAGCAGACCGACAAAACTAGGGACAACCGATAGTATGCCACGACGAGTTACTGGTTGCTCGGGAACTTTCATTTCGAAAACGAAGTAGTCCGTTTTCGCATTCCACTATATTCCTAGGGTGCTTTCGGTAGGGAGTGGAAAGCCGTCCAGCTCACTAACCCTTCCGGCCCTCTGATGGTACTGAATGACTCCGAGCACTTCCGAAGCCTTCGACTTTCATTTAGTGAGATGAAAGCCGCCCTGTCCTAGCAACCTTGTTAGGCTCTCGAACTGCGCTAGGGCCGAGTCTACATCATCGAATGGCCCAAGGTAGTTATCGATGTAGAAATTTCCGCTGGCGCTGTCCACTACCGACCTGTGGGCCAGAGCTCAGTACTCGTTTGCGGTTTCTCGAAGGGGCGATGATACCGCTCCGAAGATGTGGACCGTCATTCTATGATTTATTGCCGCTTTGTTTAGGTTTTCCTCTTCTATGGGAGTCGCAAAGTATCTCGCTCTTCCACTGGTATTTCTCCCTGAAGTAACGCTTCTATGATTTCGGCTGGCAAGGCCGCTCGGCCTACCCTGAGGCGGCAAAAGACTTCGGTCAACACTGTGGTCCAGTCAGGCCCCCGTGGCAGACGATAATTTGCCTACTTGCCTTGGAAATCGGCTGCACAATCAAATCCACCTGCAGCTTTTCGGGTGTCTTGGGGTAAAGAACCGGGTGGTGAGGCAGATACCAGCTCCATTTCCAGCCGTCTTTGGTTGCAGGTACTTCTTCTACGTAGCCAAGACCCTTGCTTTGGGTCGTTACTTCTGCGTACCTTTACGCAGATCCTGGTCCTGAGCAAAGCTCTCTTTCAATGGCAGTAGTCGTTGCAAAGCATAGATTCTGTCACTAACCAATGGGTCAGCTTGTGTGCTCCTTAGGAGGAGAACCTTGAACTGATTTTAAGGCCTCTGCTTCCTTGCTGCACTGTCTGCATAGCGAAGTGGTCCTCTTGAGACAGTGGTATACTTTCGTCTCCGATGTCGTGGAACTCCTTCTCGCACAATAGCTTCAATTGGTACCCCGTGAGTTTTTTCCGCTGATACGTAATTCCCAGTGCCAAGTCGTCCGACTGGACCACATAGTGTATATTCTAGTGTTGTGCGTACGGCGCAGGTTGCCTGGTAGTTGTCCACTCTGTGGTCCATCACCAATTGTGCTTCTGGCACTTCGCAGCCGTTCAGAAGATCCATTCGTCGTCCTCCTAGTCTACGATGGTTGCACCTTACTAGTGGGGCCACCTAGTTGAAATTGCGTTCACCGACCCCGGTGCTCGCATGGGAAGATCGGCCAGCCTAAAGGCCTCTGTTGATTCGGCATGCTTATTGGTATCTAGGGGATGAGCCGACCATTAATTACTATTTGCTTTGTGCCCACTGTGCTCACCGCAAACGATGTCGTGCTTTTAGCGGACCGGTGCTTATCGGCAAATCGCTCCTTCACCAAGATACTGTCTGATCAGCTGTCAACGAAGGCCAACGCCATGGCCCCCCCATTAGGGGTCACCACTCCTACAGCAACTACTCCCAAAAGTACTGGTTCACTGGCAGACTCTGGCGTTGATCAAACCACACCGGGCTTAGTGTCTGCCAGTGATGTAGTTTCTTTCGCCTGGCCTAACGATCAATGGTGTCTGCCTGAGCGACTTCCGTGACTACCTCTGGTGTTCGTTCGGCAAGCCACCGCCTAGTGTGTGGATTTAAGCCAGATAAAACATGCTCTTGTCGTCCGTGCCAGTCAACAACGTTCGTCCGTTGTGGCTTCGGTGAACTTCGGACATTCTACTAACCCAAGGCCAGCGTCGCTGGACTTGTGACTTGGAGGAGCCAAAGCGTCGAGTGAAATAGCTTGCGAATTTGTCCAAGGCTGATAATTTGGATATTCTCATGCAGGGTTTTGAGCCTTGCTGTCGATGGCTCTGTTTACCCTGTTGCTATCCCAGATGATTCTACCAAATCCACCGCCGGCTATCCTGGTTTGCCTGTTGAAATATTCGGCCTGTTCCTCGAAGTCAGCCTCGTGGTCGCTTCAGCCTATCCGTTTCGCCTCCTCCGACCGCCGACCCTGTAGCTGCAGAGCGAGGTAACGGATTACACCCTCCAATGTGCGCATAGCATCGAGATCAGGCCTGCAGCCCAAATAGTCGAACAGCTCTGTACCTTGATCACTAGGTCGATCATTGCATGGACGTTGCCCGCTGTTCTTTTGGCCTCTGATATCACGCCTTTCATTAGATTACGAGCTACCTTAAATGACTGGACAAAGTGGTACTTCAAGATCCTCCTCGCCTGTGTATAACCTTGTCCCGGATCAAGCCTGGTACGCACATTGATAGTTTTCTTTGCTGGGCCCCGACCATAATGTGTCAAATATAGTGGCCTTTGTCCGCTATCAGTTATGTTATCGACGAAGGTTCCGAACTGTCTGATAAACTTGCAGCAGCGGTCATATCGTCCATGGAAAGCTGTTAGTTCTACTCTTGGCAGGTCGGTCGTAGGTTCCATTGGTGTCTTAAGTTCGACAGCCGGCTTGGAGTTTCCTATCTCCATCTAACGTGATGTGTCTGATAGACCGTTGTCGCTAGCCTTCTGCTGACGCTAGTTCCGTCTACATCTTTCCTCTGCGCCTTGGGCCTGCTGCCTAGCCGCTAACACTGGCTGTTCTGGGTCTAATATCCTCAACTTGAATAGATCAATAGTCTGCAACCAATGACGTCCCCAGTACCACATGAACTCGCACTAGGAGGGCTGGGTGATCTTACAATACCTATTGAATCAAAAGTACTCAACCCCTCCCCAGTGACCTACCGTATTACTTCCAGTCCAAGTTCGAGTTACTCCATTGATTTCCTGGGCATTTTGAGTATTTTCTCTTCAAAAACTGATAAACCGAGTATCGTAACACGAATTTGAGCAATACTTAACCGAATTCAAAAAGCATCCTGGAATCAGAATTTGATTATCCGTAAGTTCAACAATACTATGATAATAAATGGACAGTCACATAAAACATACGAACCTCAATTATGCGATCACACGGTTTCAGAAAACGAGAAACAAGTTGCGGCATGCGAGAGACAAGCACGTACGTCACGCAGGTCAAAAATAAGATATGGCAGAGTAGCGCGCTGGGCGCGAACAAACAAAGGTTGGTTCATAAAAACAGTGTATAAAAACACAAATAGTGCTTATGAGCGAGTGATATCAGAAAGCGTGAAATTATAGCATTTTTCGGGCGTTTTCTACAATCGGTCGGTACAACTGCCTCCGCCTTTCGATCGCCCCGCTTTAATTTTGCAGACGGTGTGAAGATTGTTGGATCTGAGTCCAGGGTGGACTTATGCAGGAATGTAGGTACCGTCCTGGACTAAGCAGGCAAATGGGACTTACTCTTGAAAGCTGGAGTAAGCCGTTTGTCTTTTAGAATAACAGAAAGCCTAACTGTCGCTCAAAGCCAAGGGCTGCTCACCATAGAAGTAGTCCGTAGGGTTGATGACCCCGGGGTCACTGTGGGCCGTTACTTGAAATGGTCTGACCAGTCCAAAGCTGCTGCAAAAATGGCCCGTGGTGGCCTCTTTAGACTGCGATTGACATTGTCTTGTCGGCAGATGGAAGTATTAGTATCCATTTACATGGCTGTAGTACGACCTCACTTAGAGGGTGGCGTGCAGGCTTGGTCACTCATCTACAAAAAGGGCGCCGACCGCTTAGAAAAAGTTCAATGTCCAGCTGTGCGAACGGTCGAAGGGAAGAGGGGTAAGATGTACAGGCAGAGACTCCGTGATCTGATTCTTTTCTCGTTAGAAAGGAAGAGACGTCTAAGGGATCTCACAGACAGGTTCAGGGTAATGAAGGGCTTTTCTGGCCTTAAGCCAAATAGTTTATTCCAAGAGTCTTTAGGTTCCAGAAAAGAAAGGCGCGAAAATGATCTGACGAATGTTCGAGCTAGGTTGGTGGTTACGTCGCACTTCTTAAGCAACAGGGTAGTGAACAGTTGGAACGGTCTACCTTGTGGAACGATAGACCTACAGACCGTCCAATCCTTCACAGTTTCCCTAGATCGCATGTGGTGCGAGATATTTCCTTGCTGTTTGCTTTGAGTATGTTCACAAGACGGATGGCGGGTAGCACTGTGGTCTGTCTGTAGTATGTTATATTCGACGTCTTCGCTTACTTCTTTCTATCTCACTGAAGGCTCACGATCCATCTTGTCTCTCGCAGTTAATGTGCGATGAGGTTTTCCGTTCCCATTTGCTCCTAGGGGGGATTCGACAAAATACTTCATCGAAAGAATTCTAGACCCTCGATAGGCCGTGGCCATAACATTTCCTGTGCTTTTGAACTAAACCTGAACCTAGGCGGTGCTTTTGAGGTTGGTTTGAGTCTTGTTGCTCTGCTTTTTAACGATGAAATTTTTATGCCTTCGTGTTATCTGTGAGTTCTGGTTCCGCAATCTTTTTTCTCCCAAGAAAACAGTTTAATGATGTTGTGGCGTTGCTATCCTTCTGGTTACTGAAGTATTTCTCTGGCCCTTCTATCCCGTTTTTCAAAGAAACCTCAACGGGAGGTGTCTTCCCAGTTCAGTGACGAAGACACAATCCCTATGAAAAAGGTAGCGAGGCAGCAGTGGACCCAGAGGCTGGTAACAACGATACCACCGCAGCCCCAGTTTGTCTGTCGGAGGTAGCTACGAATCAGGAGACGGAGATTCTTGGTCTCAGAAGCATCATTGGGACCCTGGAGACTAAAACAGGGCACACAGAGGCGACATTGTTCCATCTTTGTACGGTGCAAGCAGCGGCTCGAAGAGCCACCAAGATTCCAGAAAGGTGCATTGTTATTGCGGGCGAGGAGCTGCGAGACTTGCATATCTGTTTCAAAAGCCTTATTATTTGGGGGCCGCTTCGACAGGAAGACCGCTTCTACGGAGGGAACAAAACAGATACTGGGCGCTCTCTTGTTGCATAAGATTCCATACCCGCAGGAAGCTCCTTGCTCATATCCAAAACTAATAGACAAGTGCCAATGTTGCTTGTTAGATTTAACCCACCACAGACAGTGTATGACTGCCGCACTCAGACTGTCCGGATCGAGGAGGCAAAAGACACGGTTCAAGGAGTCCCTCCGCATGTACCCTCACAAGCTGGACGTCGAACTACAATACCTGTAGCTTTATCGGACACTATAGGTGGTCCGAAGCTTGGGCTCACCTTGTTAAGAACGTTCGAGCAAAGCGTGGCCAAATTCGTAACGGATCCCGAAATCAAGAGACGATTATCCGCGATATTCCACGATACTAGATTATTACATGAACAGTGACATAAAAATATACAAACCTCAATAATACGATCACAAGGACTCAACAACGAGAAACCGAATAGCAGCGTGTGAGCAAACAGCACGTGCGTCATGCAGGCCCTGAACAAGGATGTGCCAAAGTAGCGCTCTGGGCGCGAACAAACAACAATGGGTCCATAGAAACAACCAGTTCGTAAAGACAAGTCAATAGTGTAGGCAAATGAGTGGTGTTAGGAAAAACACTGAATCGCGAGGGTTAAAGGGGATTTTCCACGACCGGTTGTTACACACCTCAGTGGCACCACTGACACTCGTTAACGTTAAAATAGGCCCGATCCAAAGACAGCGGTAGGTCGCATGAAGAAATTTGCACCAGAATTAGGCCTTGTGCGTCTCAGAATAACAGCTTCGTTAATGCAGCCAGTGAAATGGATGAGCCCATGACTGGCTGCAATGTAAGCCACAAGAAAAATCTAAGCGTCCTAAGAAGAAGTCAACGAGGCCTTCTTCTGCCCAGGTGGTTCAAGGAGTAGAGACAGGTTTGCTGGGTGATCCAAAGCCGTGGAACTCTTCCTCCAGCGCCCAGAACAAAATGGCGCTAAAAGCCACAGGTTATCTGCTCAGCCATGTGAGCCTCCAGACCAACGCCCCGATAGGCTTGTATAAACGACCCACACCTAGCCTACCCCATTTTTCTCACCCCATGGTCTCAAAACTCCCGGAACCATTGCACCTAGACAATATGAACGGGGTGCTACCTCAACACTCGTCTTATACACGGTCCCGCTGGGAGCTCAGTCTCAAGCTGGTAATTCCCACATCATTTTATCCGTTCCTGGTACCTCCAACCTCCTACCATCCCCCAGGTTTCAACAGCCAGATTCCCGCCAGCCACTGGGTCCAAAGTTCCCTCACTCTCTCAAGAACGGTCGGTAAAGTGTCTCTCCACTAACTGTCACAGAATTTAAAACAAGGTTCTGGAACTGAGACAGTTGATGGCCGACGAGAATCATCACATTCTTACCTACATAAAGGAATGACTTGCATCGGACGACCATGAAGATGAAATAACTGTCAGTGTTTATACTTTGGTATGTGAGGATTCAAAAGGAGGGCGAGCAGGTGGGGTGGTCCTTTTTCTTAGTTCCCTGTTACCACCAGTCTTGGTCTTACTTTTAGACCCCATTTCTTGCATAGACTGTTCTTGGGTCAAAATTGTCTTAATTTCTAGTGAAGTCCTTTCACTTGGAGTCATTTACAGGTTTTCGGTTTTCACTGCCGAATCCAGCAGTGTGCTCACAGGACAAGAGGGAGAAATTAGGACCCAGCACTAGTTTACGCATCTCCACTACTAGGTGATTTTGTTGCCCGTGGGGTGAACTGGGTTATACTTCACTCTTCAGACAGCAACTTCGGGGAATCTGTAGCTAGACTCATAACAGGGTGTAAATAGACCCAGCGAGTCCCATTTATTACCAGAAGCAGACTGGAACTAGACTCACATCTTTTAGACCTCATCATCGCAAACGAGAATCACCCCGTAGGCGGGGTCACTCCCATCCCTTCACTTGGAAAGACTGACCAAATAGAATTGAAATATGACTCCGTAACTAGACGGCCCGAGAGAGGTTTCTTGAATCTGAGTATTAGATCCTTCCAACGGACTGATTTTCACCAGATCAGGAATTACCTGCAGATCCAGTCTGAGAGTATCAACTGGAAATTAGAAGTTGACGAGGCGACTGGGCTAACTGAGCAGCACTTTGGTGCCTCTGTTTGTGCCAAGAACTCGCAAAACCGATGGAACGAAGCGCCCACTTCCCAGAAGAATACGTGGATCATTAGGAGAGCGAGCGCGACCACGTGCAGTCTATAGGTCCACAGATCTAAAGACCGACGCAAATAACTTCATAGCGATCAGAAACCAGCGCAAGTCTAGGATCAGGCAACACTTTTGAGGAAGTAATAAGTCCATCTTTTACCAAAATCTTAAACGTGCTCAGCAGACTTCGCCCTCTCCCCTTGCCTTACAGCTGCCAGACAGCTCTCCAACCAATTCTCCAGAACAGGCAACAGAAGCCTTTAGGTCTTACTTCAGCTCCATCCTCAACTCCTTTTCCACGAATGTGCATCCAGTTATACAAAACCCATGGTTCATCCATCACAGGAACATAGTGAAATCTCTTTCACAGATGCGCAAAAAGCTTTGCCTTCATAATCCCTATTGTTCCATGGGTCCGAACATGACTCACTCTCACATTCTTAAGGAAGCGGCCGAGGTTATGTTCGTCCACTATAATCTGCCTTTCCGTGAATGTCTAGTTACGGGTATTTTCACCAATAGCTTGAAGAAAGGAGCAACACCTCATATTTAAAAAAAGAAAGCCGTCATCTTCCCCATAGTTCTAGAAGAATTAGTCTAAATAACATACGCGGCTTGGTATTTGAACATCTCATAAAAACGGATATTGCATATAATTTTAAAGAGCATAGACTACTTACTATAAGTCAATTCTAGCAAATCGAGCAACATGTAGCCAGTTCAAACTAATCCGAAAAACAGAGCAAGATTAAGTCGTAGTTCCTACGGTACCAAATTGAAATTCACAAAAGGTACGAATATATACAAACCCCAAGTATGCGGCCGGATAGACTGCAAGGTAAAACCCAAATGTCCAAAGCCCCGTGGCTTAAGAAAGACGGTCGGAAACGGTTCAAGGCCAAGTTCAAATGTCTTGCATGAATAAACAAACTTGCAAAAGTGTAGTGTATGGAAGAGCTTTTCCAAGTAATGTCAAATATAGTCAAATTCACAAAGCACGTAGAACATTTGAAAGGATTTCCAGTATTTGTTCTTTACAACTGCTCCTTCCCTGCACGGTTCCCTACCTTACAGATCTTGCATCACCAAATTGCTGACTAAGACGGACGGTCCAACACAGGCATTTGAAAATGGACGGGTATCTCGTGCTATCTTCATCGACTTTGTCAAAGTCCTTGACACAGTGCCCCATGACATCCTTTTGTCGAAATTAATTAGGTACGGCTTTTCGGGCCAGCAACGACCGGTTATTCGCAGCTTTTGCAAAGATCGGTCCTTCGCGGTGAGAATGGAGCCACCTTACTCCTTATCATCCCCGGCCTCTATCGGAGTGCAATAGGGTTCAGTACTTGGGTCCCTTCTTTTTCTTATCTATATTGGGGACCTACCCGATGTCGTCCCCGTCAACATAGCAATTTATGCGGACGATGTGAAACTAGGGGGATCGGGTCCATTAGAAGCACAGGTGGCCATGGTTGCAGCAAAGCTCTGGTCCTTTAGGAGGGGTTTGTCAATCAGTGACGACAAATGTCTCAGTGACATCCTTTCTGGGCCGGCAATGGCACTCAAATCCGAAAAGTAGGCCAGCACAAACTACTAGGATTGTGGCTTCGTAAAAACCCTTCTTTTTCTTCTCACCATGGAAAAGCCAGCAAATCCGGTTTGCGAATTTCCTATTTTATTGGACGCCTTCTCTCCTATGCATCAAAAGGGGACCTTCGTCTCCTCTATGGAATGTACGTCCGTCCTGTGTTACAATATGGAGGTCAAGTAGTACACACCGGTCCTATCAAGAGTCGAGAACCGCTGAGATGGTTCCAGAGAAAGGCGACGAAGACGGTGCATAGCCTACAGCAAACGTCCTATCCAGCTCGTCTGGTTGAACTGAATCTCTATCCTTTAGAGGCAAGAAGTATATGAGGAGGTCTTTTCCCTACGTACAACTTATTCTCCGCAGATTTGATAGACCGATGTTTTACTCGTCCAAGCCTAGAAACTCTGCGTGGGCATAGTAAGAAGCCTTTTAAGCCCGGTCCCTGCACATTCCTATGCCAAGTCTTCTTCATCCGCAAGGTTCATGTCCTTGTGGAATAATCTCCCACAAGATATAATAAAGGTTTCATCCAAAGCATTTTTTAAGGTACTTCTGGATGGTCAACTGGTTTGGGTTCTGCCCCACTCCAAAATCAATTTTCCCTCTAACCAGTGAAGCATTCGGGTTGTTTTTCCTTTCCTTCCTACCAGTCTTAGAGGAGGGATTGTTAGCAAAATTACTGAAGAAACAGTTTATAAATAAATTTGTATGCGTTTGTTTTTTCATTTTCTAGTAAATGGCTTCTTGTTCTTACACTTGTTTGCCATCCCATGTCTTCCAGTTTCTTTATGTTATGTACTCCAACGAAAAAACGATAAACACAAGATCCTGGACCATTTAGACTTAAGTCTCTTACCCGCGAAATACTTTAAGACTCCAAGAGCCTGATGGTCGGGGTTGTCACTTGATATGCATGATGCTGCACTGCCGACATCTTTAGAGGCGAAAAACGAGGCATCACCTCGAAGATTGCGCCCGAGGGTACCCTAGCCCTAGAATTAGCAATGAAGCCAGTAAAGAGGACCAGGGAACCGTCAATATGGTACACCAACACCTGCAGTCTCCCGGTAAAAAGAGGGGAGTTGACGGCTAGGATAGCAGAGTCTGATGCCGTTGCGTTGACCGAAACTTGGATAAAGCCATATACTGACGTGCGCCTCCAAAGATTCGCTGCTTCAGACAGGATAGAACAGATGAAAGGCAGGGGGGCAGAGTGGCACTCCTAATACGGACCGACATAGGCCATTGGGAGGCTCCGTTCAACTTAGTCTCCAGTAATGTACAGGCCAGATTTTTCTTTATCAGGATCGAGGCGCAAACAGTATGCTTTATCTGTATTTGCAGGGCGCCGCTAGTCACAGATGCGGAAGACTTTGGGCTCTTGCAAATGCTGGATGCTGTGCTGGCACAGACAAAGGAGTTCATCTTATTAAGGGATCTCAACCTACCCGAAATTAACTGGGAAAGCGGGATCGCACCAAGTGGATCAACAGGCGACAAGTTTTTGCAGTGGGTCCAGTTACATGCACTTAAGCAGCATGTGTAACGAACGTTTGAGCAAAGCTTGGCCAAATCCGCAATGGATCCCGAAATCAAAAGACGATTATCCGCGATATTCCACGATACTAGATTATCACATGAACAGTGACATAAAAATATACAAACCTCAATAATACGATCACAAGGACTCAACAACGAGAAACCGAATAGCAGCGTGTGAGCAAACAGCACGTGCGTCATGCAGGCCCTGAACAAGGATGTGCCAAAGTAGCGCTCTGGGCGCGAACAAACAACAATGGGTCCATAGAAACAACCAGTTCGTAAAGACAAGTCAATAGTGTAGGCAAATGAGTGATGTTAGGAAAAACACTGAATCGCGAGGGTTAAAGGGGATTTTCCACGACCGGCTGTTACACCGCCCACCAAAATCCTCCTGGATCCTTAGAAGAGTCAAAGGTTTGGCATAAAGGTACTGGTTCTTTTCTACCTACATAGGCTCTGCTGTCAGTGCGCGCGCCTAATGCTCGTCTTCAACGTTCTACTACTGGTCGCACCTAACCCATTGGCTACATAGACGTGAGGCTAGATGCTGTCCTTGTAAAGGGCCGTCCTGTCCTGGATGTATGTGCTTGAGTGAGTGTGTGTGAGTGTATGTGTGTGCCGGGGTGTACAATAAAATCACAGGTACGACTACACATCAAAGGAGGGCTTTCTGCAATGTCAACAAAAGTCTGTGTGGCAAAAAAACGAGTAAAATGTAGCATGTGTAACCTAAGCTCCGCTACTTCCACATATGCAAGGGGCATTCGGTAACGTCTACAAGAAGCAAACAACGAACACTGTCGCATGTCTGACGGGGTTACGGGGCGTAGAGAGCGTCGTGCATGTGTGTATGTGTCGAGATGTACAATGGGATCGCATTCATCACCACATATCGGAAAGAACCTTCTGTAATATCAACGAAAGACCGCGAGCACTAAAACGTGTTTGACGGAGACCGTGCGGTATATATGGTGTTGTTTTGTCCACCTCGATGACTGGCTAGAAAAGGTCTACTGGGCCTCGGGGTTATCAGCTCCTCCGCCTTCGCTCTCGAGTAGGTTCATACTGCGTGTGTTGCGAATGAGCACTCCATTAGTTGTCTTCACCTTCACCGTTCTTATCATTCCGTCAGTACTTTTGATGGTTTCCGCAACTACTCCCAAAGGCCAAGTGCTGAAATTTGTGCGTTCGTCGGCGATCATAACCACATCCCAAACTTTGAATGGCCTTGTTTTCACCAGCCACTTCTGCCAAGTCTGCAAAGCCGGTAGGTACTCCCGCAGCCATCGCCCCCAGAAGACCTTGGCCAGATGGTTCGCTTGCTTTCATCCGTGGAGGTAGCTCCCGCGAAGGTTTACCAGCCCTTGGAAACCCTCGTTCGATCTTAACATCAATAAGTCGTTCGGGGTGGGCGCCAGGTGGGTGGGGTCGCCGTTCAATACTGGAACCAGGGGGCGGTTGTTCAGGATTCTCTCCACCTCAGTCATGACGGTGTTCAGCGTCTCGTCGTCGGGCGGCTGCTGTTCCATGATTGACAGCAATATCCGTCTGGCGGACCGGATCATGCGTTCCCATATGCCGCCTCGGTGACTGGCCTGTGGGGGGTTGAAATGCCAGCGTATGCCGTAGGCCACGGTTCGATCATGCAGTTCGTCCATGTTTATGCTCTTGTGCCAGCGCTGCAATTCCCGGTGAGCGCCCAAAATGTTCGATCCATTATCTGAGTATATATCGGCCGGTACGCCTCTTCGGTTGATAAATCTTTGCAAGGCCCGTAGAAATGAATCGTTCTTCATCGAATGTGCGGCTTCTAGGTGTACCGCACGTGACTTCATGCACATCATGATACATCCATATCGCTTTTCTAATCTTTTCCCGCACTTGATCCACAATGGCCCGAAATAGTCCAACCCGGTGTCACTGAACGGCCACCAGCCCGTAGTCACCCTGCATTCTGGTAGTGGGGCCATGAGTTGTTTGCCCGCCGCGGCATTGCGTCTCCTACATTGCACACACCGTCGGATTACGCGTTTTACAGTCTCTCGTCCTCTCAACAACCAAAGACGCTTTCGGATGACGCTCGCCACGCGACTTTCCCCGGCATGTCCCTCCACGGCGTGGACGTGTTGAATCATTAGCTCTACTACGGGTTGTCTCGCAGGCAGCAGTATAGGATACTTTGTGTCGAAGTTCAGGTGGGCGTTGGTCGGCCTACCATCCACCCGCAGCAGTCCGTCGATGAGTTTTGGGTTTAAACGCTTAGATTTGCCTCTTGGAAATGGTATGTCTTTATTGGTCGGCCCCACTCCTTCCGCCCTCTTGAGTTCTCGGGCGAAAACCTCTCGTTGTGTCATTCGGAAAATATCGTACTCTGCCGCTTGTAGCTCATCGGGACTTATCGGGCCGACCCGTATCCGGCCTGAGGGCCGTAGCCCTTTCATGACTAGTAAATTCCTCTTGAGCATGGTTAACCAAACTAGCGAACGAAGCGTCTCCATCCAGGAAGAAAACCTGACCAGTCGCGACAGAATGGATGTCGCTTTGACGACGTTGGCCGCTATCACTATACCTTTGATTTCCAGTTCTACTTCCGTAGGGGGTTTCAATTCGAACACGGGCCAGTCCTGTTTGGGCAATTGCAGGAAGTTTGGCCCTCTCGTCCACGTGTCTAGTTGCCTGAAGTCGGTCGCACCCGGGGAGCACAGGTCGGCCGGATTATCGCCGGACCTGACATGACTCCACTGGTGCGTGGCTGATTCATCGTGGATAATCGTGAGCCGGTTAGCAACGAAAGTACTAGACCGGCTCCGGACGTTGTTGATATAGTAAAGTACTATCGTTGAATCCGTCCAGAAGCTAACCGACCAAATTTAGAGATCGAAACATCTCTTCACGGCTTGCACCACCCTGACTGCCAACACGGCTGCGCTGAGTTCAAGGCGTGGGATTGAGACCGACTTCAGTGAAGCAACGCGGGCTTTGGCGAACAGGATCCTCGTTGTATATTGTCCATCTCCTGCGCACCATCGTCCGTACACCACAGCTCCATAACCGACTTCGGATCCATCGGTAAAAGCATGTAGTTCTCCAGTCCGCGTCGTATGGCCAGGAGTCAAATATCGTGGGATTCTTACGTCCCCTAATTTCTTCAAGGTGTTCAAAAATTCTTCCCAATCCATCCGGTCCCCTCGGTCCAGTGACTGGTCCCAATCAACTTTCTTACGGCACAGCCGCTGCAGCAGGATTTTTCCGGGTAGCGGCCAGGGAGAGACGAAACCGAGCGGGTCGAACAAACTTGAGACAGCAGATAGTTTGTCACGACGGGTTATTGGTAGCTCGGGAAAGTTAAGCTCGAAAAGAAGGTCGTCCGTTTCCGCGTCCCATTGTATCCCTAAGGTGCGCTCGATAGGAAGTGGAGAGCCGTCCAAATCTCTTACCCTTTCGGCCTTTTCGTGATACGGGATGACCTTCAGCACTTCTGAAGCGTTCGACTTCCATTTAGTTAGATGGAAGCCGCCCTCTTCCAGCAATCTCTTCAGACCCCTGAACTGCTCTAGAGCTGATTCCACATCATCGAATGACCCAAGGTAGTCGTCGACGTAGAAGTTCCTGCTGACGTTATCTACCACCGTCCGATGGACAAGATCGCTGTGTTTGTTCGCTGATTCTCGGAGGGCGTAGTTTGCACAAAATGGTGACGATATGGCTCCGAAGGGGTGGACGGTCATTTTATAATTCACCACTGCGTTGTCCCGGTCGCTCCCTTCCCACCACAGGAAACGCAAAGCATCTCGTTCTCCTACCGGAATCTTCACCTGATGAAACATTTCCCTAATGTCGGCAGACAAAGCCACTTTACCCACTCTGAAACGGCACAAAACATCGATCAGTGGTGTGGTCCAGTCAGGCCCCTGTAGTAGGCGATCGTTTAACGACTTGCCCTGAAACTTGGCCGCACAGTCGAAAACTACCCGCAGTTTATTGGGTTTCTTGGGGTTGATAACCGGGTGGTGAGGCAGATACCAGATACCCCTTTTGCTGTCGGTGTTCGCAGGCAACTTTTCAACGTAACCGAGGGCTTCGTTTTGATTCAATAAACCCGCGTATCGTTCCCACAGATTCTGGTCTCGAATGAAGCGTTCTTTTAGTCGTGGTAATCGTTGAAGAACATAATTTCTGTTGTCAGTCCAAGGGTCGACCGATGTGCGTCATAGGAGGGGAACCTCGAACTGTTTTTTAGGGCTTCTGGTGCCTTGCCGCACCATTTGTAGAGGGAAGTGGTACTCTTGAGACAACGTCGGTCTTTCGTCTCCAATGTCATGAAACTCCTTTTCATACAGCCGTTGCAGATGATACTCTATGCAGTCCGTTTCGGCGGATAAGTAACTCACTGAACCGCGTACCCCTACTGGACCGTGTCACATCCACCCCAGAGCCGTGCGTACGGCATAAGGTGCCTGGCGGTCGCTCACTCTTTGGTCAAGCACCCAATGCGCCTCTGGCACGTCGCAGCCGATGAGGAGATCTACTTCATCATCTTCCCAGTCCACAACGGTTACACCCTGCAGGTGGGGCCACCTAATCAAGATTGCTTTCAACGACCGTGGTGCTCGCATGGGGAGGTCCGCTAACGTGAATGCCTCCGTTGGTTCAATTTCCTCGTAAGTTTCTAGAGAGATGAGTTGAGGACTCAATCTACCGGCAGTCATTACCTGTGTTCCGCCCACCGTGCTCACTACCAACGACGTCGCACATTTAGCGAGTTGGTGTTTGTCGGCAAACCGCTCTTTCACTAAAGTGGTGTCGGATCCGCTATCAACGGAAGCCAACGCCTTGACTATCCCAGTCGGAGTCACTACTCCCACGGCCACTACGCCTAACCGTACCGGTTTACTGGCAGATCGTGACGTTGAACAAATCACGCTGGGCTTGGCACTCGCCTCGGATATGGTTATTCTCGCCTGATGCAGCAGCCGATGGTGTCTGCCCGTGCAGCCCTCGTACCCACATCGGTTCCTTGTCCTACAGGCTGCTGCCCGGTGCGTGGTGTTGAGACAGATGAAACATGCTCCTGCCATCCTCGCCATTCCCCACCGTTCGTCTATTGTGGCGTTGCCGAACTTGGGGGATTCTGGTATGCCATGGCTAGTACCACAGGATCTGCATTTGGGTTGCGCTGTAGTATCGCGTGAAATGGCATGTGTATTGGTCCAATGCTTGTATTTTGGATGTTCCCGTGCAGGGGTTTGAGCTTGGCTAGCACTGGAATTGTTTGCTTGGTTGCTGTCCCGGATGAGTCGGCCGAACCTGCTGTCAGCTATCTTGGTTTGCCTGTCCAAGTATTAGGTCAGGTCTTCGAAGTTAGCTTCTCTGTCGCTTCGGCTTATCCGTTCTGCTTCTTCCGCCCACCGACCCTGTAATTCGGGAGAAAGGTGACGGACTATGTTTTCCAAAGTGTGCATGGCATCTGGGTCAGCCCTGTAACCCAAATGGTCGGGGCAATTGAGCAGCTTTGCATCTTAATCACTAAGTCGGCCATTGTGTAGGCGCCGCCCTTGGATCTATTTACCTCTACCATCACGCCCTTCATTAGGTTACGGGCTACTTTGAACGGTTGGCCAAACAAGTCCCTCAGAATCTTCCTTGCTCTTGTGTAGCCTTGTTCCGGGTCGAGCATGGTGCACACGTCGATAGTTTCTCTTGCTCAGCCTCGGCAGTAGTGAGTAAGGTAGAGAAGCCTTTGTCCAGGGTAGGTTACCTTATTTTCGACGAACGTCTCGAACTGCTTGACGAAATTGCAGTATTGCTCAGCTCGCCCGTCGAAAACCGTTAGTTCCACTCTAGGCAGATCGATCGACGGTGGTTTGTAGTGGGCGACCGGCGTGGGGTTCCCTATCTTATTGCACCCTAATCTATCGGAAGTGTCAAAGTCACTGGTCTCATGCTCTCGCTCTTTCTGTGTACACTTCTTCTCTGCTTCCTGCGCCTGTAGTCTAGCCGATAGTAACTGTTGCTCTAGGTCTAGTATTTTCAGTTTATATAAATCGACATCCTTACGATCAATATTGCTCTCAATAACACATGAACTAGCACTGACAGGACTAGGCGATCTAGTATTAACTAAAGAATCACATGTACCCAAAACCTCCCCAGAGACTTGCCGTATTACTTCCTGTCCGGGTTCGACTGCTTTCGATCCTTTTATTGGCATTTTGCGTGTTTTTCCTCGTTCCAAATTGATCTATTGAGTATTGTAACGAACGTTTGAGCAAAGCTTGGCCAAATCCGCAACGGATCCCGAAATCAAAAGACGATTATCCGTGATATTCTACGATACTAGATTATTACAATGAACAATGACATAAACAATATACAAACCTCAATAATACGATCACAAGGACTCAACAACGAGAAACCGAATAGCAGCGTGTGAGCAAACAGCACGTGCGTCATGCAGGCCCTGAACAAGGATGTGCCAAAGTAGCGCTCTGGGCGCGAACAAACAACAATGGGTCCATAGAAACAACCAGTTCGTAAAGACAAGTCAATAGTGTAGGCAAATGAGTGATGTTAGGAAAAACACTGAATCGCGAGGGTTAAAGGGGATTTTCCACGACCGGCTGTTACAGCATGTGACGCGGGCCACTAGACACAGAGGTGTTCAGCACCCGTCTCTCCTTGACTTATTCATAACGGGGCACCATCGGGACGTTAAGGAAATTAAGTTGGAAGAGCCACTTGGAAAAAGTGATCATGTAGTCCTAAGGGTCACAGTAAGACTAAGCAAGACGCCGAAGGAAATCGTGTTACGTCGGCTCTATGGGAGAATCAACATAGGTGAACTAAGGAGGGCGGCGGTGGAAATTCAGTGGACACCGAGACACACAAATGCCTCCGTAGAGGAACGTTGAGAGACCATCAAGATGGGGCTACTCGAACTTGCAGATGAGTTCGCACCCCAGACGGTGGCAAGCAGTAGAAATCTACCCCCATGGCGGAAGTCAAAAGTCCGCAAGGCCATAGTTATTCGTAGGCAACGATGGGCGGCATACAAGCTGTACAGAACTCATGGGGCATGGAATAGCTATAAGATGGCTAGGAACAGAGCTCAGCCGGTCGTGGAAAATCCCCCTTTTTCCCTCGCGATTCAGTGTTTTTTCCCAACATCACTCATTTCCATACACTATTGACTTGTCTTTACGAACTGGTTGTTTTTCTGGACCAATTGTTGTTTGTTCGCGCCCAGAGCGCTATTTTGGCACATCCTTGCTCAGGACCTGCGTGACGCACGTGCTGTCTGCTCACACGCTGCTATTCGGTTTCTCGTTGTTGAGTCTTTGTGATCGTATTATTGAGGTTTGTATATTGTTTATGTCATTGTTTATTTTAATAATCTAGTATCGTAGAATTATCACGGATAATCGCCTTCTGATTTCGGGATCCGTTGCGAATTTGGCTACGCATTGCTCAAACGTTCGTAACAATACTCAATAGATCAATTTGGAACGAGGAAAATTCACGCAAAATGCCAAGGAAAGGATCAAAGGCAGTCGAACCCGGACAGGAAGTAATACGGCAAGTCTCTGGGGAGGTTTTGGGTACTTATGATTCTTTAGTTAATGCTAGATCGCCTAGTCCTGTCAGTGCTAGCTCATGTGTTATTGAAAGCAATATTGATCGTAAGGACGTTGATTTATATAAGCTGAGAATAATAGAACTAGAGCAACAGTTACTTTCGGCTAGACTACAGGCGCATGAAGCAGAGAAGTGTACACAGAAACAGCGAGAGTATAGGACCAGTGACTTCGACACTTCCGATAGGTTAGAGTGCAATAAGGTAGGGAACCCCACGCAGGTCGCCGACTACAAACCACCATCGATCGATCTGCCTAGAGTGGAGTTAACGGTTTTCGACGGGCGAGCTGAGCAATATTGCAAGTTTGTCAAACAGTTCGAGACGTTCGTTGAAAACAAGGTGACCGACCCTGGGCAAAGGCTTCTTTACCTTACTCACTACTGCCGAGGCCGAGCGCGAGAAGCTATCGACGGATGCACCATGCTCGATCCAGAACAAGGCTACACAAGGGCAAGAAAGATTCTGAGGGACTTGTTTGGCCAACCTTTCAAAGTAGCCCGTAACCTAATAGAGGGCGTGATGGCAGAGGCAAAGAAAACCAAGGGCGACGTCTACACCATGGCCGACCTGGTGATCAAGATGCAGAACTGCTCAATAGCCCTCGACCATTTAGGTTACAGAGCTGATCTAGACGCCATGCACACTTTGGAAGGCATAGTCCGTCACCTCTCTCCCGAACTACAGGGTCGGTGGGCGGAAGAAGCTGAACGGATAAGCCGAGGCGACAGAGAAGCCAACTTCGAAGACCTGACTGAATATTTAGACAGGCAAACGAAGATAGCTGACAGCAGATTCGGCCGACTCATCCGGGACAGCAACCGAGCAAACAAGCCCGGTACTAGCCAAGTCCAAACCCCTGTACGGGAACATCCAAAGTACCAGCCTTGGACCAACACACACGTCATTTCACGAGATGCTACGGCGAAACCAAATTGCAGATCCTGTGGTACTAGCCATGGCATACCAGAATGCCCCAAGTTCGGCAATGCCACAATAGACGAACGGTGGGGAATGGCGAGGATGGCAGGAGCATGTTTCATCTGTCTCAACACCACGCACCGGGCAGCAGCCTGTAGAACAAGGAATCGATGTGGTTACGAGGGCTGCACGGGCAGACACCATCGGCTGCTGCATCAGGCGAGAATAACCATATCCGAGGCGAGTGCCAAGCCCAGCGTGATCTGTTCAACTTCACAATCTGCCAGTAAACCGGTACGGTTAGGCGTAGTGGCCGTGGGAGTAGTGACTCCGACTGGGATAGTCAAGGCGTTGGCTTTCGTTGATAGTGGATCCGACACCACTTTAGTGAAAGAGCGGTTTGCCGACAAACACCAACTGGCTAAATGTGCGACGTCGTTAGCAGTGAGCACGGTGGGCGGAACACAGGTAATGACTGCCGGTAGATTGAGTCCTCAACTCATCTCTCTAGACACTAACGAGGAAATTGAACCAACGGAGGCATTCACGTTAGCGGATCTTCCCATGCGAGCACCAAGGTCGGTGAACGCAATCTTGACTCGATGGCCCCACCTGCAGGGTGTAACCGTCGTAGACTGGGAAGATGATGAGGTGGATCTCCTCATCGGATGCGACGTGCCAGAGGCGCATTGGGTGCTTGACCAAAGAGTGGGCGACCGCCAGGCACCTTATGCCGTACGCACGGCTCTGGGATGGATGTTATACGGTCCAGTAGGGGTACGCGGTTCCGTGAATTACTTATCCGCCGAAACGGACCGCATAGAGTATCATCTGCAACGGCTTTATGAAAAGGAGTTTCATGACATTGGGGACGAAAGACCGACGTTGTCTCAAGAGGATCACTTCGCTCTACAAACGGTGCGGCAAGGCTCTAGAGGCCTCAAAAAACAGTTCGAGGTTCCCCTCCCATGGCGCACACCGGTCGACCCGTGGACTGACAACAGAAATTATGTTCTCCAACGATTACTACGACTAAAAGAACGCTTCATTCGAGACCAGAATCTGTGGGAACGATACGCGGATTTAATGAAGCGAAACGAGGACCTCGGTTACGTTGAAAGGGTGCCTGTTAACACCGACAGCAAAAGGGGTATCTGGTATCTGCCTCACCATCCGGTTATCAACCCCAAAAAACCCAATAAACTGCGCGTGGTTTTCGACTGTGCGGCCAAGTTCCAGGGCAAGTCGTTAAACGATCGCCTACTACAGGGGCCTGACTGGACCACACCACTGATCGATGTTCTGTGCCGTTTCAGAGTGGGTAAAGTGGCTTTGTCTGCCGACATTAGGGAAATGTTCCATCAGGTGAAGATTCCGGTAGGAGAACGAGATGCTTTGCGTTTCCTGTGGTGGGAAGGGAGCGACCGGGACAACGCAGTGGTGAATTATAGAATGACCGTCCACCCCTTCGGAGCCATATCGTCACCATTTTGTGCAAACTACGCCCTCCGAGAATCAGCGAACAAACATGGCGATCTGGTACATCGGACGGTGGTAGAAAGCGTCAGCAGGAACTTCTACATCGACGACTACCTTGGGTCATTCGATGATGTGGAATCAGCTCTAGAGCAGTTCAGGGGTCTGACGAGATTGCTGGAAGAGGGTGGCTTCCATCTAACTAAATGGATGTCGAACGCTTCGGAAGTGCTGAAGGTCATCCCGTATCACGAAAAGGTCGAAAGGGTAAGAGATTTGGACGGCTCCCCACTTCCTATCGAGCGCACTTTAGGGATACAATGGGACGCGGAAACGGACGATTTTGTTTTCGAACTGAACGTTCCCGAGCTGCCAATAACCCGTCGTGGCATACTATCTGCCGTCTCAAGTTTGTTCGACCCGCTCGGTTTCGTCTCTCCGTGGCTGCTACCCGGAAAGATCTTGCTGCAGCGGCTGTGCCGTAAGAAAGTTGATTGGGACCAGTCACTGGACCGAGGGGACCGGCTGGACTGGGAGGAATTTCTGAACACCTTGAAGAAATTAGGGGACATAAGAATACCACGATGTTTGACCCCTGGCCATACGACACGGACTGGAGAACTACATGCCTTTTCCGATGCATCCGAAGTCGGTTATGGAGCTGTGGTGTACGGACGATGGTGCGCAGAAGATGGACAATATACCACGAGGATCCTGTTCGCCAAAGCCCGCGTTGCTCCACTGAAGTCGGTCTCAATCCCACGCCTCGAACTCAGCGCAGCCGTGTTGGCAGTCAGGGTGGTGCAAGCTGTGAAGAGATGTTTCGATCTCTACATTTGGTCGGTGAGCTTCTGGACGGATTCAACGATAGTACTTTACTACATTAACAACGTACGGAGCCGGTTTAGTACTTTCGTTGCTAACCGGCTCACGATTATCCACGATGAATCGGCCACGCACCAGTGGAGTCATGTCAGGTCTGGCGATAACCCGGCCGACCTGTGCTCTCGAGGTGCGAACAACTTCAGGCAACTGGACACGTGGACGAGAGGGCCGAACTTCCTGCAATTGCCCAAACAGGACTGGCCCGTGTTCGAATTAAAACCCCCTACGGAATTGGAACTGGAGATCAAAGGCGTAGTGATAGCAACCAACGTCGTCGAAGCGTCGCCCATTTTACCGCGACTGGTCAGGTTTTCTTCCTGGATGAAGACGCTTCGTTCGCTAGTTTGGTTAACCAGGTTCAAGATACGTTTACTAGTCATGAAAGGGCTACGGCCCTCAGGTCGGATACCGGTCGGCCCGATAGGTCCCGATGAGCTACAAGCGGCAGAGTACGATATTTTCAGAATGATACAACGCGAGGCTTTCGCCCGAGAACTCAAGAGGGCGGAAGAAGTGGGGCTGACCAATGAAGACATGCCATCTCCAAGAGGCGAGCTGAAGCGTTTAAACCCCAAAATCATCAACGGACTGCTGCGGGTGGATGGTAGGCTGACCAACGCCCACCTGAACTTCGACACAAAGTATCCTATACTGCTGCCTGCGAGACAACCCGTAGTAGAGCTAATGATTCAACACGTCCACGCCGTAGAGGGACATGCCGGGGAAAGTCACGTGACGAGCGTCATCCGAAAGCGTCTTTGGTTGTTGAGAGGACGAGAGACTGTAAAACGCGTGATCCGACGGTGTGTGCAATGCAGGAGACGCAATGCCACAGCAGGCAAACAACTCATGGCCCCGCTACCAGAATGCAGGGTAACTACGGGCTGGTGGCCGTTCAGTGACACCGGGTTGGACTATTTCGGGCCCTTGTGGATCAAGTGCGGGAAAAGATTAGAAAAGCGATACGGATGTATCATGACGTGCATGAAATCACGTGCGGTGCACCTAGAAGTCGCACATTCGATGACGACCGATTCGTTTCTACGGGCCTTGCAAAGATTTATCAACCGAAGAGGCGTACCGGCAGAAATATACTCAGATAATGGATCGAACTTTGTGGGCGCTCAACGGGAATTGCAGCGTTGGCACAAGAACATAAACAGGGACGAACTGCAGAATCGAACCGTGGCCTACGGCATACGCTGGCATTTCAACCCCCCACAGGCCAGTCACCGAGGCGGCATATGGGAACGCATGATCCGGTCCGCCAGACGGATATTGCTGTCAATCATGGAACAGCAGCCGCCCGACGACGAGACCCTGAACACCGTCATGACTGAGGTAGAGCGAATCCTGAACAACCGCCCCCTGGTTCCAGTATTGAACGGCGACCCCACCCACCTGGCGCTCACCTCAAACGACTTATTGACGCTAAGGTCGAACGAGGGTTTCCAAGGGCCGGTAAACCTTCGTGGGAGCTACCTCCATGGGTGGAAGCAAGCGAACTATCTGGCCAAGGTCTTCTGGAGGCGATGGCTACGGGAGTACCTACCGGCTTTGCAGACTCGACAGAAGTGGATGGCCAAAACAAGACCATTCAAAGTTGGGGACGTGGTTATGATCGCCGACGAACGCGCACATTTCAGCGCTTGGTCTTTGGGAGTAGTTACGGAAACCATCAAAAGCACCGACGAAATGATAAGAACGGTGAAGGTGAAGACAGCTAACGGAGTGCTCATTCGTGACATACGCAGTATTAACCTACTCGAGAGCGAAGACGGAGGAGCTGATAACCCTGTGGCCTAGTAAACCTTTTTCACACCAGTAATCGAGGTGGATAAAGAAACACCATATATACCACACAATCTCCGTCAAACACGTTAAGGTGCTCGCGGTCCCTTCGTTGACATTACAGAAGGTTCTTTCCGATATGTGGTGATGAGTGCGATTCCATTATACATCCCGATACATACGCGCATGCACGACGCACTCTACATCCCGTAAACCCATCATACATGTGACAGTGTTCTTTGTTCGCCTTTTGTTGACGCTACCGAATGCCCCTTGCACATGTGGAAGTAGTGGAGCTCAGGTCACACATGCATGCTACATTTACTCGTTTTCTTGCCACGCGGTCTTTTGTTGATATTGCAGAAAGTCCTCCCTTGATGTGTAGTCATAACTGTGATTTCATTGTAACCCCGGCACACACGCACACGCACGCACACACACGCACGCACACACACACACACACACACTCAAGCGCGTACATCCAGGACCGGACGGCCCCTTACGAGGACAACGTCTATGTGACCATTCACGCCGGCCATCGGTCATTTGGTCCTGTGGAAGATGTAGACTAGCCTCACGTCTATGTAGCCAATGGGTTAGGTGCGACCAGTAGTAGAACGTCGACGACGAGCATTAGACGCGCGCACTGACAGCAGGGCCTAGGCAGGTAGGAAGAATCAGTACCTTTATACCGAACCTTTGACTTTGCTAAGGATCCAGGAGGATTTTGGTGGGCGGTGTAACAGCCGGTCGTGGAAAATCCCCCTTTTTCCCTCGCGATTCAGTGTTTTTTCCCAACATCACTCATTTCCATACACTATTGACTTGTCTTTACGAACTGGTTGTTTTTCTGGACCAATTGTTGTTTGTTCGCGCCCAGAGCGCTATTTTGGCACATCCTTGCTCAGGACCTGCGTGACGCACGTGCTGTCTGCTCACACGCTGCTATTCGGTTTCTCGTTGTTGAGTCTTTGTGATCGTATTATTGAGGTTTGTATATTGTTTATGTCATTGTTTATTTTAATAATCTAGTATCGTAGAATTATCACGGATAATCGCCTTCTGATTTCGGGATCCGTTGCGAATTTGGCTACGCATTGCTCAAACGTTCGTAACACAAGTCCCTTAGAATCTTCCTTGCTCTTGTGTAGCCTTGTTCCGGGTCGAGCATGGTGCACACGTCGATAGTTTCTCTTGCTCAGCCTCGGCAGTAGTGAGTAAGGTAGAGAAGCCTTTGTCCAGGGTAGGTTACCTTATTTTCGACGAACGTCTCGAACTGCTTGACGAAATTGCAGTATTGCTCAGCTCGCCCGTCGAAAACCGTTAGTTCCACTCTAGGCAGATCGATCGACGGTGGTTTGTAGTGGGCGACCGGCGTGGGGTTCCCTATCTTATTGCACCCTAATCTATCGGAAGTGTCAAAGTCACTGGTCTCATGCTCTCGCTCTTTCTGTGTACACTTCTTCTCTGCTTCCTGCGCCTGTAGTCTAGCCGATAGTAACTGTTGCTCTAGGTCTAGTATTTTCAGTTTATATAAATCGACATCCTTACGATCAATATTGCTCTCAATAACACATGAACTAGCACTGACAGGACTAGGCGATCTAGCATTAACTAAAGAATCACATGTACCCAAAACCTCCCCAGAGACTTGCCGTATTACTTCCTGTCCGGGTTCGACTGCTTTCGATCCTTTTCTTGGCATTTTGCGTGTTTTTCCTCGTTCCAAATTGATCTATTGAGTATTGTAACGAACGTTTGAGCAAAGCTTGGCCAAATCCGCAACGGATCCCGAAATCAAAAGACGATTATCCGTGATATTCTACGATACTAGATTATTACAATGAACAATGACATAAACAATATACAAACCTCAATAATACGATCACAAGGACTCAACAACGAGAAACCGAATAGCAGCGTGTGAGCAAACAGCACGTGCGTCATGCAGGCCCTGAACAAGGATGTGCCAAAGTAGCGCTCTGGGCGCGAACAAACAACAATGGGTCCATAGAAACAACCAGTTCGTAAAGACAAGTCAATAGTGTAGGCAAATGAGTGATGTTAGGAAAAACACTGAATCGCGAGGGTTAAAGGGGATTTTCCACGACCGGCTGTTACAGCATGTGACGCGGGCCACTAGACACAGAGGTGTTCAGCACCCGTCTCTCCTTGACTTATTCATAACGGGGCACCATCGGGACGTTAAGGAAATTAAGTTGGAAGAGCCACTTGGAAAAAGTGATCATGTAGTCCTAAGGGTCACAGTAAGACTAAGCAAGACGCCGAAGGAAATCGTGTTACGTCGGCTCTATGGGAGAATCAACATAGGTGAACTAAGGAGGGCGGCGGTGGAAATTCAGTGGACACCGAGACACACAAATGCCTCCGTAGAGGAACGTTGAGAGACCATCAAGATGGGGCTACTCGAACTTGCAGATGAGTTCGCACCCCAGACGGTGGCAAGCAGTAGAAATCTACCCCCATGGCGGAAGTCAAAAGTCCGCAAGGCCATAGTTATTCGTAGGCAACGATGGGCGGCATACAAGCTGTACAGAACTCATGGGGCATGGAATAGCTATAAGATGGCTAGGAACAGAGCTCAAGAGATCCGAAGAGTGGAGAAATATGCCTTCGAGCGTCGGTTAGCTGCGTCGGTCCGCACCAATCCAAAGCGGTTCTACGCCTACATGCAATCCCACAAACGTATGAGAGAGAGCGTAGCAACTTTGGAAGGAGCACAGGGACGACTAGCTCTAAACGACGAAGACAAGGCTGACATGCTCTCGGCATTCTTTAAGAGCATATATCGACCAGAACATAGTTTGGAGGAAAGAATGGAGGGCCCACACGCGCCTCCAGTACCCGAATTTACTGTAGGAGAAGAAGAAGTGTACGCGGAGTTGCAAACGTTGAACAGAAATAAAGCAGCAGATCCAGACGGGATTCATCCAACAATCGTTCAGCCTCTGGCCGAGGTCCTGAGGGATTCGGTGACGAAGCTGTATGTGCGTCACTTAGACAGGGAATTGTGCCGGGAGACTGGAGGAGAGCAACAGTGGTAGGCATTTACAAGAGTGGACTCCGGCAAAAGGCAGAAAATTACCGGCCGGTTAGCTTGACTTCAGTACTGTGTAAGTGCCTGGAGCGAATAGTCAGGAAATAGATCTCTAGGCATTCGGTTCAACACAACCTCATATAAAATTCTCAGTATGGGTTTGTGGCAGGGCGATCCTGTCTGATGAATCTCCTGTTGTTCCTCGATGAGGTAACCAAGCGTCTGGACGAAGGGCTTTCGATTGCTGTCTGCTGCTTGGACTTTAGCAAGGCGTTTGATTCTGTGAACCACAGATTTCTGGATGTCGAACTGCAGTCTATGGGAATTGTTGGAAAGGCAAGACAATGGATAAGTAGTTTCTTAGCAGGGCGAGCTTTTAGTGTTAAGGTGGGGAGTCATGTTTCAAAACCGGAAGGTGTAACAAGTGGGGTGCCACAGGGCTCGGTGCTCGGTCCTCTGCTCTTCCTCATCTTCATCAATGACCTAGCAAGTGGGCTTACAAACCCCACCTTTATGTTTGCCGATGACGTCAAGATAGCTGGAGTAGATATAGAACTTGACTTGTTAGCAGTACAACACTGGGCACGCAAATGGGACCTTCCACTAAAGCTCACCAAGTGTCAATGTTTGACCACAAATACAGGGGCTGGTGGGAATGGCGTGGGTTCGTTGCAAGTGGTCTCGCAGGTCAAAGACTTGGGCGTTATAATGGACAACAGCTTTAAGCCGTCAAAGCAGTGCACCTCAGCAGCCAATACGGCCAGGAGAGAGCTCTTTCGAGTTAGATCCATTATGTCGTGCAGAGATCCGAAGATTTTCGTTCCCATATATCAGGCCATGATTAGGCCGCATATGGAGTACTGCATGCAGGCCTAGGTACCGTACCACCGGAAAGATATCGACTGCCTGGAGAAAGTGCAAGGGCTAGCCACTAGAATGGTGGCTGGGCAAAGGGGGTTTAACCACATAGAGCGTCTCCGTGCCCTAGACCCGTTCTCGATGGAAAGACGGAGCATTCGCGGAGATTTGATGGAAACCTTCAATGTAATGAAAGTACTGTCAGGAATAAGACGAGACGACCTTTTCTCTCTGATCCCCGAGAGAGGTACAAGGAGGCAAAGCCTTAGATTACAAAGGAAGCATTCGAGGCTCCAAATTAGGGCGAAGTACTTCTCAAATATAGTGGAACCCTATGGGAATAAGCTACCGGAGGAGGTCATAAATACCACAACAGTGAAGGCTTTTAAGTAAGCAGTAGACCTATGTTGGGTGGCAGTATACCCCGAGTTATGTTAAGCAGCTTTTAGGGTCAGAAGCAATTTACTTATTGTTTCCGCCTTACTCTGCCAGGGCTGATACTGCACAAAATGTCTGCCTTTCAGAAAAAGAAAATCACCAAGTGTTGGGAGCTACGGAAACGCGCCGACAACACAACTATCTAGACACACGATTGGCTCTAGCCACACCAAGTCCTGTGCAAACTGAACTGAACTGAACTGAACTGGTTGACCTTGAGGGTTGATGGGCAACTAGGGCGGCCGGTAAATCAGAGGGGCAACATGGGTGTTGACGGTATGTCACGGCATCACAAGATACTAGTTTGAATTGGCTGATTAATAGACAACTAGAATAAATCGGAAAGTACAATATTTTTGGGAAAATAATATTTCTGTTGTAATCAGCGCCTCAATATATTGGAGAAACTGTACTGTCTCCTCAACAGAATCGGACAGGGGAACAACACAGAATGATAGATAATCTACAGTTTTATAGAAGTGAAAATGAAAGACTGTGGAGTCCCTTAGTGCAAAGCCGCCGCGAAACCGACCGGTTTTGGCCGATTTTTGAGCGGTTTTTACCACTACGTCGATCGGTTTGTTTACTAGCCATTTCACACTGATCAAAAATGAATCGATACAAAATAAATCGACGACCGGAGTAATGTACAATGCTCAGTTGGCGTTTTATTTAGAAATTGGTTTGATTCATTGAAACGCCCTGAAATACCTCGGCATAGATCGTTTTTTTGTATGTCTTTGAATGTGTAAAATAAGGACAATTATTTAAAAAAAAATCGTAACTTAGGAAATAGAAGTAAGCATCGTAAAAAGTGACTTTGGAAAAGTGACGGAAATCGCCGAAGTATATCACGTATTCCAAACGATTAGGACATACCGCTCGGAAACCGTCCAGAAACCACTCAGAAACTTCTCGGAAACCGATCGGCGTAATAGTAAAACTGCTGGAAAACCGGCCAAAAACCCATTGGTTTCGGAACGGCTTTGCTACAAGAGTGAATATGTGGGAGATTTACGGTGAAATTGTCGAAGTCTGGTCTGTTTAAGACAGACCTAGCCAAAGCAACTTCATCAGCGTGTTTAAAGATGCGTGCTTGGTGAGAGTCAGGCGGATCACTAATTTATGTTGAAAACAAATACAGAGAAAGAACAGAACATTGAAATACATCAGTGCTGGTTGAGAGATGTTCGGAAACCTCCCTGCGTACTTCGGTGCATTGCGTTCTTCCAGAGAACTAATTTAGCAGATCCTTGGGGCAGCGTGTTATGACCCATGGGTTCTTTTCTCGGCCTGTGTGGAAACCTGCGCACACGATCTTAACTTGCGACTTCAATCGCTGCAGCCCGCTACGGGAAACCAGAAGACAACATTTAAGCTCGCCAAAAAAATGTGTGTTTGTACAGAAATTACTGTGTGATATTTAAAGCGAAAGTCGTACGTTCTCGAACTGGAGCGTCCAGTTAAGTTCAAGCGTTTTTAGGCCGATTAGGTTGCTAAAAACAATTGCCGGATTGATCATTGATCTGTAGATCCGATGATGACTGCTCGATCGACAAAAGGGGTTCCATCTTGAGTAATCCGATAAATTATTGATTATTGATTATTCGCTCCGGCCTGGCACACTCGAGTTGGATTGATGACTTGCTTTAAAAAAGTTTTTTTTTTTCAACTTTCCAATATCCCATTTTGGCTGTTAATTGTAACTCTGACGACTGGGATCCAGCTGTAGTCGTACTGTGGGTTTTCTTGGTCGATCAGACCAACGACGTGGTAGTGAGTCTGTGTCTGGGGTTGTCGTTGGTGCCACAGATGTGGGTAGTTTGAAGGTATCCAGTAGGATTTCCAATGGGATGTGTTGTTCGTGCAGTCGATTCTGCGGTTTGTCATGATGGCTGCGGAGTTGCTTCTGGTGTCTGACCCATATATCGTCATCAACGGATACTTCGTACAGTTTTGTTCCAAGGCGATTCCTGATCACTCCTGCGGCCCACGTTATTTTTGCGGATAGGTAGTCTGTTGCATATACACCTGAGTTCACGGCAAATCCTTAATTCTGCCCTGTAAATTGTTGAGGTGTTGTCGGAAACGGGGCATTGTAAGTGGTCTTCAGTTTTCGACCCATTAGAACCTCTGCCGGAGATAGTCCCTGAGGTGTAGAGGCATTTGGCGTTGTGCGATACACAAACAGGAAATTGCTGTAAGATTTCATCTGGCATTTCCTCCCGCCGAGTAGTCCTCTCTTAAATGTGTCCATGAACCATTCAGCTTGGCCATTGGATTGTGGGTGGTATGGCGGCGAGAACGTGTGTCCAGTGTTGTTTTATTGACAGTAGTCGTGGAACATAGCGGAGGTGAACTGTGAGACGTTGTCAGAAACGATCTGGTTAGGCAAGCCGTGTCGTGTGAAAATCTTTCGTAGTGCCGCGATTGTGCCATATGAAATTGGTTGGTTGACTGAGAAAATTTGTGGCCATTTTGATAAGGCATCAACGATAACTAATTAGTGGGTTCCGCCAATAGGGCCAGCGAAGTCGATGTGAAGTCTCGCCCATGGTCGGTCTGGTGTTGGCCACGCTACAGGCGGTTAGTGTGGGGGTATCTTTGCTGCTTATTGAACATTGTCGTACTACACTTTGGATGTCCTCATTCATGCCAGGCCAATAAGTATAACTTCGAGCGATGGCCTTGATTCTGTTGATCCCCGGATGACGTGTGGAATTGTCGTAGTACGGTTCGTCGTAGTGATGCTGGTATCACGACTCTGTGTGCTGACATGAAGCAGGAGTCGACAACCGAGAAGGAGTCGCGTCGACGGTACAGTTGTGGTAATTCATTCGACAGCTTAGTGTGAGACCATGACGTTTGAAAAAATGTGATAACTTGCTGTAGAATCGAATCGCGTTTGGTATCTCCGCGGACTTGCTGTAAAATGACAGGCATAGCACGGACAGTGTCTGATAGTTCCTTGATAATGGCACCTTCGGTTACGATGGCTGCGATAACGGCTTCCTCATCGTCCCCATAATAATTTGATAGTAGGCGGGATAGGCCGTCTTCTTGGCCAAAGTTTTCTGTTTTTCGGAATTGTATTTCAAAACCATAGCTCAATAGCATAGTAACTCAGTGTTGTAGGCGACTAGCAGAGTAAACCGGAATGCCTTTTTTGGATCCGAAAATTGATAGCAACGATTTATTGTCTTTGAAAAGCGTAAAATGGCGACTATGAATGAATTTATGGAACTTTTTGATGGCAAAAATGATGCCAAGGGCTTTTTTTAATCGATTTGGCCATAGCTTTTTCGGCAGAGTTCAATGTGCGTGACGCATGAGCCACAGGTTTCTCCGTTCCGTCAGGAAACACATGGGATATAACGGCGCCGACCCCATAGTTGGAAGCATCAGCTGCCACGACAGTTGGCAGTCCGGGGTTGTCGTGTGTCAACAAAAGGTCCGATGTCAGCATCCGCTTTAGTTGGTCAAACGATGATTGACACTGTTGTAACCAACACCAAAGATGGTTCTTCCGTAGGAGTTAATTAAGAGGTGCCCGCAAGCGATGTAGTTCTGGCAGAAAAGCACTGTAATGACTGGTGGGGCCCAGGAATGATCGGAGCGACGAAACGTCCTTTGGGGTTGGCATTCATTGTGTTGCTCGTGTATTTTCCGGGGCCGGATGGCGGCCATCTGCATCAAAAACTAACCCAAGGTATCTATTTGTTCTCAAGAAAAATTGGCATTTCTCCTGACGTAATCGGAAACCGAAGTTTTGAATGCGTTGTAAAACTTGTTTCAAGCGGTTGTTTAGTTCATCGGTGGAATGTCCTGTCACAATAGTGTCATCTAAATATGCAGCCGTTCTTTCGAGACCTGTTAGCACAGTGTCCATTACACGTTGGAAAATTGCTGGGACGGTTTTTACTCCAATTTGTGGACGCGTGAGTTGTTAAAAGCCACGGCGAGTGTTGATTGTTAGCAGGTGTCGACATTGGGGCGCGACTTCAGTTTGAAAATAAGCTTCGGCTAAGTCCAACCTTGCAAAACGGGTACCACCGTTTAGTATTGTTAAAATGTCCTCTGGACCAGGTAGTGGATAACAGTCGGAGTCTAGAGCGGCGTAAGGCCCGTAGAGAAATCAGCACAAAGTCTTATGACTCCCTTTGGTTTTCTCACAACAACGATTGGCGCGGCCCATTCTGAAAACGTGACTGGAGTTAATATTCCAAGGTCCTCAGGACGTTTAAGTTCTTGGTCGATTAATGGCGTTTGGGACGGAACACCGGCTGATTGTTCTGTTTGAGCTGTAACATAGCTTGGAATTATGTACACAGACCTATGCCTTCTTGGAAAACAAGGGCAAAGTGTTGAATCAGTTGATCTGTTGACGGGGCTGGAGACGTTGCTTGGATTTGGCCGCAAAAGCTGTTGATAGGAAGGTCATTTAGACCGAGGTCGTCAATCCGGTCTGCTCCCGGACCGCGAAAACTGTCTTGTCGCGAACAGTCACAATACACTGAAGTTGGCCGGTAAGCTTCAATGAACCACCACAGGCACAAGTTGCGGTTAATGAGGTAGGTTGGTTTTCTGGTCGGCCGATTTTGGTCCATGTGTCTTCTGAAATGATAGAAATACCAGATGTTATGTCTAGCTGGAGACGAGAACAATGGTCATTAGTGTAAAAACTAACAGATTTTCGAAGTTCTGCTACCTTCAGCCGCGACGTTATGGCCAATCCGTAGGAGTGCACGGACAACTGGTCAGCGTTAACACGTGATTTTGGTAGGTTGTATGTTCATTTTCCTTGGAATCCTCCATGTTGGCAAAAATCATTCTTGTGTCCGAATTGAAGACAGCGTTTGCATCGGTTGTTCTTGAATGGACTGAGTCTATGAAAACGCCACGCACCACAGTGTCTGCACGGAGAGGTCGGTTTGGCTGGGCCACAATGGTTAGATGCAGATGGTTTCTTTGTTTGTAGATGTCGTTTGGGAACAGCGATCTTATTGACGACATGTATTGGTTAATCTTGATGTTGGATCATTGCACCGTCGTGTTTCAAATTCGTGAGCCGCTCGTCCTCAACGAGTTCTTCCAATGTGGTATTGGACTGTTGTTCGATTTTTTTTAAATTCGGGTTCGTAAGTCGGAAGGGTTGGTGGACTGAAGGCCGCAAATGTAAACAAGGCATCGAAATTGATCTGTCACCGATCGGAGCCGAAAACTGCTACAGGCACGATTGACAATCCCAGCATATGTCACAAGATCGTCCACGTCCCGCTTAACCAGTTTGAGACAGCAGTATCGAGTATTGTATAATGAGGATGTGGCACCAAGTATTCTGGTCATAGTTTGAACAGTCTGATCGAAAGTGCGGTTCCGAGGCTGATCTGGAAGGATGAAACTTGTATAGCGGGCATGTTCTGCAGGTCCCAATTTCCGCAGTATAAGTCGGACCTTAGTTTCATCGTCTTTGTTGACCAGGTCTACATTGAAGATGTCTCCATATCGTTTAAACCAGGAATCAAAAGTAATGTCTGACTGTGGGTCATGTATAAAATTCTCCACGTTCTGAAAGAGTGTTTCTGGGGCGGGTTCTGTAGTTGCACGAGTTAAGCCAATGTCCGTAGGTCTTGAATTCAGCATCTACATCAGCTTTTGCTGAGACTGGCACATTTTCTTGAAATCTGGATCAGTTACTGCCATTGTGGAAGGAAATACCCGGTCACCAAAAATGTATTATGACCCACGGGTTCTTTTCTCGGCCTGTGTGGAAACCTGCGCACACGATCTTAACTTGCGACTTCAATCGCTGCAGCCCGCTACGGGAAACCAGAAGACAACATTTAAGCTCGCCAAAAAAAATGTGTGTTTGTACAGAAATTACTGTGTGATATTTAAAGCGAAAGTCGTACGTTCTCGAACTGGAGCGTCCAGTTAAGTTCAAGCGTTTTTAGGCCGATTAGGTTGCTAAAAACAATTGCCGGATTGATCATTGATCTGTAGATCCGATGATGACTGCTCGATCGACAAAAGGGGTTCCATCTTGAGTAATCCGATAAATTATTGATTATTGATTATTCGCTCCGGCCTGGCACACTCGAGTTGGATTGATGACTTGCTTTAAAAAAGTTTTTTTTTCAACTTTCCAATGCAGCCAAAAGATCTTAGTTTTTTTTGCAAAGGAACAAGCGCGGTACGCTGTCAAAGGCCGATGTGTAGTTAAGAACAGCATATCTAACTGCCTTTCTAGAACCGTTGAGGGATTTAGCAATATGGCGCGCAATAGACGCTACCGCATTAACTGTAGAGCACTTGGGTTTGCACGCTGATTGTAACTCATCGGTTGGGCTTTTTCACCGTGGTTTAAAGACGACACAGCACAGCACGTCTGCGAATTTCAATGCTGACAAAGAAAGAGTTGTTGGTGGATACTTTTTGGGTTTAATCTGACTATGAAGTTGTTTTGGCTTAGGAATAGTTGTAACGGGACGCCAACAATCGGAGATGAAATTGTTAAATACCGAAGTCATCAGAGCTCATAGAGAGCTGGCCCCATATCTGAGCACCGTTGATGGACCGTCCGGACCAGTTGACCTAATTATCTCTGTTTATTTGAGTAGCTTAAGAACATCCGTGGTTTATACTTCTTGAAGTTCATGCTAGACAGATGATAGGAAAACGGGAAGTGGGTCGTCTGGTTGTCGGAGAAATTAGACATTGAAACGGCCTACATCTGCATTTACCTTCTGGGGTTTTCCCCTTCTAACCACAGAGAAGCTTGATCCCATACCACCTGTGTTTGATATTCCCGGAGTTTCGGAACTGTCGTGAAGAATTGGCATAAAGGCGTGTAATCTCAGGTTTTACCAAAAGTGGTAGTTGACGGACCTCGGGTTTGTTTTGCTTCTTGTAAGCTGATTCTTTCTGCGTAACTGCTTCAGGTGTGGAGAAGCCACTCTTTCAGATTGGAAGTAAAGTCTCCATGGGACAGCAAGTACTAAAAATCTGCCGAATCACTTTCGTTGTAAACTTTATAGAAAAATACAGGTGTGAACAGTCTTTTAAGCACGATGTAACAGGAGGCAGTTAACAGCTAAGGAGTAATGTACTCGCTGTGGAAATGGTTCTTTGTTTGGAGCGCGTCTGTTTGAAATGTGTGCGGCGAATGACCTCTGTGAAAGTGTATTTCAGGTCTAAGGTGTAATATGCAGTGATCACTGCTGCTAACTTCTGAATGGTTGGGTCAGAATATGGTCTAACTGGGAGTCACCACTGGTCGTAGTATGAAAAATATTGAGAAGATTAAAAGATGAAGGGGAGCTGTTGGTGCGTCACCTACCATAATCTTAAAATTTTCACCAAGTGCAAGTACGGTGAAAGGATCAAATGAATCAGAAAATTTCAGCTGTGGTTTGTGATCACTGTGGTGCTATGTAAATGTTGCTGATGATAAATTGGTCGAACTGAGAGAATCTAAGGCAGCGTTATACAGATAAACAATCGATGCCACGCAAGAAAAAATAACGCAAGACTTGCCGCGCCACTTAGAATTGATGTAGGTGGCAACCTTGTAATGCATGCGGTCTTGATGGAGGCATGTAAAGCTCCAGTTTGAACGATATCATCATACATGTTGTCATTCAGCCAAGTTTCTTGTAAAAATACAACACAGGTATTTATAAATCTGCGAGCCATGAACAGATTTGTGAGGTCGGATAGTTTATTGAATGTGGAACATATTATTACATATAACACTACGGAGTCATTATGCCTAGTATTGCGCACTCAAGAGCAGTCTGCCGAGCAGCTCTTTTGCTTTTCCTTACGTAATGGCTCCACTTTGGAATGGTGGACATGCATTTTGTTGTCCAAGTATGTATTCATCGATAACAAATTTTTTCGAGGTTTTTATTCATATACTTGCGTGAGTCCAGTGATGGATGTACGTGCTCCATAGCCCCAAAGGCTCCCTGCACTATTAGGGATAACCTGCAACCACACCCTGAGACTTGGAGTGGAGAATCACATAAGGTCCGAATAAGTCAGGTGTGGTAACGATGCAGACGACATTGGGTTATTGTCTACCACCAAAGTGACCAGTTTTAGGGGAGATTCGAACTCCCACTTCTGAGATGGTAATCAAACGTCCTAAACCACTCGACCACCACCGGTCAGTTATGACTGCGCAACGTGCCAGTGATTGATTGCATTAAATGAGTGGTGGTAGACGGCATTCCACTGTCGTCCGGATCGTTACCACACCTGAATTATTCGGACCTTGTGATTCTCCACTCCAAGTCTCAGGGTGTGGTTGCAGGTTATCCCTAATAGTGCAGTAGACCTTCGTGGCTATAGGGTATATACCCCTTCCACTGCTTTTATGTGCAAGCATGTAATAAAAAAAGTAATTCCAAAGGCTTTTTGCTTTACGGTTTCGTAGAAGATGCCTGGCGTCTTTCTGTGTTCGACAGGCGATGTCTTCGAAGCATTGCTCGTGTCTGGTATGAACATCTGATGAGTAGTGACGAAGTGCACCGTCTTGTATTTGGCACTGATAATCACCCTCTGATTGTTCTACACCTGCGATTGTTCTAACATGTTTTACGAATGCCTACCCATCGTCTATCTTCCTGTGCTCGGTTCGCACACTCTAAACAGGGCTGGAAGAAGCGACGCAGCGGCCAGACCATGACTTAGCGTAGAGGTATGAAAAAGCTAACATCAGCCCTGGTTTCGCTCGGTGCCTTCCGCCTTCCTGATTGGGGCTCAAGGGATGGAGATTGTCGTTGGTTAGAGACGTTAAAGGACATGGCTCAGAATAGAAGTCAGTGGCTCTAAAGATGTGTGGGCTGTTTGTTGGACTGTTGTGCCTAGTAAATATGAAATGTCATTCAGTCGAACAAATTGACAAAAAAACTCTACGATAACAGGTAAACAAAAAAGGGCAACCTAACTTTTTTTGTTAACCGCTTCCTTTATTCTGTTTTAATTTCCCCTCCTTTTTTGTACTTGTCATTGTTGTGTTGGCACGTTTTTTAATTTCAAGCTGGGAGCGAATATACACGCCCATATCCATAACGAAACACGCCTCACCGTTTCTCATCATCAGTTTTTCAAAAATATCGTTAGTCAAATACAGATAGTCTCGACTCTGAACACCCAACATTTCAAAGGCGGTCCAGTATTGAGGCGATGCCGTAATTGTCGCAGATTATTCAAGTTTGTTTTTGCGCGCAGTTTTCATACCGAGATTTCTTCTCTGATGTCTTCACCAGCTATGGCACTGCTCTCTAGATACTCGAAGTTGTTGACTTCTAGCTGATTACTGAAAATGGGATTATAAGCACAGACTCCTTCCAGTCCTATCGAATGAGTTTGCATTTTGGTGGTGTGAAGTGCACACGGTGCTTCGATATCTCACTGCCCAAACGGTCTAAGGCGCATTTCAATATTCGCTTTTCTTGCACCGGTGGCGGTCGAGTGGGTTAGAGCGTTTGATTACCACCTCGGAGGTCCAAGGTTCGAATCCCCGCTACCACCGGATCGTTACCACACCTGACCTGTTTGGGCCTTATGTGGTTCTCCACTCCAAGTCTCAGGGTGTGGTTGCCGGTTATACCTGATAATGCAGTGGGCCTTCGCGGCTATGGGAATATACCCTTCCCACTGCACTTATGCACAAGCATGTAATAAAAAAGAAACACCACCGATAACCAATTTTCGATGTAAATTCTACTCCATCGTGTATCAGATCGAATAAGGCATGTCTTTATTTGCAAATTGGAATAGATGAAGATATACTGTATCCTTGTCCCACTCCACTGTTGACTGCGGATGGTCGAGTCATTCGCCTCTCTCTCTCTCTCTCTCTCTCTCTCTATATATATATATATATATATATATATATATATATATATATATATATATATATATATATATATATATATATACAATTACTCCATTTCCAGTTTGCAATTGCACAGTGTAGTCTTATTGGGCCTTGAGGATGAATAATGGTGTTGACGTGGCGGTCTAAGGTAAGGCATTAGTCAATGCGCCCCCGGTGTTTATAGAACTTGATTTACTCTTTCGGGTATTACCTTCAAGTTTGCGGCACGAACTGTCAAGAATAACGGATACTAACAGCACTGTCACCATTTGGATTATACTCAACTTCCCGTGGTTGGCGTAGCAGTCGCACGAGTAATTTCAGATCATAAAAACGTCTCCCTCAACAAATAGGCGTGCTCCGTAGTCAAAGATTGAACGAACTCGAATACAGATTTATGTACCAAGCCTCGTTCCTCTAACTCAAATCAGGTTTAATTGTAGTCCTTCAGAGCATGGTGACTCATGACGTCTCTCGAGATGCACCGTCAACATGTGTTGGTTTACTAAGCTCGACCGAAATCGGCTCAAAGTGGGAGGACAGATTTAGCTTCAAAAGCACCACAACTAGGTAGGAAAACCTATCTGCATCGTCCGCGTATTGGTTCTCTCTTTGGTGGGGAACCACTCCAAGCCTATTGTAGCATTTAATCCTCAGTATTGTAACGACATCGCAATTTCACTCGAGAATGTTATTCAGATTGCCTCTAAAAGCTCCTCAAATTGAATCTCCACTAACAGGCATTTCTTAGATCAAAGGGGTCAGCTAATAAGGATTTACCTTAAATTGCGCTTCACGGTGGTTAGTGACATACCCAAGAAACCTGTTTATGGTTTATACACCGGTTATTCCATACTAATCTTCAGTTTATATTGCATCACCTTAAATCCGACCAAACGCGGTGGAACGATTTTTGTACTTTTGTTTCAACACGACCGCATCTGACGCGTCTTGATTGGTGTACTGTGCTCCAGCTCTTACTGAATTGGCTTTACGTTGTGCGTCATTATGGGTCTAGTCCGATCTACTTCACGCAACTGTCGTTCACCGATTACTGTCATCTTCTAATTGAAAGACTTGTTTGCTATCCAAAACTATTCAAGTTGTGTTCTGGAATTCTGACTAAATGATGTCCATGAAACGTACAAATTATTGTTTAAATGCTGTCTGGTTGTAAGTCGTATTTATTTATGTTGGTGTAGTTCGTTTTCAGCTTGGATAACTATTAAAATGGTTGCGCATGGGCGTAGTGAGAGGAGTGTACCCCATAGCCTCAAAGATCTACTGCGCTACTATAAATAACCGGCAACCATAACCCTGAGACTTAAACCGGAGACGCACATAGTGTGCCAATAGGTTAGGGGTCCTCATAAGTATAGTGGTTTTATTTACTATCTCTGAGCGAAACGCTAATTGCCAGTTGTGTGAGAATGTTCCGATAGATGGAGAATCTGTGATGCATTGGATTGGCCAACCGTAAAGAAACGGTAATTTTGAAATTTCTTGTTGGATGAGCACGATTCTTTTCGTCGTATTCATACTACAGACATCTTTCAGTTGACTAATAGTTAGTACAATAAACCAGGACTTTTTTAATTATGAAAGCGATATCCCTCAAATTGTTTATAGTTTTAATCCGATGACAAATAATATCTTTGTTTCGCGCTGACCTCTTCCTCTTATTTCCGTTTTAGGAGAAAGCAAGAACTCATCTTTCGCATAGTACGGGCAGTACAGATTCCACGAAGAGTGTACTTCACAAGCGTCGTAGTCTAAATACTACTCCAAACACTTCATCTCCTGTTTACCCATCGTCCGTTTCAAGACGGAAACGAAATGATTCCCAAAGTTCTCAGTCATCTTTGTCATCATCAATTGAAACTGAGGTCGAAGATCATGACAAGCCCTCACCGTTGGTTCGAACAAATTTCTCGCAGTATTATAGAGACGAACCGATTAATCCATCCGGTGATCATATTAAATCACATCCCTCTTCCTCCAGTTTCCTGAGTTGGCTCCATCGTGACCGTAATCTTTTGTTGGGTTTTTGTCTGTTTGCATTCGTTTGTTTCGGTAAGCTTCCGTTAATTTTTAGCGTGTCTTCATGTACATTTTTAGTTTTCCAGTCGTAACGCATCACCGATCATGCATGTTGGAATAGCAAACATTGTAATGTTCAATCTAATGACAGGCGTGGAAAGTGAGGTTAACGAGATGCATTGGTTCATTACGGAAGGTGCTGGTTTATACAGACGTACTTTTCTAAGATATCTGTTCACATAACTAAGACACTGACTGAACGACTGTACTTTCTCATGTCGCTGAGTTCAGAAACCTGTGTCCTCTGCCGTTCTACCGAGTAAATCCCATGATTCCGAGACATGTTTCGCTTTCGGTTTATTAAACCACTAACCTCGCACTCATGTGCTCTGGTTTCGGTTGCTACCTTCCAGAATCATCGAGTAAAGGGCGAAAAGAATAGGAGCATAGTAATAAAGATCCGAAAAGTCAAAATATCAAGCTGAAATCAAGAGAACAGAGAAAGAGTCCGAATATAGTTACGCTACTGGACGCGACACCTAGTCATATCACTCAATGTCTCCAATCATTTGGCAGGCGGGTCACGTGGACCCCAACGTGAAAGTCTAACAAGTCCCACATGGCAAAGTCCACTGTTCTAGGTCTTCATACCTTTTTGCCATGTCATGGGCTGACCACCTCGACTTACCTTCCAATTACCACTTGCCTCAGGGAACAGCGTACGCCGAGAAAGTCTATCGGTGGGCATGCGTAACACATGTCCCAACCACCTTAACCAGTTTAGATTCAGTACTTGGCCCAGGGACTGACCTCTGGTTTCCAACACCTTATGCCTAACCTCAGCATTGCTGATACGGTGTTCCCATCATACTCGGGCAGTGCTACAGAGACGTCGGTGCTCGAACACCGACAGTCTTCGCCCATCTTCTACACTCAACGGCCATTTTTCTGAAACGTATAAAAGAACGGACCTAACCACCGCAGTGTACACTCGACCCTTAACAGACAATCGGATGTCACGGGGACGCCACAGATGGCGGAAGTTGGCAAAAGCCCAACGCGCCTTCTGTATACGCGATGACACTCTGTCTATCTGTCCACTTGGTGAAATATAACTGCCCGGGTAACAAAATTTACCCCGTTCAACTAGAGCTTCCCCTGCCAACACAAGGTTTGGTGTTGAGCTAACCCAGTCCTGCAGAATCATTTTACACGTTGAAGGCGCAAAACACATCCCAAAAATTGCTACACTGTTGTTAAGGTTATCTGAAAGAACTTGCAACTTACTTAGGTCTTCATTCAGAAGAACAATATAGTCCGCGCATTCCAAGTCAGACAGTTTACTGTCTGAGCAAAGATCGACGCCTCTCCACACACGAAGATAGGGCTATCTCAAGAGCCAATTCAACCACAAAATTGAAGAGGAAGGATGAAAGAGGGCAACCCTGACGAACATCACTTTCCGTGGTGAACTTGGGTGGAAGATCGTCGTAAGCACGAACTCGACTTCGGCTGTTTGCATACAAGCATTGGAAAGGAGAAATAAACTTCTCTAACATACTATTCAATGAGAGACAGTGCCAGAGAACTGTGCGGTCGGCTGAGTTGAACTCCGCCTTCAAATCAAGAAAGACAGAGATTGTGGGCCTACGGAAGATGTGTCTGTGCTCTCAGGTTTTCCAAAGAGTAACGATATCGTCGATACCACTACGGCCGGGTCTGAAACTGGCTTGATTCTCACGCGTACACATTTCGCGGCACTGGATAATCGGTGGAGAATAAGCCCGGTAAGAAGCTTAGACGCGATGCTTACCAAGCTAATTCCTTTGTGGTTTCCACAAGAGGACCTATCATCTTTCCTGTAGATCGTCACAGTCACCGATTCACACCATTCCCTGGGAATCTGCTCACTATCCGAAATAATACGGAGGAGTTTTGTTAACTCCGAAACCAAATCTTAGCCTCCATCCTTGAAAAAGATGGAAACAACCCATCCAATACAGCGGCTTTATATCTTTTCAAGTAACCTATCTCCCGCATAATCTCCATCTCTGAAGGAGGACTGATATCCACCTGCATGGTTTCGCTGGCAGGTGTATTTGGATGGTCCAGCGTTGAAGTGAGCCAACTGAATTGTTCCTTAAGGTGTTCTGCCCAACGATCCAGACGACGTCTCTGAGAATGAATTAGTGAGCCGTCGGATTCCTTGACTAACTTACTTACACCAGGCTTCCGTGGACTGGTACCTCTAATCAAACGGAAAGAGTTGCGAGCATTGCCAATGGAAGCAGCCCTTTTCATTTCCTACCGGTTCGCCATCCACCACTACTCACGGTCATTTCTCAGGCTCATAGTCAGTTGGCGTCTCAGGGAGTTGCGCACTTACTGAACGTGGCATTCGGAGGGACGAATCTGAGAGCATCCAACAGTACAACTGATGTCGAAGATGTCCATCGTTTGTGAGACCGATTTAAACCAGAGTCCTGGGTGGCATTCAAAGTGGCATACAAAACTTCACTGACCTGATGCCAGCGTTCATTTGGGTCATAAGCATCTGGCTGCATCGATAACTGCGTAGAGAGCTTTGTCTGGAAATTGTATGGGTGGTTATCGTCTAAAAGCAACTACCCGGGACAAGTGGCATTTTTTTGGGTGCGACCACGGACGCGATCCAAACGGAAGCGAGCACGTATCAAGGCGTGATCTGAGTCCACAGGCGTAGACCAAAATAAACGACAATCCTCAGTTGATCCACGCCAGCGGTGGCCACTCACAATATGGTCAATCTGAGTCCAACGTTGTGAAGACGAGGGAGGACGCCATGTGAGTCGATGCCGCTTCTTAAAGCAGAAGTTCGTACTTGCTAGAAACAATCCGTAATCAGAACACAGCTGAATGAGACGATCATCGTTATCGGTAAGATCGGCTGGGATAGCAAATGGGCCTCCGATATGTCTTCCGGAATCTCCCAAACGGCCAATTTGAGCGTTGAAATCCCCAGCAGTGACCACCACGTCCGTTGACCGTGCGCTTCGAAGCAGCTGAGACAAATCCTGATAGAATTCGTCCTTGGTCTCAGAGGGGCTGTAGTCAGTCGGCGCATACACAGACACGACAAACAAACATCAGCGATTCAGTTTGTTGTTGTTGACACGAACAGAACCGTTCCACCGAACTGCACACAAACGACTGTTGACTGGAATCCAGTCCAGCAGTGTATGCTCAGCTTTCATGCTCAAAGCAACCCCAACGACAGCCTGACCGCGAGCACTAGACACCGAATCACTCGACAGATGGAGAGTGAAGTGAGAGACTGAGATTGTGTCTGGGGTGCGGAGAGTAATCACAGAGGCGGGATCTTGTATGCGTGTTTCGGAGACACAGCATACTTCTGTTTTGAAAGTGTCAAGAGTTCTAGCGAGGACAGCCTGTTGCCCTATCTGACATAGTGTACGGACGTTAAGGACAGTCAAGTGAAGTGAACACCTAGGCTTTAGAAGTACATCTGATTTATACCCAACTTCTGAGCTGCTGCTCTCATCACAGCCGCATGGACCTTAAATTAAAAGAGGGGAAATTGGTATGGCCCTTTACGTGGAAGGTACTGGAGGTTTCTGGGTGAATCACACTTCGCGGCTGCCCACACCGCAGAAGGGGTTTTTCTTTGGGTCGATTTTGGACAGACGTTGACGTACTGTGTGCCTGCGGAACTACGCCGTTTATCAAGGCGTCAACCAATGTCCTACCAGATAGTGTGAATCATAGTGTGAATTAGAGCCCAATGAGCCATATATCCCGAATAAAATAAACACCCAAGCAGCACGCTGCTATGTGAAACGAAACGAGCAAGCGTACGAAAATTTATACAACATTCGCTCCGGCTAGAAAAGAATCGTTCGTCATAATCTTTTTGTAAGAGAGAGAGGAGAGGGGTCTAGTAAAGTACCAGATGAAACTAACATTTTGTAGTGTTCATTCATGCTTCTCGATTACATAGGGAGTATGCACGCGTACATTGATGTCGACTAAGTAATTCAGATGAATTGTTATCTCTGGGATCCGTGTATGCCTGTGCATCATCAGTAACATGCACTGTGAGACTATCACTAACATCGGGACTTGTTGACTGATCCTGTGGTGGGTCGCTAGGTGGTGTTTTTAATGGGGATTCATTGGTGGATGACGGAGATGTATCACCTCGAGGAACCAATCAGTGAACAGAAACGTTTTTTGTTCTTCCATCCGGCAGTTTCGCAAGGGTATAACGGGAATTACGACTGATTAGATCTGCTTCCTCCACCAAAGGATCATACTTCGAGGATTTACCCATGCTCTTCAGTAACACGGGACCAAGAATTGTCAACCACGTAGGTATCGAAGCCCCATTAGTCGAGCGTCGAACATAACAGAACAGTCGCTCATGTGAAGTAGTGTTTGTGACATTGCAGAGTAGTGAGCGAATTGAGTGGAGTGAGTCTGGAAGCACTGGTTCCCATTGCGAAATCGGGAGGTTTCTTGTTTTTAGAGCCAGAGAGATCGCCTTCCATAGGGTCCCATCCAATCGCTCCACCTGGCCATTAGCTCGAGGATTGCATGCTGTCGTGTGACTGAGTGCCACCCCCTTAGCTCGTAGAAACTGTTAGCTCCGATGACACGAAAGCGGATCCTAGGTCAGAGTGTATGTAGGCAGGCACGCCGAATAAAACAAATAGTTGACACAGGCACTTTATCACCATGGTCGCCGATATATCTTGGCTAGCGAATGCAAAGGGGAAACGGAAGTACTCATCAATAACAGTCAGGAGGTAGCGATTATGGGTATTGGAAGGCAGTGGACCTTTATAGTCAATACTCAGCCGCTCGAACGATTGTGGAGTTTTAATTAGGCGACCTTCGGCGGGTTTGTGAAACCGCGGTTTTATCTCGGCGCAGACCGGTCGCCGGGAGATCATGTTTCTGACTTCATCCATGAAGTAGGGCAAATTTTTGGTGCGCACAAAGTGAAGCATGCGAGTTATCCCAGGATGACACAAGGGGTCATGTAAGTACTTCAACTGAGTTCCGTTTACATTAGAAACACAGGTGTTGCAAGACAGTTTATCAGCAATGTGGTTATCTTTACCGGGCCGGTAGATTACGTCAGAATGGTAGGCTGATAGCTCAAGCCGCCACCTCTGGATCTTATCTTTCATGAGTTTGCTTGACTGCTTTCCGTCATACATGAAGGTCACGGATCTCTAATCGGTAACTAGCTTGAAATGAGTACCCAGGAGATAATGGCGCCATTTTCAGGTAGTTTCGACAATTGCACAAGCTTTCTTCCCAATAGACGAATGATGCTTCCCACTAGGAGTGGAGGTACGAGAGAAGAAAGCCACCGGTCGGTTGTTTCGGCTCAGTGAAGCACTGATCGCTGTATTTGAAGCGTCCATCTGGACGACTAGTTCAGTTCAGTTTATTCAACGATTAACCTCGCACTCCTGTGCTCTGGTTTCGGTTGCTATCTTGCAGCATCATCGAGTAAAGGGTGAAAAGAATAGGGGCATAGTGATAAAGATTAAAAAAGTCAAATTATCAAGCGGAAATCAAGAGGACAAGTGGCAGTGCCCCAGCGTAGAGTAAAACCGTCAGTATCTCATCCATATGGTGTATATTTATTCTCACATTGTTTAGTTGCTGCTCAGTTCAGCGGTTGGTGAAACTCCGTTCACTATTGCTCCAGTCCAAAATTAATGTTGTCATTGCAGCTGTGAATCACTTTTGATCATTCCAGACCTAGTGAGGAAGAGTGGTGAAATGGAGGGGGTACTGATCGGAAAGAGTGTATATGCTCCACGGAAACAAATTTGGTGCATTTAGGTTGCCTAACATATCGGATCATCCAATCAAAACATTGCTCATTGCTGTCAACCATTGCGCCAGGCTTTCATCCTCAGATAGGGCTAAGCCTCTTTTGAGAAAGATCTCAATTTCTGGTTTCCTGTTTTAACTAGGTAGCATTGGTTGTCACAATGGAAGATTTTTAATCGGTGAATTTATGTCGGTAACAGTGGTTTAATAGAAATAAGAAATGGATCAAATCCGGCTTGATTCATTAACAACGGCGACCGCCATCTCAGCATTGATTCCAGGAATTAGTACTGATGAAAACGATGAATAACTATGCAACCAAACATTGTTCCCAACACCTTAAATTTTTTCTCGTACATGACGTGTATATTTTTACACCGGCTTAAATCCAAGTACGGTTCCGATGCAACAACAAAAATTACAGAAATGGATGGGAAGTACAACAAAATGTAAAAAGTAGTCATAAGATTAGTTATTTCTTTCATGGTTGAATGTGTTGTGGGTGGTTATACTACTCGATCGCCCAGTCTACTGTAGGCCTTTTCACTCGAGGGTGCCCCTCTAGGCTCCGCGCAGTGGAGCACATCCTCCAGGACAGCAACGCTGATCCAAATGAGCCAGTGGCTAGTTTTATGGTTAATTCGCCTCTTCTGGAAGTCTTGTTGAGTACGTAGAATACAACAAAGGGGTATGTGCGTATTTAGTGGCAGGACACACTCGGCACGTCACAGTGCTGTCAAGAGATTTGTGTAGTGTTTTGGAGCGGAGAATACTAGCTAGTCCAAAATCCCACCACATCGTTGAGCTCTGCTGCTGATCGTCCACGACCGCTTATTTGGTGAGACCACCTCATTCGCTGTTAACCGAGGACGCAACCGTTTGCCAATCTGCTATCTAGGGACGCGCCGGATAGCATACAGCTCTGCCCTGTCTAGAATGAGTTCTTGCTCCAAACCTATTTTGTTCACTTTGTACAGTAGTTAGCGGTTCTTCGCACCCTTATGAACTAGCCACTTCTATCCTGAATCAAGTGATACCGCAATGATGCAAATAAGATGAGCCTGACGAGGTACAAAGTTCAAAACAAAGCAAGAAATTGGTAGGTTTCAATGCTTTCCCGTCTGTTTACATAGGTATCTGGTACTACTTTCGAAGCGCGGATCGACTCGTTTGTCCACTTACCGCTCGGTCTCGAGTCAGTCAACTTTCCAGATATTTTCCTACCCAGTCACAACGGTTGTGGGCTCAGTTGCGGTCGGCCATGGATTCGGGGTGTACGCCACAGTAAGTCTGTGCTGGTTTTAACTAAACCGACTATTTCACTAGGACAGTCCATTCGTGTACTTCGGTATTTTAGTAGTGGTGTGATTGCTATTCGCTCACACGTTTTCGATCGCCCACATTCATTGTGCCGTTTTCAAGTTTTCATGGCGATTTAGTTCTCCGTGTAGGGCATGTTAGACTTCCCGGGTGGTTAGATACTTTGGAGGATATGGCTAGGTTTCGCGATCAACGGCGTCCTTGTATCCACAAACTTTCTTCATCGACTTGATACCAATATTCGTCGTTCTCCTCCTAATCCTTTCATACTGTTTTCTCCATTTTTCCTTTTGAGGTTGCCGCTAGGGGATAGCAACCAAAACCACCGCATGGTTCGTGGTTCTCTCAACTGAACTGAACTGAACTGATTTTTCCGTTATGCCTATCTTTCTATCTGACATGAAAAAAATTTTTGTCGCCGCGGATTTTGTTTTATAACGGGCGCAGGAATCAGCTCGAGCGAGTTTCCGGTGCTCAAATTCAAGACGGCCTCAATCTACAAATTCCCTAAACTTAGCAGTCTTTTTTAAATTTGTTGATGTATTCATAGAGTTGTTTTGGTTTATCGTATTTATTGACTTTTGTAAACAAGCGCCTACATTCTATCTCAGGGAATGAATAAAGGAAAGAGAGAAGCACCAGATATTGTTGACCCGCAAGGCGGTGGGGCGTTAACCCATCACGGGAACTAGATTGAAGTACTCGTGAAGAAACTTTTTGTCTGTCACGTGGGACCTAATTGTTTCATATATTCTGTCTTTGCTTGAGCTTTGTTATCGATCTGCTTTTCGGATTCATTCCCTAGCCTCATGCACCCAGTGGAGCAAGCGGAACGCAGACGGGCAGCATCCTTTGGGCTGGGGGGCTACCCAGCTTAGGCGGGCTATAGTGTCCAGTGAGGTGTGATGACTTCTTCCACCGTCGAGAGAAACCCCAAGTGCTCCACTTCCATGTCCATCTAGTGAAGTTATTTTGACCAGCAAACTGCTTTTCTCCGTGTTTATTCTCTGGAGTATCCTCTCTGGGGGCATAGTGGTTAGAACCAGGCGTCGCCCAAGACGATTCAGAGACTGAACTTCGTGTGGCCTCTGTTCATTGATCTGTCATGCGTGATTTCATCTTCGGCTTAAGAAAGCTATCCTTTAAAGCTCTGAGTCTTAGAGGCACACAGGCCATCACACCACGTCATAGTGCAGTCTTGTTGGGATGGCAGATGGCAGTCACTTCATTTTGTTGATATAAGAAATTACTGTGGTAGGGGTGGGGGGGGGGGTGGAGCAAAGCATATTGCTGTTGAGGTACCTTGTGGAGTACATGGCGATCAATGCTGATTACTGATCAATCAGAAAGGAGGATAAATCGTGAAATGCTGAAAACGCACTGAACGCATTTGGTAGTGTTTTAAGTTAGATCGAACGCAGTCGACAATTTCTGTGTGGTAGCCATCTTGTTCGAAAAAAATGAAGATCGTGAAGAGCAGAAACAACAAAACAGAACAACTTCATAGACTTGTTTAAAAGTTGCACGGTTGTGTGACAGCTAGAGCGGCGATGTAAGTTGGAAATGAGAAGACAGCACCGTGATAAATACCGAAGTTGCTTACCAACAATTGTAGGAACTTGTTATCCATCCGACTACATTGAACATTCTCTGGAAAAATAGTCAGTACTCTCCACTTGCAACCGCGAACGGAAAATAGTTGTTTAAAACTTGCGCAAGTGAAGCAAGTGGGAAATGAAATCAAAGTCCGGACGATTATCAAGGCAAACACACCGAGATTTTTCCAACGTGTTCAAAGATGTGACAATATAGTGAACTACAGTATCACATCATATACGGTATATCTACTAACCTCATAAGTCAACTGACAGTAATTTTAGGGGGCACTGATAATGGAATGCAGTAGACAGAGACCATCACTTTTCATCAACTTAAGACCAGATGAGTTTTCGGTTGTTGAACGAAAAGTTCAGATGGAACATTATCAGGAGAGCAATTAAGAATGGAGACAGCAATGACTAGTCTTCAGTAATCATGGAGAGAACAATGGTTCACGGAGGTATTCAAAAGTGGTTTTCGTATCAGCAAGAGGACAAGCTCCGTGCCTTGAAAACACTGAGGAGAGACCATCGGGACCTAAGCTGGGGCATACACTTGATGAATCTAGGAGTTTAAACACCTCCTGTTTCTAGAAGAGTCCAGTCAAAATATAATCCGGTTCACGCTGTTCTTAAAATGAACCGTCAGGCCGATGAATTCAGTGTAAACGGTGTCAACATTTTATCCGTCTTGGTCATGGGCTCTGGCCAAAAATGTTTTATAGCATGCCAATGACATTTGTTATTTGTGATTTTTAGGAACCGGCCTAATTCCACCTCTGATCATACTGGTTAACTGTTTGACAGTTAACGTATTTGGATTTGTTTTTCTTCTTAGTAGCTTTAACAGTCGAGAAGCAGTTCTACTGTTGTAGATAAATAACATCTCATAAAGGTAACAATTCAACATGTAAAGGAGATAATCAGGGAATCCAGCGGCTTACTGATCTACTCAGGAGCGTTGGACGGAACACTTTATGGAGCATTTCAATTGGCTCACCTCCACAGTGGACCTTTCGATAATATCTGCAAGAGAAATGATTCAAGTAGACGTCACTTTTCCATCATAAGTGGACTTCATTCGGGAGGTAGGTTATCAATTCGCGATCGACAGAACGGCCGATTAATAAAACGAGAAATGATTCATATCAAGTGGTTGTTGGTCGTATTACCAATCAGCCAATCAGAAGGACGTTACCCAATGCAAAGTTAAACCAGCTGATCGGTGTTGCAGTGATTTTTTTCCATATAAACAGTGCGTTCTGAGCAAACACACCGAGATGATTTGCAAGCAGAAAAGACTTCTCACTAGAGTTAGTGTGATAGTTCGAAACATAGTGTCGGCGGGACCAAAAGAACCTGATGTCTATGTTTCGGTAAACATAAGGAACGTACCCCATATCACTCCAGGAACCCCTGAATATGAGAGGTCAGAATCAGTCGGCAGAGGAATGGGGGATGCGGAAGCAGAAATTCCAGGATTTTGCTACAGTCTTGCGGTTATTTTCGGAACCAAAAGAGTGTTAAATTGTTATGCTCCGACATTGTTTTGGTGATAAGATCGGGCGTGTTTTGTTCACTATATCTTTTGATGTAAGTGACGATCCTACCACAGTTCTGAAGTAAAATGGACGAAAAGTGTTTGGGCCAACCCAATGCAAAGATCACCTCGATCGCTGAGAGAGATAATGGCGCCCACCCTGAATTTGATATGATAGATGCCCTCGTGGGAAATGATCCTATCGATACAGACGCAGAGAATACTGAGACTACTTAAGAAGAAACAAACAGTTACATACCAGATAAACACAAAATGATGAGTTCATTAAAAAAACCCGCCGTGGTGTTGCAGGGATTTGTGATAGTGGTTCTTTCTTCTTGTGTGTTCTGAGCTAATAAACCGAGATGATTCACAGGCAGAAAAGACTTCTTACTAGATTTAGTAGGACGGATTAATATATTCTACCTCGGCGAGGACTCAGGTGCTGTGTCACTGTGTGTTATATTCTGTTTCATTTGTGTGTCATATCATTGTCCAACCCAACTTTGTTTATCCAGTCTCGTTGGATCGAGACTTCAATGTGATGCTTATATGTGATCTGGCAACACAACAATGATCTTTTTGAGCGAGTTTCTGGCCGAGAATTAGCAACCGGAACCAACGCATCCAACGTAAAGTCAATGGTTGTTTAAATTTAACTGAGCAGACAATTTTTCTCGGTACTAATCTGATCCATTCCAACCGTTGGTGCGTATACCGTCGCATGGTTTGCATTTGCTCACCTTAGACTTGGCTCGTTAGGGCTGTTTGTCGCATTAAAAATATGATCTTTATGTTTCTCATACAAGTTGTTCTTTTTTCGCCACCTCAGCTTTAGATTTTCCTTATATTGAACAGTTATGATGCGTTGTATGTGACCTCTAGTAACCGACTGATGTAAAGACCACCTCCTGTAGCACATCGTTGACGTTTCAAATGATGAATAGCTGCACTGTTCTCGTGAACAGTGATGTGCAATCCCATCGGCGTTATTTCGCTCTCTGTTCAATCCCATGGTGAAGCATCATAAGTCATCGGTTTTGTCCGTATCGTGTGCAAAGACTCTCCTTGGCTATGGGCTTTAACCTTTTCTTCAGTATACTACACATGTCTGGACGTTACAAATAGTTAACAACATGTTTCTGGGAACTTGCACCCACTGATTCATCCGTTTTTCTCTACGCACTCTGCCCAACCAATGGTTTTGTAATCAGCAAAATTCAAGCTGGTTCGTTTGAGCGAACTCCGGTTGTGATCCTTTTGGTTCGCTGGAAATGTCCGAATGTTCGCGAGGATCTTTCACAAGCACTTTTTCGTCGCTTTGTCCAATGTGTCGGTCAGTTGACTGTCAGGTTGAATGGTCACACCGAAGACCTCAAAGAATGCCAGTCACTAATTCCGCCGATTACCGATGAGCGTCGATTGTCACTCTTAACAAAGGTGTGGTCATGATAAAATGATATTCATGCATATTGGTATTGCATCGGTGATTTTGTCGAGCGAGTGAACGTGCATAATTTGGCAATATATATCGAATAGAAAGGTTGTCTCTTTGTAACCTACGTCTGATTTATCGTTGTTTTTGTTGGTGGTGGTGTCCGATAAAATATCTTTGCTGGCACAAGAGAACTCTAATTTTTGTCAAAGTATTCTACTTGTCGGAAAAATCCCACCGCACATTTTGAGAACACAGGTTGGCGAACGAGCTTGTTTTCAGTGGTTTCTAATCATGCCAATACAGCACAATATATGCGATTAAATGCATAAAGGATACAGCCAACAAAGTCGTATTAAGGATCATTGTCCACACCTAGTGTGGCACATGATTGTGCGGAGGCCAGATATGAACCACGCGTGGTTGTATCCCTTATGCGTTTAGTCATATATATTGTGTTGTATTGGCATGGTTAAGAATCACTGAAAACGAGTTTGTTCGCAAACCTGTGTTTTCTAAACTATTTTAATCGCGAACCACATCCGTGTACACTGCGACCAATTTTGTTGTACTTACTATTGGAAAACCTTGTTTTGGTTTTCGTTAACCTTAAATCCAGACCATTCTAACTTTGCCTGGTGGGTGTGTGCAGCCTCTGTGTATTGAGGCTTGTGCTCAACCTCGGAACAATGTCTTTCTCTGCGACCACAACGCCAAACTATCCAACCGTAGCCGAATGTTCCATCTGATGAAAGACACTGATAACCCATTAATTTCTGCGCCGAAGGTCTGGTTCTTATGGTTGCAAAATAGTGGCATTTGTGCACTGGTTCGTTTGGGGATGTTGGGATGAACAGTACATTCCGAATAGTGAGAGATTTAATCCGTATTTAGAATGAATCACCATACGATGGTGGTACTCAATTCATTATTAAGAATCCCACAAACTTTCTTTACACAATTGCTTCATCCTTATTGGAAACAACCAGCTGTAGTGCGTATCGTTCACTGAATCGAAACTGCGACGGAAACACGACGTGAAGGATTGTGAGTTCCATATGTTAACCGCATTAGCTATCCGGGCTAAGTTTCAGCAACTTATTTCATGTCAACACGTGGTGATACGATGTCCAGCCGTCACTGACCTGAAACGTTAACGCTTCGTCAACTACACGCATCGACTACTATGCTTGTCGTCTTGTTAGAGGGCTGGTTGTGACGAAAATATTACGAACAACCTACATAGTTTGGTAGCTGTACTGTTGGTGCTGAGCTTCTATATCTTTTTCCGTTCTCAGCTCGTAGGATCATTCGTACCCTAGCCATGAAGACCTGATACACCTTTCCTATTCGTTGAGCCTTCTGTGCCTCTCCCCAAGACCGTTCGTTTAACTCTACTTGATCTCCTTCGCCCTAGAGCATGAAATGCGAACGTGGCTCGATTTTGGGGATTAAATTACGTGGTCACGTTAGTCCTCGCTACAGCTTTTTCTGTTTTTCTTTGGAATTTTGTCGTGTTTTGTCGAACAACACTACTGGCAGGTGAAGCACCCACTGGCTTACTTTTCGTTCCTAGGCTGAACAAATTAAACAGAGGATTCACGAGGATCTGTCCTCTTCCTACGAGTCCGGCAATCGGTGTTTCCATCTGGACAACATCGATCTGCTACCTCCAGAGACAGTGGTTCTTTTTCACGGGATGGCCGATTCGCAGAATTCTCCGTACAAAGAAGCAACCTTGCTTTTCAGTTTGGATCACGCATTTGAATTCGAGTACGTATCAGTTCTTAGCTCTCGGGTGATTAGAAAAAGCATAACCTGTATCACTCATACTTTGTCTTCTTTAGTCGGGTGGTTTAAATGGTTTTTTATTTCTTCATAAGTTTTGTGCTGTTACCTCAACGTCTACATCCGTCTTGGATCCTAAAACAGTGAGGTAGGTTAAGTCACCCTGTGTACCAAAGCATAGTGATGATGGTTTAGTGCTCTAATGTCGAAGTGCTATTTAGTACGCGTTTTTCACTTGGGTTGTGTTCTAGTCTAGATGGTTGGCTCGTATGATTATGCACATTTATTCGCTAATATCCCACTTCATAGTACGGAGGTGTGGTGCTACGCAGAACATGAACCAAATTATGAAGTTATAGAATGTGGTTCAGAAAATGGAACAAAGGCTTCCGTCGCTGACAACGACTTTGAGCCATTTCCGACAAGGTTTCTAACCGAGCGTGGTGTGAACCTCGAGGTACCCAGCCAGATAAGCGTGAAGGACTGATGATGTCAACGTTTTGACCGACCAGTGCCACGTCATAGATTGAACTCACGCTGCTTTTTCCAGCCGACCATAAGCTCTGAAAACAAAGCACAACGTACAAGTGTGGCAGTGTGTACATGCTACTCACTGGGTAATTAAGTAGTTGATTACTCGAAACGTAATTATGGTCAGCTGTAGATTAACAACGAACGCGGCTGTCAGAGTAACAAACGCAATGAGGTAAAAGAAGGCATGTAAACCAAATGGTCTTATCCCGCGACTAGAAAATAACTGTATCCAAGTGGAATTGGGTCAGTGTTCTGTTTGATTAGTTTCGATGACTTCTGAGCGAGTGATTCCTAATAAACAACCTATTGATCAGGCACGTCTTCTAGATTGTAACAGAAGTACCAACCAACGAGGCCGGTGATGTGATGATAACATACATAACGAGTATATGACATGTCTAATTCCGAAAACGCGTATACAGTGAGTGGAGTTACTGATTCGATGATGCCACCAAATTCACGAAATACTCCTCAGACAATGGTGATCGAATACAGGTAGCCGGTCGACATTGGCCGCTGGAACAGACCAGGTCTCGACCGTACAGGGGCACACTGCATACATCAGCGTTGCATACTCTACTTTTCGGCGGCAGGGAAACGCCGCAGGTGCCGTTCAGTTTTGATGTCCACAGCCATTTTATGGACTACAAACCGGGGTTGTACAGTTAAGATGTAGTCAGCTCAGCCATGGGTCTAAATTCTAAAGATATTCATAATGTCGGAACATTATATGATCCGTGTCGAGCCGTGCGTGGTTTTTATTATCTCCGGTTGTGTCTGATGCTAAACCTCCTGTTACTGATAGCTTAAAACACACCTTCTTTCATGTACACATTCATGTCTCTGGTTTGCGGTAGCATTCTTCTGGTAATCATTCCCGAGTACGTCAGTGGTTGTCATCTAAAAACACCTATGTGAGACGATCGCACTTTGTATTGGTGCAATCTCAGTCAAGAAGTAAGCCAAAATGGATTTGCATCAACGTATAGTGAAACTCTTTAGACGAAAACCCAGTTTAGCACTAACCGGCATGCATGATTGTATATGTGCGTAGTGTTTTGTCAGTCAACACCAGAATACTGTAGTGGCATGATATCGCGCGATAACTTCGCACCGGAACCAAGAGACGCAAGCGTTGATGCCAGCTTTCCGACTGACCAATGTCGCGTCATTGCTTGGATCCCACACTATTCTTCCGTCAACTCAAGGACCAGCGGATTGTTTATAACGAATTAATCGATTAGACCGCATACGGAAAATGTATACCTACGGACAAAAGCGACGGGTTGTTTAATATATGGCCAGTCGGATTCAACAAGGATGTGCACACTGCAGAAATTTATTTCGACCTTTCCACAAAACTCCTGAGATAATTCCGAGACTGATAATCAAAAATAGCCGATCGGTCTATGACCGCCTCTAAGAAAAGCCAGGTCTCCCGGACCTAAAGAACAGCACGCAAAGGCAGCATCTAGCTGTCTCTGCTCATGAACCCATCCCTGGAACTTCTATATATTGCTCAAACTAGTGAACATCTAGATGGCCCCTAACAAATCACCACTGAGAATGAATGCGAAGGCGACGCGAATACCGTTCGGCATACTTGGAGGACTCCTGAGTTCCATAAATGTTAGCAAATATTTCCTTGAATTGTCATAACGCATGGATTGTAAACTTTTGATTTCCGCCAATTTAGATCATCTGCGGTATTGAAATAAAATCCTTTTGCCCTTCAAAACTCGAATATACGCTTCAGCGGTTAGATCAGTTACTTCCTCTGACTCAGGGAACTAGTTGTTACAACTAGAAGATACATAAGATTGCCGGTATGCGAACATCTTCCTATCGGATTTGATCATTAAATCGATGGTATCGAAGACTGGTTTGGCAATGTTAGGGTCAAGCGTAATCATTTAAACAGAAAAAATCATTAAGGAAAGCACTAGAACGTGCCAACCTACAGTTGGTGGGACATTTATTGGCCATGTGCACAAGTGGACTTTGTGTGTTTTATTCGCTGAGGTGAGTAATGGTTAGAAAGTGAGCAAGGGTGGCGAGTTCATGGGGTAGCAGGAAGATACGTAAACATGATTAGTGAACTCGGACATATAGGATGAGGTCTCACCTGATGAATAGTTCATCGAAAGATATAAGGGTATGTCGGAGTCATTGGCGTTCTGTCATCCAAACTGTTTATCCTTCTACTTAGTATTGTCATTTATACTTTGGTCATTACTACTTTAATGCTCCTAATCTTCTAGCTTCTGATTGCTTTTGTGAAAATTGATTCCGGTTTGTATAATTAGTAGCTGTTCAAGCTGATGCAGCTTAGATTGCTTTCTTGAGGCTTTCCGACCGTGATTGAGCTTTTCAGTTCTCTTCTGTTTCGATAAGGGGAATTGTGTGCGGTGGTTTTTGACTTTTGCCTCTAGTCGAAACCATAGGAAAGTAGTTGACTCAGAGTGAAGTATTAAGAGCTGAATTACACATGAAAGCATCAAATAGGTGAAATAGTATGAATACGGAAATGCCACTTGTGGCATCGCAGATTTGATCCGCATTTCAAAATCCTGTCCGTGTGACTCGATCACTCGAATTTTTATGGAAGTAATAAACGCTCACCAAAAGGCTTTATCGTCTCAGTTATTCGGGAATCAAATCACGTGATCAATTTGAACTAGGAAATTGGTTGATTCACTGTGTCTGGTTCTCTCTGTTCCATTTTCGAAGTATTTGAGAAACCACATTTTTTCTCCTTACTATATTCTAGTTGCTATTTCGGTCGACATTTGGCTAATCCAGAACACTTAAATTGCTTCTGAAACCGAGTTTCCCAAAGACTTGAGTGATGTGAAGAAAAAAATGCCCCATCGCCGCAGCGACCCTCCGTATCGATCGTTAAGGAGAGCACAACACCTTGACCCGGGGAATTCTAAGGATAAATTTGGTCTGCAGTAGACTGGATATGGTGGTCAGCGGAATGAGAACGTAATGTTCCACCATCAGGTTTAATCAGTGTTGATGGAGTTTCAGCCTCATACCCCAACTCAGTAATCAGCGATAACCACGGATCTTTTCTGGTGCAGTTTATACGATTTTGCTCCCCTTCCCTCCTGCGCAGTTTGCCATCACATGATTGAATTAAGTTTCCTCGTGCGTTTCTGTCTTATCTTCTTATTGCACTCTTCTGTTTTTTGTTCACAGCCGTACGTCCGAGGATACCAGTTACCGATCTTTTGAACACCAAGTACAACGCTATTTAAGATCGATTTGGGTCCCGTATCTGGGAGACGATAAAGTGAGCGCGTTGCTTTCCCGACTAACCCCAAATATCGGTATGTTCTACACCAACCAGACAGATCTTCTACCACCAATGTGCCAAGTGTGATTGTTCCCACGCGCTTGGGTCGGTCGATTTTCATGGTTCCATGAGACTGGTTATGAGCCTCATAACTTTGCCAACTTTCTTTGTATATTAACTCCTTGTTTTGCTACGCTAATTCTACGCTGATCGTGAACTGTAAAAACATTTGACTGAGATATATACCATATTCTTTGAGTTTTCCTATATTGTGATGTTCAGAAGTTATTTGGCGTCGTTTTAGATAAGCCACACCCAACGTTGTCAGTAATTTTGATAGTCAGTCTAAGTGCTTACATGTTTCATGTCACGTGGCGCACCTGTTTTCAATACAGTCCGGATCGAACTCGGTTTCTGTATACTAAAATACAACCATCATCACTAGGATTATTTTTGATGGTAGACAGTAATCCACTGTCGTCCTGATCGTTATCACACCTGACCTATTGGGACCTTATGTGGTTCTTCGCCGCTCCAATTCTCAGGGTTCGGTTACCGGTTATCCCCAGTGGTGCAGCAGGCCATCGTGGCTATTGGGCATATACCCCTTCCACTGCACTCATGCGCAAGCATGTAATAATATAAGGAATAATAGCAACCACAATATCCTTTTTTATCGCACACGAAGTGAATTATTAGCAAAGCAGCTGCTGGCGGTGGGCAGGCGACTAGAATTTAGATGCTGTATCTGGATCATCTATTAGGTAAGTGGCTGTACGCCAAACTCAGGCAAAAAAGACAAAGAAGCTCCGCCCCACACGTGACTACTGTATTTAAGTTTGGGACGAATTTGAGTTTTGTGCATGCTGAAGTGGGCAGATTGGAAGAAATGTCCGGTGCAGATAAAATCAGTCGGATGAGAAGCAAGGAACACATGCGAATAGCAAAAATGAAAGCTAGCCTTACGGTTATAAACAAGTCAATGGTTTGTCACAGTGCATCGTCAAATGGATTATGATTCGAACTACAACAACGGAGGGCGAGTAGTTATTTTTTACAATGTTTCCCAATCTTGCTTTTGCATATCGTATAGATGACTGCATTTGACTGACCGTTTGCTGGGTTAAAGGTCGTTTTTGTCTGTCAGATTCCACCGACTCCGAACCCTGGCCATTGCTAAAGCTATCGCCATGTTTCTCCTAAGCCTGCATCTGTGCGCACGAAAGTGATTGGTTCGGGTGGTTGAATTATCTTGGTCAAAGGGGGAGCATTCGAAGCGAGAAATGACCACTGAAAGCCTGCTAACAGTTCCCGATTCGACATCAAACCAATTGAGGGGAAGTACCCTACCCCCATCTATTGTAACAACGACCTTCAACGTAGCCAACAGCCATTCAAATGCACTATTGTCACCTACATGATATGCAACGGCAAAACTAGGAAAGCAATTTCTCACTCTTCAGTGTTGTTCTAATGTCGCCATGGGACTATTGGAATTATGACTTTTCGAACTGCGCTATCAGCAGAATAGACAGTTTCCAGTTTTTGGCAAACACAAATACCACACAATGTGCACGACCAGTCTCACAAAGAATTGATCAAACGAGAAGAGAGATTTTAGTCCAAATTCATCTTCAAAGTGGATTTGAGTTTTCACATGATCTGGTCTTGTATTTGTTTGCAGATCACAAGAGCTGAGGTGCGCATTACAAAAACGGTATTGTGTAGACGTCGCCACAACCTCGTACTCGTGCGGGATGTAAGGCCACACCGGCCTGGATCGCCCAACTTGAAGTGAATGTTTCAACAACCTTCGCCACATGGTTTAGCTGAAGAGTGACGTAATCACTCTCCCGTCCAACCGCGCAATGTGGTATTTATAGGTGCGTTCGGAAAAGCGCTTGATTGAGGGGTCGGTTGGCATTGTCCCTTGAGAACAACTGAATGAATACACATGGAGTCAGGCACTTTGTTTTCCGATAAAAGGCATTACTGGCTTGAGTGTGAACGAGGTCTGATATCTAGTCATGTCAACTATCCCATTGACGATATTGTCATTCTACTAAGCGCAATGTTTGCCAGTGTCACATCTAGCAGGCAACGAGATGTAAACAAGTTTCTCTTGCACAGTGCCATCTTTCCCGAGAAATTCTACGCTGTTGTGTATCTTCTCGTCTGGTAATCAGCCTGAGTAGCAGTTTTGAGGGAGGATGCTACGCAATGTGCTAAGGTTTGCTCTCAGCATTATCTTCATTATTCCATCTGTTGGGCGCAGAATGAAATTCGCTTGACTAAATGGCAGGAAGATGAGATATGTACGCGGATTTTCAATGCATCAGCCGCCGTACCGAACCACCTTCTGAATCCGTTTCTGACGTACATTTCAGGTTTGGATACGCCGACTGGATATATTTTAGTATTAGATGAAATATGTCAATAGATTGATCTACTGCTAACCGAATGTCGTACGAATAGTATTCTTGAAAACAGAAAATGTGTAATAATGACGACTCGTCTGGAAACATTTAAAGGTAGCGGCTCAGTTGGAGGTCCCCATGGCCTTATCGTACCTCCGTCGATGGATCCGACGACGAACTATTAGGCTCCCTGATTGGAGTCCAGAGATCCGTTCATCGGATGGCTGAACACACTAGGTGATATGGCTAGGTACCGCGGTCACCGGCTTGTATAACATTGGAGCTCTTTCGTCGTCTGCATGATTTCCACTGTTTGTTTACTCCTCACGCTTTTATTCGTCTTGCTCTCGAATAGACTAACGCGAAATAGCAATTAAAACCAGAGCATAGAAGCGTGAGGTTAATGACGGGAGAAAATGTACTAGAAGAAGAAGAACTATAAAATTGTCTAAAGGTATGGTTATACTTACACCGTCTTATTCGGTACAACGAAGTAATAAGTGATGTGATTATTTAGCAAACATTTGTCATGTGTAGACCTTATAAATACATTCCACAATTTCCAGTGTCATCTGGGAAACGCCTAACCATTGCCAACAAACTCGCCAACCATTTAGCTACGGCTTGGCTCAGTGAGTCGCACGTATCCAGTATGGGTACGGGGTATGCTATCGTTTGTTGCACTACACTCTTCCCCTGACCGACGTTTTCTTTGGCTTTTTCAGTTGAAGAACATGTCCATTAATTTTCACGTGAGGGGATGGCTATCGTAGCGTTTCGGGGGAAAACGAACACTGCTGTTGTACCAACGATTTCAGTCTATACCTATCCATTCGCCCTTCAGTGTAGCCTGCCCCTTAATAGGTCTATAGCCTCTTGTCGTATTCTGCGTACCCGACAAGGTTTCCAAAAGAGGCGAATGGACGATGTAACGGGCCACCGACTCATGTGGACCAAAACTGCTATACTGGAGGACGCACTTGGCTGCGCAGTGGCTGCAGGTACATCCTGGAATAAAACAGCCCGCCCTGAACCGGATGACCGAGTAGTACAGCAGTCCACAGAACAAACAATGATGGCAGTGAAATTTCATTTGCACATAAACTTCATACACCAACGCAATCTCTCCCATACCGTACAAAACAATCAACCATCTACCTTTTACCGACATCTCGTCACCTCCAGCGGGAACTCCGGTCAACCGTACTAGATCTAGTGCCACCGGTGAAAATTCTAGCAATGTATTCTATCATCCTTCTTCGACAAGCTTCCAAGTCCCACTGAATCAGCTACCATTGTCTGATACCCTCCTATCTATGAAGGGTCGAGAAATGCCACTGCTGATGGAGGATATACGAAGATTGTCGGTATTTGAACGCTGACGTCTTCGTAAAATTGCTCGAATCTGGTGGTAACACCGTATTGGCAATGCTGGGTTCCGGAGGAGAGTCTCGGGTTCACGAACCAAATCATTAGATGAAACCCTAAAGGTCACCAGGCTAATATGGTTGGGACGTGTTGCGCATGTCCTCTGACAGGATTCCTCGGTGCGCCATGTTCACTGAGGAGGGTACCGGTAGAAGAAAGGTACGAAAAACCTAACCTGTGGAGTTGGCCACGTAGGGCGTATTAGACTTCCTGGGTGGGGTCCAAGAGACCCTCCCACTCCGTGGTTATATGCGCTAGAGGAAATGGCTAGGCGTCGTGATTAGTGGTGTTCTTGTATTCACAAACTTTCTCATTAGACTTGATACCATTTACTGCTTCTTTAATAATCCTGTCCTTTCTCGTTGTTTCCGAATGAGGTTGTCGCCCTCTCACTCAGTGCATGGTTACCGGTTGTCTGTATTGAGATTCTCCTTCCTTGATATCCAATAAAACCAGCCACATTCAACGAGCGAACTCTGGTGCGTATAGGACAACAGACAGGTCTAGCTCGCACTCTTGAGTTCCTTGCCATCGATGTGTGTTGCATCCAATAGACTCGCATTCGGTTGACTCCCCCATATAATTCCTCCGTGAAGTTTCACCTACGCCCTCTTGGGGACCCCCAGATTATAGTTTCCGGTCTCGGTGGCGTTGGCGTGGTTCTTTGTGAGAGGGCTGAGGCCACACTGCTAGACTGGATTCCTGCAGACAGTTGGTTATGCGCAGTGAGACTCAGGTGTTCGTGCAAAGTGAGAAGTTGACGCCCGATAAACGCAATCTGTTTACTGTTTCGGGGTATGCACCCACCGATTGCAGCCTACATGCAATCAAAGATGATTTCTACGAAAAGCTACTCGACTTCTTTCTCAGAAGGAGCCGGGCCGATATCGCGACTTTGGCAGATGTGAATGCTTAAGTGGGTCGGCTATCACCGGAGGCGCATTTAGGAGACCCTTTTGGCTCCGATCACTGCCTGTTCCCCGCAAGTATGAAATTCGGACGCTCCACTTACGGTACTCCACATGGCGTCAGCCCTCTCCGAGTTAGCAATAGACTCACAGACCACATCACTATATGACACAAATGATGAGGTTGTATGCAAGACTGCTGATTGCACTAGAACAACTCTGTTGAATACGATCACGTACTAGTTTGCACTAAGCTATCCATGCTGTACGGCAGGTTTTTCCGGACTGCGACCTTTTGTTCGTACCAGCTCAAATATCCGTCTTCAGAAACGCGCTGACCGAGAAGGTGGAATTTGCTCCGCCTGATAACACTAATCAGCACTGGTCGCTTAGTAAGGATACTTCGTGTTCCACTGGTCTGGTGAGTTGTGGGTTGTTATGTCGCATCGTGATACTATGGTTTTTTGTTGAATCTATGCGCTTTCTCGACGCACACCGGTCAATCCCCGCTGGAAGCGAGCAGAACGAAGCACGGCTGTGAAGCCGATGACCCACCAGTTCACAATCAGCAACGGCGTCTAGGACGCGGGACAGAACGCTTTACAACACAGTTTAACTGTCCTTCAGTTTATGCCTCTATGGTAGCTATTCCGGCTTACGTCTCATGGTCTGTTTCAATAGATCCATCTGCAAAGGCGGAGACCTACGACGGAATCCAAGCCTCAGGACGCAACAAAGCGCTGGGCTCCATTGGCCTTCCTCCAATCCTTTTCAAAAGTGGTGGAGTACAGCTTGCTGGAAAACTTCATGTGTTGTTTTCAATGGTCTCATTGTGGAAGGGGAATCGATTGCTGTCCCCACTTTCAACAAGGGCTTGCTCAACAACTGTACTCACTATAGGGACATTAAACTTATCCCACTGGTGCCGAATCTGGTAGCGTCTGTCATACTTCGCAGATTGTACCGAACGCGTGAAGAACAGACTCGTGGATATATCGATCAAATCACTCTGACGGCCGCTACAGCACTGTCAATTTTCAAAGACCAACGATCATCGTGTTCCTCGACATTCACGCGGCCTTTGACTCTGTCGGTAGGACTGCGCTGTGTGAGAGTACCTGAGAAGTGTATGTCCGTCCTCAAAAAAATCGGTCGTCAAACTTCAAGTTGGGTTAGGGCCTACGGCCAACTTTCACCTCCTTTAGTCTTCTCCAGTGGAGTACGTCGAGGTTACCGTATATCCACGTTTCTTTTCGAATTTGGTGTAGGTGTTCTACGGGATGTCTTGTTTGGTCTTCTAAACGGTGGAGTTGAACTCCTACTACGTAACATAGATTTTGGCCTGAATTGTGCCGATGATATAGCCTTGCTGGGAGTTAATTCACAGGCAGTTCAACGCACTCTGAGTCGCTTGGTGACTGAGGTGTTCAGATATGATGTGCACTTTGTGCCTCCCAAGTGCAGTTTTTTTGCAAGTTTGGTAGGAGCTTGTGCCTGCGATCATCCTTAGTGATAAGCTGGAGGCAGTTGATAAATTCAATTCAGCTTGATTACAGTTGGAGATAGTGTTGTGTTGTTCCAGACCTAGCTGAGACTAACCACACGATGAACGTGCATCAAGCTTTCCGCCCCCTGAACAGGGTCCGAGGACGACTGTCCAGATCGGTGAGAAGTCGCACCTTGGCGAAAGTGGTCGGGATTCGCCTTTACAACTCCGCTTTTTGTGCTCAGAAGAAATTTGTGGATGCACTCAGTCTACTCTGACCCACTCACCACCTAACGGCAGGTCCCAGGCCGTCCGAAAGATTACACACTGAGCACGTGATATTCCGTTCACACCGGTCTCCGGATAAACCTGTGCCACAACAGGTGTGAATACTGATTCCTAACACTCTCTTCGTTGACTATATTCCTCATGAATTTTTTTACATACATTGTGTTGTATTGGCCTGACTGAGAATCACTGAAAACGAGCTCGTTCGCCAACCTGTTTTCTGGATGTGTACTGTGGAATGAGTACTGCTTTTGGTTAGAAAAGTTGAGGGTGACTCAGAACAGAAGTCAGCGGCGCGAATGCTGTACGACCTGCCTGTTGCATTTCCGTTCCCATAAGTTCACAAAAAAAACACCAAAAGGTGCATACACCCACGCTATGTATATGTATCGACCGCATCTCCGGCTTTGGGAATCCATCTTGCATAGCTCTTTGGGTCATGGACGCACACAAGCGATCGCATCACGCCGAGGTGCATTCTCGTCGTGAAGGCCTGTCCATCGGAACCTGTTTTAAACAAGCATTCCAGTTTGACCGGAAAGAGTTTATCCGGGTCATGCTTCTTGATTCATATTGACTTAAAAAGAGGACTACGGATTCCCCACCCGTGTAGCGCTTTCATGGCGGAATTGTCGGTATGTCTGACTAAAATGCTTTATTGCACGGGGTCGCCGAGACAGGTAGTGGTTCGAAGATCGATCAAGGGAAAGGTTCGCAGCAACGTTCTGTGTATGACCCTTCAACAGTACGAAGCAGCTGAGTACTCTTACGAATAGCCGGTGGAGAACGTGGCGTTTGCATTGTACAATAAACAATTCTTGCAAAAACGGCATTCATATCGAATAGATTGCTCAAACTAGAATGGTTTGCAGTGCGTATCAAACCTATCATATTATGGAAATTCTACAAAGCAGTTTAATGACTTCGGAGAGATTATCGCTACAGATGTGACTGGTTTCGCCTTTCGAAGAAACCGATGATGAATCTTTCTATTCAAGTAAGCACTTCACATGACAGGATATTACGTGTGCGCGCCTATTTCTTACTTCATGAGTACGAAAAAATTAAATCAGACCTGTACTGCCATCACTTTATATGGGGTATTTATATTCCTTCCTGTTCGATACGCAAGGATTTGCTGTGATTGTGGATTTTAGATTCCAAGTTTGGGACGCATCGAAAGGAACAGAGGCCAGGGAGGACAGATGCGATCCCCGTTTTCCCCCTTTCATGTTTTGCTGACACCGAGTTAATACGTTTCATTTTCACATTTAATGACACACGTGCAACGGTAGACTTTGCATTAGCTGGGACAAGGCAAACAGCTCGCATGAGTTGGATGGTGTGGAGAACAAGCACGATGATAATGAGGATGAGAAACCGGAATCCACAAGGTATTTATGAATGGACAGGATGATGATGACGATGAAGCCACGGGATACAAATCCATGCGAGCACACACATGAAGAACTGCACAATAGGGGAGAGAAGGAAGAAGGGATGAAACAACAACCGGGGTGTAAAGGTCAAACGAGAGCTCATAGACATAAAAAAACACAAATAAGTAAGGATTAGAAAAATGTCAACATTTAAGGCGCTCTAGATGATACGAAAGACAGACAAAGTTAATTAAAATGGACATATGACCGCCTCATTACTGCATAACAGCGCTCGTGGTGCAGAAGAAGAACTAACACAGATTGTATCAATCCAAATTCACAAGTCTCTCAATCGATATGAAAGTTGCGTTCGAGGGGATTCGAAGAAGGAGGATTGAGGACAGCACAATAGGACTGAATATAAGCGCACAGGGACAAACCATAAAAATGTAAGATGGCACAGACTGAATGGAAAGTAGGTACACTGTGCTCCTTGGGCAAGATTGTAGGAAGCGGACGGGTACCAGCGTGGAATAGTTGAAACGCAAGTGTGTGAATCGTTTGGGCAAGAATTTCATCTAGTGAAAGTTATTGTCAAATAAAAATAAGTGTGGACACAGTGCACTACACCAGACAGATTAGATGAAGAACAGGCGGTAGGTACTTTGAGTCCACACCCTTCGAGCGACGAGTTCACGATTATTTCAAGCAGTGTATGGAAGAACAGAAGTGTACGCGAATAATAAACCAGGTAACGGGACTCTGAAGCGAACAGATGAAATATGTGTAAAAACGAACACACTCGAATAAAGGCAAGCAAAATGCTTTATCTGAAACGAATGGGCAGAGAAAGAGCGAACCGGGTGTAAAAAAGCGATGTCAACCAACAGGCTGGATGAGTATCACGGGATTAGTTCTCGTACGGGCAGACACTTTATTACAAGCGATCGTGACCGCCGGGAGGGTAAACACGATCTGAGGAAATTCGAACTCAGACGCTATTGTTTGAGTGAAAGCTTAGATAAAACCATCATATTAAATCTGAATAGGGTCACATTTGGGAAACATCAAAAATAATAACCACAGAAATATAGGTGGCGTAGATCAAGAATCAACCGGAGAACACATGACGGGCCAGCGTGTATAGATATACTATTTAGACAGACTGGCGGTCACAACAGCAGTTTGGGGGAATCTTTCAGTGAATCGGTGAAGAAAAATATCAGAATAAGAAGCACGACGTGCGGATGAAAAAATTGATGCTGCCGCAGACTGCAGGTGACAATAACGAGGAAGGATTTGCACAAAAATGTGGACATTACGTAGCACGCACACAAATACACAAGGAGGTTTGACAAGAAACAGCTTTAGAAAGCGAGGGGAGGGAGGATCGGTAGCAAGGGGGGGGGGAACAACAGATGGTGGCAGAGCATCGCCGGATGGGCCGACATAATATTGCATGCCAACGCCCGTAGGACAAAGCAGTAGTATAGAAATAGTGACTTCGGTAAGAATGGTGATGATACCAGTAGTGGTAATGATACGAGTGAATACGAATGATAGTACGGCTCTGAAAAAATCGACTAAAATAACTGAAAAGAATGGCGCTCATATTCTCACAGTTTAAGATTTTACCTCCACAGACTCTGCGGGAGAGAAACGATCGTGCGAGAGAAGTGATCGATGATTTGACGACGGGGTTGGATCGACCGGGAACAAAACGCAGGCAAGATTAAAAGCACACGATCAAACAGAAAAACGCCTACCTTTTTGGGTTACAGAAAAATCACAATGTAGACCACATGTCAGTAAAGACAGCAGTAACAGTTGATGAGGGCACTTTGACAGGACCGGAGTAGGTGTCTGCCTGTGTGTACGTGGCCACGTAAATATTCTATAGTGCGTACGAAAACGGAACCGGTAAACCTCACGAAGAAAACGGATACGCCGAGGATAGGAGAAAAAAATAATAAGCGACGGTGATTAGAGACGAAACAGTGACGAACGGGATGCCGATGATAATGACGATACAGCATAGTGCGGAGAAGTGCGTGTGGGAGGGGAGGGGGAGGGCGAATAAGTGAAAAAGCAATGAAGGCAATCAATCACCTGAAAAGGACGGTGCATTACGATCAACACATAGTCTGAGGCAAAGATCGACTGACAGAGGAAGAACCCGGTGAACCGGTGGCGCGATCATTGTGCGATTTCATGTGAGCATTGCGACTTTTGACTTTTGTGAACACACGAGAACAAAAACGACACGGATAACTTCCTGGCTCGGTCAGGGGATCTGCGGTCAAGGAACATACTAGGTCATCCACAACCCCATCCAATCCGACTGTTTCGGCGTCCACAGCAGACGATGGACATGAGACAAAATCGAATGTGCACGATGTGTCTAGAGTAGAAATCTGAAATCAGAAGAAAGCTCAGTAGATAATATCGAACTGTTCAAGAAATGATTTACGATTCACTCGCGTGAGCTTTTCAGCTTTTACAAGAGTAATGAACTTACATTAACCGCTTCAGAACACTGTATCTAAAAAGGGCGCATCCACGATTTTCAATTGTACTGAAACATCTATCTTTGAAATCTGATCATGATTCGACGCTGCTGCACACTGCCTGCAAAAGTCACTTTGATTGATGAAATTCTCACTGAGGACTTAGTGTGACGCCTTAACTGGCTTCCCCGCTTGATGCTCACTTTAGGGTATCACTGTTTTGATGTCCCTCTAGTTAACTATAATAATATTATTACTGCATTTAGTTCACATTGCCACTTGACCTAGGCCTCTCACACATCGTGCACCCCATTTTCCTGTGATTTTCCGAGAACACATACACGTGGGACAGCGAAATTTAGTGTGCAAGCGTCTTGTCCCTTCACTATATTGGGATCGTAAACAGATTGGAATTTCGACTTCCCGAATAACGTGCATGAAGCGTGGTAAATTCCTTTAGCGTACCCCATGACCAATGTTAAAAAATGCACACTGGCTCACTTAATAGGTGGAATGAGTCGCACATATACCCGTTGTCTTAAACGACGCTCTGTGATGTCACTGGGCAATGACTGTTTTGTGAACGAAGCTCACCCAATTCGTTAAATCAAATTGCAAGTTCTGACCTTTCATTCACGAAAAGAAAAGAATGTCACACGGACAACGGCTATCCGAGTTGGAACAGCGAAAAATAATTGCCTACAAAGACGCAAGAATAAGTATGTTTTACGAATGCCTGCCCATCGTCTACCTTTCCGTACTCTATTGGCACGTGCTGGACAAGGCTGGAAGCAACACAGCTGTCAGGTCATGAATTGGCGTAGAGGTATAAAGAAGCTGGCAACAACATTGGTTTCGATTGGAGCTTCCCGTCTCCCTGGTTGGGGCCCAAGGGATGAGGATTATCGTTGGTTAGAGTCGTTGAGGGATATGGCTCAGAACAGAAGTCAGTGGCGTGAACGCTGTGCGGTCTTTCCGTCTGTCAAACTCTGATTGCTTTGTCCGCTTGATACACTGACATTTGGTCTCGATCTCTCATACCAGAAACTGTCATTTCCTCGTGACTACGCCTAATCTTTGTGTGCATGCTCCCTAAAGCACTGCGCGCGTGTGCTGATCGGTGACTGCCCTTCGGTTTACAACAAATAAAGATCCCGTTGTAAAACCTTGAACCTGATCCTGTATTGCTGTGAGTGCGATTTCCTATCCGCTTTGAATGGATCGCCCATAATTTTAGTGATTGTAGAATAATGACTACCCTTCTTCTATTTGGATTTCGAGTTCGTATTTTACGAGCCACTCAATTGTTGGACGACGGCCCCCTATGCTGCCCACTTAGATTAAGGTAAGCTGTTTAAACTAACTCTTCCAAAGCTGAAAGTGGCTTCACAAAGTTACGCCAACCAAAAACTGGTCGCTAACCAAGGACATTCTACAATCCCTTCAAGTGGTGATTTGTGATATGACACATCGCATCGCAACACCCCTGAATTCCTTATTATCCTCTTCACCTTTTTGGCACGCGCTTGCTGAACTCAAGAGAGATAAACTCGAATTTGGTCATCTTTTTTTCTTCAGGAGAGTAGTAAGAACCTGTCATATTCCGATTTCTCTATGGTGCGCACTGTTTGTCCTGGAAAACAGTGGAGTTGAACTCCTTTCCACGAATACAGATCAATGAAACCAACTTGCCGAGTGGAAGCACAGAGGAAATGCTGCATACTTCGTACCGCTTGGTGAAGAAGGTAAAATGTACGCTTTGACTCACTGTGATTCAGAGCTTCTACAGGAACTTCAGAGACCTGGACCTACAATCACTCTTTGAGATGACCAGCTAAACGGCAGCCTTTATCGTTTCGCCACAGCTGAGGTGTACTGCGCAGCATACATGTTACTGATTTTGCTCCTGAAGCGTAGCATAATTCATGAAAAGTTTATGGGACAACTTTGCAACTGTTTTAACGCCGTTAAGAGCCTTCAACAATACACACCAGCCAGGAGGGAAGAGCTAGCTACGTTTCCTAAAGTGAATAATGCGCGAGCATGCACTCTATTAGGAACAAAACACAACTCCTAAGCGAATTCCCATCGACAAAGTCAGTGATGCATCCAACTCTAAAAATACCATGCTGATCAACCTTTTTTGGGAAACTTGACGATGGCCGCCAGAGAATGGACACTCGATGAACTTGTTCAAAGGCGTCACGAAAAGGAAACTTTTCTTCATTTGTCTGCCCTTTGGGCGTTCGGCACAATCTGCGAACTATGGTGAACGCTACCGGGATTCCACCAATATCACTGCCCTTGACTGAATATTCGCTAATTCCTTGGAAATATAGACCATAACTAGTTCTATTCGTGAACAGTATCCACTAAACACTAAATTTTTGTGAACGTCCGTTGTATATACTTAGACAAGATTGGGGGTTGAGGGGAGGGGAGGGCGACTGCTGAGATCTTGCGGATCTCTGTCTTTGTAGGTAGATTCATTGGAACAGCCCACGAAGCATATGCAGATAAACTGATGCTAGAAGAAACGCCAGGTGAAATAAATTAGGCATGGGATTACTGTTCGATGATTGTGGATAAGCGTCGGATCCGGTTAGTACTCGCGCGATGTGACCGACTGAGAACACCGACAGCAGTGGACGTTCCCTTAGATCGGCGGTGGACCACGGATATTTACGACCCGGGTTCGATTTCCGCCTGTGCCGGTAACTTCCCTATCTGGCAGCCTTTCGTCGGTCGCGGTCCCCTTCCAGAAATGTTGTACTCTGTCGTATGATAAATAAAGGAAGTATTGGAAGCCCGCAGATCGCTCCAATTAAACCTAACTGATTTCGGTCCGTAAAGTAAGCGATATGCAACAGATTCAGAATTTCACTGGTTACGAGACGAAATTCACCACAGAGAACAAATGTGAATTGAAAAACAATTGATTTTAGAGTATTTTGGTGATGGTGGTGATGTACTCAAGATATACACAACTGCAAAGCGGTCCATTCAATGACGCTTGACAGGAAATTGATGCACCAATCCGTCAAGGCCTTCGAGTAGTGAACAGAATTTTGGCATTGAATGATAAACACTGACATGACAATAAAACAATCAAAACGCACCTCATCGAACTGAAGACGGTGTGAGTCAACAGTCTGTTCCGGAACTGTGGGTAGCAACGTCGACCGATCCGAATGGGTGTGCATCGTCGAATGTGTTTTACGACGCAGGTTGTATGTGGACGTAGTGGTAAGTTGGTTTGGATTCGTTTCTTTCGATGGCACCGGGTGGTCACTGTCTTTTATGGAGTCATTCACTTCGAAAGAAGCCACCGGATTGTCATCTGCGGGCCCGTCAGCCCTAGAAGTCAATCGCAGACGCCGTGCTTTTTCACGATACCTGTGGTAAAGAAGAATGGCACAGGAGAACAAAACTATGAGTTTATCACTTTTCTTTATTACATACTTTCGCATGAGGGCACTGGAAGGGGCATGCCCCAGAGCCTCAAAGGCTCAGTGCACTGCCAGGGGCAGCCGGTAACCAGATTCTTACACCTGAATTGGAGAGCCACATAAGATCCTAATAGGTCAGGTGTGGTAACGATCCTATTAGGTTTTAATTAAATGCAAATAACAGATATAAATCTAGAAACGAGTTGCCTATAGTTTTACCCCGATTAAATCTCCAGAAACCTAGCTTAACATACTTTCTTTCATGAGGTACTACGTCCTGAGATTGGGCTATTATCATATCGAAAGGAAAGTTACTGGAGAAACGTTAATCAAACGGTCACATTTTACAACCTCTAATAGGATTTGTGGGAAAAACCAACTGAGTGAGTGACTCACATGACTGGATACGTCTAACCTGTGACGAGAGAGCAGTATTATACTGTAGGCTTGCAGAACACTAGGTGAACACACTAGTATGTGACGCCACGCAAAGCTTAACTACAACGAAAAAGTTAGAGCATATATTCACTAGGAATCAACGTACAGTTATGGATAATCTTTAGGATGGGAATGCGCCTTAATGTGGTGTGATCGCTCGGATGCCTTCTCGACCCAAAGAGCTATGCAGGATGGTATTCTTAAGTCGGAGATTCAATCAAGCAAGACGGGTCAGTGGATAGAGATCAGACGAAGCTCCGTCTCAATAAACCGGTTGATGGGCAAAATCTCGTTTAAGACGGCGAGCCAGTATGCCCATGAGGAGGACACTGCGGTGTATAAACACGGAAAGAAACAGCTAATTGGTTAAAACTCTCCACCAGATGGACATACGAGTGGTATCATTGGGATTCTATTGATAATGGGTGAAGTCTTTAAGCTCCATTAGGTAACTATCGCCCGCCTAAGCTGGATAGTCTCTGGCCTGAACCAGGCTTTCCCGTCCACGTACTACTTGCTCCATTGGCTGTATGGGGCTAAGGGCTGAATCCGAGAAGCGGATCAATAACTGAAGTGCCAGAGATGACAGAGCAGTGAGGAAACGATAATCAGTTCCATCGTCAAAGACCACTATTACCACAGCCACGTCCCATTGGTGGGATAAGGCTACAGTTTCTTGTAGGTCATACTGTTGAGTGAAAATCCCCAGTCACAGTTTCTTCGGAAAAACCCTTTATGTGGTTAGGGCAGCTGTCAAATATGATTCGTCCAAGGACCTCCAGCATCCTACCCTGAGTTGGTAGACTGTCGTGCCCCTAAGTGAATCTTCCATCTCCTTGGTCTCCATCGGTTACCCAACTCTCACTTGTGGCTCCACGAAGCTGAGGCATGCATCAGCGGCCACACCCCGGTAAACCACTCCACAGACGGACCAAACCAGGTTAGAGGGTAGCCGAGGCCTAAAAAACCCCGATGAGACTGTGTTCAGCGTGCGATGACAGATACTCCTGAATGGGCGGACAAGGTCTACTGCATGATCCAACGGCCAAAAAGGAAAACTGACAACCAACAGGGTCGCATAGACCCCTGGGTGGTGGTCACTTCCACCGAATGGCGAGCGAGCTCCTGGAGAGCCATCGGCAACCATACATTAAGATCACAGCGGATGCGTTGGGCGTCACTGATTGGCAGACCATCATCTTAAAGGTGTATGAACCGCTCGAACGGTCACCGATTCTTAACAAACGAGCTTCCTGTTGCCCAACAGATAGCACTCGGTTGTGAACGGGTTAGAGGTGCCAGCTCGAACAAAAAGCTGAGTGACACTGGGGACGCCACTTTGTACTCTATTCTCAAGACTCTTCACGGATTTTGCTGCCACAATACACAGTAATCATGCTACGGCGTCGCCAGGAAGCGACGCGCCTCTCTGTATCCCAGCGGCCGAGGTGTCAATTATACTAACTGGGAACCTCAATCTGCGCAGGAACATCCACACGTGAAAACGCTCCTTGGCATCGGTGGTCACGCAATCACGACACCCATGCTACACAATTACCATGTGCATGTCTCTCCAGAATTCGTCTGTCTAATTCTGGCACATGGAGTAGTAAGATTCCCGGAATAGACGACTACTACCAACTATACCACAGCGACCATGAACTTCGGTGTCCATCGGAGCTATCACGTTTCAGTATTATAACACACATCATTTTGTGGTCAGAAAAAGAATAAAGACCAGAAACCGAAAATTGTTCGTCATGTAAAAGTGAAAACGTGGATGTCTGTCTGTTCCGAACAGTCACGAAAGAAAACCAACAGAACGGGACATGTCAAAAATAACAAGGTGAAGGTTGACGAAAATGAATTCAGGAAACTCCCAAAGCTGTTCGGAGGCTAAGTTGAGCACACCAGTGAACAAAAGAATGATTTTTTAAATTTAAAAGTGGGTCAAGTGACCGACACTTGAATAGACTGACAAGAGTTTGTCGTGTGCAAACAATCTAATAAGCAGATGAATGTTTTCCAGGTTTTTTCACGTTATTTGCATAAATAAGTGCTGCCCATGGGGCAAACCTTATTGCAACAATAACCCATCCACTGTCAGATACGAAGGACAGCCAGCGGTCATAACACAGGGACTCTGGGTGGAGAATCACACACACGGTTCCAGTAGGTCATGCATGCGGTCATACGGGGTGACACCGAAGTTCTGCCAATCTTAAAAGTCGATCGGCGATGGGGAAGAGGGAGGTTCGAACCTCGTACCTAAGACTCGATAGTTACTCATAACACTCGATCAACGCTGGCGCATATATATATATATATATATATATATATATATATATATATATATATATATATATATATATATATATATATATATATATATATATATATATATATATATATATATATTCCATTATTCTTGTGGAATGTGTGGCGATCGCGGTAACAGAGTCTAATTAGACGAACCATGCGTACCACATTCTTTGAAGATCAAACAGTGTAAGCATGACCGGGGACTTTCGCATTCCATACAGGGTTCACAGCCAACAAGCTAAGCTCATTAAAAATTGTTCTGTCTAGACTGAGCATATCAAATTGCGATGGAGAAGGAGTAACGCTCAAACTCGAAACAATTACATTTCTTTTGAATCTGACCAGTCATGGCTAGATTCATTTAATTTATCTGAAGATAAAATTGCGTCTTTCATGACTAGTCGTCAAATATATGATTCTAAGACCACCAAATGCGATATGTTGACAGGGAACAAAGATAATACTGGCGATTATGCCGAATCGACTTCCTACAAAGACAGATGAATAAGAGTTTCATTCACTCAGATTAAATACAGCTATCACATTTCAACTCGCACAGCTTCCATATACAAGATACTGAGAAACAGTAATTAAAATTAGAGTACTCAGAAACAAGATACATCGTTTTTTGAAACGAAACGGGAAACCACCAGAATCTCGAGCTAATTGATGAAAGAAACAAGCATACGGACCGGTGCTATTCGAGTGACACACGCGTTAATCGCTTCGGGGGTGCGAAACCCGCCGCAACCGGCTTTAATGGTGGTTGACAGCGATTCGTTGTTGCCCAGCTTGTCACTACATCAGGCCTAGTGGGGTACTGTTTCTCAACACCGGACACTTAGTTATGGACTTTCTGATAAACGGTAGTGTCCTCGAGGTATCTTCCATCTTTAGCTCTCTCTTGCGGTTTTACGGAGCTGGAACATGCATCAGAGGTCACAACCCGACAAAGCGTTCAACAGGCGGACTGCCCCAGTTTGAGGGTAACCGAGGTCCAAAAACCTCGGTGAGACGGTGTTCGGCTTGCAAAGACAGTCTGCCTTGAACGGGCGAACGAAATTCATTGCGCAATCTGATGGTTGCGGAGGAAATCCGTTGAACTAATTGGGCTGTATGGATCTCTGGGCTGGATCCAACGCAATCGAGTGATTAACGAACTCCTAGGGAGCCACCAACAACCACACATTAGTACGCTGTTGTCTTGCAGACCGTACTTGGTTGTGCAAAGCCTCGAGGTGCGCCCTCATAAAAGGCTGAGTGACGCCGGGGACGTCTCTTCTACCAAATACCCATAAAACTTCATGATCGTGAAGTTAGCTTATCCTCTCGAAGCAACCAGTCGTACTAAATTAAAGTAAGTTATTTCTAATATTGCACTAGGACTTTCACGCTGAGAAATGCTCCTTATACAGCACCAACTCGCGGATATACAGTATTGGTAATAAACGAGTCTTACCGATCAGATTATGCTGTTACCGCTGTCACTCCATTTTCTCGTCACCGAAACCGCGAAGTAAAGGATGTAACGTAACACGCATCAAATATGCGTATTTCAAACTGTAGATTTATGAGCAGGGTCACTTCTCGTCATACGGTAGCATTACTATACTGAAGTCAACAAATCCGTGAGATTTTAATCAATCGTGCGCGTTCACAGAACCTGCTTCTAACCATTATGCTGATGCTTGAATAAAGCATCTGGTACCATACGGGCGAATCTTCATGAATTGTAAATAAGCTGAAATTGTCAAAGCATTAAAATTAATGAACAGAATAGCGGAGCTTTCAGTCCCATGTTACTAGTCATCCGTGAAAATCGACGAATACTGAAGATAAAGTAGTAGTAATAATGGGGGAAGATGATCATAACAATAAAATTGTACCAGTGGTTTACATTACAAGAAAATCTTACCTAAGCAACAGCAGTGCATAATGGATTGCGTAAATTCTCGAAACAATTATCACTGTTAAATTTACCAACCACTACAGGCTTGATCAAACACAATATGGACAACGACGAGACTGCACCTTGACGTGGTGTGATGGCTTGCGCGCCTCTATGACCCAAAGAGCTATACAGGATGGCTTCCTTAAGCCGGAGATGCAATCATACCTGACAGGTCAATGGGTAGAGGTCAGACGAAGTCCAGTCTCCTGGTCCTCCAGGTTGAGGGTTGATTTGAGCTGGCAACTCAGTCGGAAAAACCAGTGGAAGAATAATTGATCCAAGCAAATGGGCTTCCACTAAGCCATCCCGCTGCCTTGCGGATAGGTTCTTGTCAGAACTAAAGGCTTTGGATGAGGACCCTAATCGTTCTTCTGCTTTGTGGCTGGACACCCTAGCAGTACCCGTCCAACATCTCCCATGAACTGCACGACTACAAAGAATTCCATACTGCATCGGTCGTCGCGCAGGCTAATCAGGACCGCGCTGCCCATTGCATCGAACGGGGTGGGTAGTGATAAGTGTGCTACTGCTCAGAGTTCCCTCTCTGTTATTCAACCTTTGTCTTCTGTCCCTAACCATCCCTCTTTGCCCCATCTATCCACCCATAATGCTCCCATTGATAACACGGTCGATACTCGCAACGATTCACTGTCAAAAAGTGTCGGGAATAATCCCCTGACGGGTAACTCGCATTTTCTCAAGCCCCGTCAGCCTCTGAATCTCGGCTCCTTCAACGTGCGTACACTCATGCAGGCCGGTCAGCAGGCGTGCCTAGCCCTCACAATGAACTCTCTGAAGATTGATGTTTGCTGCTTAAGCGAAACGCGTATCCAGGATTCGAGCAATGTAATTCAGCTAACTGCTCCAGGTATCTCATCGAGGTATATTCTACGCACCTCAGGAGACGAAGCAGCTAGAGCTGTGGGTCAACGTGGTGTAGGAATAGTCTTGACTGACAAGGCTGAGGCTGCCCTATTAGACTGGATCCCTGTTAACAGTCGTTTATGTGCTGTGAGACTCCAAGGGTCAGTCGGCGTTCGAAAGGATAGTTGTGTTAAACGCAATTTGCTCGTGATCTCGGCGTACGCCCCAACGGACTGTAGCTCAGACTTGCAGAAAGATGAGTTCTATGATGCCCTCGCCACTCTCGTTCGCAGCAGTAAAGGTTCCGACATTGTAGTGCTAGCTGGTGACTTCAATGCACAAGTTGGCAAACTCAGTGTGTCAGAAGCCTGTTTAGGTGGGCGTTGTGCTTTACCCGCTGAGCGCACAGATAACGGGGATAGGCTTCTCCAATTTTGTGCAGACAATCGATTGTTCTTGTCTAGCACAAATTTCCGACACAGCTCGCGTCGCACAGCGACATGGCGCTCTAACTCTACAGGTACTTTTAGTCAAATTGACCATATCGCCGTAAGCTACCGGTGGCGCAGTTCTGTTCAGAACTGTAGATTTTACTGGTCCACGTACGTAGAGTCGGACCATGCCTTAGTTTTAATGCGATTATCTCTCCAGCTCCATGGCCATCGTCGCAAACCGCAAACCCGATTAGCCGTGCAACGTTTGTGTGATCCAGACGTTTGCACCCGTTATGAGCAGAAGTTAGCACATGAGCTAGGATCCACGGAGAACAGTAATGTAGATGAGCATTGGTCTCATATCAAACAGGCGATGCACGTTGCAGCAGGTTTTGCCTGTGGTCCTGGATCCGTTGTCCATCAAAGACACTGGATCTCGCAAGAGTCGCTGAGTATATTGGAGCAAAAGCGTCAGCTTTCGAACCGTAAGGAGATGAATAAGATGCGGAGAAAGCTGCAAAGACAAGTTACGCGAAGCCTTAAGAAGGATCGCGAAAATTGGTGGGTCAATGTAGCCGAAGAAATGGAAGTGGCAGCTGCTTCAGGTAACAGTCAAAGACTGTTCAAACTTATTCGTGACACCAGTGGACGGCGAACTCAGGTCAGTGAAGCGATTTGCAATAGGAATGGAGAACCCATCCATAACAAACAGCAAAGGCTTGACCGATGGGCCGAGTACTTCAAGGAACAGTTTAGCTGGCCGCACGCTAGTGTAGTTACTCCCGTGTCAACAACTGTGACTCCTTGGGTGGTATCACTTGAGCCCCCATCAGAAGTAGAAGTAGAGTCATGTATTCGATTACTAAGGCGGGGGAAAGCGGCAGGTCCCGACGAACTTCCCCCAGTTCTTTTCAAACTGGGTGGTGAGGCGTTGATAAAATCACTAACCGCCTTGCTCCGTGACATTTGGAAGGAGGAGCGTATTCCGTTAATATGGAGCGAGTCATTGATTGTTCCCATCTTCAAGAAGGGAATACGCAATGACTGCAGTAATCATCGTGGGATAAGCTTAATCCCGATAGTCACCAAAGTATCAGCTTCGATTTTGCTGCACCGTCTTACACCGGCTCGCGAGAGGAATGTCCGCGAACAGCAGGCTGGATTCCGCCCAGGTCGAGGATGCATCGACCAGATTTTTACTCTTCGCCGACTTCTTGAAACGCGTCACACGCACCGCCGACCAACAATAATGGTTTTCTTAGACCTGAAAGGAGCCTTCGATTCAGTTGATCGAACATCGCTTTTCAGTACTCTTCATCGAAAAGGTATGCCCCAGAAGTTCGTGAACCTAATGAGATCATTGTATTCTCATACTTCTGGCCGCGTAAGGGTTTACGGCGAACTATCCGGTCGGTTCGAAACGACCAGTGGTGTTCGGCAGGGATGCCCTTTGTCTCCATTCCTTTTTAACTTCGTCATGGACGAAATAATGGAGAGTGGGCTGCAAAATCTTCAGGATGTAGGGGTCGAACTAGGAGATAGTGGAAAGCTATGTGACTTAGATTACGCAGACGACGTTGTCTGCTTGTTCGAATCCACGGAACATGCTCAGCGTGCACTAGATAATCTCGCAAGAGCTGTAGCTCCATTCGGCATGCGCTTTGCACCTTCAAAGTGCAAGGTGATGTTACAAGACTGGACGTCAACAATTCCGAGCTTGATGCTCGATGGGGAGGTGCTGGCAGTTGTCGACAACTTCACCTACCTCGGTAGCTGCGTGACGACGGATGGGAGCACAGTAGTAGAGGTGAGTACGCGGATATCCAAAGCTCGAGCGGCGTACGCTGGACTGAAGCACTTGTGGCGCCGATCCGATATTTCACTGAAGTTGAAAGGTCGTGTATACTGTGCCACTGTGCGTTCAGTTTTGTTGTACGGTTGCGAAACTTGGAGTCTGCGTGCTGAAGATATTCGTCGTCTTGAGGTTTTTGACAATCGATGTTTGCGTAGTATTGCCAGGATTGGGTGGAATAGCCGAGTAAGCAACGATGAGGTAAGAAAGCGAGTATTGGGTACTAATTCAGAGAACGTTTTGTCACAGCGTATCCAGCTTAGTAGACTTCATTGGTTGGGACACGTGTTACGTATGGCAAACACACGTCTACCGTACCGTGTCCTATTCTCCGCCCCTCCTAGGGAGTGGAAGAGACCACGTGGAGGTCAACAGATGACGTGGCAACGAGGAATGAGAAAATGTACAGCAGACTTAGGAAAAGTAGGTGCTTCACGTTTTCGTGGTTGGGGTCCAAAAGATCCGTCTACCAGTTGGCTGGAAACACTGAAGGATATGGCTGCGAACCGCGAACAGTGGCGATCGTGTTGTCACTTTCTATCGAATCAGAATGTTTGATCGGTGTACGTTTGTACAGTTAGACTGTGTATTCCGTGTGTTGGCTACTAGGGCATTCTTTTCTTTTCCCACCCATATAGGTCCACTCCCTGTCCATCTTGTATATTCATACTTTTTAATTCGACGTGCAACATGGTGAGAAAGGCAGTGGTCAGTGGGGCTTGCCCTACTGTTTAACGCTGTACGATGATGATGATGATGAATATGGACAAATTAGAGAACCAGATGACAGCACTGCTCCAGAATCAGTAAAACAAACAGCCTTGTAGCCGTTACTTAGATAGTCTGAATTTAAGGCGCTTTCAAGCGGAGGAAAATCATTATTATCGGTCGACGGTATGTGTGTGACGCGTCTCAAATAATTGACGAAGAGTAAAAATCTGGTCGATGCATCATCGATTTGGGTGGAATCCGGCCTGTTGTTTGTGGGCGTTTCTCTCGCCAGCCGGTGTCAGACGGTCCAGCAAAATCGGGGCTAATACTTTGGTGACTATCAGGATTAGGCTAACACCACGACGGTTACTACAGTCATTGCGAATTCCCTTCTAGAAGATGGGTACAATCAATGACTCGCCCCATAATAACTAAATACGTTCCTGTTTCCAAACGATTTTATCAACATACCATCACACATCCGTCTGGACCGGCTGCTTTTTGAAGCATTCGGCCCAACTGTAAAACCTTCGCTCTTTGCCATGAATAGGTTCTCCGTTTCTATCGCATATCGTTTCACTGACTGGAGTTCACCGTCCAACGGTGTCGCGAATAACTAAGAACAGTCTTTGACTATCACCTGAAGCAGCTGCTATTTCCGTTTCTTCGACTACCTTGATGCACCAATTTTCGCGATCCTTCTTAAAACTTCCCGTAAGTTGCATTTGTAGATTTATTCGTGTCTTTTTCTGTGATTTATCCGATAATTTGTGCTCCTATTCGCGTTAAAACACTGAGCAAGATCCGTTACAAAACATTCGAACCCATGGGCCTTCGCAATTCTAGTTGAGTATCCTCTACGGATGCATTTTCAGTGGATCTTTTTATCGCAATGGCGTTAACAATATATGCGACCAACAAAGCGCACCCAAATGACTTTGAAGTCAACACTTACAGTACTGCGAGCTGGAATTTCTTTTAAAAGAGGGCTGGCATCTACATCTACACCTTTTCCCACCAAGCTTCAGCCAAAACCCGCAATTCTTTAGCCACGACCCATCAATCTTTAGCTTTGACGCACAACCTTTAGCCGCGACCCATCAATCTTTAGCCTTGACGCACAACCTTTAGCCATGCCGCTGCAAGCCAGTGAGGTCAAAAGTATCGGAATATAATGACATCAAGAGATATTGGAACAACTTATTTATTTATTTATTTTTACAAAGATTGGTGTTGCAATGCTAATGGAAAAAATGAGGGAGTGTGACGATCATATGCTGCGCAGCTGACTGTGGTAGTGGTATCAAATGCTGCATTGCAAATTGATTGAAGAAGGTTTAAACGATATACCCGTATCGCCGAATCATGTGGCACAGCCCTTATTACTGTTGCAATTTCAGTGAACCAGTTCTTAATGTACTAAAAAATATAAACAAATTAAGGTGGCAAACATTTTACATGTTTGAATTCACTGAAGGCCTCCTCAAGCGGATTGAAAGATGGACTAAACGGTGGGAGAAAACGTATCTGATGATTGGTGTGTAATTGTGCGTCCACAGCCCTCCGATGAACGGGCGCACTGTCAAAGATAAATGCTGCTGGAACATCGGGTTGCTCAGTAACAATAGATGCTGAGTAGCATGAGAGAAACTCATTAAAAATATGCCATGTAATCTTTGTATGACATTCATACTTCAAGATACCGGCGATAGATGAACAAGCTAATATGTTCAAGTTGGGTCCTTTACTTGACGGTAGAATTCAGATTGCTTTACTGTCTACTTGTTAGCGTCCATAGCTACGACAACACCATATGTTGTAGTTGGTCTCATCAATATACAACTTCAAAGTTGCAGCCAATCGGCATATTCTACTCGTTTAGATTTGACTGCACCTGAGTTTCGTTCCACTGGTTGAACAGTCAGCTTCTGAACTGAATAGTGATGCTCATCCAGCAATCGAGCAATGGATGGCTTGCTGACTGTTGTGCTCTGAAAATCCTCCTCCATCCTTTCCTTTAACTACCTTAACGTGTTTGTGGGGTTTTCGTCCACCACTTCACACAAGTGCTTGACAAACTCGTCGTTGAACTTCGTCTTGTAGGACCCAGGTGCGAGTGCCGTTTTCCCGTCAGTAGCTGCAACAGCACGACAGGTTTTGATCTTGATGTTGAGGAGTTTGGCAATGTCCGTTAAATCCTGTGTCGATCTTCAGCGCTGGTGAAACGGTACGGCTTTTTCTCCTCACCCATATTATTGTTTTCCATATTGTCAAGAGGTGATGCGTACGGTGCCAGGTAAAGTATGGCGAATACTGTAACAAACGGCCGCGGCGTGATTATATCGCCTGACTGCCTCCGAACGAGATATTAACCAATAAAAAACGAGTCTTCCCATGCAAAGGTAAAATGTCACAAACAAGCAGTCCTGCAAGCAAAATCTGTAAACCAACAAACGGCATTCTGTTTTGCATTTCAAGTCATAGACGAATATCAGAACTGGATATGATGAACCAAAATAAAGGCTTGGTTCATTAGGCCTTTAGACAACTGGGTACATTAAAATTCCGTGAGCAATACACAGTTATCATAAGTACACCCCCATTAATGTCACCGATCTATTTATGCTGTTACATTTGACACCTTACTATCACCGAAAATACAACAGTAATAAGGACTGTGCCACATGATTCGATTAAACCTTCTCCAATCAATTTGCAATGCAGCATTTGATACCACTACCACAGTCAGCTGCGCAGCATATGATCGTCACACTCCCTCATTTTTTCCATTAGCATTGCAACACCAATCTTTGTAAAAATAAATAAATAAATAAGTTGTTCCAATATCTCTTGATGTCATTATATTCCGATACTTTTGACCTCACTGGCTTGCAGCGGCATGGCTAAAGGTTGTGCGTCAAGGCTAAAGATTGATGGGTCGCGGCTAAAGGTTGTGCGTCAAAGCTAAAGATTGATGGGTCGTGGCTAAAGAATTGCGGGTTTTGGCTGAAGCTTGGTGGGAAAAGGTGTAGATCTGTACCCATCGCGCTTTATCTGGTGTGGATAAATGCCAGTTAAACTGCTTCGAAAAATGCTCCAACCAACGAAATAGAGGATGCATTCGAGTCTGAATCAGTGAGCTATTGACCTCCTTGATCAGTTTTCTAATACGTGGCTTTCATAGACCAGAATTTCCAGTTAGACGAAAACGGTTGCGGATGCTGCCAATCGCCGCAGCTTTTTTCATGTTCTCAAACTTCGCAATCGTTTTTCAGGCTCCGAATAAATGTGCGTCTAAGATACCTCCGAGCCTGATAAAACTGGGAGTCCGGAGGAGTCGATCTGTGCGAACTTAACAGCGCAACTGATGATGCAGATAGCGATCGTTCGTGTGTGTGCCTGGTTCTTGAGCTATGGGCAACATTGGCAGCCTCAAAAAGGGCTTCCTTGTACTCTTCCCATCGCTCATCTGGTTCCTGGGCATTTGACTGCACGAACAACTTGCTGGACAGTGCTACTTGGGAAACGGATCGACGGTTATCGCCCGGTAGCAGCTTCTGTGGACGGTTGGATTTGGCGTCCGTTCGGTCACCGACGAGAGGTGGGCTGAAACGGGCGGGGACAAGGGCGTGATCAATATCTACAGAAGTGAACCCAAATGAGCGGCAATCCTGAATTGATATTCGCAAGCGATAACCAATAGCAATATGGTCGATCCAAGTCGAACGTTATGAAGGCACAGGAGTCCACCAGTTTAGTTGGTTTCGCTTTTTATGTGAGAAATTCGTATTCCCTAGGAATCGTTTATAGTCGGGACATGGTTAGGTGAATTAGTTATCAATACCGGTTCAATCTGCTGGAATGCAAAATCGGATCCAGCCCTGAGCTCTATGCACCCCATGGAGTAGGTGGAACGTTGGCGGGGTAGCACTTTCTGGGGTGCGGGCTGCCGAGCTGCAAATTGTCATAGCGTATTAGACCACAGGACGTGCCGGTAATCAGATTGTTTCGTGCAAACCACTCATTTGAACATCAACGAATCAACCAAGCACAACAGAACTGCTTGCTCAGCATCTAGTCTATATGGAGGCAGTCGTAATCCGATAGGAGAAACCGTCATATGGTTTGTATACCTTTCCTCATCTGACTGCATTCCGTCCGAGTGACGTACTCAAGTCCATTATTATGCTTGCAGAAATTAACTACTTACTTATAGAGTAAGTAGCGTGCACCGCTCACCACAATGATAGTGAATTGACACAACACGCCAAATTCGGTCACCCTAAATGGTTTTGGTTCAAAAGTAATCGCAGAACAACAGGGTAGATCTAATAACATTTTGTGCTCTATAGAAGGCATAGCCATAAAATAGCACTGAAGCGGCTTCGATAAATCTTGTAGGTCGTGTTAGAGCACATGCTTCGACTCTGACCATACCGCCGTGTGTGCTGAATTCACAGTGTTTTTCCACCAAATCGAAGTCAGCTATCAACGCACAAATGTAGACGAACTTTGCAGGACTCCGATCCGAGAGATATCAGAATGAACTACCTTCTCAGATTGGCAGATGCACACACGTTAATGCGTCAGACCGCTGGCTACGTATTCAGGGTGCTATGGATGCAGCGAACACCTTGTGGATTAGTCGTACACCAAACCCCTTCCTAGCGGATCTCATCGTGATCTCTCAAACTGTCAGATAGCCACCGGGATATCTCTTCTGGCAGCAAAATCTACAGGGCCTGCAGTCAACTACGAAAAAAAAACGACCAGGGGATATACGAAGAGATCTTGAGTCCTGGTGGTCCGAACGCGCGTCAGGGATGGAACAAGTTATTGCCGCCGGAAACATCCGAAAGCTTTTCTAACTCATCCGATCCACAGGCTTGGTGTGAGTGAAGCAAGCTGCGAGGAAAATGGACGGCCAACCTAATGGCTATCAAGTTGCACTGAGTACTGGGTGGAACATTTTGAGCAGCAAGTTAATTGGTCTTCAGTGTCAGTTTCAACACCCAGTAATTTCCTTGAACTTGCTCGTGCTCCACAATGAGGAGACTGTCGATTTAGTCAAGCACCATAAGACCCCTGGACCAAATGACGTCACTCAAGGGATCGTGAGTTGCCGGGATCAGAGAAGTGAGGAATGTAAAGATGCATACCTTGAAGAACTGTCTTGGTGAAATTAGAAGCAGACACGAAAAGACAGTCGTTCCATAGGTAACAGGCTGGAAAGTGACGAAAACTATCCCAGTCAGTAGAATTGTTACGCCAAAAGGTGCATCCAGAGTTTGGTGTTGAGATGGGATAAGAAAGCTGAGGGGAAAATGAGATGAGATAATGGTCCCAAGAGCCTAGGGAAGACAGAGAATTGATAAAAGAGACGAAAAGGGAATGAATGAACGTATAAGGTCAAGAGTGTGCGAGCGGTCGCCAATACGGTCGATTATGTGTGTAGGGAGGTTCACCAATTAGCTAAGGTTGTTGACTACAGCGAAAGCCTAGGTTTCACGTCCCATGGTTGAAGTGTTCGATGAGTGCAGTAGCCAATTCTTGTTGTGAACGTTAAAATCACCAAGAATGGTAGCTTGGCAGTTGGGGTCTACAAGGGGCCTCGCAAAGTTTGCTTCAATCATTGAGAGATAGGTCAGATGTCAACCGCGTCCAATTTGTTAGTCCCCATAGCCCTTTGTATACTGATTCCAGGACACGAAAAACAAGTCAATTTTCGTCCCAATCGCGGGAAGGTTCACCGCTTTTTTGATTATACGTCAGATACGTGAGCTTCACTACACATTGCAGACCGACGGTAGCCATATACTTGGACATCCGAGCAGTTTTTGATTCCGCTGACAGGATGGCCCTCTAGGATTGCCTCGTTAGATAGCTGGTGCCTGTTAAATATGTCAAGATCATTTAATCCTTATAGCATCAGATATCAGGCTGAGTGTTGGCTCATCATTGTATTCCTTCTCAGTTGGAACTGGCGTGTATCAGGGGAGTTCAGTGTCACCTTTCCTGTTCAATTTAGCAGTCGACGGTATACTAAGAAGGGCACAAAAGAATCAAAGGGAGGAAGGCATTGATCTCCTACATGGTGACAACCGTTTGAACTCAGATTATGATGACGACACTAAGTTGGCTTCCGTCGGCGTTACTGTGACACAATGCATTGTGAACAGCCTCGTGGTATGGAATGTACTATTCACCTTGAAAGTGCAAAATAAAACTACAAAATTGGAAGGACTGCAACCCTACACTTACCCTCAGGTTGAAAGGTTGAGGGTTGTCGAGAAGTTTATCTACACACGAAGTTGTATAAGTGCGGATGTGAAGGTCGGAGATGAAGTTCACAATCGAACACCGATGGCTCAGGCAGTGTTCCACCGTCTTCTTCGCCTGCGTAGACGGTGAGACGTTTCCCATCCTCAGAGAAATAAGGCGTACAACGCTGATGTACGCGGTGTGTCGCTATACGGTTGCGAGACCTAGTTTGTTCCAGCGGCCAACATCGACCGACTATCTGTCTTCGCGGATTTGATGGAAGCACCGGGCCAGCAAATCCAAAGTTCCATAAGCGCTTCCGGAACCAGACGTGCCGCGTGTTCACCGAGTATATCATTACCATTTCACCGGCCTCATGGATTGGGGCTTCCTCGTCGTGCTTCATTTAGAGTCTGAGGTTGGCACGACAAAGCACTGTGGAGGTTAATCTATGACGTGCCACTGGTCGTTCAAAACGTTGACGTCGAGATTTATCTCTGTTGGTCCTTCACGCTCGTCTGGCTAGGTACCCCGAGATCCGCAGCATGTTTTGTTGGAAACCTTGTCGGAAATGGCTCAAGGGCAGTAAAGGAAGCCTGTATCCCAACTTCAAAGATGCTTCTTGTTGCCTCACAGTGTAACTCTATGATCTCATTCACATTTCGCGTAGTACCACGCCTCGGTATTATGTACTGGGATAGTAGTGAATATATATATATATATATATATATATATATATATATATATATATATATATATATATAATGTATAAAGTGGGAAGTCAGCATTGCGGATGTGGGTCATGACGGAGTAGAAAGATTTAGTGGGTAGGTGACAAATGATCACTGTCGAGACAATCACGTACTTGTGTTTGAAGATCGGTCCAACTGTTGATTTTACCTGAAGTTATGAAAGATTGACTATCATATTTGATGCATCCAGTTTCTGATCCGGTGTCGGCATCAGTTTCGGTAAAGTCCATGTTGGGAAACCGATTATTTTCGAGTGCCTTAAATCAGCAGAGCAACGAGCCATTTCATAAAACTCGCTCAATCGTTGCTGTGAACACTCACCCATCAACGTCGAAGCCACAGACGGCTTTAGTTAGCAGATAAAAAATTTAAACATGGGAAACCCCGGTGATACAGGCTGGAAGCAGTGTGAATGGAAAATCATAACGATGTGACTGCTGCTCAACACTCACCATTTGACATCTGCTGGTGTGTTCATTCGTTTCCAAACATAGTAAAATTCTACGCATGCTTTGACCGTTTTGTTCATTCCACTAGCTTGTAAAGCCCTGGCAACGAGATGAAAGTCCCGCCCGTACATTGCCAGACCGTATTGGAATCGGGTGATCTCCTCCGTGGTCCATAAGGCGGTTTCTGCGATTTAGAGAGCGCAAATTGAGACATAATACATGGATTGATCAGAAGGAGCATTGGTAAATAACTGATAATGAACAATAAATTAGATTAGTATTCAATCAGTTGAACCAACAAACAGGTTAGGGAAATGTTTTGAAGCAGAACTGCAGTGATTTTGTGTCGTGCTCACTCGCAACATGATATTTGGACCAACCACAATTCGTTTGGTTCAGTATGTGCACCAATCATGAATAGTACATTGTCACACAACCAATGGAATCGTTCGTGTCCGGTTATCTTGCTTAGCATACAGGAATATCTCATTACGCATGCTTGTACGATCCGCCCCTAAATTGACCGACAGTATTTCGTATACAGCTGCCAATCAATCACTCTGCTTGTGCTTCCTTTGCTGCTTGCATGTTTTTCTGTAAGCATCTGTTCATAAAAATCCCAATATCTCGAACATCAATAACTGAGTACATTCCCTGGCTACTTCGAGTGTACGTTGATTTCATTTCGGGAAAATCAGTCACACCAAGAACAGAACTAAAAGGTGCATAAAAGATGCACACATTGGGGACTAAATTAGCACCCAGAGAGACGGTCAAATGCATGCATAATGGATAAACTAAATAAGCGTTTATTTACTTGAACATTGTACTATGAAGGCTAAGACCAAAAGGAACTATTATAAATGAACAGACAATGCGAAGAACGATTAAACCAAATAAATCAGACAAGCCGGAGAAAAGCAGGTTACGTCAACCAACACTGAAAGCCACAAAAGAAATCGTGATTATGGCCGGATCAGGAAACAGACAGTCTGAGTGAAATTGAGCAGAACTGTGACTTCTAAGCAGCTCATTAACGGAATGCTGATCGGTCATGGCAAAACATACTTGACCGACTCCGAGAAGCTGAGTACAGTGTTTCACTTGAACCCGATTGAGGTAAAAAGAACCGGATGGAACTTGGACGTGAACGCCACAAAATCCTATCATCATATTTCTATACTCGGTAGAACAACAATAAAGGAGAGAGAACTACATGAAACGAATTAGACTGAATGGCCAAAAACGACGCAAACTTGTTTGTGCGTGTTCAACATTGCTTTCCGGTGAAACACGTTACGATCGATTTTCGCAGTCCATTGTCCGGATTGCATGTGTAAATATGTGAACGAGCGGTGTGTGTGTGCGTGTGTAGCAGAGAAAATCTGTGTTTGCGCGTGTGCGTACGTACGCATATATTCTCATCTAAATCAATAGTGACTGGGAAACTAACACATGTCTGGTCTTGTGAAAGATGTTATCAGGGTTAAACAGGTCAGTATCAAAATTCCGTGGTTCGATGTAGTACGGGGCTGGGATGGGCATCTACAGAGCGGTAAACAATGAGCTCCACTCTCAATAACCTGACGACTTAGGATGAATATGTATCTGTGTAATTATGTATGCACGGGGGTGTAAGTGTCTCTCTCTCTCCGAGTGTGTATGTATGGTATTTTCTGGTCTGATTAGCTCGTACAGAGTGGTCAAATCGATAAGCGGTTCCAAGTGAGTGACTGGACAACACATGACAGTGACGTTGTGCACCGCGTACCATGATCGCATCGCGCATATATTTGTCAATCACAGCTACAGTATAGTTAGGTTTTTTGTCTCAGCCTAGATGAATGCTTGATGCATTAGGCTAAAACAAAACCTTTTGTGACATGAGCAAATAGACCGAATGCAATGCATACAAATGTGGTAATCAGCTGGAAGTACTGGAGTATTTTCTGCAGTTTAAGAGGCTTGTGCCATAGATTAGAAGCCATCTATCACAAATGAATTCTGCAAAAAAATACAAATTATACCGTTCATTTTACAGAAAAAAACTATAAATCTAAAAGGTCTTTGGATGGTTGTATGGATATAAAATTGTGCCTATCGTAGGAAGTCCACGCATTTGTTGCGATCTTGTGAATGGATCTATGGTAAATTTCTTGTAATAAATGAAATCTATATATCCTGGCAGAATGTCCTTCTGGTATTCACATGAGCTTTCTGTGCTCTGTTCCAATAAAATCTTTACCGAACTTATGAAACAGTTAAATGCCTCCTCAATGGGGTTGGAAAATTAACTATACGGAGGAACAAAGCGGAAAGAATACCTAATGACTAAAGGAGCTTCAGATGCCCGTTGATGTACAGCAGCACTGTCAAAAATAAAAACTACCTCAGTATCGGGCTGTTCAGTGGTTAGCTTAGGGGAGCACGCTCCCAAGAATCTATTGAAAACCTGGTTGTTTGTTTCTGTGTGACATTCATTATGTAGCATCCCAAGGGTCGAAATACAAGCAATGATATTCAGGTTCGTCTGTTTATTTGTCGGAGAGGTTTTTATATATGGCTTCCTTCTAACAGATCGTCCGACTGATCGAAAGCATCAAACGTTGTGATTGGTTTCGTCAACGTAAAGTGGCAACACAGAGCTTCTTTGCGCTTGTAGCCATCCTGCGCATTAGGCACGCTTTGTTGTGACATCTCGCTAGGTCTTAGTGTGTTATTATGTTGTCCTTGGCCCGAAAATCCTGTGTGCACCACTTTCTGCAATTCTGATCCATGCTAAAACATCTACCTAGATGTATGAGTCAAAATATCCCATATTCCGCTGTTTACACAAGGTGTGGGACAGTCAGTCCAAGAAGAAACGCAGAAGCGTAAATGCGCGACTGACTGTCTCCCGACCTGTCACGATATTGCTACAGGTCACCCGCTTTTAAATACCTCGAGATCGCTATCATACATGAAATATCAACGTTCGAATGACACTGCATTAACAGTCTTCCACTCAGCCATGTTTTGTCTGAACCGAATACAGAAGAAGACGAACAGCCTCGATCGAGTATGGTTCGAAGTTTGATTTTCAGATGAAAACTAAACAAGTTCGCATGACAGTCAAAACCAGAAACACTTGGAAGCATTGCACAATGAGTCAGCTATCTCAAGTGGGCAAACACTGGTTTCCAATTAAAACGATTGTACATCTGCTTGTGAGGTACAGTGACAAATGACGATTCCATCATCAGATAATTTGGACAGCGACAAACGAGCGTACACATGCATTCTACATTCAGATAAAATCCCCTGAAGTTAAGTGCGCTTATGCTTTGAGAGTTCACTGAGGCCATTACATTTTATGTATGCACGATAAGGTCGATAGTTTGTGTGCTTTTTCACCCTGGGACTAGTAACAAACTCTCTTATGCGTTGCATTGTTTTGTGCTCTCTATCTCAAACCAGGAGGTGGTCCAGATTTCGGACATGCGATATCCAAGGTCCATTTGCTGTCAGATCAAAGGATTTCGATAGCCAATCCTGGAAAAATCGTGACGTATTATTCATTTGCGAGGTTAGTAATCGTTCATCTAAGCCCCATGCAACAATACAAAACCGTCGGACAACCGATGCCACATTACCAGTGGATGACGAATCGATAACTGGCAACGTGACGTAAACATTGAGGGTCGCACATTTGACTATGTCATAATGATGGAGTCAATGCTCATGTGACAGCGTGCCACAATGACGAATGTCCGGGGTGGCCTTGCACCAAAATCAAACAGAACGTGACTTTCGAAAAACAAACTGACCGAGGTACTTAATATTCAGCCTACGCAATGGTTGCCATAGTGACAGTTCGATGATCTTGCAACCACAGTGCTTAGCATATCCCTTAGGACTAGCAGCTCATAGGACTCTGGGGGATCAGTTGCCTGTAAGCGGTTTGCTTTTATTTGAATAGTTTTTGGTTGCAGAACTAATGATAGGTTTTTTACTGAAGAAGACCTCAGACAAGCAGACTGAGATCGGGACTTTGATCATGTTTTTCCAATAGCGCAAGATACATATCATCCAGAATTACTGCCTTCAACTAAAAATGGTCAACAATGTAGAAGTTAGACGTGGGATGCTAGGAACCAAAGGACCAGATGAAGCACTGAATAGGTTACAACGGTTTTCAGGTGAAGTCAGCCAGTCCATTAATTAGTGTAAAAGTACGGAAACATGGACCAATGGGTTTTGTTCTGTAAGACCTCTCGGGTTTCCAGGTAGGAGATCGCGAGATCAGATTACGAGATGACTGTTGATACTGAGCCACACTGTTTCACCGTTTATATGACTTTTACCCGAAGCGTTCATGGTTGCACTTTTTGGTCATCGTGTTTCGACTCAATTCTATCACGACGCGGTGAATCTGCAAGGTAGCATCTAGATCACTGAAGTACAAACTAATACTTCCTCGAAACGGAACTATCCACAATTAGAAAAAAGAACGGATTCTGATACTTAACTAAATGCATATGATACATTTGATGATGTTCAGAATGACAAAATATATATTCCAAACTAACGCCACTGAAGATTAATCAACGGAATTCTTGTTGAGACTGTTTCGCTTCTAAACAGTATGGTTGACGAGGTCGCAAAAACAGTGTGGCTTACATTTTTTATGGATTTTACTAGTAATCAATCATTGAGCTTTTGAGACTCAGTAGAGTGTGTTAAATATCCGCATCATAGGGTTTGAGGGTGCCTGTCGAAGATCAAGGCGAAAACAATACCTGCTGAGAAGCACATATAAAATCTGAGTCTGAATTGGACACATAGGTGCCAAAAGATTTGCCCGATATGATTGTGAAAGAGAAAAATCATTGGCAGCAGTTGATCAACAGTACATATTAGAGACTACGTGAGTAGTTTAAGAGACTGGTTACGACCGGAACTCGACTCGATATAAAGAAAATGATAAAGGTACCAAAGCGGCTTCAAAATGAGGCCCAACAACAAATGCCAGCAGCTGCAGATCGATTACTATCGATAATGTAGGTAAATGACTGAAACACCAGAGAAGCATTTTGTTTCCGTTTATGCGTTTATTAGAAGCAGAGGTAACCTGAATAAAGATGCGTGGTATGACGGATATTACAAACAAGGAATACGGGACACTGGGACGAACGTCTTTTACCGTTTGACTGAAAAAACTCCCAAGTAATCAAAGTGAATGAGTGAAAGCAGTAAACCGATGAATTCGAAACACTGTTGGAATGTGATGGAAACTTTGAGTCACAGATGCGTACGTTATGCGTGAGTGGTTGGGCATTTTAGACTGGTTTCTGGTTGGGAAACGTAACCAATGTCCACAGATAGACTGGCTGTGATACTGCCCTCGACGAAGATGGAATCACCTAAAAGTTCGTTACTCTATCAGCGTTGTATGGCGTAGTTAGGTTGACAGTTCGGTTCAGTGCAGACAACTATTACCCATTGAGCTGGGTGACGTGGTTTTGGTTGCTGCCTCCTAGTGACAACCTCGAAAATGAAATAATGAAGAAAAGAGTACGAAAGGAGTAAGAAAACTACAAAAATGGGCATCAAGTCGATGAAGAAAGTATGTGGATACAAGAGTGCCACTGATCACGGTACCTAGCCATTTCCTCTAACGTATAAAACCACTGAGTGAGAAGGTCTCTTGGACCCCAGCCAAGAAGTCTAACACCTCCTACATAGTCAAGTCCACTAGTTAGGCCTTTCATACCTTTTTCCGTTTCATGTACTGACCACCCTTACTCATCCTCCAACCATTATCCGCCTCAGCAAACACTGGGCGTCGAGGAATCCAGTCAGAGGACATGCGCAACACCTGCCCCAAATCATATTAGCCTGGTGACCTTTAGGGTTCCATCTAATGATTTGATCCGTGAATCTGAGACTCTCCACTGAACCTTGGCATTGCTTTTACGGTATTCTAACCAGATTCGAGCAATACTACGAAGCTATCAGTGTTCAAATACCGACAATCTTCGTATATCCTCCATCCGCAGAGGCACTTCTCCGAACCACTGGCTTGACTGCTGCAGTGTACACTCGACTCTTGATAGATAAACGGATGTCGTGTCGACGTCACAAATGACTCAGGTTGGCAAGTACTAAACGAGCCTTTTGTTAAATGCAGCTGCCTAGAAAGTAGAATTTGTCTATTCGGTCTATAGTCTCTCCAGACACTGAAAGGTTTGGCGTTGGACCAACCCAGTCCTGCCACAGCATCTTGCACTCTGAAGGTGAAGAACGCAACCGAACATTGCTACGCAGTTATTCAAGCTGTCTGATTGATAGATTACCACTAAGTTTTGAAAATTGGACTCTTCTAGAAAGACGCTCCTTAGAATATACAAGAAATTGTTTGCAGTCCCAGTATCATCGCATCTCACATGATTATCTGTTCATTTGATCTTGGATTTTTGGGTGGTATTTCGTAAGTAACTTCGGAGGCTTCCTTGTCAATATGGTGCACAAATACGACTAGGCGATTCGGATATGGTAGTTTGTTCTTCAATCTTTAAATATCATTATCGTTCAACTGATACGTCTTACCGAGTACATTCAAGCAGGAAAATGGGCGTCATCATTGATGATGACTTCAAGTTTGCGTCACAGCTTTGTGCAAAGTCAGCAGTGTCTTTTCTGTTCCATGCGAACGCATGAGTACAGTAGGTGTGATGACATTCATCATTCCATTGCCAACACGTAGTCTATCTTGGCTAGTAAACCAGTGTAATCATGGTGTCATGTGATGCATAAGCAATGCCTTTCTAGAAGCAAGGTGGGGGAAGGAGTTGACGGAATGACGAGTGACGGGATAGCGAATAAAAAAGCTGACAAAGAGAACCTGTCAAGCGGTGCTTCGCCAAACCACCAACAAATCAGAAGAGACGGTCGCCGATACCAGTTGAACTAACTAGTTTCGTGCAACAAACGGTTGCACAAATGAACTTATATGGTTCGGAAGTAGAAAAATCTTCCTCATAGTACCGGTGGTGGTCGGGTGGTTCAGAGCGTTTGTTTACCAACTCGGAGGGCAGAAGTTCAAATCTTTGTCATCATTGGTTACTTTGGTGGTAGACAGCAATCCACTGTCGTCCGGTTCGTTACCACACTTGACTAATCTAGACCATACGTGGTCCTTCATACCAAGATTCAGGGTCTGGTTGGCGGCTATCCCTTACAGTGCAGTGGGCCTTTGTGGCTATGGGATACACCCCTTCCGTTGCACTCATGCGCAAACATGTGATAAAAAGGGAAACCTGAGCATAGAAGGAGTATATCCTATAGCCACTAAAAACCCACCACATAACCGGGGAAATCGGCAGCCAAGATGGCAATACTCAGAGTAGCAATACACACACAACTGCAATAGGCCAGGCGCTATGAGGAAACTGGTTACAGCGGAGTTCGGTCTACTTCCAAAGTTGATGAGCTTTGGTGAGTTTGAACCTGTAATCTTAAACTTGATAGACAGCAGTTTTTAATAGGCACCTGAAGATGAAAGCAGTGAAAAGGTCATGCACTGCATACCGAAAGGCCCATGGCACTATGAGGAATGACTAGCAATCATGACCCTGGGACTTGGGGTGATGGAGAAACAATTATAAAGCATAATACCGAGCTGCGACTATTCCACTGAAACATCACCGTGAAAGCTCTTGGAAGATCATGCGCGCAGCGTACCCGTACGCGGTTTCACACCCTAGCAGACGGGGCTAATCGCTGTTTGTATCTGCTGATCATAAAATATACTTTACTGACGATATACTGAACAAAATGGCGAGTCGAACTTTTCTGTCATCCTAATTATTCTCAGAAATCCTTCAGAATGTTTCTTAATTTTTTTTTTCTTCAGTTATAACAGACACATGAGACTGACGCATCTAGGATTAAAGATTGAATGGTGTACGCACTGGTAGTTCAGTGTAATGACGATGATAAACAGGTACAACCGAGCTGAGGATACCGGGAGTCTGGAGGTGTTCGACCACTGGTGTCTGTGCCGAATTCTTCGCAGGAGCTGGCAGGGAGCGTTATCAAACAACTGAATGAAGAAACGACGCTGTAATGTTGAACAACTCTCCGCCCTTGTTCCTCGCCGTCGCCTGCAGTGGTTCGGCAGTATATTCTGAAACCGTCTAGTAGAACACTACCAGTCCAGCGGCGTTTATTTAACTATTCGGCTAAATCTTTTGTGCTATGGTTTCGGTCGAAACCTTTCAACATCGTCGCGTAAAGGGCAAAAAGAATAGAAGCATAAAGTGGAAAAGATGAAAAAACCGAAGTAATATGCAGAAACCACGAAGACAAAGAAAGAGCCCGAATGCAACTACACCACTGGCCGCAACACTTAGCCATATCACTTTCTGTCTCCAACCATTTGGTAGGTAGGTCGCGTGGACCCAAGCCCAGAAGTCTCACACACCCTGCTTGGCCAAGTCCACTGGTTAGGGCTTTCACATATTTTTGCCATGTCATGGACCGGCCACCACCTCGACATACCTTCCAACCATCACCTGCCTCGGAGAACAGCGTCAGCCGACGAAATCTATCGGTGTGCCACATGTCCCAGCCACATCAACCTGTTTAGATTCAGTACTTGATCCACAGACTGACCTCTGCTTTCCAACAACTTGCATCTAACCTTAGCATTGATGATACCACGTTCCCACCATATTCGAGAAATGCTACGGAGATTTCGGTTGTCGAACAAGGAAAGACGCCGAGTACCCTCAAAGCGAAGTGGCCAGGTCTCGCAACCATAGAGTAAAGCACTCAAAACTGCGGCGATGTACACCCGACCCTTAAGAGAGAGCCGGGTGTCACAGACGCCACAGATGTTGCAGGTTTGCGAAAACTGCTCTAGCTCTCGATATCTATGAACTGAATTCCTCCCTAACACCACATCCAGCTACTATCGAGCTCCCGAGGTTGTCGATTAACTCAAGCAAAAGTACTTTTCACTTGGGAAGTCTAAAGTGCACGCCTTATCTGGATCCCTCAATGACCAAGCGATCCAGGGCGTGTTGAGCTGTCTGTGCCTTGTCACTCAGCAACACGGTCATCGGCATTTCTAAAACTCTGCTCTCTGAAAGGAGTTTCACTTCACTGTTTGGAAGACCAGATTAAGCGTTCCATAGTTGAAGAGAAACGGGAGCATAGTGTAACCCTCTCGTACTCCAATTGAGACGACAAAAGAAAACGAAAGCTGGCCGTAGGCCCTAATCCGACCTGAGGTGTGAAGATAAAATTCTTTGAAGATTGACGCACTTCTTAGGCACTCCATTTCTAAAATGCAGTTTCATGGACAGAGTCGAGGGCCGTGCGAATGTTGGTCTTTTGGAGGTGTAACGGTGCTCTAGCAGTTGTCGGAGGGTGAAGATCTGATCCATACATCCATGACCGGCAGGAAATCCAGACTGCTCGTCGTGAGCCTAATCTTCACGCGTTTGGTACAACCTGCGAAGTATGGTAGATGCAAGCAGTTTCGATCCTGTTCGGATAAGGCTTACACCCCTATGGTTAGCGCAGTCACTGCGCGAACCCGTCTTGAAAGCGGAGATAACAACCGATCCCCGCCATTTCACTCACACACGCACACACAAGCAGGGGACCTGCTTAGAATTCCAAACATTTGAGAACAAAAAATATTATCTAACCAGTTGCACTCGGCCATCTTTAAAAGGGGCTGAAGGAAGGATATCGGAGCCCGGCGCGTTGTGATGACCTAAGGCCTGCACTTTGTTGCGGATCTCCACCTCAGTATCAGGAATTTTCCATGGCGGCAACACATTCCACCTCTGATGAACGTTGCGACCACCAGATATCGCGGTTCCTACGAAATTCTGCATTGATTGCACGTCTCGTTGCGATACGTATTTCGTTATATTCGTTTCCAGCCAGGATCGACTGGCGTGCGCCGAAAAGGTGCAGAGATTCGGCAGAAACCCAAGATTTGTCGGCGCGACGAAGCAAGCCACTACTGACTAGACCAGCGGAATGAAAAGCGTTCTTGATATGCGATTAATGCTGGCTTATGTTATTAGGTGACGCTACAGCTAGATTCCAGCTAGTGCGTTCTTGTAGACGAGTAGACGTGATGGATCGGAAGGGTTATCGCCATCTAACTGTCGATGCAGTATGCGTCGAAGCACATGAACAACTTAGTGCAAACTAATACGTGGTCAGAGTCAAGGTGGGTGCTCCAATACGAACGACATTTTTTATGCAACTCTACCATTTGTGGCGTATAACGGTGTGGTCGATCTGGGTCTACTACTGATTTTCAGGGGGCGGACGCCAAGTACGAGTAACAGACGATGGTCAGAGGACGGCGCCAAAAACCGTTCCCCGTTTTCCAAGAGACAGAAATTTACCCCGAAAGAACCTCCTAAATGCGTCTCGTTTGATGACAGCCGACTAGTTATAGCACTCAGACCTCCTGTCATAAGCACGATATGGGCCCGGCTCGATGTGTGTAGGAGGTCATAGAGCTTTTGGCAAAAGTTATCCTTGACTGCATCTGGGATACAGTCGGTGGATACACACACCGAAACGACAGGCTGCGTCTATCGGAACTTTGCACCAACCCCAGGGTCTCATTGGGCATAAACGACTGCCGACTGGGATCCAGTCTTGCAACACCGTCTCAGCACTTTACGGAGAGCAATGACAACGCCAGCAAGACCAAAAGCAGTAGCCTCAACGTCTCCAGAAAAACGTAAGTGAAACTTGACGGGATTTTATGGATGCGCCAATCGAATGATGGAACTGGAGTCTTGAATGCATCGCATACACTCAAGCGTACTAGCTAACCTCGTTTGTTGTCCCAAACGCATCGCTGTTCGCAGGTTGAACGTGGCTAGTTTCATTGGCCGTCGAAGACGAAAGAAGGCATCAGCTAGTGACAGCGAGTCCACTGAGACTTGGATGATAATAGAAGAATCACAAGAGACAAACCAGTCAGGATTTTCATCAGTGACATTACAGCTGACGCGGTTGACAGAAGTTCCCGAGGCGTGTGATATCATCATCATCGTACAACGTTAAACAGTAGGGCGAGCCCCACTGATTACCGCCTTTCATCACAATGGTATACGCAGAAGTAGGAAGAATGGTTATAAAAGGTGGACACGGAGTGGACCTACATGGGCGAAAAAAGGAAATAACGCCCTAGTGCCAACACACGGAATACACAATCTAACTGTTCAATCGCACAGTGATCAGTCATTCTGGCTCAGCCGAAAGTGTTAACACGATCGCCCGTGTTCCAGGTTGGCTGTCATATCCTTCATTGTCTCCAGCCAACTGGTTGAGCGATCTTTTGAACCCCAACCACGAAGACGTGAGGCGCCCACTTTTGGAGAACAGTTTGGCGAACAAGCTCGTTTTTAGTGATTCGGGCTTAAATCAAAACCGAATGTGTATGGTTTTTCTCGTGTTTTGTCAGTTTTCATCCGGTCTATGATTTAATGTAGGGTGGAGGGAGGGCCAGGGCAGCTTACGAACACACAAATTATGTTTGAGCACACAGAGGAAGGTCGTGGAGGCGGATATCAAAAGCCTCATCTGCGGCTAGTGACACTTTGCCGGTCTTGATTGCCTGTCCCGAACCTTATACAGCGCACGGAAAGCCTCAGTCACGGATACAGTGTGATTCCTGAGTTTCCTAAGTTCGATGTACGTTTCCTCACTCCCCACTGCCACGACATCCGCTGACCTCTACGTGGCTTCATCAACTTTCGAGCAAGAACGGAAAACATGGCACGGTAGGCTAGACGTGTTTGTCATACGTAACAGGTGTCCTAACCAACGAAGTCTACTAGGATGGATACGATGACAGAACATTGCTGAACCAGCACCTAATATTTAATATCTGACCTCAGTATTGCTCACTCGGTCATTCCATCCAATCTTAACGACACCACGCAAATATCGATGGTGAAAAATCTCAAGACGACGAACATCTTCTGCACGCACACCCCAAGTCTCGCAACCATACAACAAAACTACGGGCACCGCAGCACAGTCCACACGACCATCCAATTCCAGCGAAATATCAGGTCTGTACCACAAGTGCTTCAGTCCAGCGTACGCCATCCAAGCTTTGGATATACGCATGTTCACCTCTAATACCGTGCTCCCATTCGTCGTCAAGCTGTTTCGAGGTAAGTCGAGCGGTCGACAATTGCCAGCACCTCACCACTGAGCATCAAGCTCGGAATCATTGACGTCCACTGTTTCAACATCACTTTACATTTTGAAAGTGCAAAGCGCACGCCAAATAGAGCTACAGCTCGCGCAAGTCTATCTAGTGCACGTTGCGCATGTTCTGTGCATTTGAACTAGCAGACTAGGTCGTCTGCGTAATCTAGGTCACATGGCATTCCACTATTTGCCAGTTCGATGCCCCCACATCCTTGGGATTTAGCAAGGCATTCTCCATTATGTCATCGATGACGAAGGTGAACAGGAATGGAGAAATGAGACATTCTCGTCCAATACCACTGGTCGTCCCGGACGGACCGGATAGTTCACCGCAAACCCTCATTCGGTCAGATGTATGAGAGTACAATGATCTTAGCAGATTCACGAACATCTGTGGCATATCTTTCCGGTGAGGAGCACCGAATAGCGCTGTTCCGTCAACTGAATCGAAGGCACCATTTAAGTCGAGGAAAACCATTACCGTCGATCGATGGTGTGTGTGTGTTTTCTTCCAGGTAGTTAAGGAAGAGTAAAAATCTGGTCGACGCATCCTTGATCTAGGGTGGAATCCGGCCTGTTGTTTGCGGGCGTTCCTCTTGTGAGCCGGTGTCAGACGGCCCAGCAAAATCGAGGTTATTACCTTCGGCACTATCGGAATAAAACTAATCCGACGATGGCTGCTATTTGCATCTGTAGATTTCTCCGTGTCTTGTTCACCACATCACAGTTCGAAAGCTGTCGTTTTTGCTCCACCAGACTCTTGAAAAATCCAGTGTCTTTCATAGATATCGGATCTAGGACCACAGGCGAAACCTGCTGCCACGTGCATCACTTGCTGGATATGAGCCCAATGCTCATCTGCATTAACGTTCATCGTAGATCTCAACTCACGTGCTTATTCCTGTTCTGGATCACATAAACGTTGTATGGTTAACCGGGTTTGCTGTTTGCGTCCATGGACATGGACTTAGAGCAATAATCGCATTAAAACTAATGCCTGGTCCGACTCTACGTACGTGGACCCGTAGGATCTACAGTTCTGAACAGAACTGCACCATCGGCAGTTTACTGCAATATGATCGATCTGGCTCAGAATACCTGTAGAATTAGAGCGCCATGTCGCAGTTTGACCCGAGCTGTGACGGGAACTCGTACAACACAGGAATAACAGGTTGTCTGCACAAAACTGGAGAAGCCTATCCCCGTTACCTGTGCACTAAGTGCGTGAAACACAACGCCCACCTAAACTAAATTCTGACGCACTTGGCTTACCAACTTGTGTAATAAACCACTTGATAGTACTACAGCGTCAGAGCCTTCGCTCCTGCGAACGAGAGTGGTGAGTTTACCACGGAAATCATCCTTATGCGAGTCAGAGCTGTAGTCTGTTGGAGCGTATGCCAAGATCACAAACACACTACACTTAACACAGCCACCTTTCGAACGCCGACCAATCCCTGGAGTCATACAGCACATAAACGACTGTTAGCCGGTATCCAGTCTAAAAGCACATCCCTATCCTTGTCAGTCAAGACCATTCGTACACCACGTTGACCCACATCTCGAGCTGCTTCGTCTCCAGAAGTGCACAAGAAATACATCGATAAGATACCAGAAGCAGTTAGTTTAAATTACACTGCTCGAATCTTGGATACGCGTCTCACTTACGCAGCAGACATAAATCTTCAGAGAATTTATTGTGAATGTTGGTCACGCCTGCTGGCTTGCCTGAATGAGAGTACGCACGTTAAAGGAGCCGAGGATTATTCACCACACTAGCTGGCAATGAACCGTTGCGAGTGTCGAGCGTACTATCAGTGGGAGCATTATGGGTGGATAGAGGGGGAAAACAGAGGTGGTTGGGGACAGAAGACACAGGTTTATTAAAAGAGAGGAAACTCTGAGCAGTAGCCCAATTATCACTACCCACCCCACTCGATGCAATGGGTAGCGTGACCCTGATTATCCAGTGCGACGGCCGATGCAGTTTGGAATTCTTTGTACTGGTGCAGTTCATGGGAGATGTTGCACGAGTACTGCTAAGGTGTCCAGCCGCAAAGCAGGAGAACGATTAGGGTTCTCAACAAAAGCTTTTAGTTCTAACAAGAACGTGTCTGCAAGGCAACGGAGTGGCTGAGTGGAAGCCCATTTGCTTGGATCAGTTATTCCTCCATTGATTTTGACGACTGAATCACCAGCTTAGATCGAATTTTAACTTGGAGAACCAGGAGAGTGGACTTTTTCTGGCTTCTACCCACGGACCCTTCAGGCGTGATTGCATCTCCGGCTTTAAGAGCCATCGTGTATAGCTCTTTGGGTCACAGAGGCACGCAAGCCATCACACCACATCAAGGTGCAGCCTCGTCGTGATGACGGGGTGTGATAATGGAGAAGAAAGTGGAAAGGGAATGGACATGGGAGAACATGTTGAGTACGATGTAGGACACTGATCACTCGTGCGCATAGAACAGTCAATCATAGCAGCAGAGTTTGTCATAGTTGTTTGCGTTGTGGGTTGTTGTACTACTCGGTCGTCCGGTCCAGAGTAAGCATTTTACTCGATGCACCTCCAGCCTTTGCGCAGTCAAGGATGTACTGCAAGGCAGCATTGCTGGTCCAGATGAGCCGGTGGTCAGTTGTACGGTTCATTCAACTCTTCGGAAAGCCCCTAGGAGTCGGTAACTAATTACTCAGTTTATAATACCTTCGGATGAGGCTAGGGATCCCGGGCTCCCAGTATACCCTCCGTCATAGATGCTAGTGAGTGCAGCGCTGCATGCTTTCTACGTCGTGTGGTTGGTTTGGAATCAAGGTTTAGCCATCTACCTTAGACTGACTATCAGCCAGTCAACTCGGTAAAGAGCGCCGGGCATAAGCTTTCGTCCTCTCACTTTGGTGGGAACACCTCCTCCACGAGAATGCAGTGAGTAGGACCTTCTCAGCAGAGGATGTAGAAGACGCACGGTCATTCGGTAGCGTTTACAGAGGCGCTCAGGACGAGAAGCCCTCTTGGAGCCCGAAAAAACTGAACGCAAAATGGAAAAAACGAAGGGAATCCGCGGATAAGAATATCAAACTGGACTGTGAAACAAATACAGCACATCTGTCTTATTCCGCTCGTTATCGAGTAGCATACAGCGGCGCACACAGTCGGTAGGTCGATCAACTTACCTGCATAAACGTAGTCATCCACCACAAGAGTATCGCGTAACAGAGCATGCAGTGCCTTTTCCACATTGCCTTCGTACTTGCACAGTAAGTGAAATGCGTACTCGATATTTAGACCGCAATTGCGTATTGCCGGTGAACACGACAGTTTCATTAACAGGTTCACTGTTGGAGTGTGGGTGCGCACGCGTTGGAAAACCGGATGAAATGGAAGCATCGATCAGCGAAGACGGGTGTGGGGTTGGAGAGCAGGGGAGTGTGAGGATGGAAATAGGCAGAAAATATTAGATTCTCTTCTCATCCAGATCAGAAGTGTACGCTGAAAACCAGTGTAATATGAAAAATATTAGGTTTAAAATTGGTTTCCAGCAGCCAATTCGTAAGTATGAATGAACACAATTTAACGGAAAACTAACTAAACCATCCAGTTATATCTCAGAAATCATCCAACGAAATTCAATCTCAGCTTTGCACAAACAGCCACTATAAGTGCACCGTCTGGTGCGGTTCTTGTTGCCATTTCTCAGGGAGAAACCTAATCGGAAATCAACGGATAAAGGAAATGGAAATAGCGGCAAGGGGTGAGGGGTGGTGGAAACGACAGTATTAGGTAGGCGGAGGAATACCACCATGTTTACTGTAGTTGAGCAGCATTGTACACCAGTTTACCAATTTTGCCGGGCTCTTAAACCGGGGAAAATACCGTCGTGGGAATAAAAGGAATTATCGGAATACATGGCACAGTCTGCATTACCGGCCGCACTAGCTAGACTTTCAAATTCTACGTTCATGCTATGGATTTATCATCCTAACTAATCTTACCGTCTCAGTGCAAAATGGCACCCGGAGGAGGCCTATTTGTGACATGGGTCACACATCTCGAGCATCGTCAGCCGTGCCTAACTTGTGAAACATGGACGGTATCTGGACGATCAGCTTATGATACATTAAATCAGCTCAGACGATTTGTACTTCACTTGCAAGTAAATACTGGCGAACGCATTTGTTGGGCTACTCATAAGCACCCTGAGTGATATTATGTGCCGTTCTGCATAGACGCCCATTCTCAATGAACTCACAGGATTACTTTTAACACTGGGTGTATCATAAGAATCATCGGGAAATCCACTGTTGAGGCATTCAACATTTGCCTTGTGAGATGCGCATATTCAAACGCGTTCTCCTGTCATCCGAATTTATTCCCTACCGGAATAAACTGTTTCCGCTTCCTCATGTGATAGCCGTACCACTCTATGAATGTTTAAATGCCGAAGCATGGTACGGTCATACTGGATGACAGCAGCTGTGCAGAGACAAATCCACTCATGGCAACGGACGATTCCGGCTGTGCGAGAGAGATGTCTGCGTGATCCTGAGGATGTTGCAGAAGAGCAGGTGGACCATGAAACACCCACACTACTGTCCAAGTTTAGATGAGCAAGTTCACAACAGTAGTTGTGGAAGTTGTTATTTGAGAAGCAGAAAACCAATCAAAGACTGACAACAGAAACAGGGGGGGGGGGTAGTGGCGAGCGACATGCTTGAATGAGCACAAAATAATTTCGACACAGGTTGCTAACCCGATCGAATCGCAAAGCTCGCTCAAGGAAGAGATGCAGAATTCTTTTCCCCACAATGGGAATGACTACTCATGCACATATGTGTGTGTGTGTGTGTTTGTAAAGGTCAGTCCGACTACGACTACGACCATTTCTAACGCTTTTCATGAACGCCTAAACCATACTTTTGCGATGACGGTTAGTATAAATATCTTATTCGAATACGAGCGTACGTGAGTTCGTTCGTCTGCGCAGTACACGTGCTTGTCTGCCCTAGCCCGCGAGACCATATGCACACCAAAGCCGAAGCACAAGACAGAACATGTGCTAGCAAACGGGTTTGCTTTGTCCCAAAACTGGGTTATATCAAACCAAACCACACAACCACATACACGTTCCGAAGGTAACGGGATTTTTGATGGCAATGCTGGTTGTGATCGACGTAGTAAGAGTAGCAGTAGCCATGGTTATTCTGATAAGGGAAGTCGTTGGTGATCGGAACGATTTGTACCGCGCAGATGACAGTGACAAAGAGCATGATGACATTGACAATGACTGTAAGGGTGAGTGAATGAGTGAGAGTGGGTGGACAGAGATGAATCAATTCTACACAGGTCTACGTTATTAACACAAGTTGGTTTTGAGATGTGATCTCTTTCCCTGACTGCCGAATATTTATTATTGCACACGCACACACACAGGTGTTTGTACTCGATATAACGGTCGGATAAAATGGTATTTCTCACTATCCTCGGTCTCATTAGCACAGATACAAACACAAATCGAGCGCACTGTATAAACCGAATTGTGCAGTTTGTCTGACGTTTATAATAAACATACGTGTTATTTGTGTATCGCGTGTGTGTGTGTGTGTGTTGATCGATGCGACTGCCGTCGATTTACCGTCAAAAATCAATCAACTACCACACATCTTGTTCAATTATTTCCAACAGACTAGAAACTAACAGCAGAAGAATAGGATCATTGCACAGTGTACGAACCAAATGGCAGTGGCATTAGGCACATACGAAGAGCATTTTGAACAGCGAACAGAATGCAGTTAGAAAAAACAACAGCATGAAGTAGTTAAACTCTGTTCTACCTGGTCCAGATGGCCACAGTTAACGACTGGACGGAAAGACCTTCGTCCGATGTTTTAAAAAATGTAATATATTACACTTTGTTATGATATAGAATAATGAGGTATCATAGTATTCTAGTGAAATGAAAACGGAGAGCTTTGTTCTGAGGTGGTAGTGAGAATCGCCAGCTTTTGCTTCCCAACATGGAGAGTAATGGAAGGGACTATACCCGAGAACATGCCGTACTTAGTTCAGAGATGCAAAGTGCAGAGCTAGCCACATTCAGAGAAAGCAGAACCCATAATATGCCGGAAAACAGAAACCAACCAATAAAGTCAACAATTAATGAAGCGATTCAAACCAGGCTCCCTAATCAGTAACAATGAATGACACCACCCGATCCCCGTTAGATTTACTGATACTGCATCCATTCTAAAGAAGACGATATGCTCAAACCCTTGGACAAACATAAAAACGTAGTCGCAGGTAAAAATCTGCAATCACTCGTCCTTGCAATGGGACAGTATCCCTCTGAGGCTTTGGAATCTACCCGTTTTATTGTACTGCTGCATAAGAATGGAATAAAAAACCTAACTCACCACGTGCGTCGGGAGATTACGTATCTATTGGTTGTGGTTAGGCAAACACTGGGATAACTTGAGGATTGTGATATCCAAGTGTGCACTGTTTGACTAGATTGTAATCAACAGCCAGTTTCTACGCAGTTCCGTATAATGCTTCTGTGTGTGTCAAAAACTACAGACTGAAGTGTAGACGTGTGTTTGTCGTTTCTGTACGTGGGCCTGCTGAGTGCAACTCTCTTTTGGTCAACAGGAACTTTGTTGGAACTTAAATTTACTTTTACACGACTATATCCTGCCAGAGGATAAATCGGCCCCATAGATACCGTGGATAATCGCTAACCATGAGCGGCGGCTGGATGCGGGCTCAGCGCAAATCGTGACCCAGTTTTTCTTCCAATATCGCAAACCGTGGATCGTATGTTATCCGAGGCACTCCGTGTTTTCTCGACGGAGTTCAATGACGTTTTCAGCTGACCACCAAGGCCACAACACCATCCCGTATTTGGCGCAGGGTAAGGTTTGTCTGGACAGTTCTGTGACTGGTCGCCCGAGTAAGTGGCCGAAACACCGCAGGCGGCGACCTTGAAGAAGGACGGAGAGGTCTATGGATCGTCAGTCTTCTTTTTGGTATAGCCTTAAGAAACCTCATATCGGACTTATGTCGTGAGCACACAAAAGCATCTAATCCATTTGCTGAAAACATAATTGCGGGCTGTTCACACCCACTGCATTCCGTTATTTTGCTCAGTCGACCAAACCCGTTGATGCGTTCCATGTTTCGACCACTTTCTTCAAAGTTATCGGTGTACAGAACTCCTGTAGTTCCCTTCTTTACGCCTGTTTTATTAGCACCAGGATGAAGTTTTATCTGAGCTGTTAACCCGTTTTGGATTGTGAACATTTTCTACTTTATTCTTGACAGCTGAAAATCACCGTGCTCAATCCAATGTAATAATACTATTAATAAGAAAAGCAATAAAAGATAGACAAGACATCATGAAAATTCAACGATTTTCAGCTCGAATTAGCGCTCACTTACGTGATTCAAGATTTTTCGGGTCATCCTCGTCGATAAAACCCGGATTCCACATGAGAATTTCCCGCTTCTCCATCTCAACTGGAACATATACAGCCGATTCTAAAATGGAAGAGCATAGAAAAATGATAAACTTCAAGCCAAAACTCTAAGCGGGCACACAAAATATCACGATTTGTTGAAGAAATAAAACGCACACGAATACGGACACATGGTTGGGGAAGTCGGCAATCGCGAATAAGCAGGCACAAGTAGAAATAGTCACCCATATTGATCAGTAGCGCAACCAGTCAGCGAGGAGTACGTGCGCGTGTGCGAAAATTAACAGACCAATGGACCTCAATTGAAGGTTGTCCATTTTCCAGCATCATTTGAAACAAACTACCTAATAAAATTCACACACACATACATTGAGATTGGAAGAACCTCACTATCAGCAGCCATCCAAATGTTTCGAGAACTACCGGTTCCCATGAGCTTCACGACAATGTGAAAGATCTCTCTCAATACACATATAAACAGTAGATTCAGTGTGAAGTTAAAAGCATATTACGATTTCAAAGAGGGCGAAAATAATGACATTTTTACGTGAGAATCGATGAAATAAGAGCAAATCACAATAATCAGGCGAAATGGTTGATTAAAAAATTGAAAGGACCTGCAATTGATTGCAGATTTTAATCGCCTAGTTAATCACTACAAATCCAATAATGAAAATCAACTATTTTAAGGATAATCGAATTCAATTTTGCGTTTCTATTGAGTTGAGGTCGGGAACATTACACGACAAGAAAGAGGAAGAATTTCCATTGGAGGGACAACTGTTAGATATGGATACGAGAATGACAAGGACGTACACGAAACAACCAGTAGTGGTCAACGCGGAAGGCAAAAATATCCGACATATCAGTGACGAGATCTGAAGGCTGTGTTTGCTGAATGCACGCCGTCCCTCCAAACCACATGATCGCAAATGATTCATATTGTGGTAGGGCTCCACATTGTGCACACAACTCCAAAAATACAGAATACACGCCACTGCTTCGCTTGAATGGGGACGAAAACAAACGGTATCAAAGTACACCGATTTCCCCATTTCGAAAAGAAACAGGATTCCGGACAGTGTCCCAGCAGAGTAAACAACCACAAAAATTCGGCTGTTTTTCATCCGTAGCAACAAGTATTACTTTCTCTCCCAATAAAAAAATTAATAACACAATATGTTCTAAGGGAAGTTTAGAATCAATTATTTCAACCAATTTAACCCTTCCGCTGAAACTAACATCTGAAGCATGTAGTTATGGCGATAGTGCGACAGTGATCCACGCCACTTGTGCTCGCGTTCATAAACCAGCTAATAGTCATAACAGTATTCTGATTATGAGGTTTTCAGGTTCAGAAAGATAACGAGGCTGAGGGTATTAGCAATGTTGAGCTCACTGTGAAATTGCCAGAATGCAAGACATTCGGTAAGGTCACACAGTGAAATGTAAAACACAACCGAACTAGTGTGTGTACATTTATCATGCGATGGGTAAGAACTGCGCAAAAGCGAGTGCGGGCTGCAAGGCAGCAGCGTGTTGAAGCACGATTGCCGTTGGCTCCATCATTCGATCGAACGGAATTCAACTTAGGCGTTCATACAGCGTTATAAGTCCAACAGATTTCCTTCACAACCACTGGATTATACGGTAAATCTCATCCGCCCACTCGGATTCACCTTTTTTTGCCTGTCAAACACCGTCTCACCGTGGGTTTTGGGCCTTCATTATCCTCAAACTGGGGTAGCCCGCAAAGTCGAGCAGTCTGACGGTTTCTGGCCGCTAAGGCATGCTTCAATTTCGTGGAGCCACAGGTCAGAGGTGCGTACTTGATGGAGACCAAATCCCTGAGACGCTAACTGATTGGAAGCCTGAGAAATGACCGTGAGCAGTGGTGACTAGCGATTTGGTAGGAAATGGAAAAGGCTGCGTCTGTTATTAGTAGTCGCAAACTTTACCGTTTAATTAGAAATACCGGTTCGCGAAATCTTGATGTAAATGAATTAATCAAGGAATTTGACAGCTCATTGATTCACTCTCAATGAGGCGTCTGGACAGTTGGGCAGAACACTTCAAGGAACAGTCAAGTTGACCCACTTTAGCACTGGACCTTCCAATATATTTTCTAAAGAAACAATGCAGGTGCACAGCACTCCTTCATCAGAAATAGAGGCTATGAGAGACGTAGGTTACTTGAAAAGGTACACAACTGCTGGACAGGACGGGCTGTCTCCATCTTTTTCAAGCATGGAGGCGAAGCTTTGGCTTCATATTTAACAAAACTCTTCCGGATAGTCTGGGTTAGTGAACAGATTCCCAGGAAATAGCGTGAGTCGGTGATTACGCGGATTTACAGCAAAAAGGTGATTGATCTTTTTGTGAAAACCACAGAGGAAAAAGCATCGTACGTATCGCATCTAACCTGCTCGTCGTGTTGATTCACCTCCGGTTATCCGATAGTTGTGAGAAAAAAGCTGATGTCAGACGCGGTCAGGATTGTATCGACTACATCTCTAAGCTTCGTCAAATATTACAGCACATGCAAAACTTCAGTAGGCACACAATCTCTGTCTTACTTCATCTGAAAGCGGCGTTCAACTCGGCTGACCGCACAAATCTCTGGCACTGTCTCTCATTGAAGGGTGTGCCACAGAAGTTTATTTCTCTTTTCCAATGCTTAAATGCGAAAAGCCGAAGCTGAGTTCGTTCTTATGGCGATTTTTCATCCGAGTTGACGACGAGAAGTGGTGTTCGTCAGCGTTGCCCTCTGTCGACCTTCCTCTTCAATTTCGTAGTCTAATTGATTCTTGACAGAGCCCTATCCTTGTGTAAGAATAGTGGCATCGATCTTTGCTCGGGCAGTAAACTGTCTGACTTGGAAAAGGGGGAATATTTTTGTTTCCGAGTGAAGATCCAGGTAGGTTGTAAGCTCTGTTAGACAGCCTAAACAACGGCGCAGCAATGTTTGGGATGAATTTTGCAATTTCAAATTGAAAAATGCTGTTTCGAGAATGGACTGGATCCACGGTCATCCTTGTGTTATTGAGGGAAGCTCTATCTGAAGTAGGTAAGTTTTGTTACCTTGGCAGTTACATCTTACTGGGTGACTAGATATCAGATGAAGTGTCAAGGCGTATACAGAAGTTGCGTTTTGTTTTCGCCAACCTCAGCTGTTCCTGGCATCAGCGTTACATCCGATTGTCTGTTAAATGTCGAGTGTATAATGCGGCGATGGGGTCCGTTCTTTTATACGGCTCAGAAACATGGCCGTTAAGGGTAGAAAATGAATTAAGACTGTCGGTGTTTGATCATCGATTTCTCCGTAGTATTGCACGATTATGGTGGGAACAACGCGTCAGCAATGCTGAGGTTAGACGTAAGAAGTTGGGAACAGAGGTCAATTTTTGGAACAAGTACCGAATCTTAATAAGTTAGGATGGCTGAAACATGCTACACACATCGCTCGACAGACTTCCTAGGCGAAAGGTAAGGTAGGTTGGAAGGTAGGTCGAGGTGGTCAGTCCATAACATGGAAAAAGGTATGAAGACGTCAACAAATAGACTTGGCTAAGTAAAATGTGTGAGACTTCTGGGTTGGCGTCCACGCGACCCACCTACCAAATGGTTGGAGACACTAGGTGATATGGCTAGATGCCACGGCCACTGGCGTAGTTGCACTCGATCTCTTTTCTACTTCATAATTTCCGTTTATTACTGTTTTCGGCTGTGTTTTTAATCTATGCTTCTATTCTTTTTGTCTTGGACTCAACGATACTTCAAGGCACCAACCAAAACCAGGGTAGAGAAGTGTGACGTTAATCGTTCATTGACTTGAGATACTCCAACGACACGATGGTCTACTAACTCAGATGTGCTACTCCTAGCACACACCCCAGATAGTGACCAACAGAAAATGACGATGACTCGATCGTGCGCCTTAGGTTTTTGGTGTGGAATCTAAGAAGATAAATCGTACATTATTTCAGACATCGAATAACAGACCACACAGCTGATAAAGCCTTCGATGAGTTTAAACCCAATTCCAATAGCAAATGTGTCTTATCCGCAGGTGTTGGAATTTGGCCATGCAGCTCGAATGCAATGGTCATAGTTTTCACAGGACTTGTCGCTTTTGCGAAGTAAACTGGTATTAAACGATATATAATGTCAGTAACACGGCGTTGTCGGTGGAAGACTATAAACCGACGTTTCGGTTACCGTGGGTAACCTTTCTCAAGGCAGTTTTACAATCAAACGACTCTGAGGAATCAGCTACCAGTCCAATGTGTGTGTGTGTGTGTGTGTGTGTGGTAGATCGTTCGTCGATTAGATTGATCGGATTTTAGTCACACCGATTCCCACTATCCGAGCCCGTGGTGACGAGGTCAAGTGTCGATGTGACCTTTGGGCTGCTTCTGTGTTAGTGATGTCAGTGCGGTCCAAATTCCGGGAATCTCTGCTCCGTCATTTCGGTTGACGCATGCAGGGTGGGTGCTAATTGCCATACAAGCACTCAGTGCATGTTTTCAGTCCGTGTTGGAGGATTTTTATGTTTTCGAAGTCTATACTGTGTCCCTCGGCTATGGTGTGAAGAGCAATCGCTGAATCCCGCTCTAGTTTCGCTAAGGCGGTCGTGTTGGAGGCCTTATATTTCTCTTTTCATTTGTATTCCATTATTCTAGTCTTAAGTTCTCAGGATGTTTGTCCAATATATTCAGCTGGACATTTTTTACAATTGATTTCGTAAATGCAGTTGTTTCGGTCCTGCAATTTGATTGCATCCTTGGCTTTGGTGTGGTGGCGAGACAGTATTGTCAGCCCGAAAGAATGTGCGAATATTATAATCACTGAGAACTTTTTGGATTGCTTCAGTAGTGCCTGATCTGTATGGAATGCCAATGGAAGCCAGATAGTCTCTACCTCCAGCAGCTTGTGTCGTTGGTTTATTTTTCCTCCTTAATTGGTTTCTTATTAGATGTGCCGGATAGTGATTGTCATGAAGGACTTGCTTAAGCGTCTCATTTCTTCTTCACGAGTGGTATCCTCATTACAGAGTTTTTCAACTGTGATGGCTAACGATGAGATAAACGTTCGTTTTACGCAATGAGGATGAGCTGAATCGAAATGCCAATATTTATCCGAGTGTGTTGGTTTTCGATGAATACCGATGGTGAATTTTTGGTAGTCATTCACCCTCCGACGGCAGTCTAGAAAACTTATTACCCTGCCGGTATGTTCTGTCTCGATCGTAAAGTTCATGGAGCTGCACTGTTCATTATGGCACTGAAGGAATTCATCCTTGTGCTTGGAATCGATAACCACAAAAGTATCGTCAACATATCTCACATATAGACGTGGGGGATTTTGAAAGCAGCTAGGGCTTTGGATTCGATTGAATGTAGAAAAAGATTGGCAACAATTGGGGAGACAGGAGATCCCATTGTCACTCCATCGGTTTGTCTGTATAGTTCTTGTTTGAAGGTGAAGTAAGACAGAGTTCTAAGTTAGTAATTACTTCGGAGGGCGATAGTGGACATCGGGTTTCTAAGGCATCATCAGAAGTCAATAGGAAATATAAACAGTCCAGGCCGTCTTTTATGGGGATATATGTATATAAGGAGATTACATCAAAATTCACTGCAACTTCATCACTCGTTAGTTCAATGTTTTGTACATTACAGACAAACTCGAAAGCGTCATTGATGCGACTTACCACCATTTTTCGACACCGTTTGAGCGAAGAACTGAGATATCTTACTCACTTGCAGTTTCCACATGACGTGTAGTTTATGGATTTTCGGTAACCCATAAAATCTTCCAGGTTTATTCCTTTTGGGTACCAGAGCAAGCAAATTGATTTTCCCAGTTTTACTTTCAGGTTGGATAGATATTTGTTTGTAATGGCTTTTGCTTTGTTAAGGGAGGCATTTGCTTTTCTCTCTTCAATCTTTTCATAAGGTCCACTTGCAAGGTATTCCAATGCTTTTGATTCGTAGTCTGATCTATTTAAGATAACGGTGAGACTGCCTTCGACAGCCTTAGTGATGTGAACAGAATGATCCCTCTTTAACGCAGTCAGCGCCTTTATTTCCTCCACTGCTATATTTGATACATTTGGTTTTTGGTTCTTTAAGATGTTGCATACTCCTAGTCGGGCTTGGTTGGCCTCTTTGTCTGGAAGTCTTTCCAGAGCTTGTTCCAGTGAAGGAACTATTTCCTGTGTCAATAGAGGTTTTCGGTGTAAATTAAAATTTAGTCCTTTTAGTAACGGCTGTGGTTCCGTGTGTCCGAAAGTATTGTCGGAAACTTATCGGACACAGTATAGACTTCGAAAACATAAAAATCCTCCAACACGGACTGAAAACATGCACTGAGTGCTTGTATGGCAATTAGCACCCACCCTGCATGCGTCAACCGAAATGACGGAGCAGAGATTCCCGGAATTTGGACCGCACTGACATCACTAACACAGAAGCAGCCCAAAGGTCACATCGACACTTGACCTCGTCACCACGGGCTCGGATAGTGGGAATCGGTGTGACTAAAATCCGATCAATCTAATCGACGAACGATCTATCACACACACACACACACATTGGACTGGTAGCTGATTCCTCAGAGTCGTTTGATTGTAAAACTGCCTTGAGAAAGGTTACCCACGGTAACCGAAACGTCGGTTTATAGTTTTCTACCGACAACGCTGTTTAACATCACATTGTGCATCGTTTTTTTCGATACACTCCGAACCTCGTTCGGCCCTGACACACTAAACTGGTGTTACCCTCATAGAATTTTCATTCAGAATAATATCAAGTTGGGGAATTTCATGAGCCGGTCCTTGAACACGGAAGAAAACATTTACAGCTTTTCGGCAGCTTTGTCCTGTGTCGAATAAACCATGCCATGGAATATTCTTTTCAGAAAAAGTGCTGATTCGCTTCGGTCATGAAGTGACACCGTTGTAGCCCAAACCCCCTCTGTGTATTGATTTTTTCTTCAAGTTTTGCTTATCTCACATTACTGATCGCTTTCCTGCCTTCTCTCCGTCGCGGTTTTGATGGTATTTACTTTGTCCCCATTGATTATATGGTATGTGTTCAATTACACGATTTTTCGCAAGAAGTAACTGCCTTATCTGTAGTTCAAACCAGCAACCCTTTTGGCTCCGGACTGACAACCTACCTTTCGGCCAACCCGGTCACACCACTAGCCGATGATCCAGTCGTGTACTGTCAAAAGCACGCACGCGCCGATTTTTGATCGCCTCCCTTTCTGGCTTCTGTTTTAGTGCAAAGCGCATAGTCCAACTTCTAAACGCCACAAAACCGTACGCTGTCTGCCACCCTGTATAAGCGACATCCGTTTCCTCAAGGTTCATGTATATGTCACAGTTATCCCTCAGTGACTGGTCCTATTAACCATTTTTGACAGAGACTGCCGTTTTGTCACATTTGATCGTACGATCTTCTTGAAATTAAGCTAATATTTGCATGTGATAAACAATTCCGATTGCTCTGACTGCCTACTGAAAGCTGCTGCAATTATGTATTCGCTCCCGTTTTGCTTTTCACGACCGCTTCAATTCATCTTCACGGTTTCTAACTGGCCGCCATCATACTAAGTCTGAGTAAGATCGAGTGGCCAATACCCGTGGGAGCTGCAGACGTTCGGGATCCCACATGAAGTATTGGTATTCGCATGTTAGAATGTAATCAGTCCTGTTTGGAAAACTGAGTGATTACAGATCAGCTAGAGCCGACCAACGAGCTCTGGCGTAGAACCAGAAAGTATCAAAAGTCCGGCGGTTGAAGGGAGTGAAAAAAGAGAGCAAAGAAAAAACAGAACTCCGGCCGGTAGAGTGCACAAAGAATAGGCCGACTGTAATGAAGAAAGATCGAAGGTGAGAAGGCTGAGGGTATGCGGAAAGGTTTCAAGTAGAGTTCAGGATCGATGGATGGTATCGGGGTCGTGCCTCAGATTTAGCAAAATGTCCAAGTCAGTTTTCGGGAAAGTACGAAACGACAATTTGTGTCAACTGCAAACAAGTTCACATGCGTGGAAAATCAAGGACGGAGGGGAATCGACACTGTTACTAGAACGTCGATGATTCGAAAGAAATGTCGAAAAAAAACAACCAAGATTGTGGTGAAATCAAGTGGAACCCGTAGTTGGAAATGTCAGCAGACGGAAACGTGCTGGCATCATGCAGACGAAGGAAGAACTCGAATGCAATTACTACTGACTGTAGTACCTAGTCATGGTACTTAATATATCCAGCGACCCAGTGGGCGGATCTCGTGAACCCGTCGTACTAGGCCGGTTTCACTGCTTAAGGTTTTCATTACCTTTTCCATTTAATGGGCTCACCAACTCGACCTGCCCGTCAACCATCAACTGCCTCGGGAAACAAAGTACACCGAGAAAGTCTACCAGTGAGCATGAATAACAAGTGTCCCAACAACCTTACCCTGTTTAAATTGAGTGGCTGTTCTGGAGACTGGCCTCCGATTCCCAACGTCCCACACATGGCCACAACACTGCTGATCCGGTGTTTCCACCATATCCGGACAATATTGCGGAGACAGTGAAAGACAAACGCCAGTAGTTTTCCCGTATTTTCTACCCATAACGCTCTTGTTTTCCAGCTGCATAAAAGTGCGGATCCAACTGCAGCTGAATAATACCGACTAGCAGTTTGGATGCGATACATTCGAAACTGATTCCTGTGGCTTCTACAAAAGGACGCGCCATTTTTCTTGTAAATTGGCACAATCATCGACTCACAAGATTTCCTCGGATTCTGATCACTTCAAATGGTAACTGCGATACCAAAACTTCAACCGTCTCTTTGAAAAATGGACTGAAACCACGCAAATGGTTCAGCAGCTTTGCGTCCTTTTAGATAACCTACTTCTCGGATGACCTCGATTTGTGAAGAAGTGAAATTTTTCGACATTGTTTCTCTGACAGATCTACTGTGGAAGTGGGTCAACTAAATTACGGCCCTAAGTACTTCATCGAACGGATCAAAAGATGTCGAAGATACTTAATGCTTGTGAGTCCCATTTGAACTGGATACAGTGTGATGTTGGTTGAACCGTACAAAGCATCCTTGACCTGTTTCCCGTGTTCACTTGGAATCTGAGCACCTGGTTGCATCAATAACTGAGTTCAAAGCTCTACCTGGAAAGCAGTTCGTCGGTCTTGCAACCGTAGACGAGACGTCATCAAGAACAAGCACGTAATGCGGCATGCCGATGCCATGGAAACAGACCAAAATGATCGTCAATCTTTCACTGATCCACGCAAATGCTGATCAGTCACAATAAAGTCAATATGAGTTCAACACTGCGGAGACGTAAGAAAACATATGGTGAGTCCGAAGTTAAACTTGTCGGGAACACTTGTGATCATAACGCAACACAGATGTCTTCAGTAAAGTCTTGTAGTCATTTTTCGACATCGCGTGCATCACGGAATCGCGTTTCGCGTTTGCAAAAATTATCTCTGGAAAATCCATGATGTGTGTTGGGTGATCTGGAAGCTCACTAGCATGAGGATTCATGCATTCGAAACTCCGGAGTTCATCAGGTTTGAGAAGCTGTGAAGTTTTTTGAATACATACTCGCGCATGAGTGCAGTGGAAGGGGTATTTACTCCACAGCTACAAAGGCCCGCTGCACTATAAGGGATAAGCGGCTATCAAAACCTGAGACTTGGAGAGAATAACCGCATAAGGTTCCAGCAGGTCAGGGGTGGTAACGGGCCGGACGACTGTGGAAATATTGTGCGAAAGAAAAGTCCCTAGAACCCAGAATACTAATAAATTATATTTTAGGAACCGGCGACAAACGAATATGTATTGGCAATTCCATGAACTGTCACAATGATTCAACATCCTGATTAATTTGGGGTCGCTGGTGAATCTGGCTCACATTCCGTTCGGAATTCGCAAACTGTACACGGCTGCATCATGCTTCATTTAGGTGAATCGTAACAAACACCTGCCAACAAAACACGCTACTACAAAAGTGAAAAAAACGTTTCTGTTCAGACTCAAAGAGTTTTATTCCGTCTCGAATTTCGGCTGATCCGTCCGCCCCTGTCCAACTTAGGTGGTTAACCAGAGTTCCTGTTCGGCCAGATAATAGACAGTATTATTATACTGCTGGAGAAACAAATGGGATCATCTCACGCCCATATCATCTTTCTAAGACTTTTGGCAGCTAGTATTAGGCACCTCGTGTCGACAGCATCCACGTGACAGAAACAGTCGACGATCTACACAGAGCGCGAGAAGCTTGAACACCACCCACACAAGCTTTTGAGGCTTTCGGATTTCCAACTTGTGCATTTGGATCATCTGCGAGAACCACCATTTCAGAGTACCCGCCCAAAATTTTTCGAAAACTCAACCTCCTATGAGTATGAACTGTCGAAATAGCACAGAGACTTCGTTTACTAAAACGAGTTCATTTTTAGACACTAACAAAGTCCCCAGGCTTTACAGCCTCATCGGACAGCTTCAGTGAGCCATGAATACGGCGGTTCTGCTCGCTGCTGCGGTAAATATCAACCAATGGTTAGATGCACAATAATCAATAGATATCAAAGGTAGACAGCAATCCACTGTCGTCCGGTTCGTTACCGCGCGTGACCTATTGGGAACTTATGTGCATCTCAGTGACTTCGAGTCTTGAAGTTAGGTTGGCGGTTATCCTTCATGGTGCAGTGGACTTTACGGATAAGAAGTATGCTCACGCACATGTATGTAGTAAGAAATAGCAACGAGAGCACCAAGTGAATTGCAGAAATAATGAAGACAAAAATGTGATACTGATAACGACACTCCATCTAATGTGTCTAACTATTCATCAGCTGGGTCACAAGGATCCTCCAACTCATGAAATCATTGTCATTCTCATTATTGTTAGTGCAGTTATTATTCCCTTACTAACTTACGCTCAGTGATAATATGCCATTTTTCAGACATCGCCTCATCAGCAGAACACTGGCAGGTGGTTATCATCATGAACGAAATGAAAAGAACGGAAACCATTCGTCATGGACTTGACTCTTTATCTTCACAGAGTGGATAGTAAAACGTAAAGGGGCAGAGGACCGACTTACATCACGTTTCAGCCTCTTTATAGCGTCAGGATTCATCAGATGGTTCCTGTTTCCGTCAAGGGGCAACATTATACGAACTACCGGTCAACGAACAGTCAAAGCAACTAATTAAGAGGGCGGATGCATACACTAATGTCATATAGATCGGATTCAACTGATTTTTTTTGAATCGAAAGATAAGGAGTCGTAGCAACTTCAAACAGAGCCTGACAAAGCGGAGTCAGAAGGCCTATCGGGTAAGGGCTTCGGACCACCAATATCAAGACGCAAAGAAATCCGTACCGCAGGATCACAGAAAGGTGTGACTGGTTTAACTGCCAGTGAATTTGGATGATTTCAGCCTTGTATTTCGAATTCAGTTTCCCACACTTCCCTGAGTACGATCCCGACTTCCGCGTCTTCTTGGATGCGTTCGTGGTACGCGCGTATTGCGGTCCGATTGCTAAACTTCGTGATTTGTGGCACTGATAATTAGTGTTCCAAGAGAAATTAATTCGCAGTAGGAAAACAGATTCCAAAAATGACTACACAGTTATCCACCCTCTTAAGGGTTAGATATTAATTCAGAAGTAAATTTCATCCCCGTATCCAAGGTCTGACACTTTGCCACCTGGTTTAATTTTATTCCCCACATTCTCACATATTATTTTGTTTTGTTAGCCAGAGCAGTCATTATCTGTGCATTTTCGGAATCACCCTCTTTAACCGTATGCACACAACGGATGAAGCGGAACGTGAACGAGGCATCAAACTCCGGGGTGGGGACGACAGTTGATCACTGCGAACAGAAACCCCGGGGGGCTCTATCGGTACTGAAATTTTCAACCGACAGACTGTTCCTCTTCGGGCATAATGCCTGAAATGTCATTTCCAGAGCAGTAGTTAATGGTCGGCCAATACCAAACGTTCCCAAGAGACTGGTTCTGTGGTACTGAATTTCGTATGACTTCTATCAACCAACCTGTCAGGAGTACTAGCATCTACGATTTAAGGAAGCCATCTTGCATAGTTTCTCGGGTCGCGGAGGCATGCAAGCCAATGCAAAAAGTCAACGTATGGTCCAATCGTGGGGGGAAGTTATGAAAATTGGATAAAGAACGTGCCGGGTCTTAGTGTCTTTATCGTACTACTAGGTTTTCATGAAAGATGGTTTATTTTACTTTGTACTGATCAAACCAAATGGAATCACACCCAAGGAAGATAAAAAAAAAATACCTTAGTCCACTGAGAGGCTTGAACGCCGTTGTGCCCTGAATACACGTATGCTTAAGCCTGGTTCAAAAAACGATTCACAAAAACAAAATATGTACTATTAAGATCCACGGGCTTCTGCACCTAAAGGTTGAACCAAAGGAAAACGATTTTACACGATCTGTTGTTGAATGTAACCATCACGAAACCTAACAAAATAGCTGTTTCTCACGAATAACACTACGATGTTCTACGCGCACCCTAAGTCATGTTGAGAACTCCATCTTATGAACTAAAATCTCCCCTATTATTATCACCTCACAGGACAACGAGGAACGCTTCAGTCACCGCATTGTGTAATCTCATTAACAAGTTACACGGTTAGCAAGTTTGTTGCTCCAAAGTGTAATCCTAATCCAATGTACGTGTTATTCGTCGACGATGATACATGAAGCACTGAGAAAGCAGATTTCATGCATGATTAACTGAACTAATCACAGGTGTACCGCGTCAGCATGATCACATAAGAGTCCTGTTTGTTCGCAAAAAAAGCAATACGTTCAGAATAGCCTCAGACCACAAGAAACACTTTGAAAGATTGTTCATTTTGTTTCCTGCAGGTAGAGAGAAATAATAACCAATGATTAACTATTGGCCCGTTCTCAAATGACTTTTCATAGAGATGTGACGTGTTGAGGAGAATGGGAACCATCGTATTTGCCTGGCAAAACATGCGTCGTTGGTTCGACGCTGATCCGGGGTAAAGGGATACTTATAGAAGAGATATTGACCAAAAGAATACCTCTGATACTGTACCTTATCTGTGCACACGAAAAATCCAGAAACTAAAACAAGGTTTGACAATGCCCGTCCGAATGTCGCAGATGGGGGAACGACCGCACTTGCAGTTAACCGAAAATAAAGCGGTAACACTATATAAGTGGTTGTGGACGATCAGAAGCAATGCTTGAAGATGTGATGGGATTTTCGCCTGGCTAACGTTCACTATTCTAAGACGTCACGTAAATCTGCTGACGGCACTGTGACGTGGCGAGTGTGATCCGCCACTGAATATGTCGTGTTCCACTTACCCAACACGGTTTTCCAGAAGAGGTGAATGAACCATGCGATTGGCCACTTGTTCATCTGGACTAGCGCCGCTGCCCTGGAGGACGCGTTTGGCACCATACCGGCTAGAGAAGCATCCTCGAATGAGAAGGCCGACTGTGGACTGAGTGACTGAGTAGTACAACAGCCCACAACACAAACAATCATGGAAGAAACCAATGATAAGATGAAGCACGGTTATCCTGTTGTTCTTCTCCAATTTGCTGTAGCTGTTGTTTCTGCGTTGGTACCATGCTTGATTTAAAGTCTGTGTCATTATATATATATATATATATATATATATATATATATCACATAAAAATAAAGACTAATTATAAGAAGTAAACCGAATGAGGAGAAACCTGAGGACTTCGAGATGAAACACCATCTGAAAGGTAACGGCGAAAATACTGGACAGATAATAGAGGGAAATTACAAACTAACCGGCACTGAACTCGGGGATTTCCGCCTGGAACGCCTCGCCGATGTTTATACGACTGTGAATCGGAGAAAGAAACAAAGAAACTTTTGAAAATCTTGAAAAAAATAGATCATTCGAATTTAAATTGTCACCTAAAAAAAAGAAAATTATATGTGAGTGCGCCTCACCCCCCAAAACTGGCAATTTTGAAGGCAATGGGACTGTTTTCCGATATACGTGAGGTATGGTGAACATTTTAAGACGTGTTACATAAAAGTCTGCCTTCTCAAATTTTATAACAGCGGTCGAAATATGATCAGACCGTATCAGGTTTTGTGTCAGGATGATCCAAGGTACTGATAAAGATTAAACAATGCCAATACCGTTTATATGTACAGACGTTGTACATTCCACACGATTTGTGCACCTATCACCCTTTGGGAAAAAGAAAAGTACATCTGCACATTTGGAAGAGTTAACAACCAAATTGCGATTCGAAGACATCGTGATGCTATACGACCGCGAAACCGGTCATGGGCTTCCGGGGAAATTTCGTCCACACGTTGACATACTACTTACTATATATATATATATTTCAAGAGTGAGAAACAAATAGGGCATATACCAAACATACGGGATCAAACTACTCGGAAGTCCTTCCTCTTCATCTTCATTCTCCTCATCATCATCGGCGACATCGTAGGTTGGTTGGTCCTGCATTTCCTCATCTAAGACGGCCAAAGTATCTTCCACAATTTCCAGTTCCTCATGAGGTTTGTAGTTCATCAGGTCATCAACTTTCTCGTCCACCTGCATCAGATTAGGATCCGCGACGACCTGAACCTGAACTGCGTGGTGGTCAGATGGAGATGATGATGCTCCAGATTGTAGCGGTATATGCTCTGTGTCACAACGACGTCGCTGACGACGCAGCCGTCGAGCACGGTCTGCTGCATCGGCTTCGGCGATTCGTCGCATTGTCTCGTCATCGTAACCAAATACCGTACTGGTCGATGAAGCAGGTAATTCCTGAGGCGCTGGCTTTGTCATATCTGTGTTCTATTGAACCAAAGATTTAAAGTGATAGAAATAAACCCGGAAATAGTAAACGGAAGACTCTGAGCTGGAAAAACGCTTATGCAACACGGAGTAGCAAATGATCTCTGTGATAATACCAACAATAAGAAGCCAGAATGCTGAAAAATACATCTAATGCTAGCCTGTACTTTTCTTTACGACTGTTAAACGCTCCGCGGATGGTTTTGAATAGTGCTGTTGCATTTTGGCACAAATTGTGGATCATCAACAGGAAATGACGAATGAATGTATTGCACTACAGTTATTCTAAAGAGATTTGGAAGTCCTTTTTTAATTCATATACAGCTGTCGCGAAATATTCAACCTGAAATTAGACCGGTGTACTACTCACTTGGTCTGAAGTCTGGAGCATATAAACCGAGGTCTCTTGGAGCAGAACCGGCGCTGATTTCGGGGTTAGCTGACAGCGTCGTTTTGGAAGCGCATACTGACGTGGACCATCTTGCATGACACTATGAGCATGTGGAGCGACACCGAAACCAGTGCTCGTAGCGCTCATTCCCCCGGCGTTTACACTTGGGGAGAAATTACCACTTAGCTCACTGTTCCCAGATTCCATTAGGCGGCCCGTGTAAGAGCGCTTCAATAGCAGTCCTCCATCCGTCTCTCCGGAGTCGAATGGTAGTGCAGGGAGATTGGCGAATTTTCGTTTTAAGACATCTCCGGTAGGTTGCACGCAGCTGGAAGACATGCACGGATAATAACTGGAGTAGCGCCGGTTTGCAACCACTGGACTGGCTGTGGATGGCCAACGTGTGAGGGAGGAGAACAGACCGGAACCCCGACGATTCGGGCTAAGCATCGGGGGTGGAGTGTATGGCAAGGGACTCGTGCTTAAAGCCGAGCCATCGGAACCCCAAACACGTGGACTGCGCAGTCTGGAGAGGTTTGCGCCGGTCTTAAATGAAGGGGGAGACATCGGAATGGGCATTGGTAAGACCGTTCATGACGATAATTCACTCTAAATAAAACTTTGAATGGAAGATGCATAAAATACGCAATACCTTAGACATTCGATTATGATGATTTCTAACTGGACAAGAAATTATGCAACTACTGACCAGTAAGTCAAATCGGAGCATTCCCGTGTTATTCTGCAGATTGTTTACCACCTCTTAACGTTACTGAATACGTAGCCACTGAATTTACGGCACCGTTTAAATTGTCAGCAGTATGTCTGAAGATATTCGGATGGTTCGCGATGAGGAATCCAAAAAACCAAGCGCGTGAAATGGCTCACCAATTTAATTACAAATTGGGGGACCAGGTGAACGTCTAACGTTTATTCTGTCATACTATACGCCTAATGAGGTCTCCATATCGAAACGAATAAATCGACGCCGAAAGATACATTCTCAGTAAAGATAATGAAACCGACAGATCAGGTCAGGACGCATTCTTAGCTGGACTGCAGTAATCAAAACCATTACAACCATGGTTGTTAGAAACGAACTAGAAGCGACGCAAGGTAGAAGAAGAGTACTGCACGGGTGATAAAAATAAGGAAATATAAGCATAGGAATAATCCATAGTTTCTTACTCATCAGTAATCCAGTGATGTCCAGCACAACCAAAATGATTCAGTCTGACGCTGATGATCACCATTTTCACAACTTTCAACCGCAAAATGCATTTGTTGGTTTTATCAATCATCCAACCATCGGGTCCTTCGACGGACAGGGAAAACACAAAAGTCTATCAGAGGACTTCATTACGGATTCTGTTTTAATACCAACCCTTAGTGTGGGAGTTGGATACACAAAGTCCATCATGCACTTGGTAGACAAGGGTACTGTAAACCGGCTCGATACCATCACAACTAACCCATTGGGACGCGACGTAAGTCATTAACTGAATATATAAGGTCAAAAATTTCCGGTTTCCACAGTGGTATGGACGGCTTTCGGGGCTACAAGGGGCGATTCCTAAACCGTACTCATCTACCAGCAGCACATAAAGAATACAACGGAGTGTGTTAAATCACTGAGTTACACAACAAATCCTAGTAGACAATGGAATTTTGTACTGAAGTCACAGCTGCGCTGGGAAAAGTCTATCTTTTTACATAAAACTGTCTCTCAAGCACAAGCGTGCACCTAGCAAATCAGACAGGCACTGATCGTTCACCTGTGGTGGAATAAAAATGGGTGCTGGCTTCCGCTTTAGCTTTTTCGGCGGCGGTAGAGTGTGCGGATTGCGGAACAAGGTATCCTCGACCAAAGATTTGGACAATCGTGTGACCGCAGACTGATCTGATTCATCTGCACTGCTTGACCCGGCAGTCCCGTTGGTAGTATCAGATGTCAGTGGTTTGGTTGTGGGTGGTAAAGCAGGAGGAAGGGTGATTCCTGTAAACGGTTCCGAGGGAGCGGGACTGTGACCGGGCGGATGTGTTACGGCTTCCATGGCATGAGCACCGCAATCGGTTCCGGCCGCCAATGACGAATGCGATCGCGACACTTCCGTCAAAGAAACGGGATTCGTGAAGGAATCGGTGAGTCCTGGAACTGAATTCGTGCTACATCGGGCCAATTTCTCGGGTATGGTAAATGGATCGGTAATATGACTGAAGAAGGAGAGCGAATCAGAAGGGTAAAGAACAAGCGCATAAGTAAATATCCATGTCGGATAGGAAAACAAAGACTATTTTTCCTTCAGACTTACGATACGAACGGACGTAGTGAATGGAATAGTTTTATACATAGTTCGTGAATATAATATTAAAATAAGGTTGTTGAAACAGAGATACATTCAATTAATTACGAACGAATCAGACTAGGCACAACGTTCGAGTCCGTGCGAGCCGTTCCTTGAATATGTGCTACTGACTATTTTTAACGAGCCATCCGGAACGGCTGCGCAGTGCTTCCAGTTAAACAGAACAAATTCGCATGTGTTTGGCACTAACGGCTGTGAAAGAGATTCAAGTTGATTCGAATTGTCTGTTCGTTCATGCTGGGCAAGACTGGAAGAAGCGACAAGGCGGTCAAGCCATGACTTGACGTAGGGGTACAAAGAAGCTAGCATCTGGACTAACGTCACTTGGTGCTTCCAGTCTTCTTGGCTGGGGCCAAGTGATGAGGTTTGTCGTTAGTTGGAGACGGTGAGGGGCATGGCTCAGAATGGATATCAGTGGAGCAAATGGTGTACTTATCTGTTGCACTTCAGTTCCCCATAAACATAAAACAAACAAAAAATATCAAAATGCGTACGGTGAAAGCAAAAAAAATTCGGATCTGCTTTATTTACTAGCCGTTCGCCTCCATACAATTTTGCCTTATTCTTTCCATTATTTTATTGCGTTTCTGTTACCGTTGCTGCGTTGGAGCCAAACTTGACCTCAAACCAGTGATAAGTATGCTCTGAAGCGTTGCCTATGCATCACAATTTGAGTGAGTCTTGTCAAATATTAGGAGATATTGCCGAACGGGAACAAGAATGTCAACAAGCCAGGGTGCGATGGGTCGAATTTTGCATGCGTAATATCTCTCTAAAAGAGATTTTAGGTACGTGAACTGAATCCGCCTCAGAAACAAGGTGCCAGGTCCAAAGTTTCTCGGGCTCCCTGTATATACCCCCGGATTCCATGAAGAAGCATAATTCGAAGTTGTGTTGATATCCATTTATTTTTCAGCAATTTTTCCACCGGAGTAATGTCCTGTTTTATTCATATAGCATTTGTTCCATCCTATTTCTGAAGTCATTAAAGTCACATAACTATTACGCTTATGATGACTGTTCACTGAAATCGGTCGGCAGTAAATGAGAAATCATAAACTTTTCTTTTGTGTCACTTAGAAGACAAATAAAACCGTTTAAAGCATTACAATTTTCATAACCACAGTAACGCGAACTCACTACTCGTTACTCCCATGTGAGCAGAATATCGTTGTTGCTCACTTAATGTGGTAATCGGGTTTGCGTGCTACGATAACTCCGAGTGCTATGCCGACTGGAGTGCAAAGCGCGTTCTATCAGAGTCACCCATATTGGGAAGGCCGAGGGCGAGTAGCTGGACGAAAGCAAAGCGGCGTTGTTAGAGAGCGTGGCGGGTTTTTCGCAAGCCACAACGAACTCTCCATACGGAAGCCACAGAAGCTCACAGACAGCAACGTGAAGTGCGCGAATGTGGTCCGCCACTCAATAAGGTCTTTGCCTCTTATCTCTTACTCAGCTATCCTTAGTGGGGTAAGATTCACTCGGACGTGTTGGGCGTCCTCAGCTGGCATACGACCATCCGAAAGGCGTATGAACCGATCGTTCAGTCGCCGCCTCCCAACACATAAGCTTCCTGTCGCCCGACAGGTAGCACTTGGTTATGCACGAGCTAGAGCTGCCACCTCGAACAAAAAGCTGAGTGACGCCATTCCCTACCTAATTTCCAAGACTCCTCCAACAGATCCTCTAAACACGCCGCTCACGTGCAGGTGCCATTTGGGACATCCAATGAAGACAGCTCTTCCTCTCACAAGAGCTAGCCGCATAAACGCAAAGTAAGTTGTCTCTTAAACTTTCATTGATGTGGGATCAATTATCCGAATGATGATGATGATTTCATGCGATGCATGATGAACACCTGAACATCAACTAACCGGCGGTGGTTAGGCAATTATCATCGTGGACTTTGAGCAAAGACGACCTGAATTTGATTCTTGCCACCGCCGATTACTTTCCAACTTAGTAGCTTCCCATTACCCGTAGATGTACTGCGTTGTACAATAAATGAAAAAGCAAGTAAAAGGAACATTCATAATCGTTTGGTGTCAACAGCAGTTACGGTTTGTACAATCATAAATCATACACCAGAAGAAACTGTCCATGTTACTATCGTCAAGAAACACGAAACAAAGACTATGATTGTGAACTCCGTCATTCACTTTTGAAGACCTATCTTAGATCAGAAACGGCAGGATGATTTTCACATCAATCAAATTCATAAACATATCTGTAACCATAGCACATCACATTGCTGCTGTCTTTCACGTGATAAAGGTGTAATCCGGAATAGAAAAATCGAAATAGGGTCCCGAAAATCAACCTCTGAGCTCGTATCGATAGTTTTATTGGAATGTTTTTATTCCATATAAGAGCATTACTGTAGTCCAGAAGGCAGACTCCATGGCTATTTTTATTATACGTTTGCGCATGAGTGCAGTGCCTGAAACGCCCACTGTGTTATTAAGTATAGCCAGCAAACCAGACCCTGAGATTTGGACTGCTGGAGAACAACATGTCCCAACAGGCCGACTGCAGAATCAGCGCTTACCTGAACCATGACCGGCGACCAGATCCTAGGACTTATAGCAGAAAACCACATAAGCTTCCGATAGATCGGGTACAGTAACGAGCCGACGAGCGACAGCGGAATGCTGTCTCTCACAAATGTGATCGACGGCGGTGGCAGGTTCCAATCTTGCACACCCAAGATACGATAAACGCAAATGCCACTTGACCACCACTCGTGATACTGGGACACAATCTGCTTTCATACTGCCGAACAAGTGAAAACATCATAAGAACTCAAAATGGGATACCTAGTTTAAGTTCAACTGGTGGTGGTCGAGTGGTTTAGGGCGTTGGTTCATCACCTCGGAGGTTCTAATCACCGTCATCACCGGACAGTAATTCAACGACCTCAGCTCAATAACATACCCGACATATTAGGGTCTTAGATGTTTCTCTGAGCAATCCCTTTCATATTACCTATTTGCGCATGAGTGCTGTGGGAGGGATATACCCCATAGCCACAAAGGACTACTGCATTATAAGGGACAACCTGCACCGTACCCTGGAGACCTGCAGTGGAGATCTATAAAAGGCCCCAATGGGTCAGGTGTGGTAACGAGCCGGACGACAGTGGGTTACTGTCTACCACTTAAAAGTGCAGTGGGCCGTTGAGGTTATGGGATATAACTCCTTCATTGCACTTATGCGCAAGCGTGTAGTAAAAACAGGAACAGGAAAAAGAGTTAACTGAACAGCGTGAAAACAAGTTTGTATGACTATCCTGTGAAAGCAACTGTCAATCACGCCTAACATCCGGTTGCAAACCCCCTGGTCGTCAGCAGGCGCGTGGACAAATCTAACAGAAACGACGAAAGATTGATGTATACGAATGAAACCGGGACAATGAGAATAGTATTTAAACTGTGAGCTAAATTGAAAGCAATTACATGAAAAGCAATAGTAATGGCGACCGAGAAATACACAGCACTTTTGGTCTCGATATCACACATGTATACTATGATCACGACAAACGAATGAAGATTTTCGACCACCACCGAACTTGGGCGTACCTTTGCATAAGCAGATCCGCCACTGTATCGCTTGTGAATTCCACACTCAGATGCTTTGAAGTCGCAATGGCAGGCATCTCAATATCCGATCTTCGATCCAAACCAGAAATCGGATTCGGAGAACGTGATCGTGGATCAGCTGGATGATAGAAGGTGACATTTTGCGAGGTGTTCGAATAGCCCTGCAATGTGACCGTGTTGCTAGCCTTGACACACGAAAACTGGTCGTGGCCGCGAGTTGAGTCCGAATTATCGGTGGGATGCAGGAACGGTGCTGAGGTATGGCGAGTTCGTTCGGGTTCCTCGACGGCGATGTGTGACGAACGATGTGATGTTGGATGGCTCATGTTTGAAAATGGATGAAGAAGAGTATCGGTGAATGAGGACTCAGTGACTGATTGATAAGTGCGCGCACGCACTGATAGCTTAGCCTCGGAAGTAAACGCCTGCCGATGAGCAACCGGGATCGGATTGAAATCAGGCGCATAGGGTTGGGCAAGCTCGATCCGATCTGTTGTGTCTGTCGAACCTGTAGTCTGACTTGATGGACAGTGCTGCCGAGAACAGTATACCTTGTGGTCGTTGGGATTTGCGCACAAACGATTAGTGGACATTGGTGACGACAGTACATTAGACCGTTGACCAGAAGTGGTCGTAGATCCGGACGAGGTTTCCATAGTATGCGTTCCTGTCGAAACATTATGGTCGCACCAAGATCCACTCAGACGACAGACACTGTGTCCCGGATGGTCTGTGTGAGTTGCAGCTGCGTAATAAAAACACAATGATCAGTATCCGGGCATCAGCTTGGGCGTTGGGGAAAAAGTTAGCAAAACTCGTTAGGAAGAAGTCCTTATCCCCGAAATACCATATGATGAACACTCAAAGCCACATCAGTAAATGGGCGCGATAACCAGTAACCTGAATCTGTGACTTGGAGTGAAGTACCGCACTCAGTTCCAACAGGGTAGGTGTGGCAACGAGTCAGATTACAGCGGATTGGGGTCTACGTTCAAAGTGACCGGTGATGGCAGGATTCGAATCTATGATCGCTGAGGTAGCAGGTAAACGTTCTGAGCCACTCGACCACTAACGGTCAGTAATAACAAGCAGTACGATTAGGCACTTGAGGTTTCATTGTACCCTAATGTACGTTGCATGGATATGATTACACACTGCAATACTATAAGGAGGGAGAGAGACCTGATAGCGATGAACCTGGGAATTGAAATGATAAACCAAATAAGGTCCGAATAGGTCGATTTTGGAGGAGTTCGAACACCAACTCATTTTAGTTCTTCTAACTATCCACCTCTCACTTCGATGTTCTGGTCGCTACTTCCCAGCATCGCTCACTAAAAAACTAAACGAACAGCACGAGTACAAGCAACAAGCAAACAGATATAAAAGAAAGTTACAAGTGGATATCATGGAGAGAAATGATGAGTTCGAATGAAACCGGCATCAAGCCATATCACTTAAAATGTTCGGTCATCCGGTGCGTGGATCGCATGGACTCCAACATATCATACTCGGACAAGTTCACTGAATGAGATTTTCTCACCTTTATCCATGTTATGAGGTGATCAACTAAACCTACTCTCCAACCATTAACTGTCTTGCAGAACAATACACAGAAGGAATCTACCGCAGGGTATGAGCAACACATCTACCAACAACCTCAACCTGTTTCAATTGAGCGTTCGGTTCAAGGACTCATCTCTGGTTCCCAGCACAATAAATCTGACCCCAGAATGGTTGATAAGGTGTACCCACCGGACAGAACTGCGAAGATATCAATATTCAAACCAACGGTTTTCGCGTACCTTCTACTTGCAACGGTCGTGTTTCTGAGCTCTATAGGATAGACTGAACAGCTTCAGTGTATACTCGACAACTGATGGACAATCAGATAAAGTGCCGGCGCCACAAGCGGCTACAACTGATAAAAGCCAAAAGAACATACATACGAACATACTGATGCCCACACAAACACACAAATACATACATACAAACATATATACATAAATACTAGTTTTATTTTAACGAGCAAACTCAGTTCAGCTTATGATGAGCTAACCGGTATCGTGCGTTCCTGTAAATATGGAAGAGTGACAATATTCAAACTTCCGAAACGGAGAGTTATAGACATCGGAATCTCACGAACCTTGATTACTGATCCTCGGTGAATGTGATTTCTTCTACTCACATTGAGACACGAAAGGCAAATGTTGTAGAACGTGGTGCCCCCGTCACAAACTACATACTTACATTGAGACATGGGAGGCAGATGATGTAGAACGTGGTATCACCGTCAGAAACTATAAGTCCTCACAACAAATTGCAACGCGCCCATATGCAAGCAAAATCGTCATTTTCATCACTAGTAAACACTTACTACGGAATGAAAAATTGCAAGGCAAACAAGTGAACACCACTACATTCACAGCAAGGTATGGAGTGACAAATCAACGCAGCATAAAATTCACTCACTAAACACATTACAACCAGTAGTCAACTGTTGTATATGCTGCCTTCCCTGCAGGTACAAATGCGACGTTTGTTGTTGTTGTTGTTGATGCTGCAATCGTTTTCGTTGTTCCCGCTGTTGATTTAGGTCTAAATGCACGTAGCCCGTGTCTGACTCGTGAGTCGGGACGCATCTGTTTGAATCAGGTGGCCCGGAATGCCAACGTGTGATAAATGGTGCTATTTTATCTGATGAAGCACTGTGCCGTAGTGCAACTCGGTCTCCGGTCATCAACACCTTGCTGGACAGAATAGCGTTCTCGTGTAAAGAAGCGAGACGAGCTGGAGGACTGGTACAGTAAGCCGTGGTTTTCCCGGATACCGTATGAGGATCGGCCGGATATGTTGATGATGAAGTTGTGTTACCGTTACTGTTTGTCGACTGAAAAGGTTCTGCGGGTGGAAAAGTAAAAGCCATGGGTTGTTCCATTTTTTGATCCAGAACTAGTGATGCGCTGCCGGGGGCTGGAGTCACCGGAGAGTATTGATTTCCGAGACCGGGTGGTAAAATGCATGAAGGATGTGAGTTCACATGTTGACTAAGAGGAAATCCAACCTGGGGACGGAACGAACTGTCGCTTGAAGCTGGAGGTGCCTGACCAGATGCACAGCATATGGAGGACAGATGCTGATCCGAAATCATACCTAGATGCGAACCAATATGGGGTCGATCCGGCTGAGACAGAGCACTCAAATCTAGATTTAAAGGTGCGTTACATCGCCTCCGTGACGATGTCGTTGTTGCTTGCGTTGGTGGCGGTGTTGATTTGACTTCGAACAAACCGCGACTGTCTCCGGTCTGCAACGGTCGATTCGAAAGTGTTTTTGTGTCTAAATCCAAAAACTGAGGCTGGAGTTGAATGAAACAAGAATAAACAAAACGCCATGCTTACAAGTAAACATTAAAAAACCGAAGTATCATTAAAGGAACCTTAGGAAATGATATTATCAAAAAAGGAAGGTCACGAAAGGCAACCTTCATTCCCCAAGAGGTAATCTGAAAGAATGCTTTCTTTTACGATACCCAATCGTTATTGCCGTGTTGCGTAAGGTCTACCCATTAGCTGAAAAGCGCTCCTTTTTCACCTTTGCAGCGCGTTTACCTTGGTCTTCTAGGCTATTTATGGTCCGAATGACAGTTCAGTTCATTCAACCATTACCCCACACATTGCTGTGCTTTGGTTCTGATTGCAACCTCGCAGCACCATTCAGTTGAGAGCAAGAAGAAGAGTATACCGTGAAAAAGAGCCGAAAACAAAGTAACAAGCGCAGATCACAAAGACAAGGAAAGAATTCGAATGCAACAACACCACTGACCGCGACACCTAGCCATATCAGTGTCTTCATATATTCGGTGGGCGGGTCTCGTTCTCCCCAACTCGGAAGCCTAACATGTCCTGCGCGAACAAGTCCAATGGTCAACGTTTCCATACCTTTCTGCCACGTCATAGACTGACCACCTCGACCTACCTTCCAATCACTACCTGTCTTGGAGAACAGCGCATTCTGAGGAAGCCTATCCGCAGGCATGCGTACCACGTCCCAGCAACCTCGGCCCGATCATATTCAGTACTTGTTTCGGTATCTTACCACTAGTTGTCAACATCTTAAGTTTAACATCAGCATTTCGGATATCGTGTTCCCACCGTATTCGAGCAATGGTACGGAGACATCGATGTTCAAACACCATTATTGAACGCTTATCTGCTAACCTTAACATCCATGTTGCTGAGCCGACTGAAAGAATGGACTCAATCGAAGCAGTGTGAACTCGACTCCTGATAGACAATCGCATTTCACGCCGAGGCCACAAATTGCTGAGGTTAGCAAACACTAAACCCGTTGTCTGTACACACGATAACGTTTCGTCCGATATCTGATCACCTAGTAGGGTGTAAATGCCCAGGTACCAAATTTTATCTAATTTAACTAGAGCTTCCCCTGCCAAAACAAGTTCGAGTATTGATCCAACCCGGTCTCGCAGCAGCATTTTCCACTTTAAAAGTGAAAAATACATCCCAAGCATTGCTACTCTGTTTTTTAGTCGATCCAGAAAAACGTGCAACGTACCTATGTCTTCATTCGTCAGTACTTCTAAGGCATCTCCTCTCGAAGACCACTCCTTTCCTTCCCACTTAAATTTTGACTCGGTTCCTCTTCGTTCTTCCAACTCGATAACTTTCCTATGTCTTTCGATCATCTCCTCACTATCCTGGTCTTCATGCGTATGTTCATTTGCTTCTCGTGATGCGAGCAACATCGGTTTTCTGTTCCGCGCAGGACAAACCTTCTAACCGTCCCACCTCCCGCTTCTGTACGGAGCTCAAATTCGTTCCATGCTCGAATACTGCTGTCACGTGTGGGGTGGAGCCTTGTCTTCCTCATTATCTCCTCTCTACCGGGTCCAACGTGGAGCCATTCGTCAGGCAAATGACCCATTTTTCACATTCAATATGTAGTCGCTTACCCGTTTCAGGGCAGTTGCTTCATTGTCTCTGTTCTGCCGCTATTAGTTCAGGTTCTGATTTTCGACCTTGCCTAGGTTGTTCCTATTCTCACTACTTTTCAACGCCAATCCGGAGAACAGGCAGCTAGTAACCCTTATCACGTTTCTGTCGCTCGATCTCATACCTCGACCTTTCAATCTTCTATTTTTCCCCGGACGGTTCAGTTGTCATATACCCTTCCGCTCTGTCTTCCTCCACGCACCTGCAAACTTCCTCTTTTCAAAAACGGAATCAACAAACTGTTTTTGATGTGAATGTTCCCTACAAACTCCTCTTACAGTATGTTTTCCGAGTATCAGGTTTACCCCTTTTATAGCAACTCACTTCGTGCATAATACAAGAACAATATCGTTCGCCTACTCCAGGTCAGACAGTTTACTGCCCGAGCAAAGATCGATGCCACTATTCCTACACAAGGATAGGGCTGTGTCAAGAATCAATTAGACTACGAAATTGAAGAGGAAGGTCGACAGAGGGCAACGCTGACGAACACCACTTCTCGTCGTCAACTCGGATGAAAAATCGCCATAAGAACGAACTCAGCTTCGGCTTTTCGCATATAAGCATTGGAAAAGAGAAATAAACTTCTGTGGCACACCCTTCAATGAGAGACAGTGCCAGAGATTTGTGCGGTCAACCGAGTTGAACGCCGCTTTCAGATGAAGTAAGACAGAGATTGTGTGCCTACTGAAGTTTTGCATGTGCTGTAATATTTGACGAAGCTTAGAGATGTAGTCGATACAATCCTGACCGCGTCTGACATCAGCTTTTTTCTCACAACTATCGGATAACCGGAGGTGAATCAACACGACGAGCAGGTTAGATGCGATACGTACGATGCTTTTTCCTCTGTCGTTTTCACGAAAGGATCCATCAGGTTTCTAAACAGTTGGCGCCTCAGGAATTGATGCATTTCATCGAATGTTTCATCCAAAAAATCCGGATCTGTGAGCATCCAACATAAAAACTCGTCGAAAGCCTAAATGAACCGTAGTTCTGTGTGGTATTAGAAGCGGCTTCCAAGGCTTCACTGATCTGTCAACGCGTTCATTCGGCTCGTGGACATCCGGCTGCATCGATAACCGTGTACACAGCTCCGCCAGAAAATCAAATCGTCGGTTATCGTCCAGAAACAACTGCGCTGGAGGAATATCCTTAGCTTTAGTGCAACCACGGACGAGACGTAAATAGAGGCTTGTATGCACTAAGACGTAATCTGAGTCCACAAGCAACGACCAAAGATAAGGACAATCTTCAACGGATCTATACCAGCGGTGACCGATGACAATATGGTCAATCTGAGTCCAACTCTGTGAAGCCGTAGGAGAGTACCATGTGAGTCAGGGACGTTTCCTATGACAGAAACAATCTGCAGTCAGAATACAACTGGAAGAGACGATCGCCGTTGTCAGTGCAATTGGTCCCTAATGTGTTCTTCGGAAGCCTCCAAAAAATCAACTTGAACGTTGAAATCTCTAGCACTCGCACAAAACCGTCCATCCGGACTGCACATAAACGACTGGTGACTAGAATCCAGTCTAGCAGTGCACACTCAGTTCTCATACTCAAGGCAATATCGACACCGGCCTGACCACGAGCACTAAAAACCGGATCACCGGAAACACGTAGAGTGAAGCAAGAGACTGAGGTTGTATCTGGGGTCCGAAGAGTAATCACAGAAGTGGGGTCTTGTATGCGTGTTTCGGACACACAGCATACATGCATTTTGAAAGTGTCAAGAGTTTTAGCGAGGGCAGCCTATTGCCCGTGGTGTAGGGCTAGTCTTAACTGACAAGGTTGAAGCTGCTTTACTTGACTGGATACCGGCTAGAAATCGTTTATGTGCAGTAAGACTACAGGGGTCAGCTGCCGTTCGAGAGGATAGTTGTGTTAAGCGCAACCTGTTTGTAATCTCGGCATACGCTCTAACGGACTGCAGGTCTGGCATGCAGAAGGGTGGGTTCTATGATGCAATCACCACTCTCGTTCACAGGAGAAAATACTCTGATAGCAAGTCATTTTAATGCACAAGTTGGCAAACTTAGGGAGTCCGAAGCTTGTTTGGGTGGGCATTGTGCCTTACCCGCTCAGCGCACAGATAACGAGGATAGACATTCCCAGCTTTATGCAGATAATCGGTTATTCCTGTCTAGTAGGAATTTCGTATACATCTCACGTCAACCGGTAACACGGCGTTCTAACTCTACCGGTACTCGGAGCCAGTTCGATCATATCGCAGTAAACTGCCGATGGTGCAGTTCTGTCCAGTACTGTAGATCCTTCGAGTCCACGTACGTAGAGTCGGACCAGGCATTAGTTTTAATGCGATTATTGCTCTAAGTCCATGTTCATGGACGCAAACAGCAAACCCGGTTAACCGTACAATGTTCATGTGATCCGGAAGTTCGCACCAGTTATGAGCAGGAACAAGCACATGAGTTGGGATCCTCGATGAACATCAATGCAGATGGGCACTGAAATCATATCCTGCAAGCGATGCACGTGACAGCAGGTTTCGCTTGTGGTTCTAGATCCGATATCCATCTAAGACACTGGATTTCTCAAGAGTCGATCAGGCTAATAGAGCAAAAACGTCAGCTCCCGAACTGTAAGGTGGTAAAAAGGACAAGAAGAAATCTACAAAAGCAAGTTACGAAAAGCCTTAAGAATGGTCGCGAAACTTGGTGAGCTAAGGTTGCCAAAGAAATGGAAATAGCAGCTGCTTCAGGTAATAATCAAAGATTGTTCTTAGTTATTCGCGACACCGATGAACGGCGAACTCCAGTCAGTGAAACGATATGCGATAGAAATCGAGTGCTATTCATGGCAAAGAACAAAGGCTCACCCATTCGGCTGATTACTTCAAGGGGCAGTTTAGTTGACCATGTGCTAATGTGGTTACTCGGACGTCAACAACTGCAACTCCTTGAGGCGGATCACTTTGGTCCCCATCAAAAGTGGAAGCGGAATCATGCAATCAATTGCTAAAACGAGAGGAAGCTGCCTGTCCCGAAGAAATTTTTCCAGTTCTTTTCAAAATGTGTGGTGGTGCACTGATAAAATCACTTATCACCTAGATCCGCGACGTCTGGAAAGAGGAACGTATTCCGTTATTATGGGGCGAGTCATTGACTGTACCCATATTCAAGAAGAGAATACGCAATGATTGTAGCAATCATTGTGGGATTAGCCTAATCCTGATAGTCACGAAGGTAATAGGCGCGACTTTGCTGACAAGTCTGGCATCGGCTCGCGAGAGGACAGCCCGCAAACAACAGGCCGGATTCCACCCTAGATCAAGGATGCGTCGACCAGATTTTTACACTTCGCCAATTACTTGAATGCATCACACACATGCACACATCATCGACGGACAATACCAGCTTTCGTCGAGTTGAAAGGCGCCTTCGACTCAGTCAACCGAACAGCGCTATTCAGTACTACTCACCGAAAAGATATGCCACAGATGTTCGTGAATCTGCTAAGATCATTGTACTCTCATACATCTGACCGAATGAGGGTTTGCGGTGAACTATCCGGTCCGTCCGGGACGACCAGTGGTGTTGGACGAGAATGTCCCATTTCTCCATTCCTGTTCACCTTCGTCATCGATGAGATAATGGAGAATGCCTTGTTAAATCCTCGGGATGTGGGGGCATCGAACTGGCAAATAGTGGAATGCCATGTGACCTAGATTACGCAGACGATCTTTTCTGCTTCTTCGAATGCACGGAACATGCTCAACGTGTATTCGATAGACTTGCAAAAGCTGTAGCTCCATTTGGCATGCGCTTTGCACCTTAAAAGTGTAAAGTGATGTTGCAACAGTGGACCTCAACGATTCCGAGCTTGAAGCTCGATGGGGAGGTGCTGGCAGTTGTCGACCGCTTCAGTTGCCCCGGCAGTAGCGTGACGACGAATGGGAGCACGATATGGGAGGTGAGAATGCGGATATCCAAGGCTCGAGCGGCGTACGCTGGACTGAAATGCTTGCGGTACAGACCTGAAGCTGAAAGGTCATGCGTTCGGTTATGTTGTATGGTTGCGAGACTTGGGGTCTGTGTGCAGAAAATGTTCGTCGTCTTGAGATTTTTCATCGTCGATGTTTGCGTGGTGTCGTTAAGATTGGATGGAATGACCGAGTGAGCAATGCTGAGATGAGATATCGATTATTGGGTGCTAGTTCAGAGCGTATCCATATTAGAAGACTTCGTTGGTTGGGACACGTCTAGCGTACCATGCCCTGTTTTCCGTTCCTCCTAGGGAGTAGGAGAAGCCACGTGGGGTCAACAGATAACCCGACAACGAGAAATGAGAAAATGTACAACGAACTTAGGAAACGTAGGTTTCTCACGTTTTCGTGGTTGGGGTCCGAAAGATCCATCAACAAGTTGGCTGGAGACATTGGAAGATATGGTAGCGAACCGGGAACAGTGGCGTTCGTGTTGCCATTATCTGTCGAATCAGAGTGATTGATCAGTGTGCGTTTGTTCCGTTAAACAGTTTAGTCCGTGTGTTCGCTACCAGGGTGATCTATTCTTGTTCCACCCCTCTAGGCTCACTCGCTGTTCATCCTGTATATTCATTCATTCTTTTTTTTAAGTGCAACATGGTGAGAAAGGTAGTAGTCAGTGGGACTCACCCTGCTTTTCAAGGCTGTACGATGATGAAACTGCAGTATGGTTATCATGGATCAGAATCAGAGGCTTTTATCGGCCAAACTGTAAACCGACAAACATCCGGTAAGGCGCGCGTTAGTGTGAATGCCTACAACATTGGGTGAATGTCAATAAAATCGAAAAACTTTAACCACATTTAGTCGCTAAGATGATCCCATAGGACAACTGATATCACACGTTTAAGTACCGGAAATATTATGGCAGGAAAGCGGGGAAAAACTCTAGGTCCTCATAAACAATCGGGTGAACGGTGACCGTCGAAGTCAGAAAACATCAACGTAACGAACACACAGACAGAAGCGGTACGTTTAAGATGCATTGAAACAGTGCATTCACTTTCTCTAGTTTTAAAAATAAGATTTCAAAGAAAAATGGAAAAACAGCGGACAGGATGATTATTTCATGTTGCGATAGCTGATGATGCCAAAGCAAAACCGAGGCCAAAAATAGATGTAAATTATCAGGTTAATTTTCCGAATGACTCGACCAACAAAATACTCTAAAAACAGATATTTTAGCAAGCACTTATTTAGGTATTTGTTACAATCAGTAGAAAAAAAGGCTAAAAACAACGAGCCGCAAAATTGAAACTGCATAACAAACCGATAAAGAAATCGAGATGCGACGGACAGCGTGGAAACGATCTATGTAAATGGCCAAGTAATTACTACTTGTTTCGTCGTTTTATAAACAGATATTTGCTGCACCACATTTTTTTCTTCGCGGGAATTCTGAACAGGAACAAATCTATTTATTCCATGTTCATGTAGGAGTCAGGCGTAGAGAGTGCAACCAAAGCCAAATGAGCCCACTACACTGTCGAGGATAACGAACAGCTATGGTCCTGAGCAGAGAACCACATCCCTCACCCACAAGGCCGAGAGTGGTGCCGATGCGGACAAGAAAAACATTGTTTACAAGATCGCAGTCGGCCGGTGGTTGCAGGGGTTCGAACATTGCATATTAGAAATGACGGTCAGAAAATTATACTGAACAGCCATCGAACAAGAGCATTTGATTTATGAGATCTGTGACACTACGGAAAAGCTGAATTTCAAGCGAAAACACCAATCAACTCAGTTGAATCAACTTGCGGTGATCAGTTTTGATATTGGCCTAATTCGCATCTGTGTTCTCTCTCTCCCTCATTATAACCCAGTCCAAAATCGCGAGGAAATTATGAAAAATGAAGAGAAGCGTGGGTGGAAAATTAGGTACACAAAGAAATAATGCGAATGTGGGCGCGTCACTGACCGCGGCACACACGGACAATTCGCCTGATGTCATGAGTAATTTGGTGGATTGGTTTCGTCGACTACACCTCACAAATCTAACAAGATATCAAACGACCGGTGGTCGGTGTTTTCCTGAGTCACAGAAATGGCGAGTGCCACCCTGGTCGGAAGGCGAATATAGCTCACTGACGAGGTCTTCGTGGAGCCATGCGCAGCACAGCCCAACCATCAGAGCAGAGCTTATTCATAGTGTGTTTGCCCCTAGGAGACCTCGAGTATCCAAACAAATACCGACCTCATCATGGCTGCATCTGTGTTCCCATCAAAATTCACGAATGTGTAAGAGATATTGTTGTTCAATCACCAGTAATCTTTTTGTCTTCGGTTAGTAGTGGTCAAATTTCCAAGGCGTATAGAAGATTCATCCTGTCTAAGTAAGAGCCCAGTCTTTCTCAAAGAGAAACGCACGTAACACGGTTAGGGTTGGTATAACCCAAACACTATAGAATAGTAATCTTATTACAGACAGCAACAAGCAAACGGAGAAGATTCGTCAATGTAGATAGGCATGTTGAATCGATATCAGAACATACAGAGTATGAAACAGCTGGAACAAACAGACAGACAAACATACCAGCTTGGAGCCGGATATTTGTGTTAACACGTTCGCCACTGGTGGATCTGTCTTTAGGATTAGATTGGACCAGGATACGTTCTCTGAGCGGCGATCAGCTGTGGTCACAGTCTGTTGTTGTGAATCAGACCACCAAGCGATCGTGGTTGACGGATCAAATACATTCTTACCGAGCGAAGCAGAGGTTGCGGAAATCGGCTGAAGAGTGTTCGGTTGAGTATGTTCCGGTTTTTGCCAATCTTCACCGGTGTTCATGCCCGCAGACCGAGAATTCTCTGATTCGACCGGTTTGGGATGTGAGCAATAACTGTTCATGGAAGAAACTGCGATTGCAGATGCACTTCGCGGAATGTGATGACTAAGATTTGAGTACGATGTCTGCTTCGCCGATTTCACGGTATCCTGTGAAGAAAGGTTGACCTCCGGAACTGTCGGATACGCTTCGGAACGTCGTAGATCACCCCTATCACTATTCAATGGATGACTAGATGAATGACGTGACAACTCAGTATTGTATTGCAACCATGGGGTGTTATTTCCACCGGTTATTGGTTCCTTAGCGGGTGGCCGTGAACTGTTTCGCTCATGCTGGAAGTTACTCAGATCACCTTGCGGAGGAGGAGCTGCGGTACGCCATACGGAGTCGTCATGACTGGGTCGCATAGAAATGAAGTCAAACAGTGTCTGAGATGATTCGTCCAAGTGAGTTGTCGTTGGCGAATGCGAATGGTCGGATAGATCAGACAGTTGAAAAGTTGGATTGAATAAGTTCTGTGAGTCACGCTGCCATAGGAATTTTGAAAAAAGGTTCAATAAGTACGATTTGGTAGGGTAATAATAATAAAGAAAAAAATCTGCCTTGACTTGACTTTGTAGAACAAGATGCAGTCATCAAAAACGGTTTACGGAAATTTGATAGATGAACACAAATTGGTAACTACGATGTAGTAAAAATTCGACTGTTGGCGGTACTGTTAGAATGAACTTGTTTCAAAAAAGGACTAGTAAGCGAATAGCACTGCAAAATAGAACAGTATGGTAACTGGGACTGGGGTCGGGCAACACGGTGGCCATTTAGTACCGACAACATTCAACACCAACGCTACATCTAAGTGCGTTGATGCTGTCTGACACAATCCAACTCCATCCGATTCCACGGAACACGAAACGAACAACAAACAATAACAGGACATATAATGAAAGATAATTCGTCAAAAGAGAGATCGAGATAAAAGGATCACGAATGCAAGTGCACCGTAAAATTTGACTATACATTCGCAGTGACCTATTCGCCTCGCTTGTTCTTAAACAGTTACGCCATAGAAAATAAAGAGCACATAGGAGCGGCGATTACTTAGCAAAAAAAAGCCTTTTCTTTGTCAAACAAATCATAAATCATGCGCTTCTAGCCGGCACTAACTACCGGGAATTGTGAACATTCCTCCAATAGTTGAGTGATATCTCATCATGGCATTCAACCCCAGACGTCATTCTCAAAGATCCGAACTATGACATAAGTGAGCAACTAAGTTCACCGGTTATTTTTGGCATTTATTTCGATGGGGCCATAAGATGATCAAGATAACCTGACGATAATACTGTAATGTTGTTGACAATTCTTTCCAAAATATTCATTCGGATGAAACGACCAGGAATGTTAAGTTTTGGAATAAAATCTACTAGGAATTCAGAAGCGGAACAAGAACCGAAAATTCCCAGCAAACCCTGAAAACAGTCTCTGGATCAAAAGCCTGAACAACAAACATAAGGTAATGGGGTAGCACTCTGGTGTGAACACGGTTGTGAACAAGATCCAGGCATAGATAAACAGCGTTATTAGTCAAGAGAAGTTCTGTTGGGCGAATTCTCAAACATAATTCCACATCAATAATGCTTCTACCCATCCGAAAAAAATGGCTATTGGTGTTTGGGCACACACATGTGCCTGGCAAAAAGGATGTCTCGTAACGAGGTCATGATCAACAGATGTGCAGTTAACATCCCGATCACGTCGACGACCATCAACAGCACCAGCATCTTCGTCAACGTTATCACCGTTTACATTATCCGCATCACCAATAACAAAAAATCTAGGGATCTCGAACACAATTTCAGAGCACTGCAAGCGCCAAAAAAGTACCACTCAGATGTCGCAACACAGTACGGAGAGGAACGATCATATGATACAGAATGTCTTGTGTACATATACGAATAACATGTTTACACAACTACTTGTCACCACAAGATTATGACCGCAATCGAAATGCTGACAGAGCAACGAGAGTATGCACGAAACAAATGTAAAAAACAAGTGACAAAAGAACCCTCGCTGGAAATTACCGGCAGCGAGTTTGAGGTCATATCCCTGTGGACGAGTTTAAAATAAACACCACCTGGGATCGCTCAAATCGTTTTTTGCTGAGTTAATTCATTCGAGGAGAGAGATGGCTAATAAGCAGTCAAATAAGGGCATCGATTTCAATGAGGAGTTTACTGAAACAAAATATGCATTTTGCGTTATTCGACCATTCCACAGAGGAAATTTAACCAGAAAGACCGCTTATTACTTTGTGTTCTCATCTTTTACTGCTGAAACGATTTCTTACAATTAATGACAATATCTACGCCGCAACTTATTCGCACGAGGATTAAATAGCATTCTGGAATCTTTGAGCTTTTTGTTCATGCAAAGAACGCAGATATGACAGTCTTTACGAAGGTTCGTCGTCTGCCAAACTGAGCTACATCATATTCGCATACAGATTAGATGTTACAAGGACAATGATAACAATGGAGCTGGATTAAAGTTCCCAATGCGTATTCCGGTTGTCCAGCAATACAAGAATCAGTTGGACCTTGGCAACTAGCGTATGGTTCCGGCGTCTCAGCTATCGTTCGAATTCACTCCTCACCCCCCAAGCTCTACGGCTGTTCTCATAATCAACTCCAACTTGCGGTCGATTTTAGAAATACCTCAGATTAACACGTTTGCCGATGATTGCGGGTTTAAATTTTTCACCGGATTTACTGCACCAACATATTGTTATCAACCGTTATTTTGCTCCATTTCGTGTCAGAACATTTTTCACCTATTCGAACAGTTTCTGTTTGTCATGACTCGAAACAGAAAAACTGTTTCATCTACAGTGACAATGCTGCACAACTCGTGATCTCAAATCTTATGAAAATGTGATGCAAAAAAGGCGTACTAGTGCCGTGAACATTGTTCAACTTCTGCGTATAGGTCACACAGACGGGCGAACAATATCGATGCCCTAATATGGGACGGAAACCCTCATGCAAACAAAGTATTTACCATTTCTGCTGACTGACCCAAACAAGACTCGGTCAATAAGATCAGAACTTATCAAGCCCAGTGGCCTAGTGATTGTACCTCTTTTTATCACACAACTGTGCATGAGTGCAGTAGAAGGGACATAACCCATAGCCTCAAAGGTCCGTTGTACCATTAAGCATAGTCAGCAACTTGACCCTGATATCTGTAAAGAACCACGTAAGTTCGCCATAGGTCAGGTGTGGTAACGAATCAGAAAAATGATACCAAACCCTTAGACAAAAGTATGTGACTAATTTTGTTCGGGAAATAAAGTTATCAAAAACTTCTGACCCGAAAACGTTTCTTGTTGGAGGGTAAAATCCCGATGAAATGTTTCTTGTTCGATCCCGAGGGGTTTATCCCATGGTGGGAGGTTTTCAAAGGAGAAAATTTTCTCGCGCAGCAAAGGTGTTTCTTGCAATCGGGGAGGACTACTGTATTAGTGTAGGGACATATATGAAGACAATCGGAGAAAGATTGCACAAAATGAATTAATCTGTGTCTTGCTTCATCAAAGATGATATTTCCTCGACGTACCGTTTTCGATGATGTGGATAGTGGTTTGAAGATGTAGTCAGTCCGGGACGTGGGTGAAAGTAGATGTGATCAGTTATGGGTTTTCAACTGAGGTTCCTGGTGAGAAGTATCAGGTGGAGCCATTGCTTAGAATGACTGGTTAACGGTTGTTCAAACTGAACTATACAGAACTAAATGGTCTGCAAGTATGAGCTGAGAAAGATGAAACGCGAATAACACTCACTGCATGCGACCCACAGAGAAATGATAGGTTGAGACACAAAAAGGACAACAAGGGTCAGATAATCATCATGCCACAATTAAAAATTTGATGAGTTAGCGCAAAACACGTCCGAGATGCGGTTGCCCTACCTCTATGTTACCAACAGATAATGAGATTAAACAATCCGGCGAGCAAAGTGTGCTCGGGGCAATCCCATGAAACGACCGTACAACAAAACGACGTACTATGACAGTGTGAACATGGTCACTCGGGGGAAGTAAAACGCCGTCACGGTGCAACGGCAGACGCAGGATTACGGAAATCATTCGGGCTCTTATTATTCGCGATAAGAAGATTGAAACACCACCAGCTGTAATGCAAACAGCAATGTTTGGAAAATAGATGATATTATAGTCTACGTATCCATTCCAAATAACCACCACTAAGTAATCGATAAAGTTCGTTAGTTTATAAGCAGTCAACTAAAGAAACACGATTTGACCGAAGACTTTTCGAAAATGGATAAAGCGCCAGAATTCTGCGACCGATGGGGTGTGATATTCCCGTAAGAATGAGTTAAAAAACAAGGACCAACAGGATTATCAGAGCGAAATGGACTAATTCGGTTCGCGTCTCGTTATGTCATGAATTAACTAGCAACAAAAAAGCAAATCAGTTCCGACTGAAGGAGCTGATAGAAGTTGTACAGTGAGCAGGGCATAAGTCGGAGAATGACTTTTTTGGTATTGCATCTGTAATTCATGGTTTTCGGAAGCAACCCAAGTTAGTGGAGCGTACAATGAGAATATTTGAAAATGAGACTATAGGGATAGAGAGAACACCTGCGATTCGTTCCATAGCACAGCTGCTGTCGCAGGTGGCGTAAAAAAAACGTCCCACAGAAATATAGTTCAACTGGTGCGGGGATTACCGAAAACAAAAATTTTATTCACTTTCACATTACCGGATACGAAGAGGGCGGTAGGTCGGACTCATTAAAATGGTCTTGGTTTTTGCTGCTTAAAAGGTTCCCTTTGAGCTACACGGGATAAGTCGGAAACTTCTGACGAGACGCTTTCCAACGTACTTGCAGTGAAATGCAAATCGACGAGATGGTGTCTCGATAGCGACGAAACCGTGTTACTGAGTTTACAACCAAATATTCGGTTAATTCAGAGCTAGAAAACAGCGTAGCACTGTGAGGTGTTGATGCAACTCGTGAAATGACTCACCACGCAATACCAAACTTCGAATCACAATTGAAGACCATCAAAGCATCACTCACAGCACCCCTGTTTCGCAGTTTTTCTAAACTATCAGCTGAAACGCATGACCAGTGACTTACAACTGGGAATCGGACTCGGCAGACGTGTCTGTGACAGTCACTCACACATACACATACACAAAAACACCATACATACATACCGATACGCACATAACCATCCATACAGATATGAGCACCCATATATACGCATACACAAAAACTCATACAAATACATGGATACACACATAGATACATACATACATACATGCATGCATACGTACATTTATTTGGTGTCGGTCGTAGTGCATTCTGAAATCTATTCACTGTGTAGTTCGAACTTCATGAGTAATGAAGGTATGTCAGTTCATCGGATGATGATACTCATTTATTTAGGTTTTTCTGTTATTCAATGCCAGTTTTTGCTGCGCTATGGCTAGTTGAATGTGCGGGACGTTGGTTACCAGAGTAAAAGGCTTTCAGCAAAGTAAGCGAAAATGTTAGAAGGCATGGGAGCATAATTAAACTGATCAACGGAATCATATAAATTACCCCAGTTTATATCTCGATAGGTTTACTAATCGAATTCTTAGCAGGAACCGTTTTCCGGCCGATGTAGTTTTCATGGTTGTGCGTATACGACAAGGTCAAGAGAAGTTCTCTCATAATTTGAAAATTTTGCGTTGTACGTGTACTATAGTCAAACACTCCCGAAAACAGGAATTCCGGTTCGCAACAGTGTGCGCGTTGGCATCAAGGTCACGTGAACACGCCTCGTTAATCACTTCACTTGTTATCGCGACCGCGACGACAAGATCCACTAAAACTGCACTTCCTGGGCATCCGCGTAGCAGAGACCAAAGTAAAATTGTAGAACCCTATAGTTTTGAATCTTACGTGCAGTTTCCTGCAGTGTTTTCAGGCGAATAGGACCATCGATCATCGGATAAATCAAATTAAGAAACTCACAAAGATACAATTTAGAGGTAGAATACATAGACAATCAAATGTATAGGACAATATTATGTGTATTAGGCTCAAAAAACAGTGCCCTTAACCACTGACCATAATCAAGCGCGAGATTAATCCGAGGCACGCTCGCTCCTCGTTGGTTATAAGGCAGCGGCAATTTTCAATGCGGCTAGTATTACGGGATATGAAGGCTGTATTGAAAGAGGCAACGCACTAGTTTCATCAGGGTATTCAAATCACGAGGTTTGTCATTTTGACGATCGGTTTTTTTCTCATATAAGTGCCTGGTATACGGTGATCCGTGGATGGGTCCAAATGAAAATCATTCATCGTAGGAATTTTCTCCAAAAATATGTCTCGTTGAATGCCGATATATTGCAAACACGAAGATAACCGATTTGGATCAGAATAAAATGCTTAGATTTGTTGGTGGACCCCAATTAGAGATGCCTCGAATGTTGGGGAAATCTTCAATGTTATGACTGAAAAAGTTCCCTAATTCACCAAAAAGACGTCACCTTCGAAGGTAATTGTTCTTCAGGATGACGTTTAACGAGTTTTGTAAATAAAGTCATGCAAACCTATCCGTCTGCTCATAATATTAGTATAAGACCCGTGAAAGCATGCACAATCTCAACAGCCAATCCACACAATTATCCTCTAATAACGCCGATTTAAACTTAATTATAAAAACCTCCGTTCTGAGGTCAACCATACACTGGCCGCTGGAGTCAAAAGTGCAACATATGAAAGAGCATGAAATGGGAAATTATTTCACACAAAAATAGAAAATTATTTTACACCATGATGGTGGACTCTGTGTCGATGAGACTGCGAAAAATCATAATAAATGGAGGTAGACCAAGTGTTCGATAACGTATATGAACTTTGTGTTCTTAATATTGTTTGGGTGAATTCAACGTTAAAAGATGTTCAAACGCTCACATTCCGTCATAGTTGTGGCTCACTGCTATTGGCGAAATTATGGTTTCGTCTGCATTTTGAGCATAGGTATTCCCCGTACACAGGCAGACTACAATGATTATTGCATCGACGCCTCGCTATCATCATCATCATCGTACAGCGTTAAACAGTAGGGTAAGCCCCACTGATCACTGCCTTTCTCACCATGTTGTACGTGGAGACAGAAAGAATGAATACAAAGATGGACAGGGAGTGGACCTACACGAGTGGGGAAAGGAAGCAACGCCTTAGTAGCCAACACACGAAATAGACAGTCTAACTGTAAAACAACCGTCACTACATGAGTTCATCAAAATCATCCTAGTCGGTTAAATCACAAAGCTAAAAGATGCATCCGGGGTCACGCGGAGGAATCAGGTGAGGAAAGGAGATGAGACAGCGGTGCAATAAACCAAGTAAAGACAGAGACCTGGCATTGGAGGTCGAGTGTAGGGGCATGATGACCAGTGAGATTAAGAATGAGCGTGAAGAAGTTCACATAGACTGCCGATCGAAGCGAGGGATTCAGCATCACACATCGAACCCGAAGCGTATGTCCTTTTAATGGCCATTAAAGTTACCGAATGGGGTCTGACGTACACACTTTTATTGCTCAATAACCGGTGGTAGTGAAACAGTTATCATCATGGACTCTGGACAATAGCGACCCGAGTTCGACTCCCGCCATCGACCGTCACTTTCCCATTTGGCAACCTTTCATTGGCCACAGCCCACTTCTTGAGTTGTTGTGCTTCGTTGTCTAATAAAGAAGTGTTTTTACAGAAGAACTGAGAGAGGGAGCGGTAAAGGGTTAAAAGAAGGGAACCGAGTTTTGAGCCATAATAACAGCAACTCGTACTTGCAAAAGTCTAGGTGTGAGGGTATGGGCCGGCAAATTGTCGATAGATGCCCTAGCTTCGTTGGCAGATAGCACGTTATTATATTTCCAAATCGAAGGCAAACCTGAGGCCAGGAGAGCGGATCGATGACTCAATCAGTTCGTGAAAAAACGGAACGACATCACCCAATCAGCTGTCAACAGTCAGTCTCAACGAGCCGAACGGAATCAACCAAGAGCTGCTTCAATCGAACGGAAAAAAATCAGATAATTGGGTTTGCAACTAAAACAGCCAGTCAGGAGACCCAGTTATGGAAAACGTTCTGGATCCACACGCTAATTCCGACTGCGGTCACCTGGCATTCTATATCAACTGTTTTGTGTTAATAAAACCAGATGGTTCGGGAACAGAGAAGTTTTGTCACTAGAACTATCGGTTTGGAAGTAGAACAGAAGGTAGCGACAGATTGGTGGGTGTAATTGAAGACGCCGGCTTTAGGTAAAAAAAGATGAGTGCAAAAAGCAGTTGAGGAACTGCAGATGGGTGTTGTCAACGAGGGAGAGCTTTGATTAAAAATAAGGCAAGTGGGGGGAGGAGATGGGAGGAAACTGCAAATAGTATAAATATTGCAGTTCCAAAGGCGAATGCCGATGACAGCGAAATTTATTTGCAGTGGTGAGCGCTGGGTATGGGCAAGCGAACCTATCACTCTAGGTTTGGACGTGCACTTTTATTCATAACAACAGCAAAAGGTTCCCATAACTAATGGTGGACCGGTGACCCTGAGGCCGAAAAGTCAATTTCCCAAAAATTAAGTTTATTCGCATAAAATTATGAACCAAATAATTCGAGAGCACTGAGAACTATAGTTTCAGATATATTGCAGGTAGATTATTTTCCCATTATGGAGAAGGCTGAGCAGTCATGAGCAAGTGATATTCTTTGGGTTACGTGTAATTCATGAATGCTTGCGATGAAATTAACAATCCCACCCAGGAGTGGCGAACCATGTAAAACTACATTAGGAAATGACATTACCATTGTTCTGATCCGTCCCAATAAATCTAGTAAGAAGACTTTTTTGCCCACGAATTATCTCAGTTTATCAGCACAGGACACACTGTTTGTATAAGAAGAAACAGTCACTGTCACCAATTATTGCAACAAACTAACTGGTTCATGCTTGTATTCAGTAGGCTGTCTTCTGAGTGGTTAACTGGTGATGGGATCAGATACCACGTGACGGGAATCCGTTGGCATCTTATCGATCAGCTACCTCGTCGATCGTGAACCCGTTGGCTAAAGCACTCACCTGGATTCTTAACAAGTGGCGACATGCTGATTTATAATAGGACATAACCGACTATCGAGCATGAGTCAGCAAATCCTTAAAACTGTCATTCAAATAACAAATGCCTCAGCGAACGGTGCATGGAAAGTACATTCCCTGAGGAACAAGGTGATAGACAGTAATCCACTGACGTCCGACTCGTTACCACACCCGACCTGTTGGGACCTTTGTGGATCTCCATTCCAAGTATCAGGGTCTGATTGCCGGTTACCCCCATCAGTGCAGCGGGCCTTAGTGTATATAGGGTATGACCTTACCTTTGTACTCACACGGAAGCGTGTAATAAAAACTATCCTTATCAGTGATACGTGTTAATACTGAACATATGTCTCAGCTAACCACTACACAACCTCACAGATCCGTCTGCATCACCAGATTCGGACAATGATCGTAAGATGTCAACAGTAGGGAAAAAACATTGACAGCTTCGATAAACTAAGAAAATTCGAATTTCCAAACAATATCATTCGATGTCGCATTTTAAAATAAATACGAAATGTCTAACGGTGTGTGAATGACAACTTTCCAACTCAGAATGAATTAAAATTCAGCTGCGAGTAAACTAGTAAGTTACGAAGCAATTTTCAAAGTGAACATGAATGATTTCCAGCTCAGTCCTTTCTGCCATTGACCTCGTACTCCTATGTTCTGTTTCTGGTTCCTGACTCGTATTTTTAATGATGAGTAAAACAAATGGAAGCATGGAGAGCGAAAATTCCGAAAATTTCGTTCACAAAAAAATTTATTTCTGCATCATGAGCGTGAATGGATGCTCCTCCCAGAAGAGGGCACTACGGAGTCGGAACTGTGATTCACAGATAGTTCTATGCGTGTCAGTCACAGCGAACCACGAAAATGAGAAAAATGCGGCTGTGAGTCGCATGTTCATATATATGACGTTATTAGATTGTTGTGTGAGGATCAATGGACACAGCACAGGATACGCATACCCGATGCGTGGCAATGATCACGAAACCGGTCGTCTGCTCCCGAGAATCTTCGTCCAAGCATCCACAAATACTATTCGCAGTGAATCAAGAAAATCATGAAGATCAAGAAGGAACTCGTGGGTGGCTGTGCCAATAAGGGTGGCACCAAGCCATCCAACCTTATGTTCCTAATCATCCGATGGGCGAGTCTCGTGGAGCTCAACCCGGAAGCCCAACTAACTGACCGTGTCATGTGGTTGGGATTTGCATACTTTTACGCCATTCCCTGGACAGAACACTTCATCTCGTCTGCTAATCAATGCTCGCCTTGGGGAACGATTTACAGCAAATAGTTCTAACGGGGGGGGGGGGGGAGCATGGGTATTACATGCCCCAACCACCTTACCCTGTTGGTATTAGGTGCCTTGTCCATTCACTGACCTCCGGTTCCCAACATTCTGCATTAACGTGGGTATTACGGACGCGGTGTTCCCACCATATCCAAGTGATACTGCGAAAACAACGATGCTCAAACACCAACAGTCTTCGTCTTTCGGCTAAGCTTACCGTCCATTTGTCTGAGCCGTATGCGATGACCGACCCAACTATATACTCAACATCTGACAGACGATCGAATGTCACGTCGACGCCAGAGGTGACTTAAACTGGTATAAGCTAAACGCGCCGTGCGTATACGCGACAACCAATTTTCGCTGACTGTGCCGAAAATGGTTACTGCATCACTGATCATGAAAGGAACAAAACAGAGATTTTGGGAAGATGCAAGCGCCTATAATTTGAATCGTGGTGCAATTATAAGCGAGGCGACGAATGCACCAATGCCTTTTTAATGCTACTGTGCATCGAACGGTGCTCTTTCAATGGATCCTAAACAAATAAAAGAGAGAGAATACAATTGCGGATCAAATCGAATCTGGTTTTCTAATCGACGAGATCAAGCGCGGCGAAAAACAAACTAGGCTTAAGTCCTGAAATTCACTACTGACTACTGTTTTCTCCTGTTCAGTGATTCCCATTGGCACCAGCTGACTCACCATTACCGACAGAATAAAAGCAACATAATGAAACTAGATGTGTACGCATAACAGATGCCTGATTCACGTGTACTGATGTTTGGCAAATTTGACATTTTCCCCCCGAAATGATCCAAATGTTAAAAGTCGTTGACCTCGAAGGGATTTGAACCCACGCATGGTTGTCACCATCGCTTTAGTACCGCGAGTGTTCTACCAGCTAACCTACGAGGCCACGCCGAAGGGCTTCTGAATTTCCGCAAATGGATTCTGCTGTAGGTAGTCAACTTACAAGCTAGTTCACTGTGGCGGACGCCGTGCTACCGCAACTTGGACAGGCATACCGGGTGATCCATATGCGAAAAGTCAGAATCCTTTCGGCGTGACCTTGTTGTTCAGCTGGTAGAGCACTCGCGGTACTAAGGCGAGGGCAGAAACCATACGTGGGCTCGAGTCCTGCTAGGGTCAACGACTTTAAACATTTGGATCATCTCAAAAAAATGAGCATGGCAAACCAAGAAAATTAGATTTACTAACCATTGGTCTGGCCGTTCCATCCGCGTTCACTTTGCATCCGGCAGCTGCCTTTTCACCAAAGTCCATCGGAGTAGTATAGTGACAATCGTCGGACGGATGAGATCTTCCGGATCTCGACTGTGTACCAGTTGCAGTCGAAGGAGTATGGGTAGCACCGGACGTGCTTATCCCGGCCGGCCCATAGCCTCCGTGCAACCGCATGTGACCATTCAGAGCGGACTGGTTCTTGAAACGTTTCTGGCACACCGCACAGGCAACACGTTTTGGTGCCTCCAACGGATGAGCCATAATCAAAGCGACTTTGGCCGCTGCAGCCATATTCTCGGCAGTCAAGGTCATCACTGGTCGAGTGTCGTTCGATTCGTCATCATCCATCCGTTCCATCGAATCAACTTGACCCGTGGGCGAAGTGGCTGGTGAACAGACTGAAAAACAACGTATAAAATGGTAATGGGAGAATGTACAAACGGGAACCGATCAAATGTCGTTCATCAAGTAAAAAAAGCTCGGTCTATGTTTTCTCAATGACGATAGCCACGTAACACAGAGACCTCAGGTTTCAGCAGTAACAACGTGCTGAAGTACTGCTCCTGTACCGTCAACTGTTTTTACTGACGTTAACCTTAGATAGATCAGTTATAGTGAACCAACCAAAAAGGAAACATTTTAAAATAAACTCAGCCATAATCGGACCGGCTTTTCTCCTAAATCAGTGTGGCTCCGAAGAAGTCCCAACGAAAACAACACAGGCACAACATCTAAATCAAATCAAAATGTGCCTATCTTATTTCTGCTGTGAAGTTCATTTCAGGACACATCGGGATTACCTATAATTCGTCTAACACAAACGCCAGACTCCGTTTAATCGATGCTTCGGTAGTTAGGACAGTTCAGATTGCAGTCGTGAACGTCACGACTCAACCTATTCGGTGGATGTGATGCACAGACTGCGGACCGATTTGTCAACCAACGGCAAATGATAATAGAAGAAAACTAACGGTTCAAATGACCCATTGTGGATGATTATAGGAAGGCAACAACAACCATCCACGAATACATGCACGGACCGTATATCACAATGATCAACGACCGACTCAACAGAACCACGGGACGCATTGCGTATCTTCCTATGCCGAGATTATCTAAACGACCTGCTAAATGTGACACCAACCTCCAAAGAACTTTGGAATGATTTAGAAATTCATGATTAATAGAGTGAAACTACAGTGGGCATGAAGTCTAGCAGGGCGGTTTCAGTTCACTCGAAGAGTCAGGTTTCTCTCCGAACACAGACGAAGTAGCTCAATAGTATGCACAACCAAAAACAACCCCCCTCAAAATTTTACGTCCTTTTCCAGGTTCAAGTGAATGTAAATGAACAAGCTAAGTATTATAACGACCAAGTGTCCATTTTAAATTTTATACTCCGAAAAAAACCACATGACAGATAACTGGAAAAATGAACGGATATGAAACAAAACAAGAGACAAACGGACCCTGTTATTTCGATATTTGCAAACCCCAGAAACCCTACTCATCTTTGACCTGGTGAATTGATGATAATGCGCACAAATATCATGATTAATGACAACAACAATAACAGCTTATCCCGAAAGATCAAAGCATACGAGATTTTCAGACCCGTGAGCAGCGCCCGTCATTCGGTTCGAAAAATGGGGTGACGGGAGACGAGAAGCGGTAAAAAAATTATCCGATTAACTAGGTGGCACTTAAATAATGAATAAAACTAATCACGTGATTGTACTTCTAGGGATATCAAAATGAAGCAAACAGACGAACACAATCGGAAATTTTGTACGTCGCCCCTCGTCATCAGGACGAAATAGCACATTGGCGTGGTGCAGTGGCTTAAGTGTATCCATGGCTCAAAGAGTTATGAGAGATGGCTTCCTTAAGCCGAAGATGCAATCACGCCTGACAGGTCGATGGACAGAAGCCGAACAAAGTCCAGTCTCTGAACCAAATGGAATAACAGCCCTAAGCCAACAGTAGAGTGCTCGAGTATGTAGATGATTGGTGAGAAGAGTACCGGGAACGCATACATGATGAGCGGAAGAAACTGCCAAGCCCGCCGTGTGCGTCCGGGGATATGTACTCCATTACCCTTAAATAGGAATTCGGAGCCAGGCACTTTGTGACGTTCCAAGGCACCGACCACCTTGGCGGTCTCCGCTTATATTGGTCGTCCCGCTGAAACACAGCGGGAGCCGAGTTTGTTCCAACGGTGATCCTTCACGATATCGGCAATGCTGAGGTTAGACGTAAGGTGTTGGGAATCAGAGGTCAGTCTCTGGAACAAGTACTGAATCTAAACAAATTAAGGTGGGTGAGACATGTGATACGCATGTCCACCGATAGACTTCGTTAGCTTACGCTTTTCTCCGAGGCTGGTAGTGGAGGGAAAGTACATCGAGCTGGTCAGTTCATGATATGGCAAGAAGGTATGAAAACCTCGAGCAGTGGACTTGGCAAAGTTGGACGTGTGAGACTTCTGGGTTGGGGTCCACGTGATCCGCCTACCAAATGATTGGGAACTTTGAATGATTTGGCTAGGTGTCGCGGTCCAAGACCTAGTTGCACTCGTACTATTTTTCTGTCTTTATGATTTTCGCTTATTACTCTGATTTCTGGATCTTTTTCACACGATGCTTCAATTCTTTTTGCCCTTAACTCGACGATGCCGGAAGGTAGCAACCGAAAGAGCAAAGAAGTGCGAAGTTAGTGCTTGTATACACTGAAATGAACTGAACTCTATTGAAACAGGTCACAGAGGCATGTACAGAGAAACAATGCATGACAAAAACCAGCGTAGGAGCGACTAAATTGCTTTCGAGGTGTTCCGTCCAGCATTCACTGGGGGCGTTTCGCTTAAACTGAACTGTTTTCTGTCGCTGACGTGGATGAGGTGGAAAAGCCAAAAGAATTTACTTTTGGCTGCTGAATGTTCCATCGTAGATGCACCTTGTGACCATCAAACTTCACGATCCTTGCCTGGACCTGCGTCGAGGTGACGCGCGTTCCGTTGTGCGCGATGTCACCCAGGATTGATCGGAATGCATCTTGAAGACCCGGTAACTTCATCACAGGAAATCGATGTTATCGAGTAAAATCTTCGCAAAACATTCTTGTGGGGAGATATCTGTAGTGGCATGTAATAGAAAGGTCCGACGGTGAATGAGGCCGCAGTACACAATTATCCCATTCAAATGTAATCATTTGTACCTACCGTGATGCTCATTGAACGCGGTGGAAGAAGCCGGTGAAGCGCTCTCCGATCGTGCAGCTTTGAGCGCATCGCCTGAAATACTCCAGGTAGTAGCAGATCGTCCCAAGCTTGACGCGAGCACACCACGAACCGGGCCGTTAAGCACACTTGACAGGACGGCCGAAGTGGACGGGCCAACGTGAAGCTCTTTTGCAGCTTGATCCGCAGAATCTGTATCCAGACCAGAAGAGAATAGGGCGGCAGCGGCAGCTACTGCGATTGCACTGGTATCTCCGTTGGTGGCTTGTGACAAAACGAGCCACCGACTATATTCTTCCGGATGAGCATTTTCATAGTGACGTCGCAAAGAACGGGCATCACTGTAGGACTTATCACAAAAATGGCACGCGTGTGGCTTTTTTGACTCATGCGTATATTTGTGCCCGTTCCTGTGGGTCGGGTTCAAAGAAGGTATGAGTAAAATTAGATCACAGCATTTCATGAGATCAAATAGTTCCTCTAAACGAAAAATGCAGACAAACCAATCATTGGATAAAGATTCTGTGAAACTTCAAATGCCAGCAAATGGCTGATGATCACGAACTCTATAACGACTTCCGCCCATCTTAGTTTTAAAACGGCATCGAACGTGACCATATCCGCCAAAGCGTCTGACATCAGTTACAATAAAAAGTATTCCTTCCCGACAGATATTGAGACATGGGACAAACATAGAGTAAGGAAGCGATAAAGATGATGCCAAACCCAGAAAAGCTGCAACTGCTTGTGGACCGTGAATGGTGAATTACAAGTACCGAATCCAAGAAGCTGCAGAGAAACTTCAGCAAGATGCAGCCGAATCACAGAACCATACGATGCAGTTCACTTAATTCTGAACAAACATTAACAAGGTAAAAGGTTCAACAGAACTCAGCAGGAACATTATTCGAAAACTATATCTACTACTGAGTTGGTGGATCTCTCGAATCTCACACAAGAAGATTAATATGTCTTTCATTGCCAAGTCGACCTGGTCAAAGATTCTACATTTTATTCAGCATCACAGGCTCGTCACTCGTACACTTATCCCTATCTGGGGAACCGGATTTACTGGAGGCTCCATACGTGGCACAATTTGACGGGAAACGGTTTCGTTTTGGTTCTTCGTAATGAGGTTTCTTCTGCGACACAACCGTCAGTGGCAAAGCAGTTTGTGAGATACGCAGAACCATACGTTACTCAATATTTCTGGTTGGTCGCCACAACGACGGCTGCAAGCAAAGACTTATACCAGCCTCATGGAAGCGGTAAGCGGTCCGATGAGGCAAAGTACATTGCTATTTGATGTGCAATGACGGGTTTCTAACCAAATATTTGGGCACTGATCAACAGTGGAAATATATCAATTACGGTCGATTACCAGTGAAAGTATCATTCAGACAGGACGTGCAATATCAACTTGCAATACCATAAACAGAATAAAAAGATCAAGGATGAATGCAAAACAAAGTAACGGTGGGTGTCCAAACATTCTAATTCGAACCAGTTCTAAACCACCAATATCTGCTTGTCTGTGAATAAGTCGATAACACTATTTTCAGTTATAAATGACAGTGCAAACTACCAACAAAACAGTACATGGCCCGGTGGGATAACTTTAATTATGACCACAAAAAAACATTTGATCAACCACAGAAAACAATGATGGAATGAAAGTGAACCGCACAGCTACAGACTCAGCTTAACCAGAGGAAATTTGCCGTGCGATGGCCGAGGGGTAGATACGGCATAATTCGGATGAAACGACCAAACGTATGTTCGATCGCTTGTTCAGAAATATTTCAAGATTATAACAAGTTCAGCAAATGACTGACAGCAGTTGATCATCAATAGTGACCGAAGATCAAAATGCAACGCAGAGTGATTTCCGAATATGGTTCACAGCAGTTCATTTGCGGCATAACACCAACAACAACCGAAATGTATGGAGAAATCTATGTGAAATCTTTTTTTTCTTCTCTGTCTCTCTCTTCTCTGTCCGGCCGAAGAGGTGTTTCGGTCAAACCGCGTTCACAAACATACATAGGGTACAATCAGAAAGGGAGAGCATGATTAATATCCGGGACCGATGCTATTATTCCGGTCACATTCTAAACTGACACTTGCGGACGAAGTCGTGCTTAATCATCTTTTCATTTCAGCAGGCCATGGGACATGTACAGAGAAACAGCTCAAAACAGAAACCAGCGCGGGGTCAACCAGTCTGGAGGGGGGAGGAAGAAAGCGATACATCCGAACACTAGGGGTGTACGGGGTAGCACCCCTGAGTTGGACGACTGTCGTGTCTCTTGGGGCATCCTCCATCTCCTTGGTCTCCATCACCCACCCAACTCTCACCTTTGGCTCCAAAAAGCTGAAGCATGCATCAGCGGCCACACCCTGGTAAACCGCTTGACAGGCGGGCTAAACCAGGTTGAGGGTACCCGAGGTATAAAAACCTCAGCGATATGGTGTTCGGTATGCGATAGCAGGTACACATGAATGGGCGGACGATCTACTGATCCAACGGCTACAAAGGGGAAATGTCCAACCTACCGGACCCGTGATTCCGGAAGAGGCGAATGAGCCGCACAACAGACCACCGGCTTATCTGGAACAACCCTGCTGCCTTGCAGGCTGTACTTGGATGTGCAAAGGCTAGAGGAGCATCCTCGAACAGAAAGACCGCATGACGTACCATCAATTTACTTCCTACTCCGTACAACAGTCCCGAGCGCTGCTCGGGACACCGCCTCGTACCATATTCCCCTGAATCCCTATGAATAGTTTTGTAAATATGAACTCTGATCATGCTACAGCGTCCCCGACAGGCGACGCGCCTCGTGCTCCAGTGGTCGAGGTGTCAAGACAACAAGCCGGAATACTCAACCATAGTAAATGGGATTATATAGCTTGTTGGAATGTACGGACACTGTTAGACGTAAGCGGTCAAAGCATAACAATGAGGACACTACACAACTACAACATAGACATAACCTGTCTCTCAGGAGTCCGCATACCTAACTCCGACATTCGGTGCATGAAAGTTCTACGAGAAGAGACAACTTGTTGGAATTATCATAGCGGCCCAACAGACAACTCCGGGCGCCACGGCGTCGCATTCGCCATTTACAGTAAAGCCAACGACGCAATGATCGCCTGGGAGCCGACTTCAGCAAGAATCACTTTGGCACGGTTCAAAGGCTCCTCGCAGAAATTAACGGTGATGGCGGTCTATGCTCCGATCAATGCGGCGGACAGCAAGACAAAGAATGAATTCTATGGTAGCTTCCAAGAAATAATCAATCGGGTCCAGAGAAGTGACATTTTGTTCTTTGCCGGAGACTGGAACTCTCGCACACGTCCGTCGGACTCGTCAGCGCGCCGCGTCCTGAGAAAATTTGGCCTTGGTCAACGCTGTGAGAATGGTGACGGCCTGGTCAGTTTGGCCCACTCTAACAGAATGGTCGTTTGCAGAACACGCTTCCAGCATCCTAAAAGACACTTACTGACATGGTACTCCAACGACGATCGCACTTCGCATCAAATCGACCATACCCTAGCGAGGTCTCGTTGGGCTTCGCCTGTAGAAGACTGTCGAGCTCACCGTGGCGCAGTGACGGGAAACGCAAACGACACAGACCACTTTCTTGTTCGTGCGTGCTTCAGAATCCATCTATCCGCACGCCCGAAGGCCTTCCCACCGACTAGCATAAACGTCGCAGACCTGGAAATGTCAAGCGCTGTTAAGCGCAATCGCCACCCGATTACCCACGGTAACCAACGTATCACCGGATCCAACTCAAGAAGAAAAACAATGGACAGTGGTCGAATTGACGGTTAGAGAAGCTGCTTTGGAAGAACCAGGTAAAACTGAAGGGGCTTTAAAAGACTGGGTCTCGGAGGGCACACTTCAACTGTCGGGTAAAGCACATGAAGTCCGGATATTAGGAAGTGACGAACGGAACAGACTGCAACGCGAGGCCTCGCGCTCCGCTAGGGCTGATCGTAAGCGGTACTGGATAGAAGTAGCTGAAAAAATGGAGAGTGCAGCAGGAATCGGTGAATTTGTCAAGCCACTCCGTCTCAATCGCGACGCGTCGGGTAGGCGCTGCAAGCAAGAGTCACTCTTACGCGACACAGCCGGTCCGCTCATACCTGAGCAGAAAAGAAAATAGAGCTATGGGTAGAGCACCTCTATCGATTGCTCAACAGACCATCAATTCACACGACGACCCTACAACCTCCAGTTCCTTCAGAGTCGTACGATGTCAATTGCGATCCACCGAGAACAACTGAAATCGCCACAGTCATCAATGAGCTGAAGAACAAAAAAGCTGCTGGAGAAGATGGCATTCCACTTGAAGTATACAAGTGCTGACTGTCATCATTGATCAACAGACTACACACCCTATTTGGCTCAACACGGCGAGAAGTCTTTCCGACTGGTTGGAGCACGTCCGTTCCGCTGCCTATCCCAAAGAAAGGGGACAAATCCGTATGCGACAACTATAGGGGGATCAGCCTGATCGATGTGGCTGCGAAGATTTCTGCAAGCTGCTGCTCAACCGCTTCTCGGTTGTGAAAGACCGCCGCACACGACCGAACCAAGGGAGTTTCCGACGTGGTAGAGCCTGTGTGGACCAAATTTTCACACTACGTCGAACACTAAAGTGCTACTGAAGGCTCCAGCACCCGACAGTAGCTCGTTTTATCGACTTTTGGGTTGCGTTTGATTCACTTAACCGGGAGTGCCTCTGGGCGATAATCCGAGGCGATGCCCGCTAAACTCGCGAGGCTTCTGAGACACTATTCGTCCACTAGGGTGGGGGTCTGTATGTTGGAGAGTCATCTGAGTTCATACTTACAACGGGTGTCAGACAGGGCTGCCCTCTTTATCAAGTGCTGTTCAACTACGCGGTCGGCTAGAGAATGAGACAGACACTGACTGACTATCCTGGTATCAAACTACATCAGGAGAAGTGTATCACGGACCTAGAGTTCGCGGATGACATTGTTGTGCTAACGGAGTCTCCCGTCAGGCTCTAAACAGTCCTCGACCGAATCGATTTCCCCTCGAAGTCCATCGGGGTAGAAACATACACTACAAAAACCAGAAGTATGGCAACTTGTCCAGGGCCAACAGCTCAACAGCTGTCCATCAATGACCGAATGTGTTCCATCATTCAAGTACCTAGGCTCTAAACTGCTTCCGAACGCTCAGGTGTGGGATGAAGTAATACTCCGGATAGAGAACGCCAGGAAAGCATTTCTTCAGCTACCACGAGCGTTGTGGACCAGCAGCGAAATCAGCCCTTGAGACCAAGGTGCGTATCTACCGTGCCATTATACGCCCCGTACTCAGCTAATCCTGCGAAACCTGGCCCTTTATAGCTGAGGATACTAGGAACTTGGATGTGTACGAACATTGAAGCCTGCAAATAATTTCGAAGACGAATTGGTGCGACAGATTACCGAACGACGAAATAAGATAATGGTGTTGCGAAATTGAAAAACTTTCCGACTTCCTCCAGGGTAGTTGACTACTGTCACGACGAGACTGCATCTTGACTTAATGTGATGGCTTGTGTGCCTCTGTGGCCCAAAGAGCTATACACGATGGCTCTTAAAGCCGGAGATTCAATCACGCATGAAAGGTAAATGGGTAGAGGCCAGACAAAGTCCACCCTCCTGGTCATCCAGGTTAAGGGTCGATTTAAGCTGGTGATTCAGTCGATGAAGTCAGTGAAAGAATAACTGATCCAAGCAAATGGGCTTCCACTCAGCCACTCCGCTGCCTTGCGGACACGTTCTTGTTAGAACTAAAAGCTTTGGTTGAGAACCCTAATCGTTCTCCTGCTTTGCGGCTGGACACCTTAGCAGTACTCGTCCAACATATCCCATGAACTGCACCAGTACAAAGAATTCCGAACTGCATCGGCCGTCGCGCTGGATAATCAGGGTCACGCTACCCATTGCATCGAGTGGGGTGGGTAGTGATAATTGGGCTACTGCTCAGAGTTCCCTCTCTTTTATTAAACCTGTCTTCTGTCTCCAGCCCCCTCTGTTTTCCCCCTCTATCCACCCATAATGCTCCCACTGATAACACGCCCGATACTCCCAACGGTTCATTGTCAAATAGTGCCGGGAATATTCCTCTATCTTGTGCCTCACATTTTCTCAAGCCTCGTCAGCCTCTGAATCGCGGCTCCTTTAACGTGCGTACTCTCATGCAGGCCGATCAGCAGGCGTGCCTAGCGCTCACAATAGATTCGCTGAAGATTGATGTTTCCTGCGTAAAGTGAGAAGCGTATCCAGGATTCGAGTAGTGTGACTCAACTAACTGCTCCTGGTATCTCATCGGTGTTTCCTGCGCACTTCAGGAGACGAAGTAGCTAGAGCTGTGGGTCAACCTGGTGTAGGACTGATCTTGAGTGACAAGGCCGAGGCTACCCTTTTGGACTGGATACCGGGTAATAGTCGTTTGTGTGCAGTAAGACTCCAGGGTTAGGCTGCCGTTCGAAAGGATAGTTGTGTTAAGCTCAACTTGTTTGGAATTTCAGCATACGCCCCAACGGACTGCAGCTCTGGCATGAAGAAGGATGAGTTCGATGATGAACTCACCGCCCTCGTTCGAAGGCTCTGACATTGTAGCGCTAGCTGGTGACTTTATTGTACAAGTTGGCAAACCTAGTGAGTCAGAAGCTGGTTCAGGTGGACGTTGTGCTTTACCCGCTCAGCGCACAGATAACAGGGATAGGCTTCTCCAGTTTTTTGCAAGCAATCGGTTATTCCTGTCTAGTACGAATTTCCGTCACAGCTCGCGTCGAACGGCGACATGACGCTCTAACTCAACAGGTACATTAAGTTAGATTGATCATAACGCAGTAAGCTACCGGTAATGCTTCATGGTCATCGATGCAAACCACAAACCGGTTAGCCGTGCAACGCTTGTCTGATCCACAAGCCCGCAGCCGTTAGGAACAGAAGTTGGCATATGAGCTAGGATCCACGACGAACAGTAATTAAGATGGGCATTGGGCCCATATCCTGCAAGCGATGCACGTGGCAGCAGGTTTCGCTTGTGGTTCTAGATCCGATGTCCACCAAAGAAATTGGATTTCCCAAGAGTCGATCAGGCTAATAGAGCAAAAGCGTCAGCTCTAAAACAATGAAGAGATGAATCAGATACGTAGAATGCTACAAAGGTAGGTTATGGAAAGCCTTAGGAATGATCGCGAAACTTGGCGGGTTAAGGTTGTCGAAGAAATGGAAATAGCAGCTGCTTCAGGTCCAAGTCAAAGACTGTTCAAACTTATTCGCGACACCGGTGGACGACGAACCCCGGTCAGTGAAACGATTGACGATAAAATGGCAGAGCCCATTCATGGCAAACAGCAAAGGGAACAATTCAAGGAGCAGTTTAGTTGGCCGCGCGCTAATGTATTTACTCTGACGTTAACAACTGCGATTCCCTTGGGAGTATCAATAAAGCCCCCATCGGAAATAGAAGTAGAATAGAGCATTCGATTACTAAAGCGGGAAAGCAGCCGGTTCTGACGAACTCCCCCTCCCTCCTTTGCTCTTTTCAAAATGGGTGGTGGTTTGCTGATAAAATCACTTACCACCTTGCTCCGTGACATTTGAAAGGAGAAAAGTACCCCGCTATTATGAGGTGATTCATTGATTATGCCCTTTTTCAGGAAGGAAAAACGCAATGACTGTAGTAATCATCGTGGGATTAGCCTGATTCCGATAGTCATCAAAGTATTAGCTTCGATTCTGCTGTGTCGTCTTACATCGGCTATCGAGAGGAACGCCCGCGAAAATCAAGCCGGATTCCGCCTAGGTCGAGGTAGCACCGACCAAAATTTGTCTCTTCATCAATTACTAGAGGCGACCGACAATAATGGTTTTCCTCGACTTGGAAGGGGCCCTTGATGGAGTTGACCGAACGACGATATTCAATACTCGTCACCAAAGTGGTATGCCCAAGAAGTTCTTGAATCTGATGAGGTCATTGTACTCCCATACTTCTGGCCGCGTAAGGGTTTACGGTGTACTATCTAGTCTGTTCGAAACGACCAGCAGTGTTCGACAGGGATATCTGATTTCTCCATTCTTGTTTAACTTCGTCATGAACGAAAAAATTGAGAATGTCTTGCAAGACCTTCAGGATGTGGGCATCGAATTAGGAGATCATGAGAATTTGTGTGACCTAGATTACGCAGACGATCTTGTCTGCTTCTTCGAATGCACGGAACATGCTCAACGTGTACTAGATAGACTTGCAAAAGCTGTAGCTCCATTTGACATGCGCTTTGCACCTTAAAAGTGTAAAGTGATGTTGCAACAGTGGACGTCAACGATTCCGAGCTTGAAGCTCGATGGGGAGGTGCTGGCAGTTGTTGACCGCTTCAGTTGCCTCGGCAGCAGCATGACGACGAATACGAACACGATACTAGAGGTGAGCAAGGCTCGATCGGCGTACGCTTGACTGAAACAGTTGTGGTACAGACCTGACATTTCACTGAAGTTGACAGGTCATGTGCATTTTGCCGCAGTGCGCTCAGTTTTGCTGTATATATGCGAGACTTGGGGTCTGTGTGCAGAAAATATTCGTCGCCTTCGGGTTCTCGACCACCAATGCTTGCGTAGTACCGCACGGGATGACTAGGTGAACAATACTGAGGTCAGACGTCGAGTATTGCGTACAGGTTCAGCGAATGTCTTATCACAGCGTATCCAGCTTAGTAGGCTTCGTTGGTTAGGACACGTGTTATGTATAGCAAACACAAGTCTACCGTACCGTGCCCCGTTTTCCGTTCCTCCTAGGGAGTAAGAGAAGCCACGTGGAGGTCAACAGATGCCGTGGCAACGAGGAATGAGAAAATGTACAGTGAACTTAGGAAACGTAGGTGCCCCACGTCTTCGTGGTTAGGGGCCCAAAGATCCATCAACCAGTTGGCTGGAGACACTGAAGTGTATGGCAGCGAACCGGGAACAGTAGCGATCATTATGTCACTTTCTGTCGCATCGGAATGATTGATCGATGTGCATTTGTACAGTTAGACTGTGTAGTCCGCGTGTTGGCTATTAGGGCGTTGTTTCTTTTCCCACCCGTGTAGGTCCACTCCCTGTCCATCTTGTATGTTCATTCTTTCTATCTCCACGAACAACATAGTGGGGCTTACCCCACTGTTTACCGTTGTACGGTGATGATGCTGGGTCATATCCTACGGCGTCCCGAAAAGGAACTAACGAAACGAACACTCCGTCCTGAACCCACCTTTGGATGGCGGTGTCGCCGTGGTGGCCAGCTCAAAACTTAGATCAACACTGTCGAGAAGGATGTAGAGTGCCTAGGCTTACTGTCAGTCTATATTGCCCGCCAATGGAAGAAAAACTGCATTGCGATCTGCACCGAACTCGCTTTCAACCGCCGCGCATGATCAGCCATGATACGAGATATTCACGGAGCCGACTTACCCTCTAGCAGGAGAGAGTCACATAGAAGTAAAAAGTGAGTGAGTATCCGAACATTACGATTGGAGTTTCGGTATACGAAGACAGTAACCATATACAACTCGTCAATTGACGAGGGTGATCATGACACTGTGATACAAGGAAGAGTGTTATCAAGTGTTCATAAAACACTTAGTTTCGTCCTGGATATTCAGTCTTTTATGAAGTGGATACAACTGTGTGTTAAACAATAGGGTAAAGATAATTGGGATGCATTAGTTTTGCGGAGCATGTAACCCTTCTCTTTGTATTCTAGAGCGGAATGCATGAATCATCACAAAAGTATATGTTGTTCATTCTGTTAGGTAGCAATGAGTTTCCAAGAAGCAGATTCATAAGACACAAAAGCTCCATGGATGGATATTAGGTCTCATGTTGGTTGACAGCGTCATCGATTGATTGGTTAGTAAGTCGATTAACTGACCAATTAGTTGATTAAATACTCAACTGGTTGTGAGTGGCCGAGGGTGTGCAGGACTTACAGGTGATCCTGACGCTTGAAAGCTTTGTGACATATTCCACAAACATATTTTCGTTCCTCGCTGTGTGTCAGTTTGTGTTTGGCAATCGCACTTGAATTACTGAACGCCTGAAAAAAGAAAACGCCCGTGTGCATTAAATGGACGAAAGAGAAGAAGGAATGATGATAAATCAGATCGAAACCAAAAAATGTCGATTTTTCGCTATCGAAGTTTGATTAGAAAACAAAAACAGGAGCAACGTAGGCGATACTGTGTTCTGAGGCACTAAGTGCACCGGGTGTACTATATATATATATATATATATATATATATATATATATATATATATATATATATATATATATATATATATATATATATATATATATATATATATATATATATATATATATATATATATATATATATATATATATATATATATATATATATATATATATATATATATATATATATATATATATATATATATATATATATATATATATATATATATATATATATATATATATATAGAGAGAGAGAGAGAGAGAGAGAGAGAGAGATAGAGAGAGAGGGGGAGAGAGAGGTAAAACTAATGAAAGTGGTCATGCCTAATTAAGACGAATTGTATCGTTTGGTTTCTGATCTGTGTGCGTGTAATCGGAAAATCAAACAATCCCGTTGAATAGAGCAGAGAATACATATCACACTTGAAGAGTACTGAGGCGAAACAGAAAAGGCTAACGATAAACAACGGCATTTTCAGAGAAGCGATCCCAGGCGCACGTGATTAAGCGCTAAACAAGCCCGTGGAATGGTATATACACACAAATACGTACAAACGTGCATGCCTCGGGGATAACAAATGGGAGACAGACGGACCCTTAAGCCTTTCACGTTCCTTTTTTACAATCTTAAAACAATATATTATGTACTGACTTTACGGAAAGTGAAGTTCCAAGTCATTCTCTGTGTTGAGAGCATAGCACAGAAAATAAGTACTCGTAACGCAAGGTGCTCATTGTAATGAAACTGATGGCATCACTTCTGATAGCGATAAGAAGCTTGGGATCGTGGTGTCCACCAGGGGCGAACAAGTCATGATTTATATGTGAAACATCGATTGACACAGAAGCAGTAAATTAGGTGGTGCAAAATTTGCTGCAGAAAACAACCAACTGGCATCGCTCATATACAGCTGCAGAGGATGGGATATACGCTATGCTTAGAAAGACCTGCTGCACTGTCGAGGGGGATGAGTAACTATATCTGGGAGTGGTACTCCATATGAGGATTCAGTAGTTCAAATATGGTCATGATTCAGACGACAGCGGATTGCTATTAATCACTAATATGACCTCTCACCTCAGAGACAATAGAGATTAACATCATTCGACCATCACTGATCAACGTTCAGTTCATTGAAAATCCATGGAATCAGTCCGTATAAGTGCTGTTGGAAATCATTGCCAGTACTTAACCATCGATTCAGAACTGGAATTCAAACCCAGTTTGGAGGACCGCGAGTACTACATCACGACTGTTAGGATATCCCCCGAGTCAGTCGTCGTGCGGATGACATGTTACCAACCAAATCCAGTGATGCATGAAAGCTATATATTGCAGTATTGACATGAAGCGTCGACAATGAGTCAGTTAACCCATAGGCTCATAATTCAACGTGTCGGACAAGTTCAATTCTCGTATGAGTCGTTGGATATGCACCGTGGCTGACGATGAGCTAGGAGTTGGCGCTGTCAACAATTCAAACCACCGATTAACGAAACTATTCAGGATTCGTCGAGTGATCACGTGTGGTTCACCACTGTAGATCTCGAGTTCCAGATGGTCAGCTCTCCTGAATAATACAGTTTGTGCTTTGGGCCACGGGGTCTACCACTTTCACTGCACAATAGTATTCCCCGTGCTTTAAGAGCCTTGTGTTATTGTCTAAGATCTATGTAATCCTCACAGTTTACAGGAAATAAGAATATGCGCCTATGTACCGGTGACAGCGAAGTAGTCATTCGTCAAATATAGTAATCAACTCCCCAACAGTGCGGTCATTAGAGCTTGAGGGTTTGTGCTTCCATTCCCAGTAAAAACCATAACGGTCAAACTATTAGTTTTTCATATCTTCTTCACAGCCTACAACACAAAGATAACCAGATAACCTATACGATGTGCACGAGACAGTAGGAAATAACTGAATACAGGCAAGACGCGCGAACTGGCTGACGGTAACGGACGGCGAACGTGCAACAACTGCTGGCATTTCTGAGACGGTGACAAAAATTGAGAAAAGCGCACATGGGCCAATACTTGCATTGGGAAGACAGAACAGAATACGTGACTTAACAACCACGTTCAATGTACGAACCCTGAAACATATAGGACATCAGGCGGGTTTGGCTTATACGACTGACTTCGTTTCTATCAATCCGGGTTGCATTCGAGATTCCAGTTCCATCATTCGATTGAAGTTCCCGGATAATCCTTCCGTGAAGTTTCACTCATACCTTCCTGGGGACGCTAAGGCCTCGGCTTCTAGTCTTGCTGGTGTTGGCAGTGCTCCCAATGAAAGAGCTGAACCGGTGCTGCTAGACTGGATCCCAGTCGACAGCCGTTTAAGCGCAGTAAGACTCGGAGGTTCGTGCAACGTGAGCAGTCGCCATTCCGATAGTCGCAATCTGTTTATCGTTTCGGTGTGTGCATCCACCGACTACAAAAGAGATGCAAAGATAACTTCTACCAAAGGCTCCACAACCTCTAACGTAAAACAAGCCGGGCAGTGATCGTGATTTTGACAGGAGATACGAATGCTAGAGTTCGTCGGCTGTCATCGAACGAGGCGCATCTACGAAGCCCTTTTGAGCTAGATTCCTGTCGCTCGGAAAATAGGGAACGGTTTTTGGCTCTATGCTCTGACCATCGCACGTTCTTCGCCAATACGAACTTGATGCTCTAATCATCGGTACGCCACGTACCGTCTGCCCTCCTCGGGTCAGCAATGGACGCAGATCAACCACGTCGCCGTAAGTCACAAATGCAGGGGTTGCATACAAGACTACAGCTTGTACTGCAGCACTCACCTTGATTCCAACCACGTATTAGTTTGCACGAAGCTGTCCATGTGTTTCGGTGGGTCCTCCGAAGGCATGGTGCGACAGTTAGATTGCGATAAGCTCTCCGATCTATCTCGTCTACCGGTCTTCAAGAAGGCACTAACTGAAAAGCTAGCTGATAACACAAACCAGCACTGATTGCTTATCAAGAATGCTTTTCATTCCGCTGGTCTAGAAGGTTGTGGCCTTTCTCGTTGTGCCACGAGACCTTGAATTTCTGCCGAATCTCTGCGTCTTCTGGAAGCACGCCAGCGGATCCCGGCTGGAAGCGAGTGCAACGAAGCACGACTCGTAATGAGACGTAAACTTACAGCGAATCTTCGTAGGAACCGCAAAGTTTGAAACGATTTTTGGAGTTGACGGTTCGCCAACTCATGACGTCACAAGGCACTGGCTTCCGATGGCCTAACTTTAGCCCATTTAAAGATGGTGGAGTGCAGCTTGTGTTGAGAAATTCACGGTTTATTCTTGGAATTTTGGAATTCCGATTAGGTCCAGTCCTAGAGAGGAGATCGATTGTTGTCCCCATCTTTAAGGGCTCGGGCAATGGCTGCGCTAACCATGGGGATGTGCGCCTTTTCCCGACAGCGTCAAAGCTACTTGTGTCTGTCATACTTTGCGCGTTGTACCAAACGTGTGAAGAGCAGACTCGCAAGCAGCAAGCTGGGCTTCGTGCCGGTCGTGGATGTATCGATCAAATTCCCCCCCCCCCCACTGACAACTGCTAGAGCACTGTCATACTTCCCAAAGACCAACAATCCTCGTTTTCTGGGACATCCGCTCGGCCTTTGACTTTGTCGATAGAACTGCGCTATGGAACTGTTTGTTAAGAAATGGAATACCCGAGACATCTGTTCGTCTTCAAAGAATTTCATCGACACATCTATCAGGTTATGGTTTACTGTCAGCTTTCGCCCCCTTTTGTCGTCTCCAGTGGTTTTTGTCTACATTTCACTTCAACTTTGTCATAGATGATATTCTATAGAATGTCTTGTCTGGTCTTCCAAACTGAGTTTAACTCCTCCCATGGAACAGAGTTGACTTGAAATATGCCGATCACATCGCCTTACTGCGTGATAATGTATAGGCGGTACAACACGCTTTGAACCGCTTGGCGATTGAGGTATACAGATATGGTATGCATTTGCACCTTCCAAGTGCAAACAACTTCTGAAAGGTTGGCAGGAGCACGTGTCTACATCCACCCTTTATGATGATCAGTTGGTTGACAACTTCAAGTTCCTTAAGAACTTGATAACAGCTGAATACGGCTTCTGGAAGGAGACAAGTTCATGAATAGCGAGAGCAACAGCAGCTTTCACAAACCTGCGACACCTGTGGCATCGTCGTGACATGGTTGGTGCTTACGCCTTCCTGGTTGGGGTTCAAGGGACGAGGGTCGTCGTTGGTTAGAGACGCCAAAAGACATAGTTCCGAATGTAATTCAGTGGTGCAAACGCTGTGCGGCCTGTCTGTCTGTCGTACTCTCGTACCTCGTAACCACAAAAATGTCATTCCAACAATCGAATTACGAGAAAACAAAGTGTGCGACGATAAAAAGGAAAAAACGACATTTTTTAACTAACTGTGTATTTCTTTGTGTTCCACTCTTCTTCTATTTTCGTAATTACTGTTGCTGTGTTGGCCCAATGCTTGGTTTCAAGTCGATATTATATATATATATATATATATATATATATATATATATATATATATATATATATATATATATATATATATATATATATATATATATATATATATATATATATATATATATATATATGGTGACTAACCCACGAAACTGTAGGGGACCGATGTGCATGGATTCGGGTTGTCAAAGCACTGAAATCGGAAGGCATAAGACCAAAGCAGCACGCCATGCTTACTCACATTCACACGCCTATCTCTTGGTAGAGGATGTTTCAAACTGTCTCGCCAACTCCAGTGAGAAGGCCCTTCTGCCTCTGATTCATCTCGTTTATCGGTGCAAAACACAGTGAATATATAGGATACTGGTCCATGTACCCAGTCGTTGCATTCAGCGTGTTGGTCCGACTGGTGTGAGCCTTGAGGCTTAAACGTCGCTGACGGGAATTATCACCCATTCTATCGATCCACGCCACCAATCGGCTGTCTTATCATTCGAGATTCCGTTGTCTGAAGCCTTAGGCTTGGTACCGCACCAATGCTGACCGCCAACGCGACTCGGCTGACTACCAACGATGAATTAACGCGTACCCTCACAGAGGATAAGTCGGCACCATGGATCACCGCCGACCAAGCGCAGCGGCGAGATGCGAGCTCAATGGAAACTGTGACTCAGTTTTGCTTCCACTATCCCGGGCCGTACACCGTCTTTAGTCCTAGGGGCTCCGAGTCTTTCTAGACGGTGTTCAACCACGCTTTCAGTTGACCTCTGATTCCACAGCGCCATCACGTACAAGACGCAGGGCAGTGTTTATCTGGGCATTTCCGTGTCGGGTTACCAGAGTGTGTGACCGAACTACTGCAGGCGGCGGCGTAGAAGGACGGACAGTTGTTCAACATCGCAGCATCGCCTCTTAATTTCATCGTCTGATGGCACTCCCTGCTTGTATGCGCGAAGAATTCGGCGCGGACACCAGTGATCGAACACTTCCAGATTCCGGGTATCCTCAGCTCGCAGTGGCCAGGTTTTACACCTGTATATAAGCACAGGCCAGATAGCGGCACAGAAGATGCATATCTTGGTTCAAAGAATAATTTCCTTCCGTATCCACAGCACATGCCGGAGCTGAAGAAACGCTCTATATGCATTGTCAATTCTCGACAGTACTTTGTTCTTCGCCTGACTATTTGGAAGCATAAGTGACTCCAGATATGTGAACGATGGTACTTACTCGATCGCATGACCACTGACGAACAACTGCTGACCTAACGGCCAAGGGCAAAATGAAAATACCTTCGTTTCCACTAAACTGACATCGAGAACCACAGTTTTTGAGAGGCAGTCGGGTCGGTCCGAGACTGGCTGAAGTGTGGCGGGAGAATCTCCTAGCACAATAACGTCGTCCGCAAACTCCAGGTCCGAGAAGTGCACCGCTGGACTCAACTGGGCACCGCGGTAATCAACAAGGGATTTGTTCATTGTCCAATCGACTGCATAGTTGAACAACACTGGCGAGAGAGGGCAGCCCTATTTCACTCCGGAATCAATTGCGAACGCCGAGGATTCTTCACCATAAATTCAACACGCATGCGCTAGTGGATGCATAGTAAATCCTCAGGGTCCTTGAGAGTTTCGTAGGAATATCATCGGATTCTAGTACACCCTATGGGCATTCAAGATTAACCCAGTCAGAGGCGGCCCGAAAATCAATGAAGCAGGTGATTGTTGGTTGCTGGAACTTGTAGCGGTTTTTCAGTACTCGGCGCAATGTGAACATTTGGTCCACACAACCTCTACAACGTCGAATGAGGAAGTTTCCCGCAATTGAAAAGTGACTGAGCAGTAGTAAGCAGAAAATCTTTGCACTGACTTCAATCACACTGATGCTCGATAGTTCTCATACACTGACTTGTCTCCTTTCTTGGGAATGAGTAACAGAATAAACGCATCCCTATCCTCCGGAAATGTCTCACATTCCCATGTACACTGGAACAGTACATAGAGCCTGTTGATCAGTGGTGATAAACAGGCGCTGCACACTTGCTGTACAGGTGCTTGACGACTATGTAGATTTCCGTCATACTTGGTGGCTCACAGTTGACGTCGCACATCTCTACACTCATTGAGGACAGTAAGTCTGTGGTGCGATCACTGTCTGTTGAGAAGCCAGTCAAAATGCATCATCCTTCCCATTTCCGTTCTCTGATCGGAGATAATCTGGCCAGTTATGCCACATAAAACGGACTCAGGCTTGCATCGCTTATGCGAAGCGCTTCGAATAAACTGAAACAATTTTCCAAAGTTGCTAGTGCCCAACACGATTACCACCTTCTCAGCTACTTCTATCCAATACCTCGTACGATCGGCTCTAGCCGAGAGAAACGCCACTTATCGTATTCTGCGGTCCTCGGCACTTCTCACTAGTCGAGCTTCCTGTGCCTTGGCTAATAGCTGCAAACTGGTCGTCTAAATCCAGTCCTTTACGTTTTAGTTTTCCTTAGTTCTTACCAAGCAACTTATTTGATCAGCAACTCGATCATTTTCCACTGTTCTTCCACGGAAGACCCGGTGGCTTGCACGCTGGTTACCGTATCCAGTTGGGCCGCGATCGCGTCCCACGGTGCGTTGCGCTTTTCTTGAATTTCCAGAGGTGCGACATTGATTCGGCTCGGTGGTGAGACATTGAGACGCGCAAGCAGACAAATTCAAAAGCACAAGCGTTACTGTGAAGCGGTACTCTCGGCAGCCTTCTATCATTGAAGCCCAACGGGGTCGCATCCGAGTATGATCGATTTGGCGCTCCGTGTGACGGTCGTTTGAGTACCAGATAAGCAAATGTCTTTTACGGTATTGGAAGCGCTTGTTGTAAAGTGACTAACCTGTTATCATCGGTCAAATTCACTAGGCGATTTCCATTCTCACAACGTCGGCCAAGTCCAAACATTCCTAGGATATGGCGACTGAATTCATAAGAAGCCTGTTCGTGCGTTCCAGCCCCTGGCGACGAAGAATATTTCACTTCGTGAAACACAATTGATTAGACCTTGCGACCGGTCGAAGGAATCATCCTTACTGTTTCCAGCCGCATTGGCCGGTGCACAGATGGCAGTCACCGACTGGCTTTGGGGAGAGCTCTTGAAGCATGCCAAGGCAAACCTCGAAGAAACTAGTTTCCAAAAGACCAGGGCACTGCTGGCCTTTTAGCCCCAAGCAAATGCAACACCATAGTGTCCGCAGCTGTTCGTGGGTCCACTGTCATAAAGCCAATAAACTGCATTCAGTCCCAGAATTTCAACGAATCGAGTGCCGGAGCAGGATAGTCGAAGGCAGACAGAAGCTACAAAGTGATCGTGTACCGTTCGTGTTGTAATACTTCGACTATCTACGTCCCACACCCCAACAGGCTGTTTTTTACAGCAGAGAATTCCAGCCCGCTGTCTTGTTACCTCGACCGCTTGGACACGAGGAGCGTCACTTACCGGGGACGCCATACCAAGATCAGAGCACGCGGTTTTCACAATAATCCGTACAGTCTTGGGAACAGGGATACGAAGTGGTGCATCGTTCGAGGCTTTCGGGATATTCGTAGCCCAGTTCGGCATATTTTGTTCGAGGCTGTACCTCCAGCCTTCAAAAATCCAAGTGCAACCTGTGATACAGTAGGGGCAACCGTCTTATTTGGTGGAGGGCCGCATCCATTACCTCACAGGACAGTCAAGCGAAGACCCATCACGATATCAGGCACTGCCGCTGCTCTTCCACGACCGCTTATTCCGTGATTACAAGCCCTATTTATTCACGAACAATCACCGATTCGGCGGCCATGCACCTATCCACGATTTGAGGATGCGCCCGGTAGCACGCAGCTCTGCTCGTGGTCAGCACAACCCCGACCGTCGTATTTATTAACAGTAAGATAAAACGAATGATCGGCGGTTGACATCTATTATTATGCATAATATCAGAACTGTGGATGTTACAAACTGAAGACACAAATTATCAGTGTCCGAGTATCGAATATGGTGAAAACACCGCATCAGAAACCAGTCCAGAAAACAGACTTTTAGTTCAAACAAGGTACCTCGATCGGAAAATGGGTTTTGTGTGACCTTGGATAGAATTTCTCGGTATGCAATGTTCTCCCGTAAAGATGGCGGTTGGAAGACAAGTCGACGAGGTCAGTCCAACAGGTGCGGGAAAAATGAGACAACTTAGACCAGTAAAGTTAACGCTGTAGAACATGTCAGAGACTTCCAGGTTCGAAGTTCAAGAGATCCGTCTACTACATGTTTGAAGACAATAAGCGACAAGGCCTAATGCCACAGTCACCGGTACAACCATCGTGAAGCACTCGCAGACACATCCCGAACAGACGACCAGGTTCGTTTAGCAGACAGCGCGTCTTCACGACCCCGAATCGAGGGCAAGGTTAGCGTCAGCGAGGTGGAGCAACGGGCCAATCAAAGGTCAACAGTTGTCTAAACTGATCCGAGCCGAATCAACCAAATGGGTTGCAACCAGACCAACCAACCAACCAACCAAAAGAGCCGTTTGTGAATAGCTGGAATAATTTTTCATCCAAGGATTCGGTTATCAGGGTGTGGAGAAAACTCACATGAAGTCAAGATACTAATCGAATGTGCCAAGCCTGGTCAACCAATCAACACGCCTCCGCTCGCGTATGTGGCTGAACCAGTTGTGTGAACAGTGAAAAACAGGTCTGTTCTAACCAGAGCAAAAACTTAATCAGTCAGGCCCCAAGAAGGGGAACACGTTCGAGATTATTCTATTTTCGCACTAATACACTGTCGTCTGACATGTTGTGCCTTTACCTTCGGATTTACGCTGACGGGTTGGCGCGACAGAAGTTGCAATGGAGAACGATTGCCAAGGCTGCCGTAGAAAAATTGCAGAATAGGAACGCGAAGGACCAAAACATCAGTTGTGGTTCATCATACATCTTATATAAGCGATTTATTTTGTACCAATAGATTAGGGTTCGGAAACGGAGAGATCTTCCCAGAATTAACGGATAGTCTTAGAACACTCGTATCCAAACTTCGTTTTCTTGTCTACAAGATTTTGTTCGCTGTTTATATGCTCTTAATGTTGTAGTTTATTTCACTTAGAACTGGGTCATAGTACGAGATTGCAACCAAAACCAAAGCACAAGTGCGAGTTGAATGGTCTGAAATGCTGTAACCAATACATAGTAGTTAGTGTGTGAATGGGTGGACAAAATTTCCCGGTACTGCGGTGGGGGTCCAAAAGATCCATCAACCAGTTGGCTGGAGACACTGAAGTGTATGGCAGCGAACCGGGAACAGTAGCGATCATTCTGTCACTTTCTGTCGCATCGGAATGATTGATCGATGTGCATTTGTACAGTTAGACTGTGTAGTCCGCGTGTTGGATATTAGGGCGTTGTTTCCTTTTCCCACCCGTGTAGGTCCACTCCCTGTCCATCTTGTATATTCATACTTTCTAATTCAACGTGCAACCTGGTGAGAAAGGCAGTGGTCAGTGGGGCTTACCTTACTGTTTAACGCTGTACGGTGATGATGATGATGGTTGATGCCGCTCATCAGATATAAATACCGGGTACTCCTCTGCCCATTAAATTTCATACTTGTACACTCCGTTGTTACATCGTCATCATTATAGTAACAATAATACTCCTTGTACTTCCTTTCTTATTTATTATACAACAAAGTACAACAATTTGGGGAGCAGCCCGCGGCCAATGAAAGGCTGCCAATTGGGAAAGGGACCGGCGGTGGCGAGAATCAAACCCGGGTCGTTATTGTCCAAAGTTCACGATGATAACCGTTTGACCACCGCCGGTCTTATTTGAAGCGTCAGGAGTTAAAATGGATATTTTTATTGAAGAACCCTCAAATGTATCACAGATACGATTTCTGTTAGTTACTTGTGTCAAGGCCACTGCTAACTCACCGGACAACGGGGCTGCGTGTGCAAGCCCTCATACTGATAGCAAGTAGTATGTATATAGAGTGGACAAAACAGTAGTTACGTGTGTTACAGAAAAGAAAATAAGTCGGAACAAAGTAATGTGAACTAGCAGCACAAGAGAAAGCACGCGAGAGCTGTGATGTTAACCGTGTTAACCCGAAAATCACAAACGTAGAGATCGTAAATCAATGAGCCACCGTTGAACAGTGAACAGAATGGACAAAACAGAACATGATTGTCAGAGGTCGGAACAAAAAAACCATGAAAATTCAACAGACAGAGGAGGACGAAAAAGACCTACCCATAATCCGAACATACCCAAATTTTCTAAACGGATAAGAATATATTGTTTTTCTTCAAATTCTTAGTAACTGCACCCTTGGTGTAGAGACAAGCAACAAAAAGTATCAATAAGAACAAGTAGAAAACTAGTTGCACGATTTCACGAGTGCAGTGGGGTGGGTATATCCCATAACCTCAAAGGCCCACAGCGCTATCAGCTCGGAGACTTGGAGTGATGCAAAACCAAACAAGGCCCCAAGAGGTCTGAGGTGGTAACACTTTGGGTGGCAGTCGATTACTGTCCATCATCAAACTAACAGGCGGTGGATGGATTCAAGCCTCCGACCTCCGAGGTGATAAACGGTTTCAATTACGCGGCCACCACCCATCGCGATGTTTACCACTGATATCATAAAAACCTTGGCAACGACGCAAAAATACCTGATAACTGTAAACTAAATTACATCACACACTATCAAGGATCTTGGTGTAAGCCGATTTTCTCCAAGCTAAAAGTGGACCGTTTGATTACCACAACGTAAGACCGTCACTGGGCTGGCGAGTAAAGTATAGGTTGAAGAGTTCACGAAGCAAAAATACGAGACAGTTATTTGGAGCACGTGGCAAGACAGGAAAAATAATGAAAGTGGAAACATACACAGGCGAAAACATTTACCTTATCACAAACAGGACAACGAAGTGCACCTCGATTCTGGACAGGAGTAACAGCAGGTTGTTTGGGTGGGCCAACAGCAGTGCTAGACTCTGCTACTGAAGTGCCATCATTACTCGCGGTGGTTAATCTTGTTGTTTGCGATTGTACCTTAATGTTCGAACCCACAGAGTGGGATGTGAGGTTCGCAAGTGACGATTTTGCGGACAATTCATACTCAGAACTGAAGAGATCTTCGATAGCAGCGGTAGTACTGGATAGGAGAGATGGTTTGGGAAGGCTTGATGATACTGGTGTACTCTGCTTTGTCAGACCACCACCACCTGTTAGGGAAGCATGGGTCAGACTGGTTGGGTTTCGGGTGTTTTCGGCGTTGTTCGTAGTATGTACCGTAGCGGTGGTGATCGTACCGGTGTTGGTAGAATGAGATCCGGAACCATTTCCGACACCGCTGAAAAGCTCTCCGAGATCAGAAGCAAACATGATTCTGCGATCAACGGTAGACAGAATAAGACATGAACACGTTTTATTTAATAAGGCTATCAATCGAATCGGTCCCAAGTTTGCCCGACAACTACACGAAAGAAACATCAACGTGAAAAAAGAAAGGCTTCGCAAAAGTGAGTCAAACTTGAAATTCTTAAACAGCATCAGACAAAAATTTGATCTGACTTCCAGTCACGTAGAGATCACCGAAAGGCACGGGGAAAACGGTGGTACGAACAACTATTTCCATGGCAAAAAAGTATTGTTGTTTCAAAGGAATCGCATTTGAGTTGCCCATGGACGATAAAAAGCATACTTTCGGTTTTGTTTTTTTTTATTTCGTGATTATACATGGGTGCAGTGTAAAGGGCGCGTCCATAGCCAAAGACTTATTTCATTGTCATGGAGAACTGGTAATCGGTGATAACCTACTGGAACATTATGTGGTTCTCTGCCACTTAAAGTTTCAGGGTCTGGTTGCCGGCTATCGCTCATAGTGTAGTGGACCTTTGAGGCTATGAGGTATACCCTTCCACTGCCCTCGTGGAGAAGCTTGAGATGGAAACCTTGCCTTTTATCTCTTGTCACCTTTGAGCTACGAAGTTTGGACCCTGCGAATGTCGGTCACGTTGGTGATAATCGGTAAATTGTCCGGAGCTATTCCACGTTTGACTTAGGTAGTTCATCAACGTAAGTCTTAGGGTCACGATTGCTGATTATCCCTGATGGCGCAGCGTGAGCCTTTCCACTGCACTCACGCATAATAATGGAATAAAATGCCCATGAACCTGAGACTTGAAAGGAAGAACCAAATAAAACACTAATAGGTCGGATGTAGTAATGAAACGAGCGGTAACAGTGCTATCACAAAAGTTGCCGGACGGTGGTGAGGTTCAGATTTGGCAATGAATCATATAATTTGACGGCTACACAATTCAAAGAATGAACGAAAAGTTCAAGTACCGACCGACACCTTCAGAGCAAGCCACAGAACCGGACGGTCTAGTTAGCAATTCTACTGTATAGCCCTACGCACATACATCTTTCAGTCCATGCAAAAAACATCGAAGTGTGACACTGAGAAACAACCCAGCGAAAGATTTTTCACTACATGGTTCCGCACGAGTGCGGTGGAAGGGGTGTAAGCCATAGCCTTGAAAGCTCATCGCACTGTCAGAGACAACCAGAAACCTTACCCTGAGATTCGAAGTGAAGGAGAACCACGTAAGGTCCCAATACGTCGGGCGTAGTAACGAGTCGGGCGACGGTAGATTACTGTCTAAGAAGTTACGCTGTTTATTACCAAAGTGACCAGTGGTGGTGGAATCGGAACCGCTGATCTCCGAAGTGATAGGTAAACGTTTGATACCACTTGACAACGACCGGTCCATGTCATCTAGGAGAAAAAGCGGGTGTGAAATTTCCTCTTGAAACAATCCGTAATTATAACGCATTTGAGTGCTCTTACCAGGAAGAGTGACAGGCAACGAACAAACGGGTCAGAATATGACTGACTCAATACTGTGAGCGCACGTCTAACAATTAATTGCAATGCAGTCAAACGTGACTTGCAAAGCGAAAAACGATCATACTCGTTCACATCAGTCACTCCATTCCACATATATATGGCGATGTTAGGTTTTTCAATCATTTTGCACATGTTCGTGTTCCGTATACAAATCCCTCCAGTTACGGATAATACAGACAGAATATAGTAATAACGAAAATGTCAAAGCACAAAATGTGAAAAGATATGCAGAAAATGACCAGTTCCAGGATGAAATACGAAAATCGTTGGCTATCTGACTGCACGAAAAAATATGCTGTTCCCGCACAACATAGCGCAACACTCTTAAGCGGCCACATTAACACCGAAAAAAAGTGGTGCAATCAGCTTGGTGCTGAAATTTTGATTGTCCTTGATTTAACTTTCGCTTAATATTTGAGGACGAAAAATGGACTTCGAGAGAGAATTTTCAACTTTGAACACAGAAGTCAACAGCATTAGATTGCACGATGTATTCCGGACCATTTCGCTGCACCTTCACCAGTGCATACTGCAGGCAAGGTCATCATTTGTGAATGGGAAAGTGGACGTTTCTAATGAGACCAACTAATGATACCAAATAAATCACGTTACCAAGGCAAAGCTAACGTACTTATCCATTCTCGCTGTTTGCACAGTTGAGGGTGACGATGGTTAATTGCAAGTGCCTCCGCGTATCTCAATAGTCGTTGATTGTTTGTGACATAAGTGATGGTGAACGCCGTGCTCAAATTAACACAATGATTCTTCTCCCACAGGTGTTGCGTTATGGATAATTTGAGTGTTGTCCGTGCGCTCGATGACGCCACTCATTGCGTCTGTCCGCTCATTGTTCTTTGTAACCAAACCGGAATGCGTTCAACCATTCTACCATGCAGCTGTTTCTCTGTTCTGCCAACGTAGGTGGCTGAGCACCCACACTTAGATAGGTAAATGCAAATGGACTTGGCGTGGAGAGGCAGTGTTTCTTTTCTCGATGGTATTTTCATCCGGGAGGCTGTGTAGAGAATAATGATCTTTGCGGCGTAATACGTACGAATAATGGCACAGTTGAGGAGTCTGTTGGGTAGGCCATTAATGTCATCACCTTTGTAAGGTAACTGCAGGATGGTCGTCAGTTATGAGACTGTGATAACCTTCGTTTTGTCCGGAGGTGGCTGTGAGTGTTCGGATGTAAATGATTTTGGATATCCGTTGGCCACAAAAGTTTTGAACTAGGTACGACACTCTTCTTCCAGCGTGTCAGTTGTACAGATTTCGCTTGCCCTGTGGAACATGATACGGACAAGGCCGATTTTATACTTTATGGGAGCAAAGCTGGTGAAGTGCACATAGTGTCCTGGCCACGTAGTTGTGCGATGAACTGATTTTCGGATTGATCCGTCGTTTCGGTGGGTAATTTCAATACCTAAGAATATGATGTTGTTGTTGTCTCCCTCGTTTTTGGTTGGTTGAATGTTTGGGTGTATGGTGTTGAAATGACGGAACATTTTTTTCATTCTCGTCCCTGGTGTTTACAATGATAAAGATATCGTCCATAGAGCGGCGGTAGAGGGTAGCTTGAGATACAATTGATTTCATTTTTTGTTTGAGGTGTGAAAAAAATATATCTGCCAGAAAGGGTCTTAGAGGACTAGCCATGGCAACTCCATCAATCTGTCGATATCCTCCTCCAAGGAAACGGAATATTACGTTTGAGGTGCACAATAGTAATAGTCGTGACAGCTCACTGTTTGGTAAGCCGATAGTCAAGTTGTTATCATCGATAAGTTGGCAGATGATATCAACGGTCTCGTGAGGTGGGATGTTTGTAAAGAATGAATCAACATCCATTGTGAATAAGTACTTATTGTGGATGTTCAGTTCGCTCAACAGCCCACACATTTTGAAACTATCTTTCACGTTATTCGTCCCGATAAATTCCCTTACCGGTTTTAGTAGTTCCGCGAGCCATTTCGCTAGTTTGCGTTGCGGAGAGTTGGTCATAGACAATATTGGTCGTAGTGACATGCCTTCTTTGTGTACTTTTCGTAAGCCGTATTTTTGTGGTGTTTGGCTTCCCTGCACCTTAGACTCTTGGCCTTGGATTCTGGGATCAGTTTGGCTTTTACAAGGTTGCCCAACTCTGCCTTTATTGTCTTTTCTAGTTCGCTGGAGTCAGTCTTCGGGTCCGATTTGAATTTCGTTCCATCTCCTAGTGTGGACTTCATTTTATCTCTGTAGTCTGATTTGTTCAGAATAACTACTCCCGAGCCTTTGTTTGGTCGAAGAATTATCAAGTCTGGGTTCCCCCTCAGTTGGTTGACTGCTTTTTAATGGTCTTTTGTCAAAAGACAATTCTCTTTTCGTGGTGCTTGTTCGGTACGTGTGCTCCAAGTCTACTGGTTTCACTTTGAACCATCCCATGGCGTCCTCGCTCGTTGGACGTAGGTCGGACAGCTGCTCGTAGAACGATTTAAATCTAGCCTGAGTCGATGCGGGCAATATGCTTTGGAGGAACACAATCGTTGAAACCACACGATAACGCCTTCAGTGGAAGTCGATTCGGTTGATACGATGACACCTTCACTGCAGTATGCACTAGTGAAGACGCAGTGAAATAGTCCAATCTAATGCTATTGACTTCTGTGTTCAAATTTGTGTCGGGAACGGTAGGAACTTTCAAACTACGGTTCAGACTAGATCTTGCTAACATTGACTACTCGAGTATGCGTTCTCTTCTCGGTTGCTGCTTAGCAGCATCGTCCAGTACAGAGCAAAACGAGCAGTATAAGTAAACCGAACAGGCAAACAGAAACATGTGAAAAATAAAGATTGTCATAAGCACGAGCCTCGCTCAGGCTGTTCCCACACAACGACTGAAAATTAAAATGGTACAAAAAAGGAAAGAAAGATGGGCAAATGCATGATTGTTTTCAAAAGACTTTATTGAATGACTCGATTAAAATTATGAAACACGTCCATTGAATATGCGAACTGTGCATCAGTTACATTATTTCGAAAGCCAAGTATTCAATATTGTGAACCAAGTTCGTTTGAGCCTCTTTCAAATACGGATTTTATTGTTACAGATCTAGTCAAGTCAGGTCAAGTAAGTCCTTCACGCACTCCGAGAGGTGAATATTCGACTTCGACGTAGTCACACAACATACCGCGAATGAGATATCAAAGAAGGAAACATGGCCCCTACCGCAGAATAAGCTTGATCAGGCTTGCTAAGGAATCGCGCAAGATCTGAAATAATTAAAAATTTACAACCTTGCATCCGAGTGAATAAGTGTCTGCAACCTGTGAGTAGAAGAATTTGAGACGCATCTGATAAGATCGCTGCAAAGTGGATGAACTGCGTCAGTTAATATTTTTCCAAACTGTTTGTGGAAACAATGGAACGTTGTGTTAACAAATATTAAGAAAGGTTCACGCGCGGTACGCCACTGCATCTTGAAATATGCTCAAGTGACCTAAAGATCAGTCTGAAATCCTTTTTAAGCAGTCCGGGTAAGATTACAGTGGATCCATAAAGCCAAAGTGGTAGGACAGTTATTCACAAAACGATGAATTAAACAAAGCGATATGAATTTTTTTAAGACGTAGCACAAAATTTTAGTAAACCGGTGGAAATATGCACAAACCATAACAGACTTCGTGTTAGAATCACGCCAACGTACTTTGTCGACGTAGCTTGGAGAATGTTACTTCCGATAATATGTACAGGTGGAGTAGATTCTACAATGCTTTCGAGCCTGTCATCTTTTACGAGAGATTCAGCACATTTGGAAGGATTAACCACCACGTTGTGGTTCGTGGACCACACGGTTATGGTTGAAACACACTGCTGCAGAGTAGGAAAAGCAGAGTCATTGGGGTAGGGTACATCAAATACAACATCGTCGTCGAAAGTGAACATAGTTGAAAGTTACGTAAAAAGGAAAAACGGTACTAAAATGGCACCTTTGAGAACAACCAACTCTGAAGTTGACAGGGAAAAATCCCTGCTTCGGCAAGGTGTTTACTGTTGGCGTTTATCGAAGTAATCAGCTAATAACGCAGAGGTGGGATTTTGAACCCTACTCGAAGAAGAAATGCAGAATAACTTCCCTCCTTCAACACGGTTGAAAGCGACATTCCAATTTAAAAAGATTATGGCACTTTTGTTCTTCTTGTCTAAGGGTGGCAGAATGCAATGAGACAAATACGCAAGGTCATCCACAGTGAAGTATGAACGACGATAGGCATATTGATTGGGCTCAGATGATTTCAAAAGCGGCGTGAGGTGTACAACAGTATAGTCACTGGCAACTGTGGCGGAGGGATGTATTGGGCACCAGGGATTTTTAATCTCATCAGAAGGGCGTATGAACTGAGGAATCAGTCACCGGCCCCCCGGAGGGCTACAAGACTCTCATATCGTCTTACTCCACTGTAGGTTAGACATTCTGGTCAAAGGCTCGGGTTGGGCCCCTTATTGTCAACCCTCTACTCCGGTCTGGGCAACCGAGTACTGCTCAGCCCAGATGCCTACGTGAAATCTCCACGTATATATGATCACTCGCTCCCACACTCGACTTTACTCACTCTCTCAAGTTACACAAAATATGATCGAGGTGCTGACGGTCGGACAAAACCAACTACCTATTACTACACCACCCATTCTAACCCACTCTTACACACAACAATATTATTACTATTTTGTGTACTCAGGTTGCCATCTATAAAGACGCTGAGCATGCTAATGAGATTCCCCTTTTAGTTGCGTGCAGTTCATCAAAATCACTACTGTGGCCACATATACCACTGAAGCTTGAAACCCTCAATGTACGCACTTTAATGCAAATAGGCCAACGGGTAGCTTCAGCATGCACACTCGAGACACTGGCCACTGATGTCTGCTACTTATCCGAGACTCGCATCCAGGATCCCACCATCGTAGTTCGTTTGAATTCGTCCTCAGGACATGCTTTAACTCTGCGCTTATCCGGAAACGCCGCGGCTTCTGCATCTGATCATGTAGGAGTGGGAATCTCTTTGAGTTATAGAGCTGAGTCTTCGCTATGAGACTGGATCCCAATCAACAGTATATTATGTGCGATTCACTCAGAGGGTTCACTCAAAGCCAACAAAGGCCGCGACGGCAACCGTTTTGTTTGTTGTCACTAGCTACGCCGCTACTGAGTGTAGTCCGGATACAGTCAAGGATTTATTCTCCCAGCAACTTTACCAACTTCTTTGAAAGGCATCTCAGAGAGATATAGTGGTGATGGCTGAAGATCTGAACGCCCAGATTGGCCACCTGGGTCCAGACAAGTGAATGCTTCGAGGCCAAAGCGGTGCCAGCCATCAACGCACGGATAACGGCAATCGACTGCTCCATCTGTGCACAAAACATAGCCTATTCTTGTAAAATACAAGCTTCCGGAGAAGTTTTGTCGCAGTCATATGGTGACCGCCACCTGCTAATCATTCTTGGATACAAATAAATGACATAGCCGTAAGCTACCCCCGGTCTGGCTCAGTCAAGTCTTGCAAGTCATACTTGAGCACACACCTACATTAGGATCATACTTTAATGTGTGCCAGGTTCATAGTACGGTTTTTCATCAAGTCAAAAGCTCACCGTCAATGAGTAGACGCAGACCAACTTCGCCGGACATCGGTCCGGGAGAGATAACACAATGAGCTTGCGACCCAGCTAAGTAGCGACACACACGATGACTTGTCAGACCGCCGGCAACACATCCGAAACGCTATAAAAGTAATGAGTACCATATTTTGTGGCTTAGTCACGCGGCATGCAGTCACGCACTGGATCTCATCGGGTTCTCTGGAACTGTCAAACAGTCGCCGGAATATCCCTGCCGGAAGCAAAAACCACAATGCTCGCACCTCAATACGAAATTTGATTGCAAGCTTGCACAGAGACTGAGAGAATTGTCGGTCCGAACGCGCGAACGAAGTGGAACAAGCTTCTGCCACCAGCAATGCTCGGAGACTTTTCCAACTCATCCGATCTACTGGACGCAAGAAACCTGGGGTGAGCAAAATGAGCTGCAAAGCGAACGATCAACCAATCCATCAGCATTCACGGTGCATGAATAGATGGGCAGAATACTTTGAACAGCAGTTCAACTGGTTTTCAGCGCCAGCGCCTCCACTCAGTAGACCGTTTGAACCAGTTCATGCTCTTTGGACGGTCTGTATTACCCAACACACCGAAGAAAAAGTCGATCGTGTGTTCTCCCTCCTGAAACGCATTAAAGCTCTCGGGCCCGACGAACTTCCTTCGATCGTCGTCAAAGATGGTGGTGTGCACCTCTTCAAGGTGCTCACCAGCCTCTTTACCGAGATCTGGCTCCATAAATGTGGCCCACGAAGTTGGAATTGTGCATCTATCATCCTCATAAATGAGAAGAAGGCTAGAAACAACTATTCCCAGTCATCGAGCAATAAGCTTGGTCTCAGTCGCATATATATATATATATATATATATATATATATATATATATATATATATATATATATATATATATATATATATATATATATATATATATATATATATATATATATATATATAATGAACCCTCGGGTGCTGATTTAGGCCTGAATATAGGCATCTTTGATGCGCTTCCTGGTTGTATTCTTGGAATGACTGAATCCTCGAAATGAAGTCAGAGTACACTCGAAATGGTCAGGGAATGTATTCTGTTATTGCTGTTCAAGATATGACATTTTTATGAACAGACGTATACAGAAAAACATGCAAGTAGCAAAAGAAGCACAAGCAGTGTGACTAATTGACAGCTGTATATGAAATACTGTCGGTCGATGTAGAGGCGGACCGTACGTGCGTGCGTAGCGAGATACCCACGTGCGCAAAGAACAATAACCGAACACGCGCGATACCACCGGTTGTGTGAAGATGTGGTATTTATGGTAAGTGCACATATTGGTCATCATCACCTATTTACTATTGCTTATTCTGTTCAATCCATGTATTATGTCTAAATTTGCGCCGTCCAAATCACAGAAACTACTTTATGGACCACACAGGGGATCACCCGGTTCCAGTACGGTCTGGCAATGTACGGGCGGGACCTTCATCTCGTCACAAAAGCTTTACAAGCTAGTGGAATGAATAAAGCAGTCAGAGTACGCGTAGAGTTCTACTGTGTTTGGAAACGAATGAACACACCAGCAGATGTCAAATGGTGAGTGTTGAGCAGCAATCACATCATTGTGGTTTCCCATTACCACTGCGCCCAGCCTGCATCGCCAAAGTTTCCCGGGTTTAAATTGTTTATCTCCAACCAAAGCCGTCTGTGGCTTCGACGTTACACGCCTTTATCTGTTAATGGGTGAGTGTTCACAGCAACCATTGAAAGAGTTATATGAAATGGCTCGCCGCGCTGACGTTTCAAGGCACAAAAATTATCGGTTTTCGAACATGAACTTTATTGAAACTGATGCTGACACCGGATCAGGAATTGGATGCATTGAATATGACAGTCAATTTTCTGTACCTCCCAATATAGTTGGCCACATAGGTAGTGCTGAGCTTCTTGTATGAGGTCCAAGGTACTCTTCTACCCGATGGTTAGAATACAGACATTGGGTGATATTGTAATATGATGAGAAACTCTCTTTATGACTCAAATACACCATTCAAAACACCAAAAATGACCTGCAAACTCTCCATCGAAAGTAAGTCAATTTCACTCCTGTGGCGGATCGGAATAAAAACTGACCACAACTCAACGAGAGGCGTGCTGAGTAACCAAATAGTGGCTTTTTAGATTGGAACGAAACCTACTCATCGTAACCTATTGCGATGGTCTTACGTAAGTCGTAACCCAAATTTAAGCATAATCTCCATCTCTGATGGAGAACTGATATCCACCTGCATCGTTTCGCTGGCAGGTATATTTGGAAGGTCCACTACGGATGTGAGCCAACTGAATTGTTCCTTAAGGTATTCTGCCCAACGATCCAGACGACGTCTCTGAGAATGAATTAGTGAGCCTTCGGATTCCTTGACTAACTTACTTACACCAGGCTTCCGTGGATTGGTACCTCTAATCAAACGGAAAGAGTTGCGAGCATTGCCAATGGAAGCAGCCTTTTTCATTTCCTACCGGTTCGCCATCCACCACTACTCACGGTTATTTCTCAGGCTCTTAGTCAGTTGGCGTCCAGGGAGTTGCGCACTTACTGAATGTGGCATTCGGAGGGACGAATCTGAGAGCATCCAACAGTACAACTGATGTCGAAGATATCCATCGTTTGTGAGACCGACTTGAACCAGAGTCCTGGGTGGCATTCGAAGTGGCATACAAAACTTCACTGACCTGTTGCCAGCGTTCATTTGGGTCATAAGCATCTGGCTGCATCGATAAGTGCGTAGAGAGCTTTGTCTGGAAATTGTATTGGTGGTTATCCTCTAAAAGCAACTACCCGGGACAAGTGGCATTTTTTGGGGTGCGACCACGGACGCGATCCAAACGGAAGCGAGCACGTATCAAGGCGTGATCTGAGTCCACAGGAGTAGACCAAAATAAACGACAATCCTCAGTTGATCCACGCCAGCGGTGGCCAATCACAATATGGTCAATCTGAGTCCAACGTTGTGAAGACGAGGGAGGACGCCATGTGAGTCGATGCCGCTTCTTAAAGCAGAAGTTCGTACTTGCTAGAAACAATCCGTAATCAGAACACAGCTGAATGAGACTATCACCGTTATCGGTAAGATCGGCTGGGATAGCAAACAGGCCTCCGATGTGTCTTTCGGAATCTCCCAAACGGCCAACTTGAGCGCTGAAATCCCCAGCAGTGACCACCACGTCTGCTGAACACAAGCTTTGAAGCAACTGAGGCAAATTTTGGTGGAATTTGTCCTTGGCCTCAGAGGAGCTGTAGTCAGTCGGCGCATACACAGACACGACAAACAAACATCAGCGCTTCAGTTTGTTGTTGTTGACACGAACAGAACCGTTCAACCGAACTGCACACAAACGGCTGTTGACTGGAATCCAGTCTAGCAGTGTATGCTCAGCTTTCATGCTCAAAGCAATCCCAACACCAGCCTGACCACGAGCTCTAGAAACCGGATCACTCGACACGCGAACATTGATCACAGAAGTGGGGTTTTGTACGCATGTTTCGGAGACACAGCATACTTCTATTTCGAAAGTATCAAGAGTTCTAGCGAGGACAGCCTGTTGTCCTATCTGACAGCGTGCGGACGTTAAAGGCAGTTAAGTGAAGTGAACATTTAGGCTCAATAAGTGCATTCGATTTATACCCAGCTCCTGAACTGCTGCTTTCATCATAGCCGCAATTACCCGTGGCGTTTCGCGTCGACCTTAAATTAAGAGGGAAAAGTGGTGAGGCGCTTTACAGAAAAGAATCTGGAGGTTTCAGGGCGAACTTTACTTCGCGGTTACCAACACCGCAGAAGGGCTTTTCTTTGAGAACTCTAACGGGAGCCTTTGACTCAGTCTCACCCACAAGGCAGTGGGGCGTTAAACCAATACGGGAACGTGACCGAAGAACCCGTGAAAGAACTTCTGGTCTGTCACGGGAGACCCGATTGTCGCATACATTCGGTCTTGTCGTCACTGGTGCTCTGTTGTCGATCCATTTTTCAGATTCAGTCCATAGCCCCATGCACCCGATGGAGCAAGCGGCACGTGGACGGGGCAGCATCCTTTGGGCCGGGGGCTGCTGAGCTTAGGCGGCCGATAACTGTTCAGTGAAGCGAGATCACTTCTGCCACCGTCGAGCGAAACCAAAGGTTCTCCACTCTCACGTCCATCTAGTGGAGGATTTTCGACCGGTAAAATGTTTTTCTCCGTGTTTATTTGCTGCAGTGTCCTCTCCAAGGGCATAGTGGATAGAACCAGATGTTTCCCATTACCTGGTTCCGAGACTGGACTTCTTCTTGCCTCTACCCATTGACCCATCAGGCAGAACTGCATCTCCGGTTTAAAGAAGCCATCTTGCATAGCTCTCTGAGCCATGGAGGCACGCAAGCCATCACACCACGTCAAGGTGCAGCCTCGTCGTGATGACCCAAATTACTAGTTCTGGTCTGCCTAATTTACCCTCTTAAATAGGACAAAAGAAATTCAATACGATACACGAGGTATCTGAACTTCTCTCGTATGCTCTCGTTATTCCAAAGAAAGTCCATTCTGCGATCTCCGCGCAGTCATCATCCATCAGGACCAGCCCTCGATATTCGAGCCCTTAGTGTATATGTGTTACTGAAAACGACTCAACCTTTGGTAACACTACGAACCAGTTGAAGCAGTCTGTTCTACTTGTTGTCACTAGGCAGCGAAACGTGGAGTAAGTCGGTCCTCTGTCCCTTTACGTATTACTGTCCACGCTGTGAAGATGATGAGTCAGATCCATGACGACTGGTTTCCGTTCTTTCCACTCATTTTGTTGGTGATGCTAACGACCTGTCAGTGTTCTGTTGATGAGGCGATGTCTGAAAAATGGCATATTATCGCTGAGTTTAAGTTAGTAAGGGAATAATAACTGCACTAACAATAATGAGAATGACAATGATTTCATGAGTTGGAGGATCCTTGTGACCCAGCTGATGAATAGTTAAACACATTAGATGGAGTGTCGTTATCAGTACCACATTTTTGTCTTCATTGTTTCTGCAATTCACTTGATGCTCTCATTGCTATTTCTTACTACATACATGTGCGTGAGCATACTTTTTATCCGTAAAGTCCACTGCACCATGAAGGATAACCGCCAACCTAACTTCAAGACTCGAAGTCAATGAGATCCACATAAGTTCCCAATAGGCCACCCGCGGTAACGAACCGGACGACAGTGGATTGCTGTCTACCTTTGATATCTATTGATTATTGTGCATCTAACCATTGGTTGATATTTACCGCAGCAGCGAGCAGAACCGCCGTATTCATGGCTCGTTCAAGCTGTCCGATAAGGCACAATCTTCTTTGGTGGATCTTAATTATATCATAAGTCGTTTTTTTTGCTGTAAAGCCTGGGGACTTTGTTAGTGTCTAAAAATGAACTCGTTTTAGTAAACGAAGTCTCTGTGCTATTTCGACAGTTCATACTCAAAGAAGGAGGAGCTTTTCAAAAATTTCGGAAGGTACTCCGAAATGGTGATTCTCGCAGATGATCCAAATGCACAAGTTGGGAAGCCGAATGATTCAAAAGCCTGTGTGGGCAATGTCTATGCTCCTCGCGCTCTGTGCAGATCGTCGACTGTTTCTGTCACGTGGAGGCTGTCGACACTAGATGGTTAACCACTTGAGCCAGACAAGTACGGACGGAACATCATCATCATCGTACGGCGTTAAACAGTAGGGCAAGACACACTGACCACTGCCTTTCTCACCAGGTATGAATATACAAGATGGACAGGGAGTGGACCTACACGGGTGGGAAAAGAAACAACGCCCTAATAGCCAACACGCGGACTACACAGTCTAACTGTACAAAAGCACATCGATCAATCATTCCGATGCGACAGAAAGTGACAGAATGATCGCTACTGTTCCCGGTTCGCTGCCATGCACTTCAGTGTCTCCAGCCAACTGGTTGATGGATCTTTGGGCCCCTAACCACGAAGACGTGGGGCACCTATGTTTCATAAGTTCACTGTACATTTTCTCATTCCTCGTTGCCACGTCATCTGTTGACCTCCACGTGGCTTCTCTTACTCCCTAGGAGGAACGGAGAATAGCACACGGTACGGTAGACTTGTGTTTGCTATACATAACACGTGTCCTAACCAACGAAGCCTACTAAGCTGGATACGCTGTGATAAGACATTCGCTGAACCTGTACGCAATACTCGACGTCTGACCTCAGTATTGTTCACCTAGTCATCCCGTGCGGTACTACGGTAGCGGTACTACGCAAGCATTGGTGGTCGAGAACCCGAAGGCGACGAATATCTTCTGCACACAGACCCCAAGTCTCGCATATATACAGCAAAACTGAGCGCACTGCGGCACAATGCACATGACCTGTCAACTTCAGTGAAATGTCAGGTCTGTACCACAACTGTTTCAGTCAAGCGTACACCGATCGAGCCTTGCTCACCTCTAGTATCGTGTTCGTATTCATCGTCATGCTGCTGCCGAGGCAACTGAAGCGGTCAACAACTGCCAGCACCTCCCCATCGAGCTTCAAGCTCAGAATCGTTGACGTCCACTGTTGCAACATCACTTTACACTTTTAAGGTGCAAAGCGCATGCCAAATGGAGCTACAGCTTTTGCAAGTCTATCTAATACACGTTGAGCATGTGCATTCGAAGAAGCAGACAAGATCGTCTGCGTAATCTAGGTCACACAAATTCTCATGATCTCCTAATTCGATGCCCACATCCTGGAGATCTCCCAAGGCGAATGGAACAACCGAAATACGGGACGATATACGACTTCTGGTGTCTTGAGGAGATGCTGATCTTTCAAAGTAGATAGTCATGCTCTACCGTGCTTTACTGTTTGATTATATGATACTGACCGGAAAAATCTTTCCTCTGGTATATTGGCGTACTTTGTTGAGAGGAATTCAGCATGATACATTTAAATGAAGTATGATGAAGCCGTGTGCGATTTGCGAACTTCGAACAACTTGTGAGTCATATTCACCAACAGTTCCCAGCAGATCATGATACTGAACCAATGTGACAATTCACGGAACTGTTTGCTCTCACAATTTAATTTACTAATATTCTGGGTTTCAGAGACTTTTTCCTCGTACGTATATTCACTAAAAGGAGGAGTACTGCAAATTTTCATCGTTTACGTGAACACCTGACTATTTTTGTAAATTGGAGGGTTTTGAACACGAAACCCCAAAGACCCACCGTACATCGTTGGAGGCAGTCAACCATCTTCAAACTGAGACTTCGAGTGACAGTAATCGCATGAACCCGAATTGCCTAAGCGTATTCGTGAAGCGCGTTTAAATGTAGAGCTGTTCGTGACTATTGTGTTGACACAATCTTGCCTCATTTCTATGCTTGGATCCCTAGACTGATAAAGCAGGAAAAAAACTCAGAAAACTCCATGCTGCATCGTAGGTCGTACAAGTTAATCTGAATCGCTCTGCTCATTGCCCCCACGTGGGGTGGACGGTGACAAGTAACTTATCATCCTAAGCATCTTCATCCTCCAGTTCTTATCATCCTTCTACTGGGTCCTTAATGTTGCCTATCCGGTGGTGGTTGAGAGCGTTTGATTGCCACCGCGGAGACTGGAGATTCGAATCCCCGCCATCACTGGTCACTTTAGTGGTAGGCATTAATTCACTGTCGTCCAGCTCGTTGCCATGCCTGATCTACTGGGACCGTATGTGATTCTCCACTCCAAGTCTCAGGCTATGATGGCCGGTTATTCCTAACAGTGCTACGGGCTTTTGTGGCTATGGGGTATATACGCCTTCCACTGCACTCATGCGCAAACATGTATCAACAAATTGGGGAACACGCCATCGTTGAATCGGTTCGGAAATGGCGCCACTATTGATACCCGTTTTACGACCAAAGATCTGTTGCGTTTATGCTCGAGCTTAATCATAAAAGCAGAACAGAGAACGAGGTCCAACTGTGGCATATCGAACTGCTTTGTTACAGTTTGGACGTGGTATGTCGACGAGGAAAGGAAAACAGCTACAGACGCGTTATCCTGCATCTGCTGTATAACGTCAAGTGCGTTGAATCTTCGAGAACTTCATGACAACTCATGTCAAGCCGAAGTTAACATAATGCGACATTTTATTCGTTCCCAGAACTTACCTTTTCTTGTGGATGAGTTACGACCAATAACACCTTGCTGCAATGTATGCGCTGAAGAGAAACTTAGATTTCAACAACCACTAGGAACGTCTATCAAAGTCACATCCGATTGAGAGGCTGAACGTGGATATCGAAGAGCCTTCGCCGTTAGTATCAAACAAAAAATACTTGTCAATTATTGTGGCTGAATTACTCGGTTCCCGTTCGCATTTGCATGTACGAATATGATACCCGCTGATTTAACAGACTGTTTTATCAGTTTCTTGCTATCTCTGGAATGCTGCTTTATATCTACATCGATCGATGTTCAGCCTTCCTGTCGCAGGGGCTGCGACAGTTTCTCAACGGTAAAGGTGTCTCGGTTATTAGATTCCCCTATAATGCTCTAAGTAACGGGAAGGCAGAAAGAATGGACGGAATTATCTGGAAGTCAATTACTCTCGCCCTGAAGTCTCTCAGTTGTAAAGTGTTATTAGACGCCCGTTATCCGGTTCGCTCGCCACTGCACACTGCCACGAATGCCACTCTCTACGACCGACTGTTTTCTCAAAAGCTAACTTCAAGTAAATCACCATCTACCTGGCTTACTACAGCGGGTCCCGTATTTCTCCGTCGTAAAGTGAGATAAATAAAATTCGACGCATTGGTTGATGAAGTGCAGCCTTCAGTATGCATTTGTTTGTTTGCCCCACGGGAAAAAAGATAGTCTCACTCTGTCACCCCGCACCAGTGAGTCGGAGTCAACTACTGCCTCCCAAGACGAGGACTGCTGAAAATACGCAGATTTCACCCATTGTCAATGGTTTATTCACAATGTTCTGCATCAAATGACGATCACATGACACAAACAGATATCCCTTGTATCTGATATATTGTTTATCGTGTCTTTCATACAACCTTTTTTCCATTTTCAGCTCTCATACATATATTGTATGCTGAATTGAGTCTGAATTGTGGATCACTTTCGTTCCCCATCGACTGTGGAATCTGGCTGTAGAGTACGCCCACAACAATTTACACAACATACAAACCACTGCTTCGAACGGTTCGATGCAGAACCAAGGGCAACAGATGCCGCTACAGTCTTCCGAAGGCAGCTGAATCCGTGGGCCCTGACGAGTTGGATCTCATAATATCGTAAATTTCCCCCACATTATATGAACATATTGTAGACTGCAAAAATTATCACAAAGCCACCGAGGTACTCACTGGTCCCTACGTTCGCCCGAAAAACGAGACCTCGTTATATTCTTTTCCCTGTGAAACAAGAGAATGGACAGTCTCTAGATCAGTTTGCACAAAAGTTGAAGTCATTGGCGAGAGATTGCAAATTCAGATCAACGACGGCTGAAGAAAACCGCGACTATGCCATCTGTGATGCTTTCATCACCGGTATCCAATCGAACCATGTCAGCCAACGCCTTTTGGGAAACGGCTCATTGAATTTTTAGACGGCTTTCGAGCGAGCCGGGGCGTTGGAAATGGCAGAACAACAGTCTTTGTTTTACCAAAGTGCCTCGCTGTTAACACGCTCCGTGGCAACTCACGTCATTCCGATTCCTGCAGTTAAAACTGAAATCTCCGGTGAAACGGTTGCAGCCGTAACTCGCCCTAAATACCTATTATGCGGTTATGACAGACATCCCAGACCCAAATGCCCAGCTGGAGATGCTGTATGCAAGGCATGTGGAAAGAAAGGTCATTTACAAAAAGCCTGTCTATCCAAAACCCAGAACAAGGTATCATCTGCCATCTTCTCCTCCATATCCGCTGTCCGTACTGCTGTCGCGCCGGAACGTCTTTCTGTCTATCGTGCACTGTGAAGTTAACAGCATCTCGTGCAGTGCTCTTATAGACACTGACAGTTCGGCTAGCTACGTCTCAGACAGCCTGGTATACGCCAATGAACGGAGCATATATCCTTCTCGAGAAATCATAGAGACGGCTTTCAGTGCTCTACCTAGTAACGCGAAAGGTGATTGCTTTGTCTCGATCAAGTCCAGAGATCGCACTTATGAACAGTTCAGACTATCAATTCTGAGTAACCTGTGCACAGATGTATTACTCGGACACGATTTCCTTGAACTCCATGAGTGTCAATATCTCATTCGGTGGACAGGAACGCTCGCTTGCAGTTTGCCTGTTGAAACCAGCTTCTGTTACAGCTTCGTCATATTCCCAGAACTAATCTCCCGAATGGAAACCTATAACTACGAAATCACGACGACCTTGCCGAGATGACATATTTACACGCGAGGAAACAAAACGACTTCTTTCCGATGGGATTATTGAGCCCTCGAATTCCCCCGGGCGGGCTCAAGTGTTCGTAGTCACTAGCGATATTCACGAACTTGGATGCTGATCCATTATCGAAAATAGACCGGATGATTGAAATAATAGCTGAGTTAGACACATTCACCACACTAGACCTAAAAAGCGCCTACCAACAAATACCGATTCTGGACAAATAAAAATCATTCAGTGTTTTCGAGGCTTGTGAACCGTTATATCAGTTCTGTCGTATCCCTTTTTGGGTTATCAATGGAGTATCTTGATTCCAGAGGGCAGCAGATCAAATAATTTCTACGGGGGAACTAACAGACACATTCGCCTATGCCGATAACACCACTATTTGCGGCAGATCTACCAGTGACCATGTTTCGAATCATCGATGGTTTTTGGATGTAGCCAAGAAATACGGTCTGACTTTTAACGAAGCCAAAAGCATATCTGGGGCCGAAGAAATCAAACTTCTTGGGTTCCAGGTTTCAAAGGGCAACATAAAACCGAACTCTGGTAGATTGAAAGCCTTACTGGAGCTTCAGCCACCAAAAGATCCTAAATCCTAAGGGCGATTTGTGAGTTTCTGCTTACTATTCGCCTTGTGTTTTTAACTTTTCGGACAAAGCTTATCCCTTACTGCACAATCAAACATTTCCGTTGTCCAAATCGGTGAAAAATGTTTTGCCAACCTTAAAAACGAACTAGCGCATGCTGGCTTGGCTGCGGTCTGTTTAGACGTCCTATTTGCCGCACAGACTGCCACCTTTGATATCGCTATTGCTCAACCAAGATAGCCGTTCGGTTTCGCTCTTCCCCAAAATACTGATTCTAAATGAACGAAGTCCCCTGGCGGTTGAAAAAGAGGCTTATGTCGTTTTAGAAGCGACTCAAAAGTGGAGACCATTGCTACTGGGTATCCACTTTAAACCCATCATTGACCAACGATCTGTCTCCTTCATATTTGGGAACCAACAACGCGATAAGGTTAAGGATGACAAAATACTACGTTATGACGATGTCTACAGACCAGGGAAACAAAATATAGCCGCAGATGCCCTTAGCGGATCTTGTTGCTAAACTGTTCTCTCTGGGGTCAAATTAAGGCAAATGCATAATACCTTGTCATTTAGGAATCACTCGTATGGCTCATTTTGTCCGATCTCGAAATTTGCTTTTTTTCTGAGGATGTACGGAAAATGACTGCTAATTGTAAGACCTGTTCAGCAATAAAGCCAAAGTTCCAGCGTATCACCACCGGTCAACTGATCAAAGCGACACAGCCGTTCAAAAAGCTATCCATCGATTTCAAAGGTTCACTCCCATCTTCGACCCGTAACTGATACTTACTGGCAGCTATTGACGAGTACTCTATATTTTCATTTGCTTTGGCCCACCGAGACTTGAGCACTCAAACCTTAATCAAGTGCCTTTACCAGCTGTTCTCCATTTTAGGAACTCCGGAGTACATTCATTCGGATCAAGGCTCATTCTTTATGTCCGTGGAGGTTAAACGTCCTCTTTTTGAAGGAAGAGTCGCCTCGAGTAGTACTACACTATATCACTCAGAGAGAACGGTCAAGTAAAACATCTAGATGGAACTTTCTGAAAGACTATTCTACTCGGCCTGAAATCGGAGAAACTCGCCATCTACAGCTGGGAACTTGTTTTGCTCGATGCCTTGCACTTGGTTCGTTCGTTGTTGTGCAGTACGACCAACGACACAACCCATGAACGATTATTCTGCTATAACCGGAGGTCCACCACGGGCACTACACTTCCCACCTAGCTATCGACATCTCGCACAGTTCTCCTTAGAAATAACAACAGAATGACAAAGAACGACTATCTTGTGGAGGAGGCAGAACTGTTACATTGCAATCCTCACTACGCTCATGTTCGATTTCATGATGATAAGAAAAAACACCGTTCCAATTTGCCAACTGGCTCATAAGACAACTGACAATCATAATGAAAACATGACAACCGAATGTGAAATAATGCAAATTGAGTTACCACTAACAATCGAACACGAACAACTTTGAAACACCTGACATTCAGCCTACCCTTAACCACCGCTGACACAAACGACAAGGAACACAATCTTGACACACTCATTCGACAGCAGAACCGTGTTCGCATTTATTGCCTAAGAAACCGAGAATCATAACGAAATATAACATTTTTTATTCTTTTTATTACATATCACCCACTACCATCACGATGAGACTGCACCTTGACGTGGTGTGTTGGCTTGTGTCTCTGTGACCCGGAAAGCTGTACACGATGGCTCTTAAAGCCGGAGATTCAATCACGCATGAAAGGTCAATGGGTAGTGGCCAGACGAAGTCCACTCTCCTGGTCATCCAGGTTAGGCGTCGATCAGTCGGCAAAATCAGTGGAGGAATAACTGATCCAAGCAAATGGGCTTCCACTCAGCCACTCCGCTGCCTTGCGGACACGTTCTTGTTAGAACTAAAAGCTTTGGTTGAGAACCCTAACCGTTCTCCTGCTTTGCGGCTGGACACCCTAGCAGTACTCGTCCAACATATCCCATGAACTGCACCAGAACGAAGAATTCCAAACTGCATCGTCCGTCGCGCTGGATAATCAGGGTCACGCTACCCATTGCATCGAGTGGGGTGAGTAGTGATAATTGGGCTACTGCTCAGAGTTCCCTCTCTTTTAATAAACCTGTCTTCTGTCCCCAACCACCTCTGTTTTCCCCCTCTATCCACCCATAATGCTCCCACTGATAACACGCCCGATACTCCCAACAGTTCATTGTCAAATAGTGCCGGGAATAATTCTTTATCTTGTGCCTCACATTTTCTCAAGCCTCGTCAGCCTCTGAATCGCGGCTCCTTTAACGTGCGTACTCTCACGGTCGGCCAGCAGGCATGACTAGTTGCGTAAGTGAGACGCGTATCCAGGATCCGAGCAGTGTGACTCAACTAACTGCTCTTGATATCTAATCGAGGCATTTCATGCGCACTTCAGAAGACGAAGTAGCTAGAGCTGAATGTCAATGTGGTGTAGGAATAGTCTTGACTGTCAATAACGGGGATGCTCTTTTAGGGTGGATACCGGGTAATAGTCGTTTATGTACTGTAAGACTCCAAGGGTCAGTTGGTGTTCGAAAAAATAGCTGTGTTAACAGCAGTTTGCTTGTGTATGGGGTGTCTGAGAGGAGTAGCACTTCTGAGTTGGTTGACTGTCGTGTCCCTTGGGGCATCTTCCATCTCTTTGGTCTCCATCATTCACCCAACTCTCACCTGTGGCTCCACGAAGCTGAAGCATGCATCAGCGGCCACACCCCGGTAAGCCGCTCGACAGGCGGGCTAAACCAGGTTGAGGGTTACCGAGGTCTAAAAAACTTCGGCGAGACGGTGTTCGGCATGTGAAGACAGATCCTTCTGAATGGGCGGACGAGATCTACGGATCCAACGGCCACAAAGGAGACCTGTTCAACTGCCTGATCCGGCATTCCAGAGGAGGCGAACGAACCGTACAGCAGGTCACCGGCTTCTCTGGGAACACCCTGCTGCCTTGTAGTCTGCACTTGGGTGTGCAAGGGCTAGAGGTGCAACCTCGAACAAAAAGGCCGAACGATGCTGGGGACACCGCTTAGTACCCTACTCCCGCGACTCTCTATGATTATTCACGAAACCTCAAGCGCTCATCATGCTACGGCGTCCCCGGTAAGCGACACGCCTCGTGTCCCAGCGGTCGAGGTGATAAGACAACAAGCTGGGATTATTCGCTGCAGGAAAAGAACACACAGCCTGTTGGAATGTCAGGACGTTTCTAGACGTCGGCAGTCAGTGCATCACAATGCACTATGACGTAGATATTGCTTGCCTCTCGGAAGTCCGCCTGCCCAACTCAGGTAGCCGACAAATAAAGGTCCCGGGTGTGGATAAATCCTATTGGCTCTATCACAGTGGCCCGAAAGACAACTCCGGTCTCTACGGTGTCGCGTTTGCTCTGAACAAAGCAGCTAATGATGCAATGATCTCTTGGGAACCAGTCCCATCCAGACTCGCCTTAGCACGTTTTAAAGGCTTTTCTCACGACTTGACGGTGATCGCGATCTATGCTCCAACCAATTCAGCTGATGACGAAACCAAAGACGAATTCTACACTAATTTGCAGGAGGTAATCAACCGGGTTTCGAGGTGCGACGTACTTTTCATCGCAGGAGATTGGAACGCTCGCACAGGTACGGCCAACGAATCTACTAGCCATATTCTCGGGAGATTGGGCCTTGGTCAACGCTGCGAGAACGGTGGCCGACTGATTGGTTTAGCCGATGTCAACAGAATGGTTGTCTGCAGCACTCGATTTCAACACCCCAAGAAGCACCTACTCACATGGTACTCCAATGACGGTCACACTGCACACTAACTCGACCACATTCTGGTGAGAGCCCGTTGGGCCTCGTCTGTGGAGGATTGCCGAGCGTACCGAGGTGCAATAACGGGCAACACAAACGGCACCGACCATGTCCTCCTACGCGCATGTTTCAAAGTTCATCTGTCTAAACGTGCTAAAGTGTCTGCACCCTCTCGGATAAACGTTGCTGCCCTAGAAAATCCAGAGAAGCGAGAAGCGTTGTCACGAGCAATCACATCCCGTCTAACCAACGCAACCAATGCATAGGCAGATGAAGTTTCTGTGGGAGGGCAGTGGACTCGAATGATGACGACAATCAAGGAAGCTTCTTGGACAGTACTCGGGAGAACAAAAAGGCGGACAAAGGATTGGATCTCGGAGAGCACGCTCCAGCTGTCAACCAGAGCACACGAAGCGCGACTGGCAGGTAGTAACGAACGCCGCAGACTGCAGCAGAGAGGCCACACGCTCCGCCAAGGCTGATCGCAAAAGATACTGGGTAGAAATAGCCGAAAAAATGGAGACCGCGTCCGGAACTGGTGACTTCGGTAAACTGTTCCACTTTATTCGCAACGCCTCTAATAGGTTTTGTAAGCAAAATTCCGTTCTTCGTGACATGGCAGGAAACTTAATACCCGAACAGAGTAAGAAAATGGATCGATGGGTGGAATACTTTAGTCAGCTGCTCAACCGGCTTACGGACCACCGGATGGACCAACCAATATCAACCTCTCCAGTCCAGTACGAAAGCAATTGTGACCCGCCCAACACCGCGGAAATCACGGAGATGATGAACAAACTGAAAGACAGAAAGGTTGCTGGGGAAGATGGCATCCCTCCAGAAGTGTATAAAGCATGTTTATCGTCATTGATTGACAGGTTGTGTACACTTTTTGGTTCCATTTGGAGAGCGGAAGCATTTCCACCCGACTGGGGAATGTCCATACTGCTGCCCATTCCGAAGAAAGGTGATAAATCGGCATGCGAGAACTACCGAGGGATCAGCCTGATCGGTGTGGCCGCAAAGATCTTTGGTGCGTTGTTACTAACCCGTTTCTCTGAGGCAAGAGACCAGCGCACTCGCCCGAACCAAGGGGGTTTCCGCCGTGGCAGAGGCTGTGTGGATCAAATCTTCACACTGCGCCGAATACTGGAGCACCGCTATAAGTTTCAACAGCCGACGGTAGCTTGTTTCATCGACTTCCGGGCAGCTTTTGATTCGGTGAACCGCGAGTCTCTTTGGACCATAGTCCAATCCGATGGAATGCCCGATAAGCTTTTAAGGCTGTTGAGGGGATACTACTCGACAACCGGTGCTAGGGTTCGTATGTACGGTGAAGAGTCCCGCGAGTTCACACTCACTACCGGAGTGAGGCAGGGCTGTCCCCTCTCACCGGTGCTGTTCAACTACGCCATCGATTGGACAATGTGGCAGGCATTACACAACTACCCTGGCATTCAGCTTAGCCAGGAAATATACATCTCGGACCTGGAGTTCGCGGATGATATTGTCGTGCTTGGAGACTCCGCCGCTACACTACAACCAATCCTCGACCGAATCAATTCCTTCGCGAGGTCCATCGGACTTGAAATAAACTCGACCAAAACAAAAGCTTTCACAACCCATCTGGGCCCGACAATTCAACAACTGTCGATCAATGACCAACCAGCGGAATACGTCTCTTCATTCAAATACCTAGGCTCAACTTTGCTTCCGAACGGCCAGGCAAAAGATGAAGTGGCATTACGGATCGACAGCGCCAGGAGAGCCTTTCTTCAGATAAGACGAACGCTGTGGACTCGCAGTGAAATCAGCTTAAGAACCAAAGTTCGTGTTTACCGTACCGCCATCCGGACCGTACTCATCTATGGCTGCGAAACCTGGCCACTACGAGCTGAGGATACCAGAAGGCTGGAGGTTTTCGACCACCGGTGCTTGCGGCAAATCCTCAAAGTCAAGTGGCCCGACAGGGTGTCCAATGACGAGGTAAGGAGACGATGCTCTGATATCGATGTTCTCCCCGTCCTCCTCCAACGTCGACGAATTCAGTGGTTCGGCCATACGCTTCGGCGACCCGAGTCAGAGATAACCAAGCAAACACTCTGCCCCACTCCCTGCCCTGGTTGGCGTTGTCGCCTTGGTGGACAGCTCAAAACATGGATCAGTACAATCGAGAAAGACGTAGAGCTTCTAGGCCTTCGGTCAGTCTATGGAGCCCGGCGATGGAAAAAGGACTGGATTAAGATCTGTACGGAGCTCGCCTCCGACCGCCGCGCGTGGTCAGCAATGGTTCGTGATATCCATGGAGCCGACTTATCCTCTCGCAGGAGATAGTCGCGTAAAAGTAAGTAAAGTAAGTTGTGATCTCGGCATACGCCCCAACGGACTGCAGCTCTGACATGCAGAAGGATGAGTTCTATGACGAACTCACCACACTCGTTCGCATAGGCTTTGACACTGCAGTCTTAGCACACCCTCGAATTAAAGCTCAAAATCGCGGCGGGGAAAATGACATTGTTTACTGTTCCTTTTATACATTTTCTTTTAAATTTACAGCTCTCATGCATGTATTGTATGCTGAATAAGGCCTGAATTGTGGATCTCTTTCGTTTCCCGTCTATTCTCGAATTTGGCTGTAAATTACGCACATAACAGTACTCAGACCCGTCATCTGTTTACACCAAACAACAGAGAACACGACCGTATAACGCTCACCTCAGAGAAACATAATCCCAATCATATTTCCCCACTTCAGTCAAACTCAATGGGGGAGAACGTACCACTAAACACTTTCATAGTGCTCTTGTTATTCTGTTTGTTCTATTACCAGCTCTCGTGCACTATCTGTTTATTGAATAAAACCCCCTGAACGGTCCTCATTCTGCTTTTTCCTCATACTGTGTGGAAACTAAATCTTTAATTTAATAGTTTTGTCATTGTTTGTGTCCTCTCATGTTAATGCCTTATAACTCTTGCCTATTCATATTTTAGCTATGGCCTTGTTCCAAGTTGATTAAAGCCTTACTTCAGATAACGTTTCGAGACTTCTGTTATCATTCGTTTGCTGTCGATCACAGCAATTTAATCAACTTGTGAAATTTGGATCGGATCCTACGGCCAGGTTGTATGGACACCAATACTCATTCGTCGGACGCCACGGACCATTGGATTCAACGGAAGAGGACATTTGACTACTTCTTGACTTCTATCGAGCCCCAGAACGTTGACAGACTTGCTACTTTAACAAACTATGACGCGCCATAAGTCTTCAAACACATCGCTGCATGCAAGGACTTCAACTTGGCTATCAAAACTCTCGAGAAACTGTATACTAAACCGAAAAATATGATTTTTGCGCCAAATGCTATCTTCCGCCAGACAAGAACAGGAGTAGACTACAGATCAATTTCTCCAACAATTGCAATCTCTCTCTGTCGATTTTGGTTTTAAAGCAGTGACCGCTGACGAGCACCGGGACGAATTTATTCGTTATTCGTTCATTTGTGGCTTGAAGTCTAATCAAAATGCGACGATTATTGGGAGAAAAGACCCTCGAACTCTCGACTGCCTCTGCTTTAGTTAGACAATTCGAGCTCGCCCAAAACAATCCCTGTCTCACTATGTTGCCCCACCCACATCTCGCTCCGTCTCTACGACTAATCCACCCATTTCGGATAATTCAACTGGATCGGATAAAGAAAACCCCGTATCGGCAGTTCGCAACTTTTTCTGTTATTTCTGCGGTATGATCCGATATCCCAGAAATAAGTTCCCTGCTAGGGAAGCTTTCTGCTAAGGTTGCGTCAAAAAGGGACACTTTCAACGAGTTTGTCAAAGTTCCCATTTCAGGAAACCTACACACTTCCCCAGACACGTCACATCGTCCGTGGACTCCGTCATTTATTCCATCACTGTTGCAGCGGCTCCCCACTGACTCTTTAGCACAATCATTCTTATCACAGCCAACGGGATCACGCTGCACGCACTCATTGACGCAGGGAGTTCGGAGAGCTACATTTCCAAGAGCGTGGTTGAGAAGTATGACTGGCATGTCGTTGCATTACAATATAAAATCACCATGGCATTCACCAGCTTATCGAGTTCTACTCAGGGGCATTTATTTGCATCTATCCAGTTCAGAGACTCTCCTTACACGTATCGAACTTTCTGTCTTACCTGACTTATGCACAGATGTTCTACTTGGACATGACTTCCTCGGACTATATGAAAGTGCTGAAATTCCATTTTCTGGTTCCAAACCACCTTTTCTCTCTGCAGTCTACTGGCGGCCAAAATCGAACCACAATTACTTTCCGAGCACCTATCTTCCGATTGTAGACCAAACGCCACTAAGTTACGACGACATACGTTGCAAGATTTCACGTTTATCAAGTCTGAAATCGAAATATTATTATCCTTCGGCATTATTGAGCCGTCGAAGTCACCGTGGAGAGCGCAAGTTCTTATTGTTAAGAATGAACGTCACAACAGGAGACCGGTAATTGATTATAGTCAAACGATAAGTCGCTTCACTTATTTAGATGCTTACCCGCTTCCACGTATAGACGAGTTAATCGAAACAATTTCGCTATATGAAGTTTACAGCACACTAGACTTAATGAGCGCTTACCATCAAATACCGATTAAAGATAGTGAAAAGCACTACACCGCATTCGAAGCATGCGGCAAATTGTACCAGTTTTGTAGCATCGCATTTGGTGTGACAAACGGAGTGGCATGTTTTCAATGTGCGATTGATGGTATCATAGCCAAAGAACGATTGATTGGAACCTTTGCCTACGTAGACAACATGACTATCTGCGGAGCCTTCACTGAGGAGCATGACCAAAATCTGGAAGAGTTTCTTAAAGTCGCTAAGAAATACGGTATTACATTCAACGAATCAGAGAGCATTATTCGTTCGCGGCAACTCAGTCTTC